>JAVJGG010000073.1:32542510-32568274 GCA_035590195.1 Aviceda cuculoides
AACTCCAGCAGTTTTACAGAGGCTGTTTTCTTTTCTTTAACGAATGTTTGAGACATTGACTATCAGACCGTCACACCCACGACCCAGAATGGGTGCTGGGGCTGTGGACTGCTGCTCCCCAACTGCTGCACCCTTTCCTTCCAGGAAGGTGGTGGAGTGCCTTGTTGCTGTTAGGGTGTGTATGCAACAGCATAGGAAAAGTAAATGTAGCACGCTTCAGTGTCAGCTTGCAGTCACTTCACTTTCACTTGCATTTTTCACCCACCACTCAGCTTTTCTTCCCCTCCTCTTAGTGCAGCTTTACACAGTAGCAGAAAACTGCTTCTGACTACCTGTGTTCTCAGTCTGCCTTTATAACCACTCTGGTCTATGCTGTTTCTGTAAGTCATGTGAATGTGTCTTGCAGTCAGCCTGAGGATGCCTGCATGTCCACGATACAGCATGATTAGTGGCCTCCGGAGATCACCACCTGAAAACCAGGCATGTTACAAATCGGAGACCTACCTGGGAGAAGTCAGAAAAATTTATGCAGTACCTGCTGGCTATTTGCCTGGCTTCAGCCAAAGATATTGATTTTTAGATGCATTAATTTTAGGAAGCAGACTTTCTCTGGTTTTGTGTTTTTTTTGTTTTTTTGTTTTTTTTTCCAAAGAGCCAATACACAGCTGTGAAATAATTTAGCTGACTTAACTAAGATTGTTTGACAAGGAGAACAGTTGTATTAATATAAACAAGCATGTCTTTGTTTAATTGCCTTCCTCTTTCAAACAACCCTGGTTGTTATGATCAAAGGGAATGATCCTAAAACATTATTATTGCTACCTTAGCACTCCCACACAGGCAAGATGTCAGGCAAAGTAGTAAAAAAATCTTAAATTGTCTCAGTATTAGCAAGAAAGCCTCTTCTTCTCAGGCTGTCTCTATTAGTGTTTTTTTTTCCTTCCAAGTCCTCTCTACAGGCTTTATTGCTCTCTCTCTCTCTTTTTTTTTTTTTTAAAAAGTTGTCTGTCTCTCCTCCTTCACACTTTCCTCAGTTAGACATTTGACTTTTCAAACTAGCACCTGCTTTCAATATTGACTTTGCAAGAAATTTATATCTTCAAAATGAGAGGACTGTCTTCTTGGTGACCTCTGCAGGCCCCTAAACAGCTGAGGCACAGCTTAAATGGTACCTCAAAATGACAATGAAGATAAAAAATAAGAATAATAATACTATTAGAACAAAACAGGTAGCAAAACAGAAGCTTGAGTTCAAATCCCCTTGAAGGCAGATGGAATTTAGATGGGTGCATATATGCACGCTAAGGTGGCAGTAGTGCCTCTTACAGCGCTGTTTGGCGCAGCCAATGCTCTCCAGGTCAAATGACAGCAAAGAACGTTCAGAGTGGGACAACACTACTTTTTCCTCCCAACATTATGGCTGCATCCAGTTTTTAATCCATGTGTCTGAAGCCACCTCTCATTCAATATTTTGATTTAGCTTTTGAATGAAAATCTAGAAACGGTTACAGTTCTACTGTGACTGCTGTTGAAGTCCCTGCACATTTGTGCAATGTCAGCTCTATCAAACCTTTAACCTAAATGAGAGCCTCTATTGCATTTCCCATCTGAAATCCAAAACTTCACTGTTTTACAACTGTCCTGGATCTGAATATCTGCTTCTTCAACCTATTTCTGAATGTCATAAAATGAGCAGGATGATTTTTCAGGGGATTTCTTTTATGAATTCATCTACAACTCAGTATCTGGGTGCAAGAAATACACTTTGGATGTACAAGAAATACACTTCAATGTGTTGTTCATACCCTTGGGGTTCCCGCTATTGAAATTTGTCCCTTTCTTATCTTTCCCCTTCCCCTTTTCCAATTGTTTTCCAACCTGTTTAGCTTAAAAATAAATAAATAAATAAAATAATCTACTGTCACAGAAATACCTAATAGGGAACCGAAGATATGGGCTGTATTATCAGACTCATAAAATGGCACTTGATAAAGTGTCACATAAAAGACTTACCAGAAAGTAAGGATTTATGAATTACATCGAAAAAAAAGTGATATAAAAATGCAGTAGAGAAGAGAGACTGGGGAGAGATGATTTGTCATTGTGACTGACAGTCAAAAAATAGTATTCCTGATTCTGGTAGTGAGTAGTGATATCCTCTGAGACTCACTTTTAAGACTAGTTGTCTGCTATATTCAGTACAGCTTATTGATGGAAACTTGAGGAGGAGCAGCCTTATAAAAGACCTTGGGAATATTCCAAAGTAAGAAAGGAGTCTACTGAATGATAAAATCTTGTTCCACATGACACTGTTGAAATGGTCAAGCCACCAGGTTGTTGACTTCAAGTTCATCTTCTCCAGTAGCTCATCCATGGGCTCTTACACAGCTACCTTGTGGCAAAAATATGTAGAGTTCAAGGAGTTCAAGGTAGTTAATTCCTATGGTGTAGCTAATGAAGTGTAGTGAAAAAATGCCAAAGGGTCAGTTGCAAACCTAGGTAAAAGCAATGACCAACAATGAGAGCCAAACCCCACCACAGATTGAAGAGAACTGAAGACAGCTGTAAAACATCTTGTGTTTGGAAAAAAATCAACAGATTTGAATTTTTCCTAAAATATTTCTCACTTACATTCTTATAGTTTTATTTCTGCAAAATTAAATTATTTCATCATCTTCTCCTTGGGAATGAAATAGAGAATGTTCTGCCTTTTGCTCTTCTTCAGGCTTCTATGGATTTAGTATTGCAATATGTCCATGCTATATACTAATTAATTAATTAGATTTGAACTGGAGCCTTGTTTTCAATATTACCACACATAATGTTATCAAAATGTCCTAGATTATGAATGCAAACATTTGAAGAAGTAATAGCATTAAATTAGGAAAGGAAAGGTTGCTTTAGCTAAGGTCAAGGAAGGTCTTCAGTCTATTCCAGACTAAAGTTCTAAAAACTTGTGATCAAGCAAGAGTAGAAATTGTGTTTTGCGGTGGGACAAGAAGTGGCCTCAGATGCATGTGTAACACCGCCTCAACAGAGAATAGACAGAAATTATGTTTTAAATTAAAAGTCTTTGTGCTTTCCTGTAAAATTCCTGTAAGTTTTCATATATGAAAATCCCAAGGGAGTAAAAAAATGCTTTTTGCAAACATGGACTGTGTGTGTATTAAGGTCAATATAAATCTGATGTCCATGTCCTTGGATATTAATATGATTGACAGACAAGCTGTCTGCAATTTAGCTAGTGCCTCTCAACAAATGACTAGGTAGCTCAAGTCCCAGTCAACAACCACTGGAGAATTAAACACTCATTCTTCTGCAGAATTCCCCAAACTCTCGAGTACTCTATAATTATTTACAAATCCTTCTTAATGAAAAAGAATTAACAACTTTGAAAAGCACAAATTGATATGTAGAAAATAAATGGTAACACACTTCTTGTCCAGATAGTTTCACAATCGCCCATTTAAGTCCCTTCCATTTTATGAGAAAAAATGTCCCATAATGTGTCCTTTCTACTCTTTGAGGTAAAAGTAGCAACAGTTTCACACGAATAGTGAGATTGTACAATTTGGATATCTATTCTTGAAATATCTGTCAAATTTTCCCAGGAGGACCAATGCCTTACTAAGCTTTGGGGTTAAGGGGTTGATAGGAAGGTCCATAAGTTTCCATTCAGCTCTGTTTTTGTCCTTTACATCTGTTTTCAGGAAGGTCCCTTACACCAATAGAAGGGATTGTTGAATAATGTACAGCTCTTAGAAAGTTTCCTTTTGCACATCATTGTTTCATCTCCTCCTCAAGTTTCCCAGAGAAAATCTTTCCCATCCAAAAGTACAACTTTCTGCAGGCTTATAAGGATCTCCTAAGACTCACTAGATAAAATGCAGGTAGGCTACAGTTGCATGAAAAGCTAGAGTAGCCACTTTTTGCTTCTCATTAATGAAGGAAGGGGAGGGATTTGTTTGCTTGCTTGCTTACTTGCTTATTTTTCCAAGTGTAAATTTTCTATGGCTATTAATAGCAGCCCAAAGTTAACCCTATTGAAATTTTGCCATTGTTTTTTCAAGGGCATATGATTCTACTAGAAAGAAAGAGAGATTAAAAAAAAAAAAAGCTTCTTGTTCTTTGCTTCTGTGTACTATATGCACACACATTTGGTGACCGTTGCTTTTGTAGCGATGCAAAAAAAAGCAAACAATCAAAAAAATTCAAGCCTCCAGAAAATCCCCTGTACTATAGAATATTTATGGTCAGAAAATCCAGGCTGGCCATTTTAAATATACAAGAAAAACTGGAAGTTCCCTAGTTCAGTAAGATCATCAGGCAGGAAAAAAGTCACAGGCAAAAAAAGAGCAGTGATGTTGACAAAGAAATATTGTGAACATTTAATGGCAGTTCCAGTAGCTGCACAATGTATTGTAGTTAAATAGTTTTGTCAGCTGCCTTTCTTGTAACCATTGGCCATGCCATAGTTCTGTATAAACCTTTGCAGGAGACAGAATCAGCTTTAATGAAATTTGAGTAGCTGACATATTAGGCAATGCATTATACTGGAAGAAATGCTCCTTGGTATTTTTCCAAAGGACTGTCTCTCAACTGTAATCACTTTTTCCTTACATGAATGATGTCACCAAAGACTTTAAAGAAACTAATTATTTTGACATTGACTGTAAAATAAATAGTTTAAGAGCATCTGAGGCTCTTTAGAAATTGTTTCCTTTATCCTATATTGATAAACACTCTAAGCAACAGCATGTAGCAGAAGTTGATTTCGTCAGGCCTGCTAGCTGCTAGGCCAGTGAATTGGATCCCACGCAATAGGAAAATCTTGCTCATTTTGCTGCTCTAACAACTTTGAACTCCATCACGGAAAAATTATTTTAGAAGACAGCAAGTTACAAAGCAAATTTATTCATAGATATTTTTAAAATAATGTATTTAAAACCGGTGATTTTAGTTAATGAAAATCAGTTTAAATGGTTTAAATGCCAGATGCAGAAGTTATTTCGGCCCAAAGGAAAATAATCATAATCTGTGCTTTAGTACCTGAATTTACGAATCTCAATACCCAAAAATTCAGCCCCAGCAAGTTGACTCAGAACATCTGAGTTACTCACCCATCCTTTCAGAGTCAGTGGAAAGAGATAAATGCAGTCAAAAACAAGCTGGAAAGCCTAGATGGTGAGCAGAAATTTCTTAAAGCTATCAATGGGAAATGCATGCCAAGTTTCAGCCTGTCTTTGAAGCAGATATACTTAATTCAAGCCTGCATATTTGGTACTTCTTCCCATTCCTAATCCCAGTTAGGTAGCCTACCAAGTTTGGACTCATCCTGTTTTTTAAAAAAAATGTTTGTTGGAGAAGTTTTTGCTGCCTATCTTTGGCTTAATAGCTTTTGTACTTGCCCAGGCTATTTTAGAGCTCAGCTCAATTTCCTCTTCAGTCTGAGATGGATCAGACTTCTGTTTACCACTTTATAAAAGAATACCCTCACTACCAGCTTATAAAGTAGGTGCAGAGAAGGAAGGAAAAGGAGCAAAGGGAGCAATACACTTAAACTCTCTTATTAACATTGATCACCAAGGGCCAAAGGCAAACAAAAAAAGCAAGAAGAACATGTCTCTGCAGTTCAATGCTCATGCTGAGGAGCCAGAACTCTCACTGAACCAAGGGAAAGGAGGCCACAGCTTTAATTATTTGAAGAATGTGTTCTTTTATTTGGAATTTATTGTTACTCTCCTTTAATATGAATAAAAAATTTGGCTGCCTGGTTATCTAAATCTAGCTTTTTTTTTTTTTTTTAATCCAATTTTCCTTCCAAACTATTAAAGAACTGTTCTACTTCGTCTGAAACAAGAATTTCTCTTAATTCTTCTGTATCCTTGACTAAGGAATGTGAAGACAATGTTTGCTGTTCTGTATGAGGAAGGTTTCCATTCTTTCTAACTGCCAACTTCATATTCTCAGATCTGATTACAACTGTCGTAAAGTCTATGTTACAGCTGGAAGAATTTCTGTATTGTCTTTGAGTTAGCACTTCTGTCTTAAATTGGATGGGTTCAGTGGAGTTGCGCCAAATTTCAGCATCTGAAAATCTGGTTCAGCATTTCAGTTTGCAATTGGGAATGTGAAGTGACAGCACTTTTACAGAGAGCTTGTCTAGCCTTGTCAGGCCTTGCATTGCAGATACAAGCATTTCAGATGCCTTGTTTACATTATAATTACTTTGTTTTGGCTGTGTTTATACCTTATTCATTGTCACTTTCCAGCTTGACAACCTATCTGTGCTGGTATGAAGGAAATGAATTTCACAGCTTCATGTAGGATCCTGAACAGAAACCACATTTTTACATTTGCAAATGAAGATATTGATAGTGCTTATATATGTCAATAAGGGAATACCAACACCACCAGCTGATGTGATCTGTCATCATCAACCAGCAACCTTGAATAGAGAATTTTCTAATAGCCCTTTGCACTCATCTTTGCAGTACTTCAGTGCAATCAGTGCCAATCAACATATATCTATAGAAAGCAGATCTCACCAAATGGACTTCAAATAAGTTATTGGAAAGATTCAAGTTTGGTTGATAGGATACTGTCAGGCTTCTGCAAGGCTTTGGATATTGTGCTGCACAAAGAAACCAAAACAGTACTAAATCAACACAGAGTATTTGTAAACCTCATGGATTAATTGCTAACCAGTCACACAATAGGGAGTTATCATACTGGTGTGGTTTTGCATTTTGCCGAGTAATTGGGTTTTGACCCTACTCCTTTTTGTTATTAACTATATTTTTTTTAACTATATTTTTTTTAACCTGTGACATATAAAAACCCATAAAGTCCTCAGCAGCAGCAACTGTAGCTGACACAAAAATAGGTTAAGTGGCAAATAACAGAGAAGATGTCATTGATACTTCCTTGTTAGATATTTCAGTATCTGCAAACATAATGTTGTATTAAAACAGCAATTGGCATTCATATCCCCTGAATGTAGGACTCCTTGCTGGAAAGCTGTTACTCTAAAAAAGGACTTGGGGATTGTGGGAGCAAGCCAGTTTGACATAAATTCCTAGTCTGAAACAGTGGTAGAGAGATGTATGTGGTCCTTAGAGGAGGAATCCAGAGCAGGAGTAGAAAACTGTCTTTGTTTTCTTCTGATGTTCCACAGAAGAGCCTTGAGAATGGTCAGAGGAATAGAAAACATGCCTTATAGTAAGGTCCTTAAGCAGGCCATTTTGTTCAGTAAATGACATAGAATTTCAAGGATAACAAAAGCACAATTTGTAAGTACTTTGAACTAGAGCAAGAAATAAACTTCTGCCAAAAGGTTAATTAGATATTGATGGCAGCAACTCATCATGGATGGTGGGAGACCCTCACTGAGGACTTTAAAATCAAATCTGAATATTTTTCTGAAGTGAGTACTCTTATTCAAACAGCATTACTGAACTGAAAGGAGGAATTAAACAATCATAGAAGTCCAATGGTCTGTGTCATGCAGAAGCTCAAACTGCAACATCGGAGTCCATTTTGGCTTTAAAATTTCTGTGATGTTGGCTTGCATATTAATATCACAGTCAATATTCATTTATCCACATAATGCGCTTGCCAAATATATGTTTATTTTACCTCTCTTTTATAGATGATGAGCTGAGACAAATATATTTGTCAGGAACATACAAGAGAGTTTAGACCTGCCTAATGCCACAAGTATTCCAGTGTCTTCCACACTGTAAGTTTTTGCCTAAAGGAGGGACTCCTGTAAAAGTGTGTCCCCTCCCACTGCCAGTACAAAACAGAACAGCTGCCTGTAGCTGTTCCTACGTGAACACCGAGATTTCTAAGTCATTTTCAGCTAAATGGTTGACTGAGAATAAAAGGGTTCAGAGTTAGTAGCAAATGTCTAGATCCTCCATGCAAACATGCGCATGGAGACAAGTTTTTACTGTGTGTCATTTTCAGAGAAACAAATATACATTAAAATCCAAAAGCATATAATTTGCATAGCTAAAAATGCACAATTTCAGCCTAAATAAGCCAATGTAAAAAAATAGCCTGAATTTATTAGTGTTTTTTTCAGGATATCACTATACTCCTGTCACTCACTTCCCTCTACTTATCTTAAAGTTTTCCTGATCTTAGAAATCTCCAGGGCTTGTACTTTGCCACAGTACTCTTTACAAAAAAAAGGCAAGATGGAAAATTCATGAATTGCCTTAAGCTGACTTCTTCTAAATTCAGTTTTTCGCAGTATCCTGTGCCAGTGTGTATGGTGCGAAATGACTCATGTTTAATTTCATTCCAAAAAGATACTGCCCTTCTAGTCTGATGTAAGCCAAGACAGGGAGAGGATACCAGTGTAAAATTTCATGACCAACAATGAGATTGAGTTCTCTAGAGCTCAGCAACCCAATTCATATTTTTGTGATAGGGTTTCCTTTTGATTACACAGTCATGGTAATTGTCAATGTTAGTGCTTTTTTATTAAAGCTAATTTCAGGGTAAAATGCTACATATACATGTATGTATATATGCATATATTATGTGATATATCAAGTGGTGTGCACCTTCACTTCTGGCATGTCTCTGAATTTTGATAACACATAGGTCACTTTGTTATAATATAATTTCAAAAAATAGTAATGAATAAAAATAAAAATAAACAACCTACTTAAAATATTTTCATTGTAATTAAGGCTCCTGGAAATGCATCTGCTATCAGCAAAGTACAAACAGTCATACCTTCTTTTCTTTTAGATCTTCATGTAAAATTTCTTTAGTCTGTGCATTGTCTACAATGTAGTTCATATCCTCTGAATTCTCTAAGTTTGGAATGTGAAGTGCCACACCTTTTGTCCACATGTTTGCCTTGACGGTAAGCAGGGAAGTCTGGTCTTTGGTTTCTTAGGCTGCTGGCACTTGTTCTCCTTCCCTTTTCTGGTCACACAGAAAAATCTTGCTTATACCTATGTTTTCCCTCTTGATTTTGGGGCGATTTTTGAGCTTCTGCAGACATTCACTATTTTTTCTGATAAGGCCACTTATAGGAAATATATCAGTTTACTGATACTCATCTGGATGACCATTTTCTACCTTTTGTTTACTAAACTAAGAAAGAATCATTTAAAGCAGTTAGCTCATGGCAATAGCTGTTTTTTTCATAGGCTTTTCTCTGACTAGGATAGCATAAGCTTTCTTTCTAGCATTCCCTCTAGGTTCATAAGATACATCAAAAAGGACCATGCATTTGGCTAGATTCTTTCTCTGGTTAAACATTTCTTTCTTCAGGGGATGAGTCGAGGAAGGCAAAAGGTGATGATATGACAGGTTTTTATCCACACATTCCAGTTTTGGGGCAGCCTGAGGCTGTTTCAGCTCCTTTCATAACTAAAAAGAGCCTTATATCTAACAAGAGGTCCTTCAGACTGTAGTCAGATGCACTCAGAGACCTTAAAAGGGTTTCACTCACTTGACTAGACTATTTAAATCTAGGACTGGATCAAAAAACATGCAGTTTGCAAAAAGGCAGAAAATTCTGCACAGAGAACAATGATATTATGGAACTGAGCTTATGCAAGTACTTTTCTTAACAAAGACACAGTGCTTTAAACTGCTATGGTCAGTAACCAATTGCTTTACATTGCAAGTCATTTGGTCTTACATCAGCATTTTTTCTCTCTTTGGAGACCAGTTATTCCACGACTGCTGCAGATGGGAACTTGAACTGGAAAGCCCAAAGGGTACGTCCACAACTTTAGTTCCACAACTTTAGCAGCTTGCAGTCATGATTTCACTGCCTACTGCCCATTTCAGGCTTGTAGCCATTAGAGGGCAGACCATAACAAATTGTTGCTGAATAGTCATGTATTTAGTCTCACCAGTGTTATTTTTGCCAACTAGAAATCTTGAGAGACTTATTTTCAGCTCTACTTTGAAGTGTGTAAGTCACAGCAGCAATGCAAAAGACTGGTGGTAGAGATTGCATCTCCAGGATTTTTTTTTTTTCTTTTTTTTTCAGCTCTTCTGTGAGCCCTGGTGGAGGCCCATCTGTTAAAAAGTATAAAATTTTCACTTTCATTGTGCTACTGTTATAACAACTGAACGGTGTTGCACCAGGGACCTCTTTGGAAGGATGTACTGGGCTTGGCTGGCATAGAGTTAAAATTCTTCATAGTAGCTAGTATGGGGCTATGTTTTGGATTTGTGCTGAAAACGGTGTTGATAACACAGCGATGTTTTGGCTATTGCTGAGCGGTGCTCACCCAGAGCCAAGGCCTTCTCTGCTTCTCCCCCCACCCCACCAGCAAGGAGGCTGGGGGGGCACAAGGAGTTGGGAGAGGACACAGCCGGGACAGCTGACCCCCACTGACCAAAGGAGTATCCCAGACCATATGGTGTCATGCTCAGCATATAAAGCTGGAGGAAGAAGAATGAAGCAGGGAATGTTTGGAGTGATGGTGTTTGTCTTCCCAAGTCACCATTAGGCATGATGGAGCCCTGCGTTCCTGGAGATGGCTGAACACCTGCCTGCCATGGGAAGCGGTGAATTAATTCCTTGTTTTGCTTTGCATTTGTGCACGGCTTTTGCTTTAACTATTAAACTGTCTTCACGTCAACTCATGAGTTTTCTCACTTTTACTCTTCCAATTCTCTCCCCCATCCCACTGGGGGGGAGTGAACAAGCAGCTGGGTGGGGCTGGCCAGGGTTAAACCACAACAAAGAGTTAATGTGCATTCAGATCATCTGCTATTCATCTCTCTTTTGACTAGGGAAAATGGGTGGATAAGACACTGAAGGAATGATGAACATCATCCATTAGGGAATGTAAGAAACAGAAATTGAACAGGCAGGAGAAGGATGGATGATAATGACTTACAAGTGAACAACAGCACAATTCTGTTATCTACATGTGTAGATCATGCACAATGCAGATGTGCACACTGGAACCCTTATATACACCACCCCCCCACCTCACCCTCCCCCAAATCCAACAACCTTCTCTCCCCAAATTCCTTAGTCTAAAAGGCCTGGAATTATTCTAGAACATATTTAAGAGTAACATGATACTCCATAATAGATACAGGTGTGGTTTATGACTACATATCACCAGTAACTGAAGGATTCTAAATCTTAAATTTTACCTGGATGAATAGAAAAGAAAATTAGTGCTATTATTCTTATTTGTATATTATGACCATCTAAGGAGAGGAAAAAAAATCCCAGGAAAATTTGATTTTTTAAAATGTATTAATCTCTGAGAACTGTGGGTCTTCAGAGTTAAGGCCCACAGAGGAGTACTTTAAGTTCTCTCAACTGAGATAGTCCTAGAATAATTGTCCATAAGACTGGTTTGAAGGTCAATGTGAATAAATTTGAAAAAGCTAGACAGTAAGAAAAGAATACATTAGAGAAATTACAGCACACAGAGCTATCCAGACCCTTAAGTAAACTATCCAAATGAAAACTATTTCTGAATTATATTTGTATTTGGTCTGTGAAAGGCTAGTAGAATTATAAGGGCAGAGGAAGGGACTTAAATAGATTAACCTGTCACCCTTTTTCTGTCCATTGGAAACAGTAGTTACAGACATTAGAAATAGGAGTAAATCATCTTTTACTGGACTTCTGAGAGTCACTATGATGACAACTATGTCTTTACAACTGTAGAAAGCCAGTTCTGTCTCTATCAGATTCCCTCACTGCAGTTTTTAGGACTAGTGGGGTTAAAGAAATGGGTGACAGCTGAGACAACAGGTCTTCTTGGCTTCCTAAATAAAAATCTGGGCATCACCAACATCCCTGGCATCTTTTAGTTAACCTGAAGCTATGAATCATGTTAGCCTGAATGAAATAGCCTAGAGGAAGCCAGTACCACAATCAAGGATCTAAAGCGGCATTTACTCTTTCTGTTACACACTGGGCCAAATTTGAAAATTTTCTTCCCCCTGACTCTCCTGGCCATCTAAAGGGTTCTGGTGACAAAATTATTTCTATTTATCTTCTCATTATAGAAACAGGCTTTCTACAGCCTGACATTCTTTTCATTGTTTTTTCTATATTTTCTTAAAATAATCTCTGTTGACAAGAAATCTTGCAATATTTAGCCTCATAATATTTCTACGAAACTTTCCTTCCTCTCATGTATGAACTTAAATCATCTGCCTGAAAAGCACACAAAAATCAGTTGGGTAATACTAAGCTTCCAGAGCAAAATTTGTGGGGTAATTTCTGCCCCACTTTTCTCTGTAGCTCCTGATTCTGTTCGCCATATTAAAACCAAAGTCCAAAGTCCTACTCATACACAGAAATTTGCAAATTGTGTGGCTCTGCTGAGGTCCTGTCTGGAGAGCCTAAAATATGCACCATTTGAGCAGTATTTTGATTCTGAATTTCCTGAAGGATTATGATTCACACTCTTGTCTTTCTTTCTTTCTCTCTCTTTTACCATGTAGTTCAATTAGGGGATTATCCTACTTTCATTTTACCCTTCAGCATCTTTTGAAACTTCCCTTCTTGTTAGTAAGCAAAGTGCTAAGAGATCACAGAGGGTTCCCTCACTCATACTGAATCTTATTTATTCCCTTTGAAATCCATTTCTTAATTCTTTTCTGCTGTAGGCAAGTCCTTTATTTCCACCATAACTCTTTGCATGAGAACAGATCAGCAGTTTCCTCTAAAGTGAAAATCTTTGTACAGCAATGGGCAAAAGATGTGTGCTCTTTTTTCCCAAGCACAAACTCTGTTACAGCAACAACTTGTTTTGTTTCCAGTTAACACCACAGAGGCAGACACACCGACAGTGTGGATTTTCTGGAGAATGGAGAAACAGCTGTCTGCTTTTAAAAGCTGTTTACGCTTAACTTCAAAACATGCATTTTTATCATGTAGTACTTAATCTTCTGGCAAGACACTGTTTTTTTCTGGATATTTTGGCCTTGTTTTTCAGTAACTCTAAGACTTTTTTATTCCATTCTGAAATCTAAAAACAGGCTTAATTGGCCCTCAGAGAAAAACCCATGTGTAACACAAAGCTAACCTAAGGGTTACAATAATTCTGCTCCCTACCACTAGCCCAGGGCTATCACCAAAGAGCACCATACAGTAGCACTCTCTTTACAAAGCTTGCAGGCTATTAGGGGAAGCATAAGATAACACTTGAAATAAATCAAGGGCTGACCTGCATGGAGAGGGCGAACATAACTTATCACCGTGTTTGCCTCTGTTATCCCTATCCAGGGAACAATGCTGGCGAGAACCTAACCTAAATCTCTAAGCCGGTATGCCAAAGTAGCCAATTAGTCATGTCTTGTCTAGAACATGTACTTGGTGTTTGTGATGTACAGCACGGCAGAAGGTTTTTATTAGAACATCCAATTTTTGTTGGATGGCTGCTGCAAAACCTCTGACAGGGACAGCTTTCCCTCAGAAGGAGCTAATGAGCTTTATGCAGCCAAAAATCATTCTTGCATATACCTTTTCACTTTCTGAGCTTGCCTCCAAGAGTCAATGCTGCCCTTCTCTCCAGTTATTGTGTTTGCCAGCTTATATTACAGCCAGTTAATGGGAGTCTCTTATCTCACTTCTGAAGGAATTCTTTGTTAAACACATTTACGTACAACATTAAATTTTTCATCCCTGCAACAATCTTTTCTGCATCCTTTAGTTCTTGTTATTGCTGTTTATGTAGAATAATCAAGCTCTTAGCTTTTATTCTTCACCTTGCAGGAATAAAAATAAGTGGCAAGGGATGTATCCTGTTTCCTATTTTAATATCTATTTTTATCTAGACTTCTTTCGAACAGAAGTTATATTTTTATTATTTTCTGACTTTTTTTTAATAGGAGAATGTATTAAATTTTCCTTTAGTTTCACTTTTGCTCAGGATCAATATATTAACTACATTCATATCTTTGATATATAGCATTTGGCTGGCAGAGAGTATAAGAAGAAATATATTATTTTCTTCTAAAGAAGAATGGGAATCTGATCTGGAGATTACCCACTAAGCGGTTGTGAGGATTTATTTCAGTTCCCCTAAGAACCTGTTAGTATATAATTTGTTGTGTAGGATTTATTATCCTCCCAAGAGATTTCATTCAATGTGTACGAACATTTCCCTGATGTACCCAAGATGTGTGATGGTGGATGGGTTTTCTTGTTAATATGACACAGAGTTGCCCCACTACTTCTTGGGACATTTTCAGTCTTGGCATTACTTATCTCCATTAGCTCTTCCAAAGTAAGATCAATATGCTGTATCCCTTTGCTTTGATTACAGTGTCATATACAGATTTATCTTTATTAAAAATGCAGCTGAAGTCATCAGTAGTACCACTTGTGGTCACAAATCTTTAAACTTGTCTTCTTTTACGGATAAAGTCCCAATATCGTATTCTTAGGTCACACTGTGTTTTCAAAAACCTTCTTATTCCCATATTCTTAGCCACTGTATAGTTCACTGTTAGCATTCTCTGTGGACATTAAAATCTTCCTATCTGTACAGTGTAATAATTAGTGTAGTTTTATAGAGTAATTATTTAAAAAGCACTTTGAATTTCTGAACCAACATATATATGATGCCAAACTTTAGGGTAACGAGCTGTGCATATGTTCTGGACATTCATAACCACATCCATTACCTATTGAAATCAACGTAAAAAGCTCCCTATGAATTCAGTGAATATCAGTTCAAGAAAATATTTTTAAAAATGACACTGGAGGAGTTTATTCTACATGGTCCTATGTCATTGGACCTAAATCCTTCATTAGGCAGCTTATTCCCTCTTTGGCAAAGTCAGCACATAAAATACCAAGCTCTTTTCCTTTTGAAGGAAAACTTAAGATTGCAGGAGATTTAAAGGTGCTAAGGTTAGGAAAAAAAATATCCTGAGTGTTATAGGTATATAGCATCCTTAATGGATGGGCAATTGACAGTTGGATGGTTGCATAAGGTTTCTTCCAACTCTACTTTTTAATAACTATGATTATTATTGAAATTATTTAAAACCCTATACTTAGTTATCAACTTCAGTGCCACAGTTCTGTTAAAACAGAAGAGCTACATCAGATGCTAAGTGATGTTTTTGAATAAGACTTGAATTTGTCATACTAAATATGTACACATATTATGAAGAAAGGACTTCAGGCGTGGAATCATAGAAACATAGGTTCCAAGGAACTTCCAGATATCTAATGTAGCATGCCATTTGAAATAGGACTATTGCCAACACCAGGCTGGTCAGTTATAGTCTTGGCAAGTTGTGAGTACTTCCAAGGACAGAAATTTCACACCTCTCTAAAACACATGTTCCAGTGCTACTATAGCCTAAAAAATGATTCCTTTCTCCTAATTTTCAAACTAAACCTCTCAAAACATATTTTGTGGTAATTTTTTAAATTTTTATAGGATTGAAACTCAGACCTAAATGTACCTTGGAAATGATAAAAAACTGCTTAAAAGCCAAATTCAGGACCATGTGTGCAGAAAGCATGACCAAAGATGTCCAAGGATGCCTGAACACCTTTGACAATGCACCCTCCTCCACTCACCTTTCTGTTGTCCATACGCACGTTCTAACCTGTGGAGGGTGTTGTGCCTTGAAGTTATTCCTAGTATGATTTTTTTTTTTCAAAAGCAAAATATCTTTTTTCCTGCTTCAGTGTGTTTCCCACAAGTATTTTTATAATGAGCAATGGTTTCAATGAATGACAGAGTTGATTGAAACAGCAACATTTCTAAGAGATAAAAGAAATCTCAGCTGTCAAAATAATTAACTTACCTGTAGCCTCAATTGGTCCATTCTTCAGAGATGATGAAGAACTAGCCAACTTTGTCTTTGACCAGTAATGCCAGAATGAACTAATCCCGTGACAGAGAATAGTCTTGGGAAAGGATTTTGGTCATCACAAAAAAGGCAAGCAGAGATGCAAACAAGAGGTGAAAAAATAGCATGACATGGTTGGAGCTGATCTTGTTTTCTTGAGCAGATTAGAAAGCCAATACAGAAAACTTTTTGAAGGAAAGCACTCTTATGACAGTTGGACTCTTTACAGAAGGATACTTATATTGCTCAAATGCATCAGGGCAAAAGGAAAAGCTGCTTAATTTTTCCACAAAAATATTTTTCTCTATGTAATTGCAGTGGCAACTGTTAATAAAATAAAGCTATTCATCCCTGCCACTGTAGCACAGATTAAATGGCCCCAAAATCACTGAAACAGCATTTCTGTGATTAGGTTGATGGGTATTTACAGTCCTTAATGAAACATTATATAGTCATTTGCGCAAAGCATGAGCATATTGTGTTCTGAAATTGTCACATAGCCAAGTTAAAATTATCCTGAATACAGATAGCATCTCGGCAGCATGCCATGCTATGCAAAAAAAACCCCAAACCAAAACAACCAAAAAACAAACCCTGAAAAAAAAGTCATAATTTATAATTTTTGTCATTATCTTTTTATTTATAAACCTGTGTAAAATATATTTAAATTATATTTAATAGCAGCCTTAGAGATTTTGGTTATTATTATGTTACCTTTCATGTAAAATGTTTCACCAACAAGAATAAAATCTACATCTGTTTTAAATCAACACAGCACTATTTACTTCAATACCTTTTTATGCCAGGTAAGGATCAGACCATTGGAACTAGCTGCTGTTGAATGTGAAGCCTTGAACCACAGCTCTGCTGTGGGATGCTCTTGGGCCAGTCTTAAATGAGACTCTGATGGCCACACTTGTGGAGTTCTCTGTACATGGTCAGAACCAAAGTCTTCATTGCAAATTTAATATAGGTTGAAGTCAGTTGCTTTTTAAACACTGTTCGTGTGTAACCTCCATGCCTTCTATTGCAAAAGCTACAGACTCCTGTGGGAAAACAGTGTAGATCACTAGACTGTGCATATGTATACTTACATAGTCAGTAAGTAGGTGTTACATGATTCACATAATTTTCTTCAATACAGAGAACAAAAGCAGTGTTAGAAATACGAAATTATTATCAGAATTCTGTAACAGCTCATCTTCACTACAGTAAACTACTGTAACATCCCGATTTTCTATATTCAGAGGTAGTAGCACTGATGAATCATGCGAGTTTATCACTGGGACCCTCGGTTTTCCAGTTTGCCAGACAGTGCATTTTTCATTTTCTAGTTGCTATATGATTATTACAAACTTTATAATTTCTTTGGGGCATGAGTAAGACCACTTTTTCTCTACCATCTAGAATGCTCCTACTGTTTTTTGCTGAATGCATAATTACAACTTCTTCTACACATTGACTGAACTGTGGATACCAAAACACTCTGCTTTGGGGAGGATGGAGAGCTGGCTGTTGCATTTTTCATTTTATTTTTATTAAATAGCAGAATGTTAAGATCGTTCATTTTCTTTCCCTGTAGCCTTGGTTTTCTAGTTTCTCTTCAGCTGCAGTGCAGTAACTCTGTTTTCTTAGTTCTGTCCTGATCCTGCCGTTGGTTGGTTGAGTTCAAAATTAGGATTTGGATTCAGGTAAAGATCCCCAAATATAAGTGTCAAACTTTGAACTACATGTCTAAGCTATTATAGTGAAAGGAGTCACTAGTCAATGAAGCCTAGGTAATGTGCCAGGTCACCCTAGAGTGAATAGCTGTTTGATTTATTGAGGTGAATCCCCCTGCAGCTGTCTGCATTACCCACCGGCCAAAGCATGGTATACATTTTCATGTGTCCACACTAAGGAGTTTGGACATTGCCACTTGATTCTTGACCTTAAGTCTCTAGCTCAAGCTATGAGGACTTATGTGTTCAGTGCAAAAAGGTCTTAATTCTGTGTTTGATAATACCTAAGATGTAATCATTCTACCTACAATTGCACAGAAGACAACCAGCTGACAGGAGATTTCTCTTTTTTTGATTTCTGTACAAATTTCCCAGCATAGTAAAGCCATTACTATTTAGGCTTTCAAATCCTAACACTTTGAGGTTTTCTATAGGTAAGAATGCTGGCTGTAAAACTAATATATAAAAGGTGTATTTTTTTTTTTTTTTTTTTTCTGTTTCACCACTATCTTACATCCTTGGAATAAAATGCTTTTTCTGAAAGCTTTTGATGTATTACAGATGATAAACACTTGTCTAAGAAGATTCTTGTCATGTCTCCAGTTGGTTAGTCTTCCCAGATATTCTAAGAATTAGAGCCATCATAGTGTGTTAACTGAGAATAGAAATGCCTAGGAAAAACCTTTTGAAATCTTTTGGATAGTTCCAACCAAAACCAGCATGTATGTAGGTATATACATGAAATTCCATATTTTGTTGATTCAGAGAAAACTGTCAGCAAATTTTCAAATCTGTATGAACTAATCAAAAATATACAATTGTAAAATCCTGAAATAAGTCCTTAGCTACTGTAAATCAATTTTGTTATATTGAGTTCAATGGTCTACTCTTTACAGCTGCTGAGATCTAGCCAGAAGGAAAGACCAAAGCAGTGATCTGAGGCTATATCTTGTTTGTAGTCAGAGCAGTTTACAGCTTAAACAGCTTGCATACGAGTTGCGGAGTTTGCAATAAGCTAATTCCCAAATTGACCACAGGTTAACAAAGCCAACATTGCTTCAAGAAAAGCACAACAGTCAGCACTGTGCTCCCTGAAGTTATTTTACAAGTATCCAAAAAACCCCCACAACAACAACCTGTGTGTGGTGAGCTGCCTATCTGAGATTTCATAAAGAATCCTAAACAAAAGCTTTGCCAGACCCTTAGTTTTGTTAGCATATCAGTGCAAATTAAACCTCCTGCTTCTCTAGACTGAGTGCTTCAGTGCAGCACTTTAAGACTTGAGCTGCTTGTTTAATGGGCTGTGAGATCTTTCCCATTTTCTCTTCAAAGGGAAAAAAAAGGCTTGTTGTTAAAAAAAAAAAAAAAAAAGTTTATTCTAGTTAAATTTCTGCGTACGTTGAAAATTAGGAAATTGTCAGTATAATAATCTATCCTTAGGAATATGCAAAGGTGAAACATTCCGATATTTCAATAGAAGATGTGCCATAGGAATAAAGTGGCTTCTTCTCATTAGGAAGTAAAGCCCTGGCATCATTACATGTCTTGTAGGTTTAATAGAAGGTAAAGAGAATTTCTGGGAACTGAAGTGTAACTTCCATCCAAGGCAGGACAACATACATCCTGCTGATTTTGAAGAAAGGCTGAAGGAGAAAGAAAAGTGAAAATCAAGGGGAAGATTCACAAGGAACCATCAAGATTACCCAGCAAAGACACAGTGGGGTTTTTAAACCCAGTGTTGTAGGATGTACACAATAAAGTGAGATAACTGTAAGAAATATATGGTATATTGGGTTTGTGTGGCAAGGTTTTGGTAGCAGGGGGGGTTACAGGGGTGGCTCTGTGAGAAGCTGCTGGAAGCTTCCCCTGTGTCCGATAGAGCCAATACCAGCCGGCTCCAAGACGGACCCGCTGCTGGCCAACGGTGATCCCATTGGTGACAGTGGCAGCACATCTGGGATAACAGATTTAAGAAGGAAAAAAAAGTTGCGGGGCACACAGAAACCACAGCTGGAGAGAGGAGTGAGAAGATGTGAAAGAACCAACCCTGCAGACCCCCATGTCAGTGCAGAAGGAGGGGGAGGAGATGCACCAGGCGCCGGAGCAGAGATTCCCCTGCAGCCCCTGGTGAAGACCATGGTGAGGCAGGCTGTCCCCCTGCAGCCCAGGGAGGTCCACGGGGGAGCAGATCTCCACCTGCAGCCCGGGGAGAGAGGACCCCACGCCGGAGCAGGGGGATGCCCGAAGGAGGCTGGGACCCCGTGGGAAGCCCGCGCTGGAGCAGGCTCCTGGCAGGACCTGTGGATCTGTGGAGAGAGGAGCCCAGGCTGGAGCAGGTTTTCTGGCAGGACTTGTGACCCCGTGGGGGACCCACGCTGGAGCAGTGTGCTCCTGAAGGACTGCACGCCATGGAAGGGACCCACGTTGGAGATGTTCATGGAGGACTGTCTCCCATGGGTGGGACCCCACACTGGAGCAGGGGAAGAGTGGGATGAGTGCTGCCCCTGAGGAGGATGAAGTGGCAGAAACAACGTGTGATGAACTGACTGTAACCCCCGTTCCTCGTTCCCCTGCGCTGCTGGGGGCGGGTAGGTAGAGAATTCAAGATTGAAGCTGTGCCTGGGAAGAAGGGAGGGGTAGGGGGGAAGGTGTTTTGAGATTTGGTTTTATTTCTCATTACCCTACTCTGCTTTATTGGCATTAAATTAAGTTAATTTTCCCCAAGTCAAGTCTGTTTTACCCATGACAGTAATTGATGAGTGATCTCTCCCTGTCCTTATCTCGACCCACAAGCCCTTTGTTATATTTTCTCTTACCTGTCCAGCTGACAGGGGGAGTGATAGAATGGCTTTTGGTGGGCTTTGGAGGATGAGCGGCAGAGACAACATGTGATGAACTGACCCCAACCCCCATTCCCCATCCCCCTGCACTGCTGGCAGGGAGGAGGTAGAGAAAACTGGGAGTGGAGCTGAGCCAGGAAGGAGGGAGGGGTTGGGGGAAGTTGTTCTAGGGTTTGGTTTTACTTCTCATTATCCTTGTTTTGATTTGATTTGTAGTAAATTAAATTGATTTTGTTTTCTCCCCAAGTTGAGTCTGTCTTTTGCCCGTGACTGTAAGTAGTGAGTGATGCCTTCCTGTCCTTGTCTCAACCCAGGAACTTTTCGTTATATTTTTTCCTCCTCATCCCACCATGGCCAGCAGGGAGGAGTGAGCGAGCAGCTTTGTGGTGCTTTCTTACCAGCTGGGCTTAAACTGCGACATATGGGCAGAGCAGGTCCTACACAGTTAATCCTGCATAGCTCTTTGTAGTATATTCCAGTAAATTGGTAGCATGTGTGACTAAATGTTTTGTTAGCACTGCACATATCATTTGCACTGTGTTCTCCGATTAAATCTTTATCATCTTCTATTCTCTCGTCCCCGTTTCTTTGAAAAGGACTGAGAAAAACAGTTCTTTAAAACTTAATATGTACATCTTTTTGGCATAAAAATAAGTCCTTTCTGTTACTGAGTAAGGCCTGAAATTGTTCCACTATTTTCTGGATCCTGGAGGATATAAAACAAATAGGGATGCTATAGCAGAAGCCAAGTCGGTGATTCTGATCAGGAAGCAAGAGTATACTGGGGGTTTTCTTCAATATCTCTTACTAAAATTTATTTTAAAGTGGGCTTTTTTTGGGGGGTGGCTATTACAATGAGGGAAATGAGAATTCCATGTAGTCTTTAACCTCTGGCACACTGGGAATCAAATTCCAGGTGTGATTTACTGAGACTGAAGGTCTTCACTTTTCCTTGGGACCTTGTGTTTGGTGCGCTAATGGGTTGCTCCCCAAGACCAGGATTCCATGTGGCTTGGAGGATGTTCTACGATACTGTGGAGTCATTGGCTCCCGCTGTCAAGCTGCATTGGAGGTGTCCGTTACATGATAATGGATAACTGGATGTCTGCAGGGCCCAGCTTGGTGACAGCATGTGGAAGAGCAATGATTCACTCTGCTGAAAGTCACCATGGGGATGTTGTAACAGGGCCTCTGTTGCAATTAAAGTACGGGCTCATTTAAAAACCTATACTTCGAGACACCCATATTCACATTTACAGTTTTAATATCTGTCCCAGAGCTTCACAGAAATGTCCTTTCCCATCTTCCCTGGCAACCGTTTGCAGTCTAGTGCAAAAGTGACATACCAGTGACATACCCTGCACTCTGGTTTCAGGCAGAGATATCTTCTGGCCAGTGGTAAGGTCACAGTACGGCCAGCAGTCAGCATGGATGTCTTTCTGCAGACAGTGAGAGAAGCTGGAGAAGGTTAGCATCAATACACAGGGGTGGGAACAATGCTTTTCCTGGAAAGATATTTTATACCAAATAAAGCCTTTATTGTGACACTTATGGAGCTTTCTGAGACATAAAAAATTTGGAGAAAGTAAATGCACTTTAGATAAACATTTACCCTAGTGCCATGATACATATATTTCTCAAATGAGCCAAATCCTCTATAAATCTGACATATTTGCATATTGTATATAAAAAGGCTTTGAACCAGCACTGAGATGGACAGAATAGATTAACAAGCTTTCCATTATTTTAAAACTTTAGATCATAACTGTGTGTTTGCCTGGTGAGTTCAGAAATGTGGAACAGTGACAAATATCCTATGTTATTTAGAACCTGCTTACTGGGTAAGTGTCTTTCTCTTTTTTAGCTTGTCATTCAGTAAAATCTCAAGTTTTGAAGTAGATAATGATCTCAAATACTCTACAAATGTTAGCTACATAAACCTTAGTAAGCCCCCCCAACCCTTAGAGGTAATTACATAACATTGCAGATGGCAAAATGGGTGCACAGAGAAGTAATTTGCTAGAAGGCACTTATCAATTTAGTAATACAGTCCACAAGTGTTCATTCTTTATTCAAACTGGAAGAACACTGCCAATTTTTTGTGTAACCATGTACTGCCAATGTCCTATATAATGACATGGTTTTGTTTTGTATTGTGGACTTCTCTATCACTTACCTTTCCCATTATCCACATGTTGTCTGCCAATGGCAGAGGCAGAGCCAACGCTAAGACTGAAGACCATATTTATCACCCAGTTCAGAGGACTTATTTTTGTTGGTTTTGTTGTTGTTTTTGTTTTTTAACATAGTGTTATTTACCACAGAGTTATGCAGCTAGAGTTGCAGACTGTGAAAGAATGGAAGTGAGAAGAAAAAGTGTTAAATTCCTTTTTCTACTCTGGGAGAGTATAGCAATTTGAAGTGCTCTTATAGCATCATAATGTTAATTCCCCCCCCCAGTGCTTTTTGGCATCTGGCTCTATTCCCCCATGCAAAGGAGCTTTACAGAGTAATTTGTTTCATTAGAATTTTTGTTCATGAAATATGAAAGGAAAATAGATGTTATACATAGTGTCTGACCAAATGTATTGCTGTACATAAATACATCAATAGACAAATATAAGATTATTTCATAGGGTCAAGTATATTAAAAAAGTTTTGATTCCAAAATTTAACTCAGAAAGTGAGAAATTTGATCTGTAGTTATCTGCAGGACCTCAAGTCAGCCTCCTTATGTATAACTGTTATGATTCATTCTTGCAGGAAGCTGGAGAAACAGGAACAGGATCTCTTGAAAAATGTGATCCTTTTTGGATGAAGGATGAAGGACATCTTACAGACTGGATATTACTGTCTTTTTCACTTCCTGAAATAAAGTCAACTGGTGAAAGACGTTCTTAAATGTGGAATGAAACTGCTGAAGTGTCTTTAGTTAGAAACTGCATCTAAAGAAAAAGCAACAAAAATGTCAAGTTTTTCTGTATTTTTTCTTTTGTACAGCAATTGCAGGCAATTGCTGAAAATATTAAATATATTACTATACTAGGGAAATACATAATCCTACATGCTCTCAAACTGTACTGGATCCACATGATCTGCCATAATTTGCCTGTATGCAAAATATTATAGGTATTGCTCAATGTGACTTCCTGATCTGTGACAGATGCCGAACAATGACAGCCACCAGTTTTCTCCGTGTCCTTTGATAGGACACCTTAATGAGCTGCTGAGAAGGACTATCTTGTGTATGCTGGGGTTTTTTATATGTAGTCCTTTGCATTTTAGAAGTTGTCCCTTGATATTAAACCCTCTGCATTTAAATTATAGTTATTCTATGAATAACAGCATTTTGAAACATTTAGAGAAAGTGTGTCTGTGTATGCATGCTTTTTCAGTGGCAACAACAGGCAGTAACCTTACACTCTTCAGGTACCACCTAAAAAAAAAAAAAAAAGAAAGCATGAAAAATAGGGAGGAAAGAAGGCAAAATAAATCTTCCCAATATCCCTTAGTAGTTTTCAAACAGTGAAGATTTTTTATATTTCTGACAAATTTGGTTAAAGACAAAATAGTTTTAAATTATGTTACCTATCTTCTGTTGTAATTCTTGAAATTGCCTTAACATCAGAAAGAGCATTAAAGATCCCTAGCTGTGCTTGATATAATCAGAGCAGAGTTATTTAAAGGTCTCAGTGGACTCCCAGACTATCTAGATAGAATTATATTTTGCAATCCCAGAAGAACAAAAGTCCATCAAGTACTTAAAAAGCTAGAGATGAAGGACTATACTTCAGTTAGGGCAAGTGTTGGCTAAAAATGGCTAAACATAGGCATTTGGGAAATGTGTCACTCCTGACAGCTCAAAAATAGAAATAATTATGTAAATCTTGGCTCCAAACCAGAAAGCGCGTGTTTTAGAAAGGTTGTTAAGTATGGTCACATACTTCAGTAAATTAATTCAATCTCCTGACAGAGATTAGAGATCCCTTATGAAGGTGCTAAAAAGATAGATTGTTGAGTGGCAATTTGGGTCAGACCAACTTAGCTTGTTCAGTCCTGGGAAAATGCTGGTTAGAAATCTCTGTTCAAAATGTCTAAGCATGTGGGCAGGCAATCATAACCTCTGAAGATCATCAAGAGCAGCGAGGCGTTGTTACTTCCCCAGACCTACTCAAATGAACAAAATGCTCACCTTTAAAACAGCTCAGGTTGCACATGAAAAGAGACTGAGTATATTGGAAAAGGGAAATGGAAGGACTACGACACAAATGTCCATTTTTTTCTGTAATGGTGTAAACTTATGTTGTTTATGGACAAAGGTTTACTTGTGGGACTTCCAGTGGTTCCCACCACAGAAGATTAGAAAATTAAATCTGAGACCAGTAGGAAAGAAAACAATACGATCTCTTCTGCTTTGTATGATTTCATCAATATTGCTGCTTCTGAGCAAATGCTGATCCCACCATTGGGATCCAACATCCAGGGCTATGACCAAGTGATCTTATCAAAAAAAGGGTGAGTGGAGACAATATCTGTAGCATTTTATAGACATGGCATTTATAAGCTGTATTCCACCTATCAGGTGTCTGAAATAAAGCCTTAGTTATGCTCTTCAGAAGGGACCTTTCAATGGAATCACTCCAGTTTCTGAATAGCTAATGGAGTGTCCAGTTTTGGGCTCCCCAGCACAAGGAAGATACTGACATACTGGAGTGAGTCCAGTGGAAGCCAAGATAGTCAGGGCGGCAGACAATGTGATGTGCAAGGGTGGGCTGAGACAAATGGGTCTGTTCAGCCTGGAGAAGAGAAAGCTCGGAGGCAGCTTATTGCCACCTACAGCCACCTGATCAGAAGATGTAGAAAAGATGGAGACAGACTCTTGTCAGAGGTATACAGAGCCTTAGGATGAGAGGCAAGAACACAAATTGGAACATGGAAAATTCTGGTTAAGTCTAAGGACATTTTTATGTACCATGGGGGTGGCCAAACACTGGAGGACGTTGCCCAGAGAGCCTGTAGAATCTCCTTGTATGGAAGTGTTCGAGACTTGACTGGGCATGGGCAACCTGGTTGGATTAAAAGTGCTTTGTGAGGGGGATTAAATTAGATGACATCTAGATGTCTTTTCTGATCAAAAGTATTTATGGCTCTGTAATTCCATGGCATGTTAAAAATGTATTATTTTTAGAACTAAAATTGTGATGTGTGGCCTGTGGATCACCAATACTGATACACTGAAAGAAGTGCTTTGTAAATCTGATCTCATGTTCTGCTAGCAATGCTGGCTACCATTAGGAGCTACAGAAATGTTCCAGGAAGTGATTGGCTCTATAGCCGGCAATTTTGACACCCCAAAAAGTGGGCTTAAG
>JAVJGG010000073.1:32585128-32629871 GCA_035590195.1 Aviceda cuculoides
CTCCCCTGTCCAGCTGAGGAGGGGGGAGTGATAGAATGGCTTTGGTGGGCACCTGGCATCCAGCCAGGGTCAACCCATCACACATACATTTGTGATATCTTGCCAATGAGTAGAACCAACACTGCAGCGTAGCGCTCACCTGTAAGAGGTACAGCTGGTCTCTAGCCATCAGTTGGCAATATCCTAAACACTGAATGGAAACACACCTGCTGGAGAAGAATCTCTGCCCCTCTTTCCTCCAACTCAACAGCAATGATCTCTCCCCACCCAAGGTGGGTGCTGTAGTATTTACTTCAAATGTAAAAAATAAAATAAGATCCTTGAATAGTCTAATATTGCTGTTAGAGGACTTAATCCCCTTAATCTCCTCATTTTGATGTAGACAATTGAGCCACAGTTTCCCTGTAACAGGGTACATCTTTGTCTTTATGTTGTTGCAGATCTGAAAGCATGGTGAAAGATGGAAGAACACCATATTTTAAAATTGTATTTCCTGGCCTCCGGGACTTTGGCTTGATATCACTGAAAATCTTGCTATCTGGGATAGGAATCAGTATGCTGGTGGCTTTGTCCGCATAAACTGAAATAAATTTAGTTGCCTACAGGGTTAGGCAGATTCAGGCTAGTTATTACAAAGATAGACTTGGATGAAATCTTTTGGAGATTAAGATGTAAATATTTACTTTTGAACCAGTACATGAAAATGCTACTAGTTCCTCCTTTTCCTATCACTGATCTGTCCCCCTGTATCACTTCAATTTTAATTCTCTTATTCAACCAAGTTTAATAATTTCCCATAATCGACTTCATGGTAAGAGTTTGTACAGAAAAGTTATATCAAGTACAGCTTTTCAGATCTGGCTGTAGCTTCCCATATACTGTGATTAAGACTGTCCTAATTTAGTCTATTGTCATGGAAACCCAGGAAATATGAAGAAATTTGCGGGACTCCAAAATATGCATGTCACTTTTATAAAAGAGCAGTAACAGAGCAGGCATGAAGAAAACTCAGCAGTGTTTTTTAAACTCACTTTAGAGCTAATTTTATGGAGAGAACAGTTACAAAATCCCAATAAACTCTGCAGTTTAATAGTAATAATCAAGTTACCTGGGGGAATAAATTGAAATTAGAATGTATGGTTTGCTATCAATATCCACAGCAGTAAATGTTACCATATTAACCTTTTCAATTTAGCACTGGAATCATAAATCCAATTAAGAGTTTTTTTAAAAAAATAAATAGTTCTCTTTGAAAGGACATTTATTAAATAGGAAAACTCCTAACTGTTCTCTTCTTAGCTGTCCAGAGTCTATTCTCAGAATCTTCATAATTTCACCCTTTTCCTATCACCATAGAAACACCAACTAAAGTCAGTGCAGTTTATTAACAAGTTTTCCAAATCCCTTCACGAGTAAGCAAAACAATTCTAAGCTGTTGCCTATGTCCATCAGTGGATGGAATTCAGATCAGTTTTCATCCTTCCTTCTTTCCCAGTGGTATTTTGTCTTCCTGGAGAATTTTGCTTCCTGTGCATGCCATACCAAGGATGCAGGTTATACTGGATGGGGTGACACAATTCATGTGTATTAATATCCTGATCTTCATGAGTTTCACGATTAGAGACTTGGAGACACATTTACTTTTCTCTTGCACTAGCATCTCACTCTTGTGATACAACTTCACTCCAGATCTGAATTACAGCTGGAAGGCAAGGTCCTGGGGTGCAAAGGGCAGGTTGGAGAAGTCAGAGAAGAGCCAGCAAATGTGGCTGTTTCTTACACTGGATCTGCCTGGAAGGAATGTTTCCCAGAAGCTTTCCTAGTACCTAATACTGTGACCCTGACACACTGAGCATCTTCCACCTGCTTGATTTGTGGATGCTTTACTTCTGCTTTAGCTATATTAAGAGATTTGCAACCTGTAGCTTCTCTTCTGAATGAAACTGGAATTAATTTGCTTACTAGTGAAGAGACTTGCATAGCTTGTTAATGAACTGCACTGGACTTTGGGCTTTAAAATACCTGCCCCCCAAAAACTCTAGAAAAATGTTATTAAGTTGAATTATATAGACACCTTAGTAATTATCATTAAATCATACATTTGCTACTATATTACTCTCTTTTTTTTCTGTAAAGATTGCCCTTGAGAGCTAGCATTTGTGTGGAATTTCTTGGTTTTTTTCAGAGATAGCTGCTGAGTTGTTTCCACAAATATTTCTGATTAAGCAGGTTATTGGCATACTTGGCATTCAAAATTAAAGACATTTAAATGGCAACAAGTGTCACACAGGAGGTTTTTGTTCCCTGGTTGCATAAGATGTATAATTTTAGAATCTGAGCTGTATTGCTAAGTAGTTCTCCATCTCAAACATGTTTCTCTAAAGGCTCCTTAATATTCACGTGATTTTTCACCTTCAACATTTGTGTCAACAAAATTGTTAAACAGAATATTTAAAGGAAGAAAAACAAAATGGATTCCAAAGTATAGAAATGTAAGCTCAGACATATGCAAATACATAGCTGCATAATCTGAGAAATGTACTGTCTCGCATGCATGTATGAAGAAGCGCAATTTTCAATACAAATGGAGAGCTACAATCATTATCTTTAGAAAGACAATGCTGAAAGGAACAAATGTCTTTCCTCAATATATTTAGCAAGCCATAATGTTACAAGGTAAGGATGTGACAATAATCTAAATGTCTTTAATTTCCACCTGAAATTTGACTTTAATGTACAGGCATTCAGCCTCATGACCTCAGCCTTCCTTTATAGTAACTGTAGAAGCTGAGAACTAGATCATTGTCTCCTTTGTGTGGCCATCTCCCTACATTCTGTTGTTAAATAAATATTTATTCACCAAAAAAAAAAAGAAAGAAAAGAAAAAGAAAAGCTAAATAATTAAATAAAAATTAGTGAGGAGGTCAAGCTAAGCCTTGAAATATTAGGAAGACTTAAAGCAGCTGTCTAGTCCCACTTCAGCCCATTGAGTGATTCATGAGATAAGCTATAATTAGACAATCACGATGGTTTTTTTTCAAAGAATGCTTGATTGACACATCCCACTGGATGTATTGTTCATGCTATTCATGCTATTCACTACTTTATTTTTTCTTCTTTGGTTGATGGGATGACCCCACCATAACGCCAGCCTTTCTTTGTCATATACTGTTTAGATTACACAGAGTTAGTATAGTATTCATATTTTTCCCATAGGAATTTTTCAAATATCTGAGAGATTCACAAGTACTTATTAATTTATTTTCACAACAGCACTTTAATAATTATTCAAATTTTTTAGAAGTGAAGAACTGAAATACCCAAGTGAGAAGGTCAAAAATTAATGCTAAGTTTTGACACAATCTATATGCTTTAAACAATTTGAAGTCCAGCCTCTACTAATTTCCTACTAATTAAACTGTAAATGATAAACCATTATTCAAATCGGTTGCCAAAAATCTCAGGCCAGGCACCAAAAAGGCGACCCCTCATGAAAACATTTTGGTCTTTCTTTGTTTCATGAATTTAAATACCCCATGAAAGCTAAGAGCCATCCTTTCTTTTTCTATAATCCTCAACTCAGCCCTTGCTTGCCTTCCAACTTCTGTAACATTAGCAATACGTGAGAGGTCTTCATTAGATGGGTCCCTGTAAGTTGGCTCCTTGAGCAAGTTCCTCCTCTGTCCTGAATGAATCCAGGGGAGTTGTGGAAGATGTACCCTTTGATCAAACAACTATGACTGCCAAATCCATTCAAAATGCCTGCTATTCTTGTCTGGTAATCTCCTTTAAGTTCAAGGAAAATATGGACGATTTGCAGAAAGGAAAAGGTTTGAGCAAATGAATAAAATTTGGTAACATTCTCTACATAACTGAAAATGGTTTGTATCAATGTGGTAAAATGAATTGTACATGTTCGTGCCCAGACACCATCCGTTGTACGCTAAACACTTGTTCTCTCAAATACGAAGCACTGGGCAATGTAAGTAGTAAGGGGTGTTACCAATTCCACCTCTAATTAACAGAACTAAAGGGCATTATTTCAGTGGTAATGGAAATGACTGTGATTCCTCAAAGTGGAACTGAAGCAAATCAGTCTGAGCCCATTGGACCCAATCCAATTAAAAAGGAGCTAATCTGTTTTCAGAGAGAGAAACATGGCCTACAAGGAAGACATGATGATAACTAAAAAAAAAGTGAAGAATTATGATTAATTTGGTTTTCATTTTGCACAGTTGCTCTGATAATTTTTTCTGTGTACTTAATAGTTTATTTTTACATACAATCAAATAGATGGAGCTTGTTTACCAGTAGCATCACTTGTATTTACAGTGTTAATCTAAAGAAAAACTCCGGAGAATAAACACTTACTTTTCACCTCACAGTTTTGTAGTTCAGACTGCCTTTCACAGTCCAACTATTCATTAGCTATTCTAGAGGCTATCCTAAATAGTTATAATGGAATATATATGCTATTTAAATCAGCAAAAAAAAGTAGATGTTTACCACTTCTTGATTTCTTATCATTTGATGTAATGTTCAAAACCAGCTTTGCTTTGAATGCTGGAGACACTGTGATGATTTAGAGGTAAGCACAAAGATAGCTGCAAAGTGGCTATGAGTTACTACCAGCCATAACTAGGAACATATCCCATAATTATTTAATACATTCTGTGATCTCATGCAACAAGAGATTATAACGGATGCTGTGGCTATGAGCCTGGACTACCTGCAGCAGGAGAAAAGGATCACTAAATCTTATGTCACCAAATCTTCCAGTTCAGATCTGTCACAAGAGACTTTTAATAGTTCTGCTACAGAGTTCTGGATTCAAGAAATGTCAAAAAGATTATTCAAAGTAAAACACTGAATTGCTTGAGTATGCAGATTTACAGAGAGCAGGCTTTTTGCTCTTGGCACTGACAGTTCTAGTACAAACTGCAGAGTGAATGTCATAAACTAATGTTTCTCAGCAGAAAACTTAAAAATGGACCAAGACTCACTCTGTTTGGAGCCTATCTGGTATGAATAAGCCAGCAGTAGGGGTTCATCTCCATTTGATCTGGTCCTCTGGACTACCATTTCAATCAGTAGAGAGCAATAAACCCCCTAGAGCATGGGCCAGGTGATCCTAAAAAGAACAGACAAAAGTCATCAGTGCCTCTTTCTCATTACTATTTATAAAAGAAAAGGAGGGTGACTTACTGCAGACACCCAACATGAGGTGATATGAGTCCCCCATCCCACCACTTCAGGCAGGAAACTTGATTTTCAAGTTTTGTTGTACACATCTTAAATGCGTCTGCATACCTCTGCTAGCATTTCTCTCTATACTTCTCTTGCCTTCTATATAGGATAGGGGATAATAGCTCTTCATCTGAAGAGTGAACGGTAAGGCTTAATTGTGTGCTATACTAGTATCACCATTCACTGGACATATCCTAGATGAATGGGTGGAAAAAGAAAGATAGACAGATGCACAGATGATATTAATTTTTGTTAAATTCTTTCAGCTCTTTTGGTATATAAGGCTATGTATCTTCAATATATTACTGTTTTAGTATTTTTCTTGAACTGGTTCATTCATCCATACTTTAGAGGATTTTAAGTATAGCCCAGGCTCCTGTCAGATAAATCTCCTCTGTTTTGCAGCTAAAAAAGGAACTGAACTAGATTTATGACTGTTAATACCTTTTTTCTTTTAAGGGGAAAATTGATAGACACCTTCCCATGAGACTTCCTATAGATGTGGTTACTGCCCTAATGATTATTCCATATCAAGCCCACTCCGCTAAAGAGGTACTAAATTAAAAGGCTGCTGTTTGAAGCAAAAGCTCCGAACTGAATTTCAAACATCTAATAAGATACCGAAAATTACCTCAAGCTTTCAAATGTCACATACTGTAAAAATACAAATTAGACTGTAAAATTCAGCCTAGCCATAATTAACACTATGATGTGTTCAAATAATCAAACATTATCCTCAGAGGAGTCTATTGAAGGAGATTATTATGAGCGGTAGTTCACTAATCATTATATGACAACTATTTTTATGTCATTGATCTAGACTGCCTTGTCTATTTTGTCAGTGTCACTAGGCATCTTTGAAAAAAGGTGATATTTTCCCCCACACAGAGACAGCTCGTCCTACTGCTCCAATTGATGTCAACCTTTGCTCACAGTTATCATCTGCACACAGCCAGGCTTCATTTTAAATCAGAGAAGCAGGGATAAATAAAACTGGATAGCTTTCAGTTCCAATCGCATCCTGTTTTACCTTGCATCAGCCAAAAAAGTTATCATGAAATGATGGATTTTTTATCTGTGAAAGTGAAAAAATAAGTTTAAAATTTTCAAATTTTGTAAAAAATATTCTCTTAGATCTCTTATATGTTTTGAAGAAAGGTTTCTTCTTTGCTTGGAAGATGAAAAAAATCTGAAGGATATTATTATTTTTAATAATAGAAAGGAATTATTTCAGGAAGAGAAAATATCAGATGTCTTTTGTAGAAAGGAAAATGAGACTGTCACTATGTTTCATATTATTAGATAGTCAGCACAGATTCCCAAATTTTGCAAAGCATAGTAATTGAATTTCACAGCTCCATTCCTCATCTTCACCCTTGCAAAATTTTCTCCAATCCATATAGCATGACACAGATGTAAACTCAAAGGAGCTAAAGAGTTCAACCTCCTTGTATATTCCTCCTTAGTATCGAGTATCTATGTAAAAAAGTGAAGTTTCTGCAATTTGACCTTTTTTAAAATGTGTTTCTCCATTGCATATCTCCAAGCACAGCAGTATGAAAGAGAATAAAAATTCTCACCTACCCTCTATGCGTGGTTTAGTCTAATCCTTGAAAATAAAAATAAAAAGCCATGAATAAGAACTGGGGCTAGCCATGTGTGTAATATGCTGCACTAACAACACTCACTAGAGAGTAAATCACCTATGACTTAGCTTCCAGAACACACAAACTATTAAGGAAAAAAATTTACACTGTGTGATATCCTTATACAATATAATGCAATGACAGTCAACTCTAACCTTAGTCTGGAACTCAAACAGAACCTCTCCAGAATTATTTATAAGGCTAGGCAGAGTTGCACTTGACTTATTAAAAATATTTTTGTTGGTTTTACCAGTGTCAAAAGAGAGCATGCAAAAACATAATTGGAGAGGATATTCTTAAGAACTGCAAGTGCTGCTGTGCTTCTCCGAGAACTTTAAACAGATTGTGGCTGATTAGGAAAAATGCACTCTAAGGTTCATCTCCTTTCAAAAACCACAGTATGTGTCTGTAGAAAGAGTATGTAGGAGGTCTGAATTTGGTTCCCATCTCTACCTTAAATCTCTGTGCAAAGTTGGCAACACGGTTCAGTCTCTCTGCACTTCATTTCCCCATCTATAAAGCGGATGTAATGCATTTTTCTTTCTACTGTTTTTCAGTTTCTTTTCTTTACTTCAGCCCTTCAAGGGATGGGTTGTCTTTTCCACACTATGTTGAAAGGGTAGCCAAAAAAAAGAAAACAGTGGAAATATCACCAGTAAATAAAATACAGGATCTGTTATTGTGATGGCTTGGCTAATCATCAAGCACTTGGGATAGAACAGTAGTAACTTCAGAATGGCTGTAAATAGCCTATCCTGTAAATATTTAAGTATATTTAATGTAACTTCATTATGACAAGTTGGAATGTGATAGCTAAGCGTTTTCATGATTGGGAGCTAACAATATTGAGGACTAAAACCATGAATAACGGAGCTAACAATATTGAGGACTAAAACCTCCTCTGCGATATTTCAAAATAGTGTGCCACATGACATAAATTTAATTCTCTAGAAAGAAGACACTATTTTTGCTCCCGCTCTTGCACCTGTCCTTCTTTTGAGTAGTCTGGTTCTTTCTTAAGCAGCAAATTAATTTTAAAGGCAGGAGAGCAACTGCACTGGCCAGCCCCTGAAGGAAAAAACAATTCCCCCTCAACAATTAAAATCTTACTGGGCTGTAGAAAGGGTGATATGCTTTTGGTGTCAGAAGCAACCTGCACGGTGGTGAAGGAAAGGATTTTGGCAACGAAGGGCTCAAGCAGACAGAAAGCTGGCTCTGACAGCCGTTCTTCATATGCCTTCCGTTCACGTTGACGCGGTGAGGGTGCGAGGCGTTCAGGGCACAGGGATGGTGCTGCCGCGGCTGCGCCGCAGCTGGACGCTGCAGGAAGGAGCAGGAACTTGGCAAGCGCCAACTGGGAAGGCTGAGCTGCACCTTCTGGGCTGGAAAAAGGAAGAATCTGTTAAGTAGCAGAGAGAAAAGTGGCACTTTTTAAAGTGCAGTTAAAAAAAAAAAAAAAAAGAGGTCCTCTTCTCTTTCGAGAAATGTCTGTATCGGGGGCTTTTTGAGGCCTAGTACAACTTCTGGAAACTGGTGGGAAGAATCCCATTGTGAGGAATGGAAAAGAAGACAGAACACAGGATACTGTAATTTTTTTTTCTTTTTTTCCAAATGGAAATTAAAATACCTGGTAATGAGGACTTCTGTTCACTGAATGTTTCACAGTAACGTTTGGTGCAAGTACTGATACAGTGCTGCTGTTAAATCCCAGAAGCTGACATTTCAAATCTGCCAGCAGACCTTCATTCAGAAAAGAGCAAGGCTCTGACTTCCCCGTCTCTTCTTAGTTATCTTCATAGGTTTTTCTTGACATTCAATGATAATTATTTTCCTTGTTTCAAGTACTGTTCAATGATAGATTTTTTTGTCATTGGCCAAAAAAGTTATCCTTTTGTATAAACTATGACATGTGGTTGTGGAACATAATCTTTTTAACTTCATTTCCATCTTTCTTTCTGGTTAATTTTAGAAATAAAGAAATTATTGATTCTCTTACATTTTAGCATTTGTTATAAAATAAGTCCACTTGGCATCTTGCATCCTTTATGAGGCTTTTGTTCTTAGAAGAATTCATATACTTTTTTATTATTTTAGATTTTTTTAACTTCCACATATATACGGTAGATATCACATTTGTATTAAGGGTTTATAGATTGATCTCTCATTTGTGGGTTTTTAAAGATGAGATATTACAGCTGGTGAATGCAGAAGTTGCATAATCCATTTTGACTTCTTTTCCTCTCAGGATTCTTATTATCCTTTTTTTACACCTCTTATCAAGTAATTAGCTAAATTTCTTTTAGTGCTGCTGGGTCAATTTGCAGTCAGGGAGCTATTCAGTGCCTCCACTGTATCTGTCTTCACTTATTTTCATGCCAAGCACTGCCTAGCCAGTTTACCCATTCATTCAATTCTACTTTTACTTTCCCCGAGCAAACAGCAAGTTGGTATCAGTTGACAGTGACATTTTACACTGGTACACTTTAGCATACCACAACATTCCATAGCAAACTTGTATGGTAAATCTTACATTTATGTGTGATCATTACCAGTTATCTGTTTGATTATTTCCAGAATGAAAATCAGACAGTTAGCAATTCCCATTGAAAAAAGCTATAACTACCCACTGACTGAAGTGGATACCTCACAAATTTTCCCTGATGGTTTTTTCAGTGACTCAACCTTACTGCCATACTGTAAATCCAGAATGATTTTCTAAAAAAATAAGAATATGACTGAGAGATTTGGACATTTTAAGTAACGGTCTTACCAGAACGTTCTGAGCATCTTTGATATATTTACTGTGATATCTCTTTATGACAAAGAAAAAAAGAGTTATGTTATCTTTGGAATAGGAAATATGCATAGAAATGTTTACCCTAAATCAGACATGAGTTCTGAGGTCCCTTGGTTATTTTGCCTAAATTTCCATTGAGTTTAACAGGACCATAAGCATGTAGCAGAAGGTGCCTGCATTTAGATACCTACATCTGTATGCCTAAATGTTGGCTGGAGCTTATCTAGGATGTTTAAGCCACAGATAAAGCAAGGGTATTTTTTATTTTCTATCTCTTGCTAGTGAGAAACGGTTATTTTAAAAAGAGGGACTTTAACTTTGATCTATAGGAAAGCAAAGTTTCATGGCTTTTATACTTCATGAGGTAGCACAGAGCAGCACATAGGTGAAAAGCTGGGACTGCCTGTTGCAGTAAGTGCTGCAAATGCTCTGACTCCAGTGCTGACAGCATGATCCTGTCTGCACTCTGCAGATCACCACTGCTTTTCTTATTCACTTACTAATTTCTTTATTCAATACACAGGAAAAAGAGAGCTTTCTCTGAACAGAAAGCATACTTGACACAAGTGCTTTTACCATAAATGTTATTTAATCAGCTAGTAGGTTACTTGAAGAGTAGTTTTTGATTTGTTCCTATCTTGTTTTGTTTTTCTGGTGACTATTGAGTTCAACCTGATCCGAGTTTGTACTGAAGCATGGACATCTCCAATCACAAAACATGTAGCTCTCTCATTCAGGATACTCTAGGGCAGCAAAGAGCTATATTCCAACTGGCTACTGTCTTAGCCAGCATTCTGAAAAATGAAAGCAACTATTGGTATGCCCTCTGAGGGGACTGGATTGTGTGGGATGTCCTTCTCAGGCCAGCTGTTACCATTGCCACTGCTCCTGAGAAAAGGCAAGCCAGTACTTGGAGCCCTCCACAGCTCATTTTCTTAGTTTCATCATTTGCTTTGGCCTTTTCCATTCCTGGGTCAGCGCATCTTCTAGTTCTTGGGGAACTGAGGTCAATTTTTGCTGTTTCTGAGATGGCTTGAATTAGCAGAACTCTCTAATAATTGCATTTTCTTGCCAGGCCTGTATATCTTCCTATTTAAATTTTTTCGTATCTGTGAAAAAGGTGACGCAGGCTGAAGTACTGCATTTAGAGCAAGGTGACCTCTTTACTTGGCATCAGCTCTAAATCAACTGTTTTGTAACTGGCTGATTCTCAAGATCTGCTTATCTTTTCCATCATGCTGGAGAGCAATTCCCCTTGTTCCATCCCCCTCCACTGTGAAAAAATGTGTTTATTCTGAGTCTGAAGTGGATTAAAACAAAAACTTACTGACGTTTTAAAGTCATTGTTCAGGTTGTTCTAAACATTAAATGAATCATAAAAGAGTTTCCAGATATATTTATCTGTGAACTATATCTTAAGCCAAAACTGATGGGCTGCAAGAAAGAGGAAAAAAAAAAAACAACTGAGAAAGAGAGGCAGAAAACTTGCATGTGCTTGGAGACTAAGTTATTAATTTATTTGTAAGTAAAACTTGAGATGAGGTCTTTGCTTTGTAAAATCATTATATTGTCTTGTCTGCTATAATTTTTATTGCACGGTTGCAGCTTACTCCGATTTCTAATATGTACCCTGCTAAACCCCTTCATCATGTCTATTCTGGTTCAGGTTCCAAAGCAATATAGTAAGGTCTGAAAGCTTGTAAGCTTCTCATATATCCCTTAAATCTGTGATATCCAAAAGCTAGTAATTTTCCTTGCTGTGCATACACTGAAAATATTATTTTTCTTCATGTTCAAACACAAGTTCTGTGCTGCATGTAGGGGCTTTTTTGTAAAATGATGAAGAAAATTGGCTAGATTTTCTAGCGGTTTGAACTCGGTGCAGCTCATTTGAAGCTGATGGGATGATACTGATTTATCCTAGTTGAGAGTATGGCCTTATATAATATAATATTCTGGAAAAGACCTCTGAGCAAAGTAATGATCAAGTAAATATCAGGAGACATTTATTTTAAAGCACAATTCAATGTATGCATCAATATTTAATAATAGGTATATGATTCTATGTACTTTATTTTTATATGCTTTAATAATCTCTAATCCCTAGCCATTACAAATTTTAGATAATTAGTGTCTTTAATCATTTTTGAGAGCCTCGTATCATTGGTGCTGCATAGGTACTTCTAATTTTTTTTTCTGTCTGGTTTCTTTGAATACTCTTTTCCTTTCAGTGGTTTGGAAAATTCCCTTTGATTGTCTGCCATAGCAGCCATGCAGCTAATGGCAAACCTACAAGAACAACTGTAAAGCAGAAGTGAGAGACAGCATAGGTATGCACATAAAGAAGCACTCAGCCTCTAAATATGCAATGAAACTGGTGACAATTTTTTTGACAGATTCTGAAATAAACTTGAAGAAATTTTCTTTTTCTTGGCCATTGCTTATCCTTTTCCTACACTTAATTTTTGCAGGAAATTGCAGCTTTGTGGACAAACATTTGAAAAGAGAGTTTTGTTTTGCCTTGTCAGCAAAATGTCTTTCTCCAGAGTAACTAAACTTACAGTGAAGACACTTTCAAGTTTCCAAAGAAAGGTAATGCTTATATTTTTATATTTTAACTTTTTTATTAATGTCACACTTATCTTGCTGTGTTGTGTTTGAGGGTGAGATTTGTGAAGCAAGGTATATGTAGATGAAGGATATAAAAATCTGGATTTATCTGTAAGAATTTTTCAAAGTGCCAGCAAGTTAGGCTGAAATGAAACCCCAGTGGAGTATAGAAAAGATATGCAACTAGTGAATATTTTAACTACACCACAGTTTTGCTGTGAAAAGGATTTTTCAGTGAGCTTGTAGACATTTAGAGTGTGAATGGAAATTCATTAACTCTGTATGCTTAGGAATTCAGCCTAGTTTAGTGAGTTTATACTAAAAATCTCTCTTTTTTTTTTTGATAAGGAGATACAATCTTTGGAATAAGATACTTTGCAGAATGATTTAGAAAAATATCTGCCAAGAAGAGCTTGGAGAGAGCTGATTCAGGGTTGGAGCATGGGTGTGGATTAGCCTCCCTCTCGGGGTCCTTTCCAGCCATGTTTTTTGTTGGCTTATTTCTTGGAATGATGCAGATTGTGGTAACAAACTCAAATTTCTGTCCTGAGTTAAGTGATGGCAGGACTGAGAGTAAACGATTGCCTCAAGTTCTGGATTTCTAGTTCCTACATTCCCGTAATTTAAAGACTACTTACAGATTACCATATGTATTAGAATTTTGGATTTTACTGTTTGGTAGAATTATAATAAAACCAAAATTAGTGCTTCTCAGAAGTTTCCAAGTTCTTAATAAATTCAGTTGAAGTATTAAAAACCTGAAAAAATAGTAAGTATGGAAACTATACATACAGAATTAGGATGCAGTAGACATCCATATCCATTAAAAAAGTGGCCTCTTCTGTGACATATCTATTTTGTTGATGATCTTTACTCTTCTAACTGGGAAGAGATTTAGGTTTTTTTCTCCAATAAGCAGTAGATTTGTTTTCCAGACACTTGCTACTCTAATTCTAAACAACAGAGGAATTTAAAAATCAGCAAGCTAATTGTATTGAAAATCAGCAAATCCCACTGTCGATTTTCCAAATTATAACTATGCAAGATTCACCTCTAATAATTATTGGAAAGAAAGTTCTAAAAATTTCCCCTACTAGAAAGTCTTTTGTTTGGTTGGGTTTTTTTGTTTTGGTTTGTTTTGGTTTGGTTTGGTTTTTTGTTTTTAAATTTTGTTACATTATCTTGGCAGTAGTGTATTTTGCTTGGTTTATGCCAATATATTCATTGACAGAATTTGGTCTGTTTCTCATTAGCAGACAGAAAATTGTATCTGTAAAGGTAAAAATTCACTGATGTCTGTGACTTCTTCTGGGGTCATAAACCATGTATTTCTAATTGGTAACTTCTAAGCAATTTCTCTGAGCCATTGCATGAGTTTTTCAGAATTTGTGTCTACAGGTGAAGAGGAAAGACTGTCTTTCGCCCGTCATGTCAACATTCACATTTGAGCAATTTACAACCACAGACTCAATACCTCACTGTTTTTTGGGGGTTTGTTTTTGTTTTTGTTTTTTTCCTCCCACACAACTACCTCTTTGAAAGCGTAAGAGTCATTTAATGTCTGTGCTTTACTAATAATGGGTTTTGTGAAAAACAAAAATTGTCAAGGTAAAGAGTATGACCTCCTTTATTCTCTCTTTAGTCCTGTGTTGCAGCATTGTGCTTCATTTGTTACCTTACTGCACTTCACTGCAAAAGCTAATTACAGTTAAAATTAAACTCCATAGAGTGTGTCCCACTGCCTTTCAGCTGCTAGACACGAAGAAGAGGTTGATTCCTGTGTATTCACCTCTTGTTTAGAAGATTCATGTTTATCTAATGTGAAGTCAATATTATTGTCCTGAAAAGAGTTAGAGTATTGCTAACAATCCATCAGGGAGTGCTTCTTTATAGCACTGATGCTGTGCTCTAGTGGCTCAGAAACCATTTAACAGTGCTAAGATTCTGATCTACCTTGATGCATTAACATTCAAACCATCATTTATCTCTTCTTAAATGCTTAACAATAAAATAGTTCATTGTGTTTAACAGTCAGATATTTTGCAAGTGGAAGGAAGGGAAAGAATGAAGCACCAATGGAAGTGATGGAAAAATACAGAAGAACATGAACCAAACTCCCCAAGTCTCCCTCTATGCAACACACATATATATAAAATTTATTCATACATATTCATATATACCATAGGAGTCAGGAGGTCTGGGTGGGTCCATATCACCTAACTTTAAGTGTATAAATTTATCTATGGCTGAATTGGAAGCCCTATGCTGCTTTTAGAGTGGATAGAGAGAATTAGACCTCCAGAAAGTGACTTAATTTAGGATGAGATGAAAGCTGCTTTAAATTGCTCTTTTTTTCTCCATTAGCCATAAGAAGAACTTAGGCTGAGTAGCTGTGATTCCACAATTTAACATCCAGGTATCCAGGTTAGGACAGGTGAATCAAAGTCTGGATGTGTATTGCTTGCTCTGGCTTTGTGAGCATGGACAAGTCACAATTTTCTTTGTGTAATGTGTAGTCTGGTGTATAAACATTATCTTTGTGTCAATTCTGTCGATGATACTGTTATTCTCCCCTCTAAATAATTTATCAACTGTTATATGTATAAATTTGTGTGTATATATATATATATGCAAAAAAAAAATAGGGAGGGAGAGAGTAGGAGATTGTGTATTGGAAGAAAACAAGTTTTATATTAATACTGATATGTCTACATGCAGAAGAAGACCTATAGAAATGTTTTCTGTGCTTTGTTGTGCATAATAAAGTGAGGCTGAAAATATTAAGGCCGTTTCAAACTCTATGCTGCAGAGTTTGGTGGAGCGCAAGAGACATGCATGCTAGATCCAGGAGCAGGTATGTCTCACAGCACAGCATGGTGCCATTATGGCTTGACGGAGTGGCCATGCCCTGACCTGCCCATCTCACATCTGCAGGTGCCTGCTTTGGTCATCAGTCTTTTGAAGAAACATTGGAGAAACAGAGATATTCCTCTAGTGGTGGCCAGCACAATTCCACCTCTTTATACAAGTTCAGTTTTTCCACATCTGTAGCTGTTGTGCACTTGCGAAGGGAGTCTGTATTAAAATTTACTGCAAGTAAAAGATACAGATATTTTAAAATTAACTCAACACTAATTTCTAATTACTTTTGCCATTGTGATACCATTTCATTAATAGATTTTTTTTACAATGTACAATAAAAGTATCTTTGTCCTTTCTCCAAATTAGCAAGGCAAATTGAAATTATGTTTGGGGGTTTTGTTTGTTTGTTTGTTTAAATACAGCTGGATTCTTTTTTCCTTGCTGTCTCAGGTCCAGTGCAAAAAACCCAGGAACTAAGGCTTTGACTGTGGTATCATTTCTGCCATTGTGCCTCCTTCAGGATCATTAGAATTACTCCTGTTTTACTGGAACTGGTTTATGTGACATTAGAGTCAGGCTTCACTGCTTTGTTTTAGACTATCATTTTTTTAGAGATTTTAACTTTACACTGTTTATTTTTGCTGTGTCCCCATTTGTTTGTTCATATTTCAATCTACTGTTTAAAAGATTTGACTAGAGTGGGAAGAGAAAAAAATTACAATCAGCACACAAGCTGCTCACGCTCTGCTGAGGAACAGAAAACAAGACTAATTTTGGTAGCAAAAGAACTGTTACAAACAGAGAGATATTTTGTCTTTTCCCTGTTAGCAATGCATTAGTTTTTCTTTTAGTAGATAATACTGTCGCATTTATTCTTTGATTTTAACAATGTCACATTCACAAGACAAGGTCATTTAACCTGTGTTTAGTAGGCAAACACATAAAGCTGCAAGATAGCATGTAATGCAAACTATTTTCAAATTGGGTTCGGGAATTAGAATGACAGAATGAATGAACTCCAGATTTGAAGAGCAAACATTTAATGTGGCATGTTCAGCATTGGCCAACTTGATTAGATTAAATGCCATATTTTCATGCAAGGTGTAAATATTGAACTATAGCTCTATGCTGTTGATCAAAGCTGTTTGCTTGGCTGAGATGATTAAATAAGGGTTAATAAATATAACCTCTGTTAAATCTTCTATAACCAAATTTATCTCTCAGCTTCACCTACCATAGAATTAATAACTAAAGCTGGCAATTGTGAGCCAGAACATTTAGGCACAATATCTCTTGAGCGGAGTGTTTGATATTTGCTCAGAGCGAGAGTTGTAATTGATTGACAGTCACAGCAAATGAACTAGTTCTGATTTGCTCATCTGGACAGAGAAAGGTGCAAGGACGGTCTGACCATCTCATTCGTGGTATGCCAAAGTGTGATATGCCTATTGCTAGTTGTGGGTCATCTTCTGCTATAATGTGTTGTATAAAAAGGTACGGGACATTGGCAGATACATTGGTGTCTTTGATCCAGTAGTACCTGAAGAAGGAAGCTCTCACATTTTCTGGAGCAGAAGACCCAATGAGGATTAAAGTGTGAGAAGGAGGGGAAAGGCAACACGATTGTGTATACCCACATGACAGTGTGTGTTGAACAAGGCACAGTGCCACCCAGGACTAGTAGACTGGGATTTTTTTCTGTGATCATGGGGAAGTTTTAGTTGACAAATATTAGTTAAATTACACTGTGTATCACACCAAATGACAGGTTTACCTCTTACAGCTTCTGAGGCTATTTGACCTTAACTGGAAAAGTTGACTACATCTTACTAAGGAAGATATGTTTGGATGACTTTCTTATTCTTGAGCTGCATAATTAAGACAATTTAACTTGTCTCATTTAGAAAGCAATAAGCATCAATAGGCAGGGAGTGACAAAGCTGAAAGCTCATGTGCAGTGTCCCCGGCTTTTTGCTCTGTGCCTAGCTATGTTCCTTGAGCCCATATTGTGGTCAGTTTGGCCCTCTTTGTCTTCAATGTGCAAGATAAGACTTCTGGAATTTCTGTTTACCTATCAGCAGGCTTTGAAAACCCCTTTCTGTCTCTATTTTAGAGTGTGGAAATCTAATCATACTCTACCAAACTTGACAGAATTTACCATAACACAAATAATGACATTAGAATGATGAATGGACTGTATCAAAGAAGATGATAAGCAAGTGCACACTAGTGCTGCCTTAGATAGGCAAAGATGGAGCATACTGCATGACAGCTCAGCCCCAGATTATGGGATAAAAGAAAGAAGATTAATTCTATAGGATAAACCAGCTTATCCAGAGTTTTACAAAGTTTGTTTCAGAATTTGCATTTCACCGCTTCAATTGGTGTCTGGTACTAACACTAAATTTTCTAAAAAATCCTGTGCAAGCTATATTTCATCCTTGAGGAGGGGACAAGTAAAACAATCCAAGAGGGTACACTTTATCCAAAAATCTTCAAAGACCTTCTAGCAGTATTAAAAACTGGATTACTATACTAGAACAATTTCAATACAGAATTTTTCTTTCCTGTTCATGCAAGATATTTTGGGGGAATAATACTGGATGCTTGAAAATCACAAAACCTAAACAAACAAAATATTCAAAATCTTAAAAAGTAATGAATAAAAAAATCCTGCCTGACAAGTAAGGAACACTTATCTAAAAATCTAAACAATGCAGCAAAAATAAAAACAGATTTTTGCTCAAGTCATGTTGGAAATATGTGACATTAGACCCTGCCATGGAAAGTATGGTAAAGTATGATGGTGAGGACTGTAAACACCTAGCAAACAAATGAATTAGCTGTGTAATGTTATGTCATGATAGATAATGTATGAAAATAGCCTTATACACAGGGGTGCTCTAACATTTTTAGCTGGTGAGAACCCCTCCAACCGCACCCACTGTGCAGCCTCAGTGCACTTCTTGTTCCAGCATGTACCTGTTGCTCCAATTTGCACGTGCTGTCCTGGTGTGTTTTGGTACCAGGGTTGGTGCCAGCACGTTTGCCATTGTGCTTAGTGCTGGAGGGAATAATGCTTGTGAAATGTTACTAAGGGTGAGAAAGTTTTCCTGAATGTGAGAGCTGCCCCTGGTTACCTAATTTGTGTAGAAAACACAGTTTTGGTTTTGTAAATATGGATTGTTTTGTAAAACAAACCAAAGATAATTGAAACATATAGTCATGTCATGAGATGGAGGTACTGCTAACTTAATCTCTATGAAAGGATCAAAAATCGCTCCCCTGCCCTAGAGGACTTCTGAAACCCAGCCCTGGATAAGGACGTGAGGAGAAAATCAGTAGAAAAGATGCCCTCCCACCCACTGCAAACTTCTTAAGTCTCTAAAAAATGGTCTGAGTTTGAAAAGTGACAGAGTATTAGATCCTTGCTTAAAGAATCTCCTAAGCCAGAAAAGCAGAATATAAGACTCTTCCTGCAAGGGTTAGATATTATGGCTTTACCTGGGAATGGTATTAGAACAATTATTATGACTAATAATCATTATGGTATAATAAGTATTATATAGGAAAAACAGTGTAACTATGAGATAAGTGAGTTCTGTTCTTATAACAAGTTGCTTCTTACATGCTGCTGCCATCTTTGATGATGTTGAAGGCGGGTTTAGGGATATGTTGCTTTGCTCTCTCAGACTGAGTTTAGGTTATAAACCTACCCATAAAGAGTAGAAAATATTTATTGGGTTTTAGATAGGAGAATATATCCCATGTCTTGCTTCTCTTTTCTGCATAAAATCCTGTTTGGAATATCGTCTGTGCACGTGCTGTGTGATTCAGCTATGACAAGCCTGGAAGGGAGAGAGGGGGAGATGAGGCACAAAGGTTTAATGGCTCCGCGGGAACTCAGCAGCTTGTTAAGGCAACGATGTGTAGCACAGGCAAGTAAAGCCAGCCAGGCACAGCACAAAGCATGCGTCGTAAAACCAGAATTTTGATTGGGAAGATCTGGCATCCAGGACATGGCATTATTCCCAGAAAGACAAGCAATTACAATGCGAAAGGCCTGCAACAAAAGCTTTACTTCCTGCAGCCAGGACGGCCTGCTTAGAATTTGACAAATGAACCAACGTACACCAGCCTGAGCCCGCATGGGGAAGAGGGCATTGCAGGGATAGCTGGGGCTGGGATCCTGGAGCTGCAGGACCGAAAGGGGACAAGCGGAAAGGCCAGGGAACTGAGTTGAGGAAATGCATTCAGAGCAGCACACACAACCACCAAACTGTGCAAACTCTGCTGTGGTGGCAGCAAAATTGCTTGACAGAAAGGCTACCACCCTCGTACTGGCAAAGAAGGTACGAGTTTAGTACTAATAGTACTTTTGGTCCAACCTAAAGTAATCAATGAACATGACAAAAAGATCAGGACTGGGGAATCAAGATTTGTGTTAAAAAAAGGGAGGGAATGACCAGCAAAATACCCAACATAACTACAATTCTTTACGTTGTAGGAAGTTTTCATAACACTTTTTATCCTAAAAGAACAAGTTGCAGAATGGCACAGTATTTCTGTATGCATAACAAGGAAATATCAAAGAAATAGGAAGAGGAAATATCTTTTCTTATAATTCTTTTAAAAAAGGAGGTTAGTGATTATATTTACAAAAGAGCTGTTTTCAGGGCACACAAATTCAAAAGGACAGGAAGGAAGTCTTAGCAGTGAGCCTGTGTTATTTTAATGAAATGCAAATGACTATTTTTAACATATGCACCTAATAACTCAGAGGGTGTTGTCTTTGATGAGACCTTCAGGGCAATTTCACAGGAAAGGTGGAATATTTTTGTCACGTAAGAGGACTTCATCTGCACTTCATTCACTGAAAAATACAGAGATGAAAATCTGTCCTCCAAAGAAAGGAAGATAAAAGATTTAGATAATGGAACTAAAGCTTGTGGGTTGCCAGAGGGGCTAGGTTCTTTATGAAAAGGATTGCAGTTAATTCCTCCAGGCACAGTTCATATTCCTGGCAAAGACAGCCAAACATAACGGGTGCATAAGTGTAGATGAAAGTGCAACTGGATGTGATACAGACAAACACGTGGCCACACACAAACACACATGAGCACCTGTGATAAATAGACTATATAAACATGTACTGTAACAATGTGATATTTTAGTGGGTTTTTGCTAAATTCTGATCATGGTTCTAAATCTGTCACAGAGGATTAACAAGATCAGGCTAAGAGTCCTTTTTTTACAGCAGGATATGTTCTGCATTCACTGTCTAAATTCAAAATTAATATTATGACTTTGTGTTTATGCAGAAATTTAACCGAAGATAACAGGATCTGTAAAAATACAGGTTTCCTGAAGCCATGGGAGGTCTTCCCATGACCTTCCCTTTCCAAGAGATCATGTAGAAAGCATTCACCAGGATTGAATCCTATGTGAATCCTGATATTTGGGACTGCTGACACTGTTAGTGGAGGCAGACTGACTCTGTATAACCTTACACAGGAGGACTCAAGTCTAGAGACTCCTGAGCTAGTCTCAACTTTTAGGTACCCTGAAGGCTGCCACTGCCCTGTTTTCTTTGGACTTTTACCTGTGACAAAGGAGTCTCCCTCCTCTTTAGGTATGTTTGAATCACTTTAAAAGTAGGAAATAAAAAGTTTTATTCTAGCAAAGGAAAGGGTTGAGGGTTTTTTTCATGCCTGGATACAAATTTAAAGCCTATACCTAACAGGGAGACCTTGTGTGACAGTCATTAATGCAGGATGCCTCTGAGGTATCCTTCAGCACTGGAAACTATGGAGCCAGTTCAACTGCTGGTCCATCCACTGTGAAGATGAGATATTCATGAATAGGTCTTTTGCCCACTACTGGGGCTACCAGAATTTTACTGCATCTTTCCCTTCACACTAGCACCTTTCTTCCTTATACTTTTTATTTACAGAGACATACATTACTGTGTCTTTGATTAGAACTGCACATTTGTGAGATTGCAGATGAAAGACTTCAGGGGGTCGTGTATGTTTTTTTCCAAGAAATAAAAAGTATTTAATGTGTGGATTCTTCCTTCTAAGTTTTCCTTTTTTGACTGTGCAGTAAACTGAATTACAGTGTAACTTCATTCCTCTGCCTTCCAAAAGGGTGTGATGTGTGCTGCTGCCTTTCTTCATAGCTTTATTCTATTATATTTATTCTTTATGTTCTATTTTTAGAATTATAACAAGTAGCAACTTTACAACATTTCTAATAGGCACTTGTTACTTACTTTCTGCAGAAGGCAGGGACAGTATACAAAAAAGCAGGTGACAAATTTGATATTTAGAATGCTTTTTCCAAATCAGATCACTTCTTTGCCCTTTGCCAGCTTGGGGTATTCTGGCTGTCACAGGCTAGCTAAAGAGATAAGCAAATCTCTCACTTCTAACTGGAAAAAAAAAAAGACCAAAAAAAGACACTGATAACAGGTATAACAGATAGTATCATATTTTATTATTAAATTAGAAGCAGCGGAATTTGAAACAATTCCATATTGTTGCTTCCTCTGTTATGTATTTGACATTTAGCTTCACAAGAAAGAAAATAAAAATATTTAAAAAATCATTGTTTCATATTTAATGAACTAAAAATTTGCTAAGTGATTATTTTTGAGGTATATTGTAAAGATTTCATATAATAATATAAATGTAAATGGGGAATTGTTAATAATCAGTGTATTCTCAGAGATTTATTTTTCACCTTATTCAAACTTTATCAATGATTTAGGAGAAAACAGAAAAACAGTTTGCATAAACAAGTATGTAACAAATATGTAAAAAAAGGTAAGCAAATAAGAACAAAACTGATACCGATGCCTATGGTGTAGGGAGATTTGGTATTGGGGATAGTAATGTTGAAAGGAATTGAAAACCATTCACTCTACCTAATTGCAGGGGATTGGAGATGATGCTTTCCTGAGGTTGCTTTCAGCTTTGTATGACTTCGATTCTACAGGAAGGGATGATTATACAGAAAGAGCTCCCAGTTCAACACTGTAGCTACTAGAACTAATATGTTCTTCAAATAATTTAATAGGGAAATACTCTACTACAATATAAAGTAATATTACAATATTATAATACTGTTTCAGTATAACAATGCAAAAATGTTGTTGATAAATTTGAGGCATTTTGAAGAAGAAGCATGAAAATCATCACAGCATTGTAAAACGTGCTTTTAGTAAAAGATGTATTGGCCAATATGGATATTTTAGAGCTGACTATTGCTTGAGTATTTTGAACAAGCACACACTTTGGAATACATCCTTAAAAAGTCTTTGTATTGCTTGTAGTATATTGGTTATCTACTATTTTATGATGAGCTAATTACTCAGTATTTCTTTTATGGTAGATCCCAAAGACTTGGAACATATATATGTACATTTGCATATATATATACACTTCACTATAATAAAAGCTGTGCAATCAAATACCCTGAATTCTTTCTTAGTCTGAAGGGTGAATCTGGCTCTATTGAAATCAATGGAAATTTTGCCTTTGACTTCTGTGGAATTGGGATTCCTTTCCCAAGAAATCCCGCATGTATTTTTTGAATGAGTTAGAGTAATGGTGCTTTTTATAAGTGCCTTGTGCAGATGCATTGACTACTAATTTGACAACCTTATAACAGATCTGCTTGCTTATACACTTGCTATAATGTTAGGTTTGGGGTTTGGTTTAGTGTGTTGTTTTTTTTTTTTTAATGAGTTCTTTAACAAATGAAGACCAATCAAAATGTGCATGTCTAAGGGTTACATGTTCATGGGTTTGGTGGTAGTGCCAATTTACACCATCCCCTTTTCTCAGCTGCTTACACCCAACTCCACCAAGATCTTGAAAAAAAGGTTTGTGCAACCACGCAATGAACCAGAGCAGGGCACTGGTCTAACAAATGCATATTCCTTTTTCCAGGAAAACCAGGCTCTGGAACAAGCAGATGAGGAGTGAGGGGACTGCTTGAGCTAGCCTCACACAACCAGTATCATTTCCAAATGTACAGCCTCATCTCTAAGACACTCAAAATGATCTTTGATTTTCTGTTAGAGTGTGACTCACACTTTTAAGAAAAGGAAACAATGCGGGGCTGAGCTTAATGGCAGGGCAAAAGGGCAGCCTGGATCCAGTTTGAGAGATAGGACATGTATTGAATAAATACATAGGATTTTTTACATCTGAAGAAACACATTTGTGAAACAAAGAAAGGGAATAGGGGCATGCTGCTATTATGGGGAGTATGATTTTGTATATGATCCAACACGTTGGCTGTCACACAGACTGGCAGACTGACTATTAACCTCATTGCAGTCTACAGCTTCCTCAAGAGGGGCGGCAGAGGGGGAGGTGCTGATCTCCTCTCTCTGGTGACCAGTGATAGGACACGAGGAAATGCAGTGAAACTGCTTCAGGGGGAGTTCAGACTGGACTTTAGGAAAAGGTTCTTCACTGAGAGGGTGTTCGGTCACTGGAAGAGGCTCCCCAGGGAAGTGGTCGTGGCACCAAGCCTGTCAGAGTTCAAGGAGCGTCTGGACAAAGCTCGCAGTCATCTGATTTAGTTTTAGATAGTTCTGTGAGGAGCAGGGAGTTGGACTCAATAATTCTTATGGGTCCCTTCCAACTTGAGATATTCTATGATCCTAATTGTTTTCAAAGGCATAAATATGTGAATGAAAATGGGAGGTAGAAGCCTCAGGAGGTGCACGGAACAGCAGAACATCTTTTTAAGGGGCAAGAGGTTGAAAGCAGATGTAAATACCTCTTTATGACTATTTTTCAAAGAGAATTTGCTGCAGAATTCTGTTATCCCACTTTGTACCTGAGCACTTTCTACCCAAGTATTGCGTACAAGAAAATAGCAGCTGTGGCTCCTCTGGTTAATAATCTGAGAGGCAGATTCCTCAGGCACCTAGGTCTGCAGATGCTATGTGAGGACTGTGTACAGGGCTCCCTAGGGAAGGGCAGACATTTTTTTCTATCATCCTGGTCTTATGACATTCCGCAAAGGAAAAGCAATCCTAGCTTGTTAATGGGTTTTCAAAGGTGCCGTTGAGCTTTGCTGTCTTCTCAAACACCAACTTCTGTTCAGTTCAGTTGCATCCCTGCCATTTCTTACATTCAGGACGGGAATGAATTACTTGGAGCTTACAAATCCGTAGAGTTTAGGACAGAAGAGGAAAAATGGAAGAGCAAAGGAAAGTCTCTCATTGTTACCTCTGTAGTATAATTCTTTATATTAATTCCCTCCTTACCTCTCTCCTCCCTTTAAAACACATGGTAAGGGCCACTATCAAGTATGAAAAACTGGTTAAATGGTATATTTGGTGTACCATTCTAGCACAATGTTGTACAGTAACACATATTTTCTAAATTGCAGCAATATGAATTGCACTCTGCAGCTTATCATAAATTGATTTCATTTTTTTTTTCCAAGATTCTCTTCTAAAAGAAATAAAATCTTAGAAGCATTACTTGTAATTGCTATTTAAGAAATTTAAATTGACACCATATTTCTAGCTGAGACAATTAGTTGTGTGGAGAAAAACTTCAGTAGATGTAGACATAATTCCGTTGGCTTCACTGGAGCTGAAACAGTGATAACTAGCAGAAGATCTGTCTCATAGATCTATAAAATCTCAAATAATTATTTTATGAACTCCGTAGTGAAGCTTATCCACGTTTTGGTTTTTTTTCTAGAGAAGTTCTGCTTCTGCTGCTAATTTCTCATGTATCTTTTACATAATATTTTCTTGCAAGCCTCCTTGGATAAGGTGATAAGTGTTTGACAAAAGGTAAGCCAGTGAAGATAGTTTTTAAGGCTGAATAGGTGCTGTTCTGTATAATAAGCACATTAATAAAAATATTTAATGATTGGAACTGTGTGGAAATTCAGAAAACCAAAGGTATATATTAACACAGTGATAGTGCAGTTTTTTTCTCACCTTTTGGCTAAATCTTTTTCTTATTAACCCTAGTACAATGCAGCTGTTTGTGCCATCATGACACACAGGATTAGGAAAGCATTAACAGGATGGTCTGGAGAAAAATGACAACAGAATGAGCCTGATGTTTTTCAGCGGCCTTGCAGGGATCAGTACAGACTGGCCTTATAGCCCAGTTAATAAAAAGGTACTATTGCTTATAGCAGGAATGCACATAACACCAGGGAAAGGAGAAGATATTGGAAAGTTTGTGTACACCTCACTTTAACTGAATTAATTTTGAACTGTAAGCATTCATATCATTTTTAGTGGTCTAAAAAAAATTATTCAGTTAGACTAAGACTAGCAAGATTAGACTAATAATAAATTCTTGGCTTTTCGTACAAAGTTTGTTCCTTTTGCCTATAGCAAGATTTTGAGTGCAATAACTTCTTGGGGATTCAGGAAACCTATCCTCTAATTTAGATGCAAGAAATTGATAACACAATACACCCAGTAGGTTTTTTTTTTTCTTTATTTTCTTTCCTGCAAACAGTTAAGATTAACCTTCATTTGGTTTGGACTGAGAAAAATTAGAGAATTAGTGCAATAGTTCCAGATTTGCTAAAGGAGAGAGACAAAACAAGTCATACAAATTGCATGCATTACATAGAATTAATTTTTTGCACACATTTTAAAGAGAGGAAAGCTAGAGTCTTACATTATTTCTTCACTTGTAATTATTGATGGTAAATACCAAGAGATGCTGTTAAACATGTGTTTAGCTCTTTATACTCTGAACTATTCTACAGCTTTCTTCTACCTGAGAGGCTCATCTCCGGTGTCACTGAACTGTTGTCCTCCAGTACTCTTTTCAATCAGCTTTTTTTACTTTTTTTCATCTCTGTTTTTCCTTTTGAAACCTTGAGCCACTAATTGTTGTTGTCTCCATAAAGACATTTTCGTGTGTCTTTACTTTCCTACCCTTGTGAGGGTCTAGCTAACATGGTTTCTTACACCCTGACAACAGTTTTCTCAGTTTTCTCCAGCCTGCTCTACTTCTCTGGGTCATGGAGCCCAGGCAGCTCAGCCTCTGGGCTCAGGGTTGGTGAGCATTGTCCTTCAACTCATTTGTGCTGAATGCCAAGATGTAGGCTCAGTTATCTCTTTTGCTTTGTTGGACTCGAAGCTATGCCTTCTTGTCTCTTCTGTGAGACATATGTATTGATGAAGCAGCATGTATAGAAACAACTCCTGCCTCTTTGGTTTTCAAAGCCTAATCCTGGGAGAAGATCCAAGTTGTGAAACCTGGCTGAAGGCAGCACCTTTCTTCAAAGCTGAGCATGTTATTATTCTTTTTGACATTTTCTACTGTTGAGCTCAGGCCATCCATTGCTCGAGTCGCCAGCCTCTGAGAGTCACATCTGGAGGCTGGGCAGTCACAAGTGTGTTGTAGGCAGAGCCCCGATGCCCAGCCTGCCTTGGGATCACAGTAGGCAGCAACACCCAGCAACGCTGAACACACCAACCCACCATCCTTCCCTTGAGAATCTAACCCTGAACTAAGTATGCAGTTCGCTAAATGGGCATGTTAGTAATCATTTGGGTATGGAACAGCCTGGCTTTTGGCATGGCAATATAGCAAATGCATATACGTGTGTTTTGACACACACATTTTATGGCACGTATACATGTGTGCCTGCACACCTTAATGATTTGGTCCATTGTTAGCTGTGCTACATCACAGTCATAATAGAGAAATAAATACCTCAGGAAATAGCAGGAGGTTTCCAATTCAAACTAAATTACAATTATAAGCCTGCCACGATCTTCATGGAGCTTGGGCTGCTTTATTAAGTACCCACTTAAACTTACACCAGGCTAATAATGTATTTGCTCAGCTTGAGATTCTCCACAATGAGGAGAAAATGTATTAAAAAAATCTGTTTTAATTTACTTTAACAATTTTCAGAAACTGCTGGAATCTCACAGGTATGATCCAGTATAAATTGCTGGGGCTGCCACTGTTAATAATGCACTGGAAACACTCTTAAATATAAATTTAATTTAAGGTCTCAGTTGGCTGTTACATGATTTTAATTCTTTGGGTTAAAAAGAAGGACTAAATTCCATACTGTTACTGAGAAGAGTTATGTGAGCAGCCTCTTCTATGTTCATTAGGACTCATCCATGTGAAGTAATAAAACACTGGCTGACAGAGATGGGAAGGGCTGCCGTAGTCTGATATGTTAGAGCCTTTTGTGTTGGGCAATGAAAAGAAGATCTTCCTCCAAAGCTGCTACATATGGAGTGTATTTTTTGGAAGAAGCTGGTTTTTCCTTTGTTGACAAGCAAAATTGCTTTTGGGTAAGACTTTTCAGTGAATACTTAAAAGTAGTTGTATAATAGCTCTGAAATTTTCAAGGAGAATGATATAATTACTAGGGTTGGGGAAAATAATTCAGTCTTTCTGTTGCAATTTTATTACATTTGGGAATGTAGGATAAATGTAGGATAACTTCATTACAAAGAATATGAAGTTTAAAATAAAAATCTGAAATTATTTAAATGATTTTATTTTATTTGGATTATTTGGGATTTTTTTTTCACAATGTTTTTAAATTTTTGAATCTTTCATCCTTGTTTGGGATCATAGATGGTTTTAGAATCCTCTAACTTTTCTATGTGGTTCTTCTTTTAGCTGTTGTTACTATGGCATGTGAAAGTATCTCCTTTTTTATTAGTGTCTTACCTATTTCACATGACCTTAACGGATGGTCAGCTGATTTCTGTTCCATGAAAAGTTTTCCTTCATTAGGACTTCATTTTAGAGAAGGACTTGCTACACTCAGATATATAAACTGAATGAAGTCAAAAGCTCCTTGACAAGGCACCCAGAGGAGAAAAAATAAATGGGAAAGCAAGGCAGGGAGAAAATGAAATTCAATAAGGCAGAGCACAAAGTCATGCACTAATAGGAACTAGGTACTAATAGGAATTACTGCTGTAAGCTGGTATCTTATCTTTTGGAAACAATATAGAAAGTGAGTTGATCAGTGGATCATTGTATAGAGATACAGTTGTATTATAGTCATTGTTCAAGGCACCAATGAGCCTTGAACATTGATGTTGGGTACAACTGTCACTGCTAGCACTCAGGAAGGATGAGTTCTAACCTGAGCAGGTTGAGGAAGAACTACAAGGGTGATCAGAATAGAGATGATACTGAAGTAGCTTTTTTAATTTAGCAAAATGAAAAATATACTGGGGTTAGAGCTGGGTATTGGTTTATCAAAGTAGTGAGCACTACATGGCAATAAGAGCTCTTTGAGTTAAAGGACAGAAGAACAAATGTGCCTAAATCGTCTATGAATAAATTTAACCTGGACTTCCGAAACTTTTCTCACCATCAGGGAACTAAAGACCTGGAGTAGTGTCTCACTCTGTGACATTCTTAAATGGAGTTCAATATAAGGAGTAAGACTGTGTAATTTTGTTGCTTGTTCAGAAGGAAAATGAACTTAGATCCAGGATTTACTATGCCAAAACTACTGCAATTTTTCTTATGTTAAAGAACAATTACAACCACAAGCTCTAAACTTCTGAGTATCACAAATCAGTTATTAACACATCATGGCATTTCCTTGATTCCAGAGAGATGTGTCAGATCCTTTCAAGATCTCCTCAAGAAGCTAGTAGCACTTTGTCTTTAATGAAAAATAAGTTTCCACTGTAATGTCCTGTCTAGTCCTTTCACAGTGACAAAGAATGTTGTGTCTTTCCAGACTCAACCCCTTTGCCCTACCTCAAAGTAGGACTTTTCTTCAGTCTGTAATAGGTTTGTAGGGGACTGATTTGCCAGGCACCTGCTTAAACCTCTCTCCTCGTCCTTAATAAAGGCTTTGCTTTGGTCTATGTTTAATTGCACTGACAACACATATATATTCTTTACTTCCAGTGGCAACATATATATATATATATAAAAAAGTGTGTGTGTATATGTGTTCTTTTCTTGCAGTCACATTGCATCTTCACAAATACCTTTACCTTCTCAGTGCTTGACAGCTACCAGTGAAAAGCATCATCAGTTTCCATTTTTTTTGCCATCCAGATGTCAGTAATGAAGAGAAACCCTGGTCCTCTCTGCCTACAGTGTCTAACAAAGTCTAGGCAGAGGAGAGTCCCCTCTTGCAGCTGACTGTGCTCAGCATTGTGCAGCAACAGAGGATTTCTGTGCTTTTTTCCCCAAAACCTGAAAGGAGCCACCAGTCAGCCCCCTTAAGCCTTCTTACTGTGCCTTGCTTGCCTACTAAAACTTCCAGGGGAAAGACAAAATGGGGGTGGGGAGTGGCATGGCTCATTTTCACTAATAAAAATATTAGACATAAAATGGTGAAATGCACGCTGGTGTTCCCAGCTTGTGCATGTTGTTTTTTAGTAGATTTCAAAACATTTAATGATACTTTTGTTCATAAAAACCCTATCTTAGCGCCTTTGGTGAAGTGAATTTTAAAGAAAGTTTGTTTCTGGATCTCATCATTCAGGGGAAAAAAAAAAGAAAATAAAGGGGGATGTTATAGTACTCTAGAGACTAAAGTACTAGTTGGCACATGTGTATGTTCTAGTTAATCTTTTTAAATTGACATAATTTTTAAAGCCAAACTCATGATTCTTAACTCAAATACTCTATGTGACTTGCTTTCTGCTGTGTTAAGCAAGCAGTCTTCACTAGCCCATGAAGTAACACGAAGGAAACAAATGAGGATAGAAATGTATAAGCATGTTTTAAGATGCAGCCTGTGTAAGGGAAAAGTGTCTCTTCTTTTTACCATTAGCGACACAATGCAAGATCGAAGAATGTCTGGAGGCTGTCTCCAGTAATCAGCTATGCGGTAGCAGCTGATAAGATAACTCTCACTGAGAAACAAATGAATACCATGTCATGCACATATATTTGGCAATTAATATCACAGGATTAGATTGCAAGCAGCAACTACTGATTTCGCTTCCTTCCTTTATTTCATGGCAGCAGTATCCAGAAGTAACGTAAACCTCCATAGCATTGTGGCAAGATAATAAGAAGCTGATTACTCGTTTGGGTTGGCCACATGAAGTGTCATTAAATACTACTGAAAATGTAACATTTCCTACTGACACTCTAGTGTTTTGAATTCTTAATGTAATAAACTGGAAGCTCAGATTGTGCTGAATTTAACAGTTTTACATTTTCCACCTGTAACTAGCTTTGAGAATAATTACTACCTCCTTATTAACAAATATGTTAAAAAAGGTTATACACTGTGTGAAATCGTGTGTTACTCATACTTTGATGCTTTATAATGGGAAATGCCATGAAACACACGTAGACTAAAGCAGCCCTGTTAATTTGTTAGTTATATATTGAACATTGCATGGTGGGATTGTCATGCAAGTTTTCTACCTATTCTATTATCCCACTTGACACTTAAAAAGAGCCAAATATTCCAGGCTGTGAGTCTCACAAAAGATAATTTTGTGTTAACTTGCTTCTTGGAAAACTTTTTAATGAATTTTCTTTGCAATATATGGGTTCATCTATGAGCTCCTAATTCCCCGACATTGTGATTTCTTCCTTATTTTATCCAGCTCTAGTTCCTTCTCTTTGGCCACCTAACTCAATTCAATAATAAAAGCTAACTCAAAGTCCACTTACTGCTGGTGATGAAGAAAAACAAGTCCAACTTCTGAAAACTGTGTTTTATCCAAGAGAAGAGAGAAAACAAAAATCATCAAAAGCTCTTAGTGTGCAAGTGAATAGATAGCAGATTTATTAAGATAATTTATTTTACATCATAAGGTCACTGCTGAGAAAATAAACATTGCAGAGGAGAGAACCCAGGTCTTTATTCTCATCACTTCTAAGTGGCTGCTGGCTAAAAGTCAGGATTTCCCTAAGGCCTTTTATAACATCTTTTAGCACAACTGACAATTATATGAAAGCACTTAGTGCCGCAACACCCACCCCACCCCCCCCATGCCCCCTTTTTGTCTGTTTCTGTTAGTTTCATGAAATCATCACATCATAGAATAATTCAGACTGGAAGGGATGTTAGGTGGTCTCCAGCCCAGCACGCTACTCAAAACAAGTTTCTCAGGGCTTTATACAGTCTGGTCCAGAAAACCCTCAGGAACGGAGTCAGCACAGCCTTGATGGGCAGCCTGTTCCACAGCCTAACCATCTTCACATGGGAATTTTCTTTTCTTTTTCCTTTCATATAGCTTCATTTCCACATAGTTTCTTTTGTAAAACCAAATGTTAAATTTTCTCAGGGCTAAAAATACTGTAACGGGGAAATAAAAGCATCAAAACTACCATTCCTTAGACGAATGGCACTGCATAAAATCCCAACAGGTTTAAGGTTGAAATGCTCTGAAATAGTTTTGTGTGGTTCAACAAATTCAAATATATTGACCTGAATCAACCAACCAGACAACAATACGAAGTATTTCTCTGTTTTATGGAAATTTCTTTTGGTGGATGAATTTGAATGCAATATTTTCTTCAATTTTGGACAGCTTTGACAAAAATGTGTGCATTTCTGTACCAGAATCAACTGCTTTTGTGCCAACTCCTTTGGACTGGGCATTTAAGAAAAATATCAGAAAGATTCTTAGTGACAAAACATTTTCTCTCTTCAGACCCAGTCACTGAGTTTGAAAATGTAAATAGTTAGAAAATATAGTGTGGCAGTAAGTTGGGTTACTGGTGTCTCATTTTATTCAATCTGATTTTTTTTTTGTATAATGCAACAATCATTTGAAATATTTCTAAGCTTTTTAACCCCTTTTCTGTGATATTAGGTTGCCTTTTAAGCTGAAATAGCACAGAAACAAAACACCAGCTTCAAACAAAACCAAGAAAATAATCCTTCACCCTGAAACGAGCTTAATTTTAAGAAATATAATAATTTATTGATTGTTCCATTTTTGAGGAGATATAATCAATGGATGTCATTTTGCAGAAAGGGTACAAGACTTTTTTTTTGTATACAATGCATTTAGTTGCAATCCATTGAAAACCATCTCAGGAAGCCAGTATTTCAAGTATTGTGCAGCATATAATCATTATTTTAAAAAGGATTCATCATACTCCTTGGATGAAAAATTCACACCAAACAGACAGTATTTGATGAGTAAATCAATAATGTTCATTTCAGGAAAAAATTAGGTATGGAATATAGCTAAGGAAGATAATAAAACAAGATCAAATACTAAACCTCAGAACTGATGACCCATTAGGGATAATGTAATTCACTGCAGTATCAAGCTGAAGTGTATTAGGAAACTTACATCATAAAATTTGCTGTGTAAATGCAAATTCAATCTAATTTGTCATATGATTAAAACTCAGAGAGAAAGGAATTCTACTATAGTGTAAAATAACAGTACTTCAGCAGAGCTATGCTGGATAAGAAGAACAAGCAAAAAAGATTGGTGCTCATTATTAATAAACTGCAATATAAATATATCCTATTGGTAACGGAGAAATATACAGGTCTGCTCTCAAACACAGTTCTGCTTTTTAAAGATATGCTTGGTATGTTTAGCTTAGAAATACACTTTGTTGCAAATAAGTGCTGGTTTTTCTCTCATCTGTGTTGCAGTAAATAGCCCTTAGAGAACTGTGCTTTGGGAAAGTGGGAGAAGGAGGTTTCATTTCACAAGGGATTCCTCCCAGACATCCTAACCTGCAAAAAGCCTGCCACCTCCCTGAGAAAAAAAAAAAAAAAAAAGTAGAGTAAGAGCAGTGAAACTTGCTGGGTTCTTTAATTAAATCCCATTAGAAACACTGGGTACCAGGAACAATTTCATATGGGCAGAAAGCTGTTTTTTTCTTCCAGCTGTAAAGAAGACTCATCCTTGTAGAAGAACTATCCAAAGCACAGCTTGAATCTGCAGGGCATGATAGAAAGAACTGACTGTTAGACTTTCACATTCACATTTCATGTGCCTTACACGTGATTTCTTAAATAGCTTCAAGCAAGATCTCATTTTAGTTTATATCTGTGTACGTGTATCTACTGGTGCATGTGCTTCCTTTGTACTATTACTTGAGGGTCGCTGAGAGATACAATTATGAAAATCTCTGGGTAGAGAAAAAACAATCTATACGGGAGTAGGAAGGTGTTTGAATCATTTCGAAGTGCTTCGAAATTCATACAATAGTAACCTCCAAAAATACAGAAGTATATTGACAGGTCTCATGGAGAACGCGATAAATGCTGCCAGCACAATTCTTAAAAAAAAAAAAAAAAGTTCTATAAATCACACTCTGTGAGTGGTAACACTACCCTGCTGCTACTGAAGCACAAGGGTTCAATTGGTATATACCTGTATCTGAGCATTTTACTTACGAGGATGTCAGTTTTGGATCATCTGCACTTTGCCTGCCACTGCACTAACATGTAGATGTCCCAGCTAAGACCACTGACCCTTACTGTTTGGAGGGGTTTCGACCCTTACTGTTCGAGCTCTGCCTTTTGTCATAGCTTCAGCATATGCTTTCATATGGTTGCGAGGGTTGAAGAGATCCTGGGAAAGCACTATCTGAGGCAGCCAAAACCACTGACTTTTCTATTGCCATGACTGTTCCTAAGATGTTGTCCATAAAGATAAGATACATGCTGGGATCTCATCCTTCTGCATACTCGAGTATTCAAGTGTTTGGCTCTTCATGTGTTCAGCGTGGGTAATCCCAGCTCCTTGACTGTGTCTCATGCCTTGTGACTTTCTTTTTGTCTCATGCCTTGTGACCTAGGACAAGTCAGACAACAGCTATTGTCAAAGGCTGCCTTAGACTCTGGTTGCATTTTCAGAGGTGTGGGCTGAGATACACTAAAAAGGCAAGGGGGAGAGAAATACTATCACATTATGAAATTAGGTGTAAGAAATGGTTGTCTTCCATTTCATACAAACTCCTTGGGCTGGAGCTAGGGAAGGAAGGAAAGCCGATATGGTCCTGACTTCCCATCTTATGGCTGGAAGTCAAATGCTGGCTGGGGGTGTAAGTTTTCAAGGACTCAAGTCCTTGTTAGTAGCATGATTTTCTTTTAGGGAAGGCAAAACCATAAGTTGTTCAAAGAAGCGTGAATATGTGAGGTGGGGCTGGTACACCAATCCAAACCACAGTTTGGGAGGATAAGGAAAGGATGCATGCCTCAAATTATTAGCTCATTTTCAACTAAAACTGTAACCCTTGAATGTTAGACAAGAATAATTGGGGTTTTGTCTGTCGTCTCTTATGAAATACAAAACCTGTGACAGGATCAAAAGAGAGGTTGCAAAATTCCCAGTGTAATTGAATGAGTTGGTGGGAAGCAAAATATAGAGGATAAAACCATTTACTCTTCTGTTCATATTACAGCTGTATGCAACATTTATAAAAAAATATAATAACAAAATATTTTTCTCTTGCTCCTCAGAGATGCAACTTATATGCATTCTCCCATCGTCAGTTGTTCCTCCAAGCTAAGTATTACATTTTCTATTTTGGCAAGCCTCAAATGATCTTTCTGATATCATTTACACTTAAATATTTGTTTATCTGAAGAAGTAAGGAATAAATGGTGCTCTTTTTTTAGCAGGATGTGATACTATGCCAATAATTTTGATATGGAAAAGAACTAATAAAAATATGGGGTTTGAGTGACAATGGAAAGTTCACACAATAAATAGCAAGTTTTCTTTATATATAACACTACAGGGTTGTCCTGGTAATTTTTCTAGGTATTAATTATTGTAATAATTGCTCACCTGCAGAAGTCATTAGGTGATAGACAACCTATAGTTATGTCGTACCATCATGACAGGGGAGCCTGAAAGGATTAATTACAGCATATTATACAAGCAATGGCATCTTGGTCTATTGTGGAAAACTGTAATCATGTTTATAGTTGGCTCTTTTCCTTTTCACTTGTAATTCTATGACTTGTGTAAGTGTGTTCTCTGCAAAATATGAAGAAAAATCCCCTTTTTAGTAAAATATGCTCTTAAGATTTTTAACCTGTAAGCTCCCTTTACTCTGACTACTGTTAGGAAAGTATCTCTTTATATCCATTATTCAACTTTTCCTCTTTGTTTTTGATTTATTGGAATGACTAGTAGGAATTTAATTCATATTTTTTAATCTTAGTCTTGCACTCATTCTTAGCAAATTACCAGCTAATTCTTTTCCCTTCCTTAGAATCATCATCTTTCTGTTTAGCATGGTTTGCTTTTGGAGGTAAACTAAATGATCACTTTGTCTGTCTTCCCACCTTAAAATGTTTATTCTGTTCCACTACAATAGATTGCAAATTTCAAACAAGCTCAACAGAAGGATTGGGAAGTTCAAGATTTTTTTTTTTTTTTTTTTTTTTTTTTCCCAATGGTTTTGAGGACCTCATTTAGTCTGTTTGTCCTCTTTGAAATATGGGCAAGTTCATCTTCAGTCACTGGATGGTTTATTCACTTTTTTTTTTCTAGCATCTCTAGGTATTACTCTGAAGAGATACTTTTGGGGTAGGTTTTTTTATTATTAAACTGGCTTCTGACAGACACAATGTTTACATAACCATTCTGTGTTTCTGTGCATCCCCAGATAATACTTTCAAAGCCGTATCTCACATGTCATCAGCTCAGATGTTAGCTGCCCTTCACGCATGGGCTCAGCTCTGCCTTTTGTCATAGCTTCAGCATATGCTTTCATATGGTTGCGAGGGTTGAAGAGGTCCTGGGAAAGCACTATCTGAGGCAGCCAAGCCATGAACATGGAAAACATAGACAATGTGAAACCTGAAAAGGAATACAGAATATGCATGATAGGAGTATGGAATATGTATGATCCTCCTTGCTGGAGGATTTTATGGTGTTCAACCAGAAGAGGCCCCAGTTAGAAACAAAATGGGGTTTGCTCATAAATTGCATTAATCTGTTCTGAAACTTTTCAGTTCACAATGTTCATGCTGGTTTTATGATGTTTTAAAAGACCTGACTGTTGATATCATACTGATAATTTGAAACTAAGGGCTGAACTCTCAAATTTAACTTCTTATAGCTGTTGTAAATATTAATGACATTCTTTATGACACAGAAAACTGAAGGACAGGAGATTTTCACCATCTTGTAGTGAATCCTTTGGAGAAGTCTGGAAACATTTTTCTCAAACACAGGCTCAGATGTCTCTCAGAAGCTTCTGCTGACAAAGGTGACTCCTTATTCATCACACACTACAAGAGGAGTCCTTATTCATTAGACATGGTAAGAGCTAGCAGTTCAGACTGCATAAGAACATTTTCACTTTCTTCTCTCTGCTCTTCTTGGTGTAACTTTCCTTCATGGATTAAAAATAGTGTGAGTCCAATGAGGGGTTTGTTGTTTTGGGTTTTTTTATGTCTTCACTGATATTCAGTTTTAACTTCCTTTTTTTTTTTTTTTTTTTAAGAATGGAAATTCCTTAAAAGCAAGTGACACATGAGAACAGTACTTGTCATTCACGGCTGTCAGCTGTTTGTATGTCTGTATGTGGATTAATATAAATGTATAAAATTTAGTTTTTCTTTGATTTGCAAAAAAGTGGAAGACTCCATTCAAATAAAGAACTTATTAAGTGCTTTTCAATGTTATTTCTACTTTCTTAAAGTGTTTCCACAGGTTATTACCTCTTATCTTTTGTTTTTAAATTAACAACTTTCAGAGGCCTTTAAGAGTAGCAAGTGATCATTTGAAATAAAATAAGACCACTCATAATTTGTGATAAAAGTCTATTTGTATTTGGTCTTAAAAGGACTATAAGCAAAAGAACTTTATATTTATGCATGATGCTAATAGAAAAAAATCCTACTTATGCAATGAATTCCAAGAATTGTGTTTTCTCCTCCGTTTTAGATGCATTTTTTTTTTTGTCAGCAGTTATGGGTCTATATGTAGAAGTAGGAGGGGAAGGTCCACTGCTAAGGTTTGGAAGTGGTGAGTACCTTCAGCTTCAGCTTGAGACAATCCAAAGAAACCTGATTTGCAGAAAATGTTGATTCTGACATGTTTTTCTCCTTGAGCTACCTCAGAGTGAATTATCCAAAGCAGGTTTGTTCATAATCACTAGTCATTCCTGAAATCTTATCCATTACATCTGGTAACAGAGATGAAATTGTTACATAAGCTGAAAAAATGACTTTTCAACACAACTTTGTAATCTCCTTGGTTCAGAGTACAATGGACATACAAGCAAAAGGAAAATGATACTGTGAGAAGATAAAACAATTTTTATTTTAATATTTGAAATAGAAACTCAGTTGCATTGCAGCTTGTTAATTTTTTCAAAAAAAAGAAAATCTGTAATAATTTTTAGAATAGAAAAATAGTAAAATGCTTTCTGAGCTTGGAAAAGCTGTTAAAATTGAACTGCTTGTGGTTTTCATCTCTGTCAACTAATATTTTAGCAAAAATAATTTTGTCATTAAAATTTCTGAAAGTTTCTATTTTCAGCACAAAATGCACACTTTTATTCATAAAGATGAAAGAAATGGCAAAATGGCCATTTTGAAAAATCTTCTGTGCATTCCCCTTACGCTGACCTTAACCTGGAAATTAGAATATTAGTTTAGGAAGGTCAACATTTTCATTAACTTTCTGCCTCGCATTTATCTCAATACTAAGCATAAAATCATGTACCCTTTTAGCTTTGCAGTGGTAGGAAAACATGCTAAGGATCATAATCTGCATTTTTATTTGCACAGATAAAATCTTGATGATATAATCATCATTGAGCTGCCTGTTAGGAACAGGAGACTTCATATACATCTTTCCATCCTTTTAGTGAGACCCCAACCAATAAACTACTGAGATCAGTGATAAGAAAGAGTAAGAAATTGGTAATTGAATATAAGCATGTTCCTCAAAGTCACATGCATACAGAGACCACAATCTTTAATATATAAAAGACTGAATTAGTGCTTAGCAACTACACATATAGCCCTCTGCTTTTCAAGTCTTCACCTGGCTTGAAATGTAGTTATTACACAATGGCTGCTCAATGCTTCAAATAAAGAGGTATTGACCTTTTGTACTGCAAACATGGCAAAATCATAAAACAACCCCACATAAGCGCAGTTGGAACTAATTGTTGCTTTTACTGACATGCTTAGCTGACAGAGCATAAATTGTGTTGTAGTCCACCATGCTTCCACAAGATGATTCCTCCATGTCAAGAAAGAAAGAAATAGTTGGAACAAAACAATGTGCTATTTTCTTTCATCTTTTGTCTCTTCTGGATAAAGTGAGCCTTTTATTTTCCATTGTTCTTAAATCAGAATTTCTAATAAGTATTAAGACATTTTCCATCTTTCTATCCAACCCAGATTTTTGAGCTTCAATCACACAAGTAGATTCCCCCAAATCTCCAATAAAGATTAATTTTCTGATAAAACTGTATATTTTTACCAACATTCTGAAACAATTTGTTATTCTTTGTGTAATAACTTTGAAAAATAATGAACTCATTTATTATTGTTCATATTCTATCAGAGTCCTATTGTAATTGGGCATTAAATAATGTGCTATTAAAATAACATTTTTTACAGATTCATATGCCCACTGTGGAAGAGTGTGTCTTAATGGATAACGTCTTCTTATCAGTGCTAAACGAAGTTAAATAATCTGATTTTTCTATTTTCTGATTGCTTCCAGAAATTAATTTTAAACTGTGTCATAAGTAAATGGAATATTTATAGCTTCTTCCTGGGAGTATGCCTCCCCAGGGTGAGTATGTGTGAGGATGTGGGAGGAGAAGATGAGAAGATTAATATAAAGACTGTCCAATAATCTAAAAATGAATGAGTTCATGCACTTTTCATTTTCTTCCTTCTGTACCTATGGCAAGATTATTCAAAGCTATGAATGCAGGAGTATGGTTTAAAGCATGTTGAGTAACGTGAAATGCCAGATGGGGCTGTGCTACAGAGGCAGGTCAGGGCGCTGTTACGGTGTGAAGAGGAGCTGCGGATGAAGGTGAAGGAGAGGTTTGGGGCACTGCTTGAGTTCTTTTTCAAGTAGGGGAGGATCTGCAATAAAAGCATGGAAAAGGAACGTACTCATAAAATCTACTTGCATTTCTAAGTTCTGTCACTTGCCTGGTTATTATTTCAGGTAACTATTTAAAAAAAACCCAACAACTCTCTGTGCCTCAGTTTCTCCAACTGTAAAATGGAGCAAATGTCTGCCTCCAGTCTTAATTCACCCATGTTGGTAAAGTAAATTGATGCTGGCAGTTGATTGTGATGAATGTAATGACATTTGCATGTCATTATCTAACAATAACACAAAACAATTTTAAGAATGCTCCCCTTTATCTCTTGCACACTGTAAATTCAATGTCTCATTGCTTTCTTGGTGGTATAGAAATGAGAGAGCCTTCATAAATCATAACTATTTTCTGAATAACATTGGCAGTCTTCATCCTGCTCCTTAATGGGAACAAATTATTTTTGTACTCATTTTCTCTTCCCATAACTCCACACCATGTAGCCTGGTTATTAGATCAGATACAAAAGTGAGCTTAATTATTATATCAGAACTTGGAGCGGGGGGGCGGGGGGGATTAGTATCATGTACTTCTAAGTACTGTTAGAGTAGAAGGAGAAAATATTGATCGGTATGTGCTAGTATTGTGAAGAATTGAACAAATTGTTGCTGGGGAGAGAGAGGTCACAACATGGTGCCATTGTCATGAGGTAGACATACAGAAGTATTTATTTCTTTATTTATTTAAATCTCACGGGGATTTTTGCTTTAATGAGGAACAGTATTCTTCTAGGAATTAGTACTGGATCTCACAGATAGGACTGTCTGATTCCTGTTTCTGATTACCTATGTGCCAGTACACAAATAAATATCAATTTAGAATTTAACCACACCTTGCTTCACTGATTTCTCTTCTCTTTAGCAACTTTTTGGTAATGCAATAATGTTACTGTTTAAAAAAGGAGAACACTACTAAGAAATGTGTAAGTCTCTAGGACCTATTTTTCTAGACATACTGAAGACAGACTAGTAAGACCTTGAGAGACTGCAGTTTACAGGGGCACATAATTACAGCTTATGGGTGTGCAGCGGTCTCCTAGTTCAAATGTTGGGGTGACGGTAGGAAGAAGGGAAGAAGATACAGAAGATAAGAAGGGCTGGTGCTAGAGCTAGACAGAATGGTAAAGCAGTAAGACCCACCAGCCTGGGCATTACACTGAAAGTATACACACATACATAAGGGGACCTAATTTCAAAACTGTTATGTTGCCTGTTCCATGACCCTGTTCCATCTCCAAGAAATGGTCTGAGGCATATTTTTAACCTTCAGAGTACCAGAATTGGAGAAAGCTCTCGGCTGCCTTTGGCTGTCCACAGCCTATTGGGAGTGTGACGGTTTGTGTGTCCTCCACATCTCCTCTGCACTGCTCACCATGTCTATGAGCGCTTGGCAGGCACTGAGTCCCTCCACATGCCCCACAGTACAGGCAGGTCAGGGTGAGCACACTCACTGCTTTCTTTGGATTTGCTCTATATGTAAAAGCAGAACTTCCTTGCCTTCCCAATTTAACACTGATTAACACTTAATGATAAAGAAATAAAATACTTATTAAGTGAGTCTTAAGGCACTCCACTGCGGATCACCTTCATCTCTCACTAGTTTCTTCTCCATAACGTGGCAATTTACGGATGGGAAGATTTAAATGTAACTTTGATCTGTCTCTCGTGGCTCCCAGGTTCACCTTCTGGGGGTGGATTAGGGAAGCTAAACTGCAGGTGTATCCAGGCATCACAGCTGATTTTAAGCCTATCTTTTCCTGCACCCTATCCCATAAACCAGCTACTGCAGGGAGAGGCATCCTTCGTCTCCTCCTTGCAGGCTCCCTGTCATCCTGCGGTAGATGGCTTCTTCCAGCAGCTTTGTGCTGCAGAATTTTGGTGCCTAAGAACAGTTTCAATGATTTAAATAAGCCTGTCTGAACAGAAAATATTTTTTACTTTCTTGTTAAAGCTATATGTGAACATGTTATTTATTTAGCAGCTGGAGTCTGCATTCAAGCATCAGCTCAACATTTGACTGTAACATATTTGTTTTAGTAGTTAAACAACTGCATTTGCTTTAATCCAAATAGCTGGCCCTGTACTTTTCAGAGTTGAGCTAAGATTGTTGGAGCTCTGCGACTGACTTTCAAGGTTCACTAGAATGACAACATCCATAAAATAACATTTACAGACTTCATAAGCATAATTCTTTTATAAGCAGTCTTTAAGAAAGTAGTGTTTAAATACCAGTTTGATAAAGAAGACAGAAACAAGTCTGAGAATCAGGGAATATAAAAAAATGCAAAAGTAATTTCTGACCCAATTCAATTAGCAAATAAGGTTTGCTTTTTCAAATATCTGTAAAAAAATAACTTGTACTGTGATTGCCATTGACATCAACTTCTAGAAAACAACAAAGGCCATATCCCATTCCTGGTGAATTCACAATCACAGACCCCTGTATATCACAGATCCACAAAAGCTTTTTTTTTTTTTGTTATCACTGATGTAAAGTTCAATCCCAGCTAATCTGAGAATCTGCATCAATGCTGGTCTTCTGTAGTGACTTCATCATGAGAAAAAGCTTGGACATCTCTCAGTGAGTACAGATTCACTGTATTTGGTGTAATTTGTCTATAAGAAATATCACAAGGCACTATGATAGGCCCTTATTATTAATCAGGGATGTTACTACTGGTGTTCCATACTGTACTGCAATAGTATAGAAGTATCATACAAATATTTACAAGCAAATAGCTGTTCTCTAACTTTCTTTCCTCGTCCTTATTTCCTTTTCTGTTGTCCTTCAATTAATACATTACTTTGTGCCTTCGGTTCTTGTCCATCTAATCAAGAGTTTTCCTCTACAAGTCATTCTGCCTAGTGTTGTCCTTTCCTGCTTCCTCCTCTCCCCTGTACACATTTCCTGCATTCCTTAATCTTCATCGTTTCTTCCCTCCAGTTCTAGCCCCCAAACTTTCTAGCATTTTAATTTGTCTTTTTAACATGGGACATAAATGAGGAAAAGTCAAGTGGGAACTATTGTCATGGTTATCTGTATATTACCAAGCTGATTATTGGAAGGCTGTATCTAGTTCTTATATACGCATGCAAAAAATAGCAACGAGAAATTGGAAAACCAAACCATTCAAAGTTTCCCTATCCCTACCCTATGATAAAGAGAATTTATCTTATCAAAAAGAAAGTTAAGAGATTATTTGTTGGTTTGCTGCTAGCATAGTGGAAGATTTGAGGTGTAAATGGCTCTTTATTATAGCAGAGGTTCAATGGATGGAAATAGAAGCCTGGAGCCAGAGCACCCATTTTAGTGGTGGGGAGTAGTTAGCTGCTCAGTAAACTAACTTTGGTAATCTCTCACTAATACATCAAGTTGATATAAATTATATTTCTCTTACTCTGGTGATCACTCATTGATCAAATAGTGAAGGGCAAACTGTGTCAGAGGGATTTTGTAAGGAGACTTTTTAATATGATGGAGTGTCCTTTAATAACCAAGTGACTACACTTGAATTCCCTTTTCACATCATTTACAGTGACTTGCAACAGAAATAATGAAATACTCTGTTATTGTAATAACAAAATTAAATATGTAATTTAAAATAAAAAAAAATTTTCATCTATAATTGAAACACCAGAGGCCAAATTTTTATACCAGTTACACAATAATTTTGGAACAGCTGTAATGGAGAAAAGGACTTTACCTTTGAGTAATAGACAGTGAAATCTTGACTAACAGATCAAATCATTCCTTATCTTAAAGTAAAAAATAAGGCCAGTTAATTAAGTTTGTTCTTCGTCCTTTTTGAGGCAATTTTCAAAAAGTTATTATCTAAGAAAAAAACCCCAACACATAAAATGACACTTAAGTTATTTACATCTTGAAAGTTCATTCTGCACATAGTATAAACTAAAAACAACGGATCAAGCTTGCCAGACTGCCATTACAAGGAAGTTTTCTTTAACTGACAGGTGACTGAGAATGTAGACTCGAGATTAGTGAACTTGAGTACATCTGTGTTAATACACGGCAACAGAAAACATGTTTATGTACCTTTTATTAGCCCAAGCAACAAATTCCTAAAGCAAACACTTAATTTTAAGCATGGCTATAACTCTTATTGATTTTATTGGGACTTAGGCATATAATTAAAGCTAAGAATGTGCTTAATTAACTTGCAAATGTTCGTATCTTTTTACCCTTGTCTTTGCTAAAGTCAGCACGTGTTGCCTCTAATTTTGTCTGCTTGTTTTAATTTAGAATATTGATAGTTTCTCTAATCTAGCAAAACTATTCATCATGATTTATAAAAATCTTAAAGATTTAGGATCCTCATATTAAATTATTAGAAATTAGAAAATTTTTAGAAAGTTTCTTGAGTTGTTTTATTTAAAAGAGACCACAGAAATAACAAAATTAATTGATTTTTACTCAAGATTATTTTATTTTGCTAGAGGTTTTGCTAGAAATATTCACAAGATATATTTACTTTTCAAAACAAATACCAATTTATATATTACAAAAAAATGGAAAACTTGGTGACATCGTTATGAGTTTGATATCTGATGACGACTGCAAATTTTCTCACACAAGCTTTCAGTGGCAAAGAATTCCATGAATTTGATATATTGGTAATTTATCCTCTTCTTATAATTGGTTCCAGAGAGCATCCAGTCCAGGTGACACAGCAGCAGAGCTGGCTGAATACCATTTTTCACCTACCCATGCAATGGAGGGCATTGTCTTCTCTTTGATGACAAAAGCAACCTGCATAACCTGCCACTCTTTCCCTGGTGAATTGATGCCTAATCAAACTGTCTAGCTGTATAACATTGTGGTTTAATCACTGCCTTCCAGCCACAAACAGAACCTACATTCATAGTTGTAATTAAAAATAAAATTATTCACTACTATTTGTCTTGGCTTAATTGTTTTACTCTTTTGTTAAAAATATTAGCATATCAAGGGCCTTTGCCACTTTTATTCTTGTTGAACAAGATCTTAATCTCAGTTTAGTCCTCAAGTCTACAGATTTATACAGACAAGTTACAAGGTTGATAAAATGTGTTTCTAATTCCAATGATGACAGAAGGATTATTTCAAAGGAAAGTGCCCTCCAGCTCCTGTAGTATGGTAGATTTTGTCCTTCAAGGAGTACTTCTCCAAAGAGGTCAGATGAATTCCTAGACGTTGGTCAAAATATTTATGAAACAACCTTAAAAACCCTGTAAGAGGTTGAGAAACCTTGTACTAATGCATCTTGCCTGCTGGGAAGGGGACAAAAGTTATACAGTGTGCTAATTTGTTATGTAGAACAGAAATGACACAGTGAAAATTGGAAGTCCTTTTACATCAAGTGAAATATGTGTTTTGTTCAAAGATACATTATAGCTACCTGCTGAGTACAGAGAGATATGTTACTGCAGAAAATTTTGGTGCAATATGTTGATTTCTGAATATCTTGCCACAAACTACTAATTAATATAAAATGAAAAGTTCTCTCGATCTCTAATAGACTAAAAAAAAAG
>JAVJGG010000073.1:32629971-32655605 GCA_035590195.1 Aviceda cuculoides
CACTAAAATTACTAGTGAATGGCATTTCAAAGATGATAATTTATTTTTGCCCTGAACAAGACACTTAAAACATTTTCAAGGACATCATGTCTTCAGGCTCTAAAATATCAACTAATTATCAAATCAATGATCATTTGGGGGAAAGTAATGAAGTATGGAAAATAACCACTTCAAATTATATAAGTCATTACTGTAAAGTATTTAAAACTGGTAAGTCATTAGCAAAGAGATTTAATATGTGGGTATTAAATGCCTTAAAAGTTTGATAAAAAAGGCAAATTACATTTTAATTGTCGTAATTTCCTTTAAAATAAGTAACTTGCCCTTTAAGCTCTTTACACTTATCCATCACTTGTTTATTTTTCTAAGGAAATATTAATTCATTTATTCAAATTATTTTCAGCTTTTTTAAAAAGTTCAATCACTTTTATATTAACGTCAAATATTGGGAGGTATTTGAAATAGCAGCCAGCAGAATGACTCAAAGTTCAAGACTGGAAATACTTAAGGATATGCTTAACTTTAAGCTCATACCTAGTCAGTCCTCTGGAGTTCAATATATGCATAAATATTTCCAGGATTGGGAACCTGTTTATTGTATTTTAACACTTTTATTTGTTTAATAAACCGTTGATTTACTATATCAATAGCTTCAAACCTTGTTACACATTTCAAAGCAACTTTCCTCTTGTTTCTTTTTGCAAATAATTTATCCCATGTTTACTCATGAACGCACAAATGTGGAGGTGGGGAGTGAGGGGGAGAAGGAAGAAGCAAAACAATTTCTAGTGCTTTCCTTTGCTGTGGTTGGTCTTTTTTTTCCTTTTGCCTCTGACGAATTTGTCACCAATACAGTGTATAGGTAATGTGATCAGTGTTAACACCTCGGGCATTTGCCTGAAGTCCAGTCTATCCACTGTGCTTTTAGGAGTGTAGAAATTGAGCTAAGCACACTTGCTGAAAACAAGCAGAGACTCCACACTACCTCTATGCCACTTTATCAGTAGGAAAAAAAAGATTCTGTATATTCTTCAATCTCCCAATTTATCCATTTTCTATCCTGTATGTACACTGTTGTGGAAAAACCCTTCCCTTTTTTATGAATTATAGGAAATAGAAGTTCTTATCATGGGACACATGCAACTCATGGACACAGGCAACATTCACGGTCTTATGTATAGTAATGAAGGAGCTACTACATCCAAGATCACATCATGATTTGGGTAGACAAGTCATGAAGATTGCTTTTTCTCAAACACCAACTGTCTTCTGTACAACCAGCTGTACACCACTGAATATAACCTATATATTACATATGTGATAGATATATGACAGATAAACTATACACCCCCTTATAAAACAGTTTTAGTCACAAACTATGCATATTTTGGAATTTCACCAACTTTGAAAGAAAATTTGGGAGTGCAGGTGATAAGGAAAAAATCTGATCTAACTTTTTAGACAAGAGAAGCAAGCAGGACACTGCCAAAATTTGCTGTCACATTACAACAAAATGTCTCTTTTCTGTCTCAAAATGAAATGGGAAAACAAAGTTTTTCTCTAACCTCTCTACCTCTTTGTCCAACAGTGCTGGTTCCCTGCCTCTCATGTTGGTGATTTTAGCCCTGACTTGACTCAGACTTTCTATTTTCCTCAGTTATCCTCTAAACTATAAAGAACTGTTGCAAAGTCACTCCACATGTTGACCTCTGGTTCAGATCCATCGGAGAGACAAATGCTTAACATATCTCAATTAAAATATATATTATGTATATCATACATGTTGGGAGAAGACTTTGGGCTTATAATTAATGCAAATATTATTGTTTCCCTCCGACAAGAGAAATCATCTTGTTGTGTGATCTGTCTAGATTCCTCCATAACCTTATTTTAACACCATATTTGAAACTCCCCAAAATATCAGTAATAAATTTATCCATGCATGTCAGAAGAATTGTTGAAAGCAAGCTGAGGTAACACACACAAAAAAATAAAAGTTGGATTGTGCAGTAAATGATTGTATATCCTACCTAGTAGCAATTTACACCCTGGTATGCCTGCAGTGCATCACTCTCTGTCCTCTCTCATACCATGCTGTTGCACTCCTCCTACCCCAAAGCCCCTTTTCCCCCTATTGCTCTAATGAGATAATAAGCAGGAATAACCCCCCTTTATTCCACCAGACATTGGCTCAGGATCCAGGTGGGCAATCAATGGGTTTATAATCATCTGTCTAGGTCTAAGGGGCTTGCTTTGGAAATGTGTGTCACAAATATAATGTGAACCCAAATCTCTCACAGCCATCCCTGTGTTTTAGCAACACTAATAAAAACTGTAAGGAAAACTTGCATGATAACATGCTGATCACATTTACAACATCCTTAGTAATAGTTCTAGCATTTCCTGGTAGCTATCCTGAAAGGGAATTACACCATGATTTCCCTGACAGATTGAGAACAAATCAAGCAGCATAAAATTTTCCCTTCTACAGTGTCAAAAAGTTTTATTACAAGAGAAAATCTCTAGCTTCAGTCAGTGAAATACATTGTTGCATGTTCAGTGTTTCTGTAATTAAAAAAAAAAAAAATAAATCAACATCTACTATAAAAAAGCAGTTTCTGCCTTTGCCTTGTCTGTAGTTTGCTTGTTTGTATTTTACTTATGTTGAGTATTTTTGCTACTGGTAAGAAAAGATTTGGATAAACTGCTCATCTAAACCTATTGAAGCTCCTTTAATCTGATCTTTTCTGATTCCCAAACACAATGTTACCTCCCCAGTCAACCCCAAATTACTTCTGAGTTTCATTTCCCTGGGTAAAGTCCTTCAGTAGTAGCCAAGTAGCTGCACTGTGGGTGGATGGAATACTTCCATCAAAGTTACTTCTATTCTATTCTATTCTATTCTATTCTATTCTATTCTGTTCTGTTCTGTTCTGTTCTGTTCTGTTCTAAACTGGTGAAGGAAATACAGCAGCTGGTAATTTCATCCAGTATGCTCTTTGGCTTTGTGGCTGAAGTGAACAGTCTCCTGAAAACCAAATTTTTAGGGACCATGAAGGTCATCTTACCTGCTTTCTAGCTGTACTTCTAAAACTTGTAAGATTATGAAATGGCCTAGCAGAGCTTTATCCCTCTCAGCCACTTGTGCAAGTGTCCTCATTTTGTCAAAACTGTCAGGTGCAGATTTTTGTTTCTGAGAAATTTTTACCTTCTACACTGTGGTGGGGTGTACAACCAAAATACAGGCAAATCTTCATTTGGTTTCATTGTCTAACCATGAGGAGAGACTTCAAAGTGGCCCTCCCACACCGATGTTGAATGCCTTCAACAGTTCCCAAGATGCTACTGCAGAACCAGTGGGACTGGACACACTGTGGGAGCTTGATATTCCTTCATCTCCAGCCCGTTTTTTTCAAAATAACTTGCTAATGAGATAACTTGTAGACAACTCCTATGGAGCAGTGTTCTCCCATAATTTTTCTCCTACCCTAAAATGAATTAGTGATGTCTCTGAATTTCTTGCACAATGCTCCAAAGGTGAGCCACACTGCAAACTGTCAAACTGGGGTGTCCTCTCAGACACCAGAGTCAAATCAGTTATGTCATGGCTTTAAATGCATTTGAAAAGGCAAAAATGAGCTATGCTGTAAACTACTGCAGCTACATTTACCTCTGGCTTGCTTGTATCACATTAGAACTAGATCCTAAATTGTGTGTTAAACTTGGAAAAAAATTTTCTTTTCATGCCTTACAAGCCAGCTCTGAAGTGGCTGTTCAAGACAGCGGTGATTGAGCAGTTGGTTTCAAGATAATCCTCTGAGCGGAAAACAAGTAGTGGCCCTCTGGAGATCCCAAGGGATTTTAGAGTGGGTGCTGCAGGGATCAATGCCACTTTCATTACTCTTTTCACAGCTGATCAATGAAGCACATATTGTGACTTAACTGCAGTTCTGAACACACATGACACAACCCTCAGGGAAACAGGAGTATAATGCTCTAGGATGTTCCTATTCTCTGCACTGAAAGACTGATCTACTGAGTCAAAGAGAACCATCTGTTATTACCTAGCAAATTTCCTCCTAAAGAAACATGTGCTTCAGCAGATTGCTTTACTTCACTACTCTGGGAAGATTAAAACAAGCACAACTGTTTAGATGACAAACACTCTGATACTCTTGCAGAGAGTTTTTGAGTTATAAAAATGGTATGCTCTAATAAAAGGTTTTGGTGGATTGTTTTTCATCTAAGTGGGGCTGGGTTTTTTGGTTTGTTTTGTTTTGGGTTTTTTTTTGTTTGGTTGTTTTTTTAGATTTTATTTCTGCATTTGTAAGAATAATAAAGAACCAACTCAGAAAAAAAAAAAAAAAAAAGTAGAACCATTTCATTAGGGGAAAGACCCTCAGTCAGATTGCAATAATTCAGAAATAAGTCTCCAGAAATCACTTGAGTTGAACAGATTTAAGATGAGTCCAAGATAATAACCACACAGTGTTATTACTATTGTTATGCCATTAGGAGAAAAATGATGAATAAAAGTTAGTTTTTTAAAATGACTACAGCTGGAGCTATAGGTGATTGAAAAGTCAAGTCACATGCTACTGATGTTCTCTTTCATTATTTAGCAAAATGACAGCTGTGATTAGAAAATCAGGAATTAGACTTTGGCTGTTTTCTAATGCGTAGCAATATCCTGCACCTTGTTATACCGTTCTATAAAATGGATCACTAACAGTAAAATATGAGACTGGTTTAATTCATATTGTAAATATAATTGGACAACCATGAATTAAATACACTGTGTAAATGTCAAGTACTACTAATACTGCAAAGTGTATTTGATTAACTTGGTAATTAAAGGCAGAATTTTTCCTCTGGTAGCAACTTTTGACACCCGATCTCTGGAAAGAAAAGTTCTGATTTCTTCTTTGAGATGTCTTCCTGACAAAATTGTATGCTGCCTTCTGATCTCAGATTTATTATTCCTGGTGATGGTTTGTGAGGATGTATCAAGGACCAAAAAGCACCTGCTGATTTCTAGATTCTAGATTCTGGCCCTGAGAAAATCTCACTTTGATGCATGAACTGAATTAATCTGATAGGAAAGTTACTGCTAGAGAATTATTATGTACCTCTACCATATCTAATTTACTTTATTCCTTGTCAGTTTTGCTTGGTTTTAATATAGAATTTTCTAGTATAAATTAAAGTCAAACCTCCCATATCCTGAACTGAACTACTGTGTACCTCAGCGAACAGATAGGTCACAACAATAAATCTGTGTTGGAAAGTTGTGATAAGCAATAAAGTTTAGTTTTTATCTAAAAGTATGGTAGCCTTGCCAGCCTTAGCTGAGTGATCAAATAACCTCATAAACTCATATATGCTCAGCATCCAATATCTTCCCTTCTTTTTTGCTCTGAGACTCCCAAACCTAAGAGGTAATTGATACTGCATGAGCAGATCAGTGTAACAATAGGAGCTCTACTTTCTATGGACACAGAAGTCTTAGGCTACATATTGCTAGCCATAGGATCACACATCAAAAGCATAATCCCTCAAAAAAGGGGATATTATCTTTTAAAGTACAGCAATTCTAATCATGGGTGCTGAAAAACAGCTAATAAATAAGCTTATGGGGTGACCATGAAAGGCTTTGCATGATGCTCTTTCATGTATTGTACATTAAAGAAAGAACACTTCATCAACAAAGTTCATTTCTGTATTAACTGTAAAGGTATAACTAAAAGAAAAATGAAGCCATTTCTAAGACTCAAATCCTACATGCTTTACATACTCATCAGAGAAATGAAAACGACTGACATAAACTGTGGAGTACATAGAAAATTCCATCCACAAAAAAACCGATAATAAAAATTTAAATTCTATCCCCTCTGTCTTGCAATGAAGAAGACTGTGTATCTGTTATGTGAGACTGGAAAAAAAAAAAAAAAAACAAACCAAAGCCCCAAAACAGCCCAGGGAAATGTTTTTCTCTTAATTGAGAGTTTGGATACCCTTTCTGAATGTTCAGTATAGTTTTTAACAAGCTGAATAAGAAGTAATCCCAACTGAGCACCACTTTTAGCTGCAAGCAAAACAAAACAAATCTGTATAAAAAGTGAAAATGCTAAGAGCTTTCTACAAAGAACCTTGTTCAAGCAGGAAAAGATTTTCCTCTGCAGCCTCAGATCTGAGCTTCTCTCCTTCAAGCTGGGCATACCGACAAGCAACTAAAGGAATTTCAGTTATCAATAGCCTATTGCAATTGCAACACATTAATGAGGAACTGGTGTCATTCCTCTAGTCCCGCTGTGAACTCAATGTCTCAAGCACAGTGCATGATGGTATTTCTTTTGCAGTCAGCATCATATTATCCAGTGTAACATCAGTATCAAAGGTTAAAAAGATTCTCAGTGGAATTTCTGATTTGTTCTCCAGAAGTTATTAATAAACAATAACTAATTCACCCTTTCCTTTGTCTTATTAACGGTAATAAAGTGCGGAAGTATGAATTTTGATAGTGTTCATCAACATGTAGTACACCAACCTGAAGTGGAATAGCATACATAAAGTTATTTTTGTGTCTCTATCTCATACATTTCTTTAAATGACCATCAATGTTCCTGCAGCAATGTTACCTCTGGAAATGTTACCATGGTGAGGGCAGGCAAAGCATCCTATTAGAAATACTGATTTTTATGATATGATATAGAAACCAAGGTAAATGGTGAAAAAATAGTCAATGGTTACTGCATTCTGTGACTTATAGTAATGACTTAAAAGATTTTAATATGAACTTAAACTAAAAAAAGAATATTTCATGTGATAAAGCATTAGGCTCAAAATCCTGTTTATGGTCAAGGAGGAAGCATACCTATATCTAAATTCCGGAATTTATTTATTATAACTGGTACCTTAAAAGTCTGATCACTATTACTCTAGATCTAATTTTGCAGAAAAAGAAAGAATAATGCAGTTAACATTGTAATACACACACTTTTTAGGTTCTATGCTTTTTCCTGGTGCTATGATCATCCTTTCCCAGCTCTTTTGGTCCCAAGGCCAGTGCACTTATCCTGGTGGTGGTGGCGGCAGGGTGGGTGCTACAGTGAGTCATCAGCATCTGGAGACCTTCACCAAGAGGAGCATTTCTAGCCTTGCCTCAGTCTCTTGCGGAGAGCCTGGAGAAGCTGTGAAACCATCACACCGGATCAGCTTGTTCAGTTAGGCATTCACAGGGCTGCACTGCCATGAAGAGGTCCAGCCCCCACAGCAGCTCACTGAGAGGCACAGAACCAAGCCTTGAACTAGCAGCCATACCCCTTATATTTACTATATTTTTAGATCCTTTAGGAAGGCAGTAATGATCCCACTGAAGTTTATCAAAGCCTACAAATGCTAGCTTAGGTAGGTGAGAACAGTCAGTGGAGGTTTTCACAACAGCTTCACCAAGCCCCAGGATGAGCCTCGGGAGCCGTGTCGAGTTCCCTGAGGGCCTGTACCGCTGTGGGACAGCCGGCTCCTCTCCAAATGCACTCTCAGGGAGATCTCCGGTTGATCCCTGGGTCTTCCTATCCATACAAATGAAGAAAGCTCAGTGTGACTGGCCCCCACATGTTGCAGGGATTAAAGCGACTTCTGTGTGTCAGCCCTGGTCCCTCACCATATTCACACTGAGAAGAATGCAGCCAGCTTGGGATTTTTAGTTTTAGAGCTTCCCATTTTTTGTCAGAAACCACAGTGGCATATTTACCTTAAAAACACATCACATTGGGAGTATGTGCCAGGCTTTCTAAGCTCATTAAAGCGGTTAGGGAAGTGGTAGACATGCTTAAAGAACTTGTGATAGAATGACTAAGTTATTGTTTAAAACAGAAATTCCTCAGATCAGTCCTGAGTTACACACACATAAATTGTTAATTCTGACTTTATGTTAAAGCTACAAGACAAAAAAATGTGTTAACATTAATCATTTGAGCTCCAGCTATGGAAACAGAAAATCCATAGTTGGAAAAAATAATCATTTGTCCTTTTTCTGCTAGATTGTACATATTTTGCTTAGGGCTGTGCTGTGTGGCTTCGAGCATGCTGAAATCAGCAAAAGTAAAAAATTCTAATAACGTTACATGCATGATTATAAAAATTTGTTCCCTTCTAACCTGCAGACTTTGAAAATTAATGAACTGTATTAAAAATGTGTTGCAGCGTTTGAATAATTTAAAATAAGACAATAGTACAACATGAATTGAGTTTCTCAAGCAAAGCTTTTTTTTTTTCTGGGAGATCAGAGATTAAATAAACACGATGCTTTCTCTATATGTAAATAAGCAGTACAGTTATTTTGTATAGGATTTTAATTTGATAACTTATTGCAGTATAGCTTACTGAAAACTGTAGTTTACTATTTAGCTCATAATTAATGTAGAGTTAAATGTAGCATAATTCCACTGATGTCAGCAGATTTGAACCTGGGAAGAATGTAATCCATGAATTGTAACTATCATTTTTTTTTCAAAAATTATTTAGGAAAAACACGTGAATTTTCTCCTTATAAACAGGTCAGTTGTCTTAAACTCTTTAAATAGATTTGTTAAACAGTCAGAATGTCTTTTCTCATGTCTTGCCTGTTTTAACTTGCTTGAGTAGGAATGTGACAGCAAACCTATTGTCTATTTGTGGATCTTCTTTCTGTTCTTATGAATACATTGTGACAATTGACCATCCACATGGCTGTGACAATGGGACATTCATCTGTTTCTGATGTGAGTCTTAATCCTCTGTAATCATCTATTATCTGTCCTTTTGTAAGAAATGAATGTGACATCCCAGACTGGAAAGAGTTCTTTTTCCAGCATAACTCTGGTACTGAAATGTAACTACTATAACCAACTTAGAGATCAACAAGGAACTGAATGGAATGACAGTCTTTCCCTAACTATGAATGGATATGTTTTACACACTTTATAGATATATTCACATTTTATTTTCCGTATTATCCTTGAAATTGTCCTGTAGTACAATTAACAAATAATAAAAAAAAATAAATGAGCAAAACAACTTATAAATGTCCCGTGTGTATAATTGAACTAATAGAGCAATAGTAATAGCACTTAGCAGTTGAAAAGTGAAGTAATAATGTGTTTAAATTAACATTTTATAAAACATAAACAATTAAAACCACAATGGCCTTAATAATATTGACATTAAACTATAGCTGATCTATGACTTCTGTATAATACATCATTATTCATTATGATTGTATGAAGGCTGTTCTACATTTCCATTGTTAGATGTAGTGAGTGTGTATCCACCCATCCCCACTACTAAACAATTTCCATAGGAGAACACAAACAATATATTTCCTTGCAGAATAGATTGAACTAAATGGTGGTCACCTTAAACATAATTGTTGTTCTCTAAAGCCACTAGTTTCACGTATTGCTACAGCTATACTGCTTCATTTTTTAATAAACTGTCTTCCATCTAGACTATATTTTCTATGATACCGCCAGCATGGCCTGCAAAGATCAGTCGTGCACATTACGGAAAGTACCTTGCTGCAGTGCCCAGCAGGAGGAATACTTTGGTTCTTGCTGTTAACCTAATCTAAGGATCTAATCAGAAGATTCCTGCAGAAGAAACAATCTTTTGCAGGACATAAAAAATCATCAAATACATTCTACGGGCATCTTACAGATACTTAGACTATTTTAATGCACAAAAGCAAAGAAGAGTGAAAATCACAGTAGATAAGTTAAAATATTATCCAAAACATCAGGAATATTGGGCAAACAATATGGGACAGAATTGTGAGGGAAGTGGTGTATTGCAATTTTATGTACAGTGAAAATTTTCTCAATTATAAAAACATTACATATAGTACTTCTTTCTTTTTCAACAGATACTTGAGGCTAAACATAACTGTGCAAATTTAAGAAGAGAATTTTGTATTATAAAATCACAGATCTACCTCACAGGAGACTAAAATTATTTCAGATTGCTTTTTTTGTGTGTTCTGCTTAGAGGCATACTGTACATAATATGAAACATGACCAATGGTTCGATATACTTGTTAAGAATGTCACAGCCATTTTGGGAAACTTCTGTTACCCTGGAGACCAAAAGTAGACTTTATCTGGACAATTTCAACCTCTTGTGGAGTATATGAATCAGAACTTGAATAGCCCCCACTCAAAAATACAGTAAGATGGGTATGAAAAGTTGAAAAACAAGCATTGGTTTAAAAATCTCAATCTAAAGTTCAGGCTAATCAGTCAGGGAAGAATTTGTCTCATAGCTCTGATCATCTGAGCTAACCACCACCTAGACTCACTTCACAGGCAAAACAGAAAATCAGGCACTCCAGAGCATTGTTTTGCTAGACCTGTTTTGACGTTTTCTTTAGGATGAAATGAGCTGAGTCCTAGATTTCATATGTGGGACTCTTTTCACTTAATGCACATGAATTTAGCTCTCTCTATAAGTGAGCAAAAGGTCCAAGCTCCCAGTACAGTCACTGGACACCTAGCCAATGCAATCAATGGAATCTATGGAGTCATTCTGACTCTGAAGCAGACAATTATATCTGGTCTACTGAACAGCACTGTAGGTACTATTTACTGAATTGCATATCCAGTACACATGCAGACATCTGCATGTCAGCATCTAAAGTGAGGTCCTTATGTGCAAGTTGAATGTCACTAAATTAATAGTAATAACTATGAAAGGAGTCTACTGTGAGTAGACTATGTACAAGCCATACTGCAGATACCTCTATTTAATCAAACCAGTTGCATCACCGGTGGGCAAGCAAATTTTATGCAACTGTCTAGCATATGATTTACCAATATTGTCAACATTTATGTGTTGAATGTCCACCTCTCCTTTTGCCTAGAGCCATATGATCTTCATATGCTCTCTGTATTTTTGGTTGATAACTCTCCTAATTCTCATTCTAAACAATCTCTTTCATTCTCTTTTCTTCTCTAGTGTCTGTTCAAAATGAATAAGTAAACAAAAACTACCTTAAGATATAAGTTCATGTAATTTTGAGAAAAAGATGTAACTACCCAAAACACTTTAGCTCCTGCAACGCCAATAAGATTTTTATTCTCCTTGAACTGTGAATTAATGGGTTGTGGTTTGACTACAGGCCATTGACTTTTCCTGCAATTCCTTCTCTATCTCATTTCTTTACAGTATATCTTAATGGAAGCTGAAGGGGCCGTAAGAAGGTATGAAAAGAAAATCTGCTTTATGTAAGCAAAGTTGTCCAGGTTTTCAGACAGCTTACGGTACAGTGTCTGTAAATAGTCCAAGTCTCTACTTTGTTGCAAAAATCAGTCATCTGGGCAAATAAATTTCAAATTAAGATAAAATCACCCCGTTGTCATTCTATGGTCATTTCAACAAAAGAATATACATGGAAAGTTGGAAAATGCATTATATTATGCACATATTATTACTCTGATATTCCTTTTCTTTAATGCAAACACAACTGCATACCAGACTTCAAGAAAGTAACTAGTATTTCAGTCTCTTTTTGAATAAGAAGGTTAAATACTTGTACTGAGTCTGGCTGGGATAGAGTTAATTTTCTTCATAGCAGCTCGTATGGTGCCATGTTTTGGATTTGTGACCAAAACAGTGTTGCTAACACATTAATTTTTAGCTATTACTGAGCAGTGCTTACACAGCTTCAAGGCCTTCTCTGCTTCTGACCCCACCCCACCAGCGAGCAGGCTGGGGGGCACAAGGAGTTGGGAGGGGACGCAGCCGGGACAGCTGACCCCAACTGGCCAAAGGGGTATCCCAGACGATATGGCGTCATGCTCAGCATGGGGGAAGCAAGGGGGGATGTTTGGACTTATGGTGTTTGTTTTCTGAATAAGTTGTGTGTGATGGAGCCCTGCTGTCCTGGAGATGGCTGAACATCTGCCTGCCCATGGGAAGCTGTGAATGAATTCCTTGTTTGCTTTGCTTGCACACTCAGCTTCTCCTATACCTATTAAACTGTCTTTATCTCAACCTGCTAGTCTTCTCACATTTGCCCTTCCGATTCTCTCCCCCATCTCGCTGTGAGGGGAGTGAGTGAGTGGCTGTGGGGGGCTGAGCTGCTCGCCAGAGTTAACCCACAACAGTCATTTTTGGCATGCAAAATGGGGCAAGACTTTATTATTCTGAAGTCCCTTCAACTTCCACTATCCACAAATAACCCAATAGGGAACAGTAACAAGCCCACATCTCTGATATATGTGTTCATTGTTTTTTGATTACTGAAGAATTTTACAATACAGATGGTTCTTCATTTCATCTATATAGTTGCCATTTTCCAAGGTCTGTCTTTTCAACTAGTTGCGAAGTAATCAGCAGGATTTCACTTTGCATATGGATGCAATTTGGTCAGTTTGCATATGGTGGCTATGGTCAATTTGAGCTGTATTTCAGCTGTACAACATTTATAACTGTTAAGAAGTTTGCTTAAAAGACTAATTTTCTTTATGTTTTATAGTTTGCAAGATAGTTTGTACAGCTGTAGTATTTAATGCCCTGACTGATACTGTAAACATATTATATGAAGTGCCTTGTAGCCACACAGTAAAGGAGAATTTCTCCAAAGAACTTGTAAGTCAGTAGACAAAAGGACACCCTTTTTATAGACAGACAAACTGAAAATAGTTTCTAGCGGAAACTGGCCATACTTAAGTTGATCCTTAAGCACTTCTAAAGGTCTCCAACTTGTGTGTTTTATCAAGATCACAGGACTAAGTCTGTGAATTGAATTCCCCTCTCCTGAAGGAGTGATCAAGATCTTAATTGGGACACTACTGTTCCTTAGTGTGTCTGAAAGGGAGATGACAGCAATAATCTCTGCACATGTTCTTGATCAAGGATGGCACTTTTACCATGACAGTTTGTGCCACTAGTTGCACCTGTAGATTCAAGAGCAGGAAGAAGGTAAGGGGTTTTGCAGGGTATCAGTTTGTTTATTTCCCTCTGTAGGTCTTGCCTATCACTGTCTTGGCAACATCCATTACATTTGCGTTGGTTAGTCTTTCAGTGTTGTTTCCGTGTAAAATGTAAATATTTTCTACATGTATCTAGTTTTAAGTAGAGGTCAATTACCGTTCTATGCCCCAAATATTTTGAACTATTTATTCTTTTATGAATCGTGATTCCTCCTTTTTTTTTGCCTATGCATATGTTCAGAACATACCAAATACAAAGTTTGATGCCTATCCAAAGTGAAGATATCAATAGGAATTGTTTATAAACTCAGACTAAACTAAATTAAAAAAAGCAACTCAGCAGCAACTTCCATTTTGTAAACTACTAAGTATTTAATCCTTATAACAAAATAGACAATTTTTCAGAAGTGTTCAGCTTCTAAAAAGGGAAAGGGATTGCAATTGATAAATAGATCCTAAGCATTCTCGAAAGTCTGTCTATTTCATGATAACTATAAAAATCTGGCCTTAAGTTAAGGCCAGTTAATCTTAGTTAAGATTTTAGGATCCTTCACCATCCTATCAATGATAACATTTTCTTGCTAAAAAGAATTAAAAAAAAATCCATATAATTTCCTAGCAGCTTGCAATCAAGGGAAATTGGGATCTGTAATGTGAATACCCCAGACAATTCTTTACAGATGATAATTGTTAATTATCATCACCTGTTTATAATTTCAGTTAACAGGGTGCTTTGACTAAGGATGCTGACTTTTAGAGAGTGCTCATACTTTTTTTGGAAGTTAAAAATAAATGGCATAAACTCTGTGATATTAGGGCTAGAACTCTTTTACTTGAAAATAGGCAGTGAAGCTGGTTTCTCTAAGTTTCCAAATATAGGGAGAAATCAACATATCCCAAAAGCGATTCAAATCTCAGTCTCTTACTACCTGTCATAGTGATAGGCATTATGTACCCCAGTCTTAGCTGAAGCTCTTTGGCCCTGCTTGAGGTACATATTATCCACTTAGGGTCCTCACTGTAATGCTATGCCAGAAGTTTTATTGATCAGAACCTCCTCTATCTAAGATTTCAGTAATTTATTAAAGCACATACATATAGTTAAGTTGTTGTTGAAAGTCTAAATCTAGCTTTACAAAATCTGAATCTAAAGGTGGGAATCCATATTAGCAATCCATTTTAAAAACTGGTAAACTGAGACATGAAATTTAATTTGTTGGTTTGGTTGATAATAGAAAGAAAAGCTTCCTGAAATGTAATTTGGTCCTTAAAACTGCCTTTTCTTTTCCTTTTTCACCTGCTCCATATATAAGAAGAAAATTTCTTTCAGAGGTCTGAGCTCTGATCTTGCAACAATAATATTAAATAGTTTTGCCATTTCCATGCAATAGCACTGGATTGAGCACATAGAAGACAACTTGGTCATGAGTGAAAAAGAAGGGTTATGAGCCTTCAATCATACACCAGACTTTTATTAGTTTAAAAAGGTAATATTTATGGATGAGATGTCCAACAGGAAGACTATCTTTTTCTTTATATATTCAAGCACAAGTGTGATTTTCTTTAAGAGATATATCGATGTAGCATAAAATGAATAAAATAAATGATTGTAGCTATTTTTAACTATTATACAGTTAGAGATTCAGCATAACTCTAAGGAAAGGCTTTATGGCTATCCTCAGATTTGTCTAATGCTGCAAAGATCTGAAAGCAGGGATTCAGTTAATGTTCATATTAAGCTGAAGGTGAAATGCATTTAAGAAGAGTGTTGCAATGCAGGTTGAATGAAAGATCCCAGGAACCGTGGACTTCTGCTGTCATTTGCACAAATAGGTTTTAAAACCAACAGCTTAGCTCATCTGGAGCTAAGGTAAAAAAAAAAGTGTCCTTAAAATAAGGCCACTAGTCTAGAGATGATGTAAATACAGTCTGTCAATTGGTGAGTATTTTTTCTTTGATTCAGTGAAAATCTTTCACTGTGGACTCTATTTTTGACGTATGAGTAGTTTTGTGAAGTCTGTTTCAACCAGAACTATACATCAGAGTGTTGGCATGTATATAAATGTTTACTGGGTGGTGGACGGAAGCTACTAGCAGGATAAACCTGTGACTTGATATATATTTATTTTGAAAATTTAAAATATATCTTAAAAGAGCAAGAAAGAACTGGCTAGATGAGAGCAATGCTCCTGGTATATAATTCACCCTGATGCCAAGTTTAAAGTGTTTGAGGCTCTTCAACAATTTGTGAGAAAAGAAATACTACTTATGTTACTGAACAGTATGGATAACATACATCTATCCAGAGACCAACCACAGGATACAAAACCACCTTGATTAAGAATTCAACAACTTGTGCAGTGAGCTTATCTTTATCTTGTTCATCGTGTTTTAGCTCTGCAGAGATGCCTTCTTTCATTATCCTTTCTGCCTTTCCAGTTTATCTTGACATAAACAGCACTTAACACTACAAAACATCCTGCTCAATTCCAGATAGAATTTTTCCTGAGTTAATTTTTTCATTTGTTTTGGGAAAAGAGAGATGGGAAAGGAGAACAGGAGGGAGGATTCCGGTTTTAATTATTTAATTACTTGTTTATGACTATTTAGTCAATGAATATTTTTAGTGACTAGGATGTTTTGGAGCACTTGTGGCTCAGTGATTCAATCTCATCCAGCACTGTGCAACTAGGTATTTTGCCTCTTATTTGAAAGAGCGTGTTTGGGAGTGCTAAGACAAGAACTTGAGCATGATTTTTTTTGACAATTTGTCCTTCAGTAACATCAGATTTGTTGAAACACGCAAAGTATTTTCCTTCTACCATTACACAATTGCAGTAGAATAACAAACCTTTTCTCAAAGGCCCTTTTATTTGCTCCTTTAAAATAGCATACAGTGTAATGTTACTAATACAGGCTGTAAGATTTTTTACATTGTCAGAGAAATGGATGTAAAAATCCCTTTGTGCCAGTGAAAATAAACTTTATGCTGAATAAAAACGTACACAAATTTAATCTTCCTTTTCTGTGCAAACAATATAGGTCAAGTCTGGCATTGTTTGCTACATATTGGCACTACATATTTGTATTATTTGCAAATGGACATGAAAAGCTAAGGAAAAAACATGTCAGAATGTAAAACATGATATTTGAAACAGAATGAGAAAAGGTGTATAGGAGTGCATGCAGACTTATTAGGAACAACTTCATGAATTATGAGTTACAGAAATGGCCCAGTTACTAATTTAAAGTTATAACTAGTTTAATAATTTTTTAACATAGTAGCTGATAGACTTTTACATAATATAATTGAAAAATTGATTAGGAAGCAAATATGATTTGTATATATATTTTTTTATAAAAACCCTCTCAGTTACACAAGTGAAAAATTGAGAATAATTTTAAGTTATAGTGACATGAAACTAAGAGTCCAAACTCTAGTGTGGTGATGTTAATACATAACAGAGTATGAGATAGTTATTTCTTTCTAAAGCATTTTGTTAGCCCTGCTTTTCAGTACTGTATAATTAATTGTCTTTGAATTGTAAGAGATGTGCAGATGAAATCAAATGAACACCTATGTGGGGACATTTTCTAATATAATCTTCGTCATGACCTATTGCAGTCAGCCTACCCACTCAATGATATTTTTATTGGTTGCTATGTTGTTATCAGCGGTGTACATGATTATATGGAAAATATTGGCTCATCACTGATCACAATAGGCTAATATAGTTTTTTTATGATTCATATGTCTTTTCAAAAGGCTCTTTATTTCACATGTTATGGAGACAACATTAAAAGCATAGATCCAATGCTGTTAAATCATACGCTAAAGAAATTTTGCTACTCATTAAAACATTTAATGGGGAATCAATGTTTTTCCTCCTAATGACAAGGAAAAAATAGGTGATTTTACAGAGAGATTTTTAAACAACATTCTTTAAATTCACATATGCATTATTGCACATTCTATACTGCAGCATAAAAAATAAGAACTGATGCTACTCAGTTAACTGACAAGTCTCCTTGACATTAAAACACAATTTTGTATGTAGAAAGACCTCTGGATTTTTCAGTATTGGCATTTATATATTATGCAAAGACTAAATCTTGGTTAAAGACATATCACTTTTTAGTAGTCTTTATCTTATTTTGTATTACAAAGTTATACTCTATGAGCTAAAAATTTAGCCCTGTAACAAAATTTAGCTCATCTTCAGATCCGTACTGATACCAGGTAGCCTCTTATACGCACTCACCATTTTTATTATCTTGATCTAAAAGCAGAACTTTTAGTCAATACATTTATGTAACAGTATTCCTAAAATCCAGAAAAATCCAGAAAAAGTATTCCTAAATAATAAAATAATCTCATTTAGTTATAAATTTATAATACAAAGCAGCTTGAAGTTTCTGATGGAAAAAGCCCTTGAAAGTTTAGTTAATCCTATTTAAATTGTCTTCAATGCTATTGATCTCAATGAGATTTTTCCATTAGAGGAGTTTCCTCACAAAAAGTATATTACAAACTGCCTTCTGCATGATTTCTGGTGCTTTCTGATGAGTATTTTATTTATTTTATTATTTGAAAATAATACCAACAATACCAGAGCTATTTACCTCCAAAACAGGGCTCATGGAATCATGTGGGTAAAGAAATCTGGATACATGGTTGGAGTTAACCATAATTACAATGCTGATGCTAGCCATGGAATGAAAATAGCTTTCCAGTAGGTGTATATGGTGGATTGCTCACCACAGCAAATAGATTTAATTGACTCGAACGTCCATGACTCATTTACAGCAAATTTGCTTTTAAAAGGAGTCAGTGAATGAAGTTTGAAAAAGGTTTTTCTTAAGTTCCTGATTTTCAAATGTTTTTTCTGCAAAGTTAAACATATTTTTTTTTTTTTTTTTTTTTCCCCAATAGCATACCTCCACATTTTTCATTTGATTGATCCTTCAGTGAAAGAACCTCTAGGTGCAAGCACTAAGCCTTAGTTTTTGGACGCTCCTCCAGATTTACTTAACTCTGTGGAGGTGTTTCCCTTCCCATTCTACATATACAGAGAGCTCTTTACTGCAGCCTTGCTTTCCTTCTTCACATTTGCCTGTATACTTTTACCCTACAATCTATTCCTCAATCATCTTGTGCATGTTAGAACAAAAGATTATCCTAACTCCCAGGGGGGACAAAATATTGACCTCACTTAATCCAGATTTTCCAAATCTGAAGGGCCTTACACATATGGGTTTTTGCAAAGTTGGGGAAGGTTGCTAAGTAGGCATAAAAGGAAGTTGGCTTTTGTAAAATTCTCTTATTAATTGAGGATTTTATAGGATAGAAGAACTTATAGTTTTCATTCTAGGAATCTTTAATCATCTTGTTCTAGGAGAAAATGGATGGGTTGGCAATTTTGGAAGAACTCAAAAGATTCAATCTCTGTGAAAATTATTTTTTTTATATTTGACTAAGAAATAGAAAGTTACTCAAAATGGAGATAGGAGAGGCTTTTAACTAGCAATTAGTCATTACAGCTTTTATTTAAAGACACATTCATTCTAAATACAGGGCATTTTACAGCAGCCAAAGTTCTTTTTTGTATTGGTATCATTTCCTCTGAACATGGAAAGCTATGACCTTGGATCATATTTAATAGATTTTTCACTTGGAGCTTCCAAAGACACCATCAATTTTGCATCATTTCTCTCACCAGCTGCACTTTTGTTCACACAGTTTACTGCACATGTATGGATAGTTATATTCTTTATTCTAAACATGACAGTTTGTCCTTTTACACTCTGATGTTTATTTTGACAAGAGCAAAGTAACAAGCAATCGCCATTAAAAAAAATCTCTTACAAGAGCAAATTCACAAGCATTGCCAGCCCCTACATTCACATTTACAAGAAAACTTGACTCACTGGTTTGGAGAGCACTCTCTTAATTAAACTTAAATAAGTAATTCCTGTTCCTTTCCCAAACTGACAGTTAAACCATTATTGTAAGGAGAAAGATTATTTATGTTCAACTCTTGAGGAGCACTAAAAATAATTCTACCTGCTATTGAGTTTTTAAAGATGTATTTTCAAACTTAAAACTAGAATCTTTTTTTTATAGAGTAATACCTTTCTTTTTTACCTGGTTTTGCTTGTTGCATTTGAAAAGACTTTGGTCCATACTTACAGAAATATTCAGGCAGTATCATGAGAAGTACAAGTCATTTCTCACAATCACACATTGCAGATCTGCGGCACCAGGAATAAACCATATGTTTTTTGAGACATAAGACAATGACCCATCTCCTGGATTTCACTTTCTATCTTGAGAGAGAACCTTTTCCCTATAGTGTAAGCCAGTCATAGGGCAAAAAAGTGATTTATGACAGGATGCACCTGTCCTTGCCTAAGTTTAGCCATTTCAAAGTTCATTTCATCCCAAGATAGGTGTCTCAGAGAGGTGCCTGTCTGCCTTCATTGACCTCACAACAAGTCTTGATGAGTGACTTAAATAAGATGTCATTTCACTGACAGGTAAATGTGAGACAAATGCTAACCTCTAACTCTAAAACACTGTAGTGCCTGTGTTTGTCAGGACCCCACTGTGAAACACAGTTCCCTCTCCCAGTTTTCAGGCTTATGTAAAACAGTAAGTGATGCAGAACAAGATCTGTAAAAACAAGCACGATAATAGGGAAACCTGTCTATGAAATAGAAAAACACATGGTTTGTTAAAGCGGAGCCTGTAACACATAATGATCCCCTAGAAATGCTGGTAGATTTGCATGGCTTCATCCCAATGGGTACTCAGATTTCTAAAGTCAAAATGGACAAGTCTCAAGGGCAATGTTTAAGAGTCTTACCAACAGTTCTGTTTTTGTGTTTTAACTATGATTACTTTTACTTATCCTGGATGAATGCTCCACTACTAAGATAGTGGGTGAAAAAAATACACTATCTCTTCTTCTGGCAGAGTTCTTGTGCAAAATCCAACCTTGTAGGCTTGATACTACAATGAGTACTGCAGGCTGGGTCACACCAATTTTATGAACTCACTAAGGCTGGCAGTGAGGTATGCAGTGCTGGACCAAGGCGATTCTTAACAAGGCCTTGGAGTACCTACAAAGGCAGGTATCCACCTCATTTTTCTGTATGTGTGAGTGTGTATAACAGACACATACTTAAACACAAGAGCCATGTAACTATTTAAATAAATTCATGCTGCTGTGATCTGTACTATGCCCCTCTATTTTATTCTTCTTGATTATAGTTAAGGTATGGAAATTAATTATGGATTACACATACACCTGTTCAGAGTCTGAGCCCTTTAGTCAACTTCTACAGAACAAACATGTATAACATTACATTGATCATCATGGTGTGAGGCTTGCATGGAGATTTCGTTTATTTTCCTACTAAATCATGAAAATACGTAATCTAGAAGAAAATATTTTCTGTACACTGAAGAGTAAAGGGATTTTACAATTAGTAGAAATAGAACACATCCTGCAATAGCTAGTGTTATTCTGCATCAGCTTTGTAAGTAGAGCTTAGGATGCGATTGGTAAAAAAAGCACTTTTAATGATAGTTATTTCAGTGTAGCCCACCACTGTAACAGAGTTGTACCCAAGAAGCCAACTGATGATGGAAAAGTACATTCCATAATGTGATTTTATGAAGGTGACATGGTACTCAAAGTGGTATCATAGAAAATAATAATATAAATTGCAAGGTACTGTCTGCCTTGAAGGAAACTACATGATAAAGCAGAAAACTAGAGGAAAAGCACAGAAATGTACGGCAGGTTCACAAGTATGGCCATTTAAATACAAATAAAACATATATTATTAAATTAAGCTGGCTGTTTACCTGAGTATTTTTAAATAGCCTTTTTTTTTTTTTTTTTTTCCCCTCTACATGCCAAATAATAAAAATAAAAGATTTGAGGAGGGATGCTTTGGAAGTGATCAGGTAAACAGCCACCTACACCCCCAATGAAGTCTGTCTACCTATATATACATGTATATGTGTATATCTTACCCTTTTCTAGTATCTTGTCAATTATTGCCCACCTATTACACTCTCTTTTCTGAGTTATCTCCAGTTAATCAGATGCTGATTGGGGATTCTGGAATTCACTTGCTGATGATTATGTGTTATTTTAACAGGAGAATGACAATAATTTCCTGTAATGCCTCTTGTTAAGGTAATTATGCTGTAATTGCCTTATCAAGGTGTCATAGAGGAGAGAGGAGAAACTCTGAGATTTCACAGCTGCTGTCATACTTTGATAAAGTGTTATCTTGAAAATATATTATCAGTCATCAAGCTAAACTTCTACCAGTTGTTTTAAATCCGAAAAAAAAAAAAAAAATCTGTCTCAGGTGGTACATAGGACCTCTGCATTTGATGTTTTTCATTCTGATAATTAGGGAGGATGGATTATCTTTGTTTTAAGGCATAAACCTAACAACAGATTTGCATAGATAGGAGTAAATAAATGCAGGCTCATGAAAGTGTCTTTGGGATTTTCGAAGGTGAGAAGCTGCTTCCTATGAAAAAGTAGACTTCAAATTGTCATCTTGGTTTTGGAGTAAATACAGCTACAATTACTTGGATATTGTCTCTGCTGTAGAGAGATAAAAGGGAAGTGATATAGAGAATGTGGTAGGTCAAAAGTAGGAATATGATAGGTCTCATAAACATATGTTATTTTTTATTTATTAAAGACTTATAAACAGCCTTAATAAGTGCACTCGACTCAGACTTACTGAGATCCACTTGCCAAGACCTGTTCAACAGGAGCAAAAGCTTGAGCTCTGTTTCCCTTGGGTAAGAAATACAGGATACCCAGCTAGAATGTAGGGTACATCAAGTATCTGGAATCACGGCAAAATCCAAATAAAATGTACTTTTTGGCTGAATTCAGACAAGAGTTTACCATTTGCACCATCTAGTTTTGAAATGATATGTAAACTGATTTTTTTTTTTTTTTCATGCTCAGTTTAATCGTGCAACTGTGAATGGGGAAATGTAAATAAGGCCTGTAGAATATACCCATTATGCAACTGACCCTGCACTGCCAGCTATTCATCCCGTTGCTCATACTCATGCCAATCTAACTCAGAGGGAAGTAGCTACTACTTCAACTTGTGGTGACTGACTGTCCTTTACATGATTATTAGTAATGATAAGGTCAAAAGGAGCGGAGAACTGAGCTCATACAACCTAACTCCTTAAAGTATTTAGCCTCACATCTGATGTCAGAAAGAATTAAGTGCTGTGCACCTTACTGGATCTAGCCCAAGTGCACACTTTAAGAATGGCAAATAAATGTGCATATATTTTGTACATTTGCATCTGTTTCATACCTTCAAGGCAGCTGATGCAATATAGCATGGTAATGATTATATAAGCAATGCACAGATAGATATGCTAGCTTGATTAATGTCAGATCTTGCTCTGAAGCACTTCCCTAATCAGAAAACCGACAAACTAAACTTGGAGAGGAAAACATTTTTCTCCTATTCTTCCTGCCATGTCTTTCCATCTCTCTGAACTATTCAGAGATCTGCTTAACAGTGTAATTTTCTGGGTGGAGGTTCCATGCAGAATATCTGCTTCAATTCCTTGGATTATATAGTGCAAAATCCAGTAAAAGAAGCACCAGTGATGGTTTTCAATAAAACTTAGCAATCCATTTGTCAGCTGGAGAAGAAAGAGATGCATTTCTAGCAGTGCTGGACAATTTAGCTGACCCATTTGTGGAAACTAATACTCTGTAAATTTACAAGGGCACACTCTCAAACTGATGACATTTCTCTATCTACTTGTAACAGGTTAACTTCTCAACATCAAATCTAATTACTACCAAAACCTCAGAGAATGTCTAAGAGTGGGAAAGTGACCATGAAGTTACAGCATCTGTGACTTTAATAACATGAAAGAATGAAAGCAGGAAAAAGAAGGAACAGAATTCAGCATACTCGGAGATTAGTAGAAAGGCTATTTGGGGAAGACAGTCTGAGGACCAAAAGGTGAATTTACATCTTTAATATGTGACACTAAAGGCACAAGAGCAATCTATATGTTCTAAGACATTCTGAGGCATAAAAGAGAAAGGAAAGCTAATGATTTTACCAAAACTTTCTAATGATCTGAAAGAAAGAAGATATTTTACAAAAAGTAGAAGAAAAGGCTCACGATCAAAATAAATATATGGAAAAAATCCCCAAACCCAAACCCATTAGGTAGGACTAAAATGACAACATGGAAAATGGACTGTAGATAACAAAAACTGGAGCAGCAAAAATAAAAAGTTACATAAAAAGATTAGAAATAAGACAGTTCCATCATGTGACTGGGGAGGAAAGCAAAGTAGGCATTTCATAGAAAAAGGCAGAAATATTCATAACTTTCTACCCTTTGATTCTTATAAAAAAAATAAATAAAATTAGGGCCTGAAACTTAACGTACTTCTAAAAAAGAGAATATGAGAGGAAAGAGCTGTTTAGAAAAATGTTAGCTAAATTAAATGGACTCAGTTTAGTTTGATTATACTCACTCTCAGTCCCACAAGAAATTTAAACCCCAAGCTATTCAATAACCACTGAGCTATTATCCTTGAGAATGCATAAAGAATGAAAGATGTCTAAGTACACTTCAGAAAGATAAATATAATAAAAGAAGACTGGGGGCATCAGAACTTTCTCATATATGATAAGCCAATTTACCTTTTCAAACCTTCAGGAATACCAGAACAACATGGTTTTGTAAGTTTAGCTGCAGTCAGACTTGAACTGATCTCATGGTTACGTGAAACAATTGATGAGGTGTATCATAGTGAATTCTTTGATACTGTCCTATATTGTATGCTCAAGACAAAACTATAAATATATTAAGGTAATGTGCAATTGATTAAAAAAATCTAACCAGGTGTTTACCAGCAATGCACTATCAGACTAGAAGAATATTTCAAGAGATGTCTCTGATGGATCGCAGATGAACCATGTTCTACTGATTATTTTGATTAATGACTTAGATAATAGGATAAAGATCAGATTGTTCAGAGAGATGCACAATTAAAGTACACATGCTGCAACAAAGAAAATTCTAATTTAATATGAGGGATTTTTTTCACAATAAACATGGTCAAAAATGAACAGGTTGCTCAGTGAAGTTGTGGAATCTCCATCCTTGGATGTATTCAGAACTTGATTTCACCCTGATAAGCCTCATGTAACTTTGAATATGCTCTTGCTGGAGCAAGACGTGGGAGCAGAATTACTTTCTAATATATACTATTCTTAAATTCTACAATTACATCAAAGTTTTGGATGAAAATTAAAAGAAAACATGTAAAGTATGGAATAAAACACAACCTGGATAAATTGGCAGAACCATCTGTAATTAGTAAAAAAAAAACCTCAGAGAAGGTAAGCGCAGAAAATTACTTGCAGGAAGGAGAAAACACTCACAACTGTACAATGGGAAGAGATTTCTAAGCAGAAGCATGGTGAAGGATTTGAAAGTTAGCTTCCAAAACCTGGCCTTTTCAAAAAAAGCCACCCCACCAACCAAGAGGCAAAGTTTGGCTTATAATCTAGGTATCTGTCCTTTGAAAAAAAAAGTTAAGTTCTGTTCTGGGCTATTCTGTTTGAAAGACAAGAAACTAGTTGTAGAAAACTTAACTAATGGTTCCATTCTAGCTGGGATTTCTGAGGCCTCATGTTGAGCATTCTGTCCAGTTTTAGAAATGTTATTTTAAGAAGATTAAAGACAAATTAGTAACAGCTCACAAAATATCAGTGACAATGCTGAGGCTGTTAAACACACTTTATGAAAAAAGATTACAGGATTTCTTTTAAAGTCTTTTAATGAGAAGGTGGGATGATTTCGATATACTTCCAGTACACAAAAAGCTCTTTATAAAGAGAATACTGGTGTGCTAGGTATCTACTATGTCTATCTAATAAAGCAAGAATTAATGAGCATAGCATGCATTTAAGAATTTTTAGGTAAAATTCTGGCAAAGATAAATTCTAATTATAAAAACCCTGAAGCATTGAAACAGATTATTGAAGAAAGTCATGGAACATCAATAGCAGATTTCTAAAAAGAAGTTAGACAAGCTTCTGCCAGTGATAGTCTGAGAATACTTGATCCTGCCTTGATATGGAAGGATAAAGCAGATAATCTCTTGACATTTATTCTATATTTGCAATGCTGCTGATGAATAGTTACCAATTGGTTTTGGTGGAATCACAGAAAAACTGCAGAAAGAACTGGCATTCACATAATGCTCTTTCCTATTTAACACCAAGAAAACTTCATCCATCTGCAGTCATCTGTGGTTCAGCGACAAAAACAATGTCTCTCTCTCCAAACGGTACTCATCAAGATGGGGAGGCCCCAGATGACGTTTCTCACAGCCCTTTCTCACACACTTGTCTCACAAAAGTCTCACCCAAGGTCACACCGCAGCAGAGTTGTCCCGGACCACAAGCAGCTGTGTCCCAGCAGAGGTTGTAGAGCCTCTGCACCTCACCCAGGGCCCTGACATTGCCGTACTTCATTGCACCCCTCCTTTCAACAGCTGTTTTATTGGTCATCTAATGACTTTCCTCTAAGCCATAAAAATGGCATGAATGAGAGAGACGAGA
>JAVJGG010000073.1:32655615-32689363 GCA_035590195.1 Aviceda cuculoides
GAAGAGATCTTAGTAACACAAGAGCTAGAATTTGTAAACTGATAAGCAACAACCACGTGAAGGCTAGAAATCAGAACACATGAAAAGATGGAAAATGGGAGACACTGAGCATAGTCATGGGGAGCACGGGGAGGAAGAGCTGCTGGAAGGAGGACGTAGTGAGAACACACCAGCTTTCTGCCAGGAGGGAAGGGTCCTGCCATGTCCAGCCAGGCTGGTCTCGATGGCAGCACTCTTCCCACCTCAAATTCCTGGCCAGTTAAACAAATGGTAAAGAGCTGGAGGTCATAGATCAGGGAGGAAGGACAACCTATGGAACTGCTGTGCTGTTTTGGGTTTGTTCCTCTATTTACACAATTTTAATTTGTTTTAGTTACTAGTTATCAGTTACTGATTTAGTTAAGAGGCTCTCCTGGGTATGCTTGTATATCTAATTGACAGCATGTGTTTTAGTGAAAAATTTAAGGATGAAATGAGTTACACACTGACACACACACTGACATTTAGATCAACAGAAATGCATTTCTAAAGAAGCACATTCTTTTAATACAGTATTTACCCACTGATGGCTTTATGGATAGAGATACTGCATAGCTCCTATATTTCTGTTAAATGACATAAGCCATCATTTTATATCATGATGTTGATTTATTTTGCTCTCTTGCTTTTTCAATATTTGATGTGCCTGGTATATGTCAAAGTAGAAATTTTCTGAGATGGCTTTTTTTATACTCACTTTGCATTTACTTTGGTGCTTTGAAGCTTCGCAAATATATTTCAAGTGTCAAAGGTTTTCAGATAGGGGATAGTGGTCCTGCTGGTTTTAAAACAGACAGCTAGAATGTAGATATTTTGCAGCCAGAGGATAGAAGACCACCGGAATAGTCAGGTTCAAATAATCAGAATATGCTGACAAAAATACCGCTTGGAGACATGTACTGGTTTTCACTAGAACGATACTAAAAATATACAGTATCCAAATGAGGACAACTAACAAATACTGACAAGGCTTGGCCTTGTCTGAAGGAAAAACATGTAGTGATTCATTTCTGCAGGAAACCCTTCTCTGTGCTTTACAATATTTGAACACTAACAAGACTTAACATCCCTTGCTTGTGTGGAGAGCTGCTCAGAAAAAAATATAGTTTTGATTTTCCTTTCTTGCAAAAATGTGAGAACGGTTTAAAATCCGAAATATGGTTTAAACCAGCCAATCTTCCTGGACTTTACATAGTTTTGAGGGGGGCTGAAGAGGAATGGAGAGAAAGAACATTTGTAAATTCAGTTTTGCTAGTAAAACAAATACCACTTTTTTGCATAGTCAAATTTTTATCTAACTTGCCTAAAGAAGAAGTGACCGACCATCATTCATCTTCTCTCCAGACTATTAAAGAATACAATAAATACAAAATCATGACTGCAAGCTATGCACATCTGTTAAATTAACTAAACAAAACACAAACTGAGCAGGGTTGAAAGTGTCTATAACAACAGTGTGTTGCCTGAGGCTCAATAAATCTGTGTGAACAAAACTGCAGTGTTGACCTCCCAGAGTTTTAATGTCTTTTACTTCACCCTTGAACTGAATAAAGGCACTTAATCACTTGTGGGAGGCTTCTCCAGTTCCCAATAAAATTTTATTTTGCCGTTATTCTTTATCTTTGTTCTAAAACCCAGAAAACCTCTAGTTAGTCTTAAAAGATGGAAAATTATTCAAGAGATTGAAGTGGACACTGATTGAAAACAACATCTTGATTGTTCATTATGAACAAGATTTGCAATAATAACTGCTAATTTTTGAGGTGGGATGTTGGAATCCTCCTGAGACATTTTAGAGATCCAGGACATTCACAGGGCTGACCAGCATGATATTTTATGGCTTGAATTCATATAGACCCAAAGATTTTCTTCAGCTCATTTATACATTATGAATCCTTTGATCAACTGTGAAAACAAGAAAAAAATCTTTGTTTGAAGTCACAGTTTCCCAAGCCAGTTGATTGGAGTGGGAATGCATAGATGTGAGTGGAAGTGGGTATTTGTTAGCATTTTCCACCATGTAGTTGAGCCGAAGAGATTTAAAGATATCTGTAGTAGTAGAAGTAACCTGAAATGCAACTGTGCTAGAAGCAGTATGCTAGTATAGTAAACGTGTATGCTTGCAAGTTAAACATATCTGGAAAGATTCCCAGCTACTGAGGTGGGCTGGAATTGCTCACGTCTATCCTACTACTCTGCCTGAGCCCTCCACAGCACTGGCATTGCTGTGTCTCCTGGGATGTTCTGGTCTTTTGAGCCATGCGCACAAACTGGCGGGTTGGGGGGGCCTGGTGGGACTATACTGGTTGGCACATGCCAAAATCATGCTAAGGAACGTCACAGTAGAAATTTGGAGTTTCATGCACTTTGCACAGATCATTTCCATACACAGTAGAATGGGGCTTACATTTAGGTAGATGTCATTGTAGAAATAAAAGCAGCAAGTTCTACAAGCTTTGTCAGAGTCCCATGTTACAGATGTGAGTTACCGTTCACTTGCTTATTTAGTGCCAATGTAAATTTTCCTTTGTTATTTCACTTGTTTGTTTAACATAATTTAGTATTGGTTTAAAAATTTAAAGACATAGATGTTGATGCAAAATATGTTCTCTGGTATTTCAAATATTTCTCCAGTATTTCAAGTGGTAGAACCAGACAATCAACTAGTAAAATTAGAAGAAAGCTTGAATGAGAAGAATATTCAGTTTTCTGAAAAATAGGATAACAAAATGAATTCTTTATTTTGTTGTGTTTTGAGGATATCTGAAATAATTTTTTCTCTTAGTTGCTTTTTGTGCCTCCTGCTTTCACTAAAGATTGAGTTTGATCATCCCACATCTTAACCTACCTTTCCTTCTTGTGGACCTACATCCATACTAGTAAAAAGTATAATAAAGAAGATAGACTTCACTGAAGAGCTTTTATTTGCTGGAAAAAATGATTGTATTCTGATAGCAAAGATGCCTAACCTGCCTCTTCTTGCTGTCTACCATTATTGTTCCATCTCTTGTGAGCTAGGAAACAATAAAATTATAATACGGTGTTCCCCCAACTCTGTGAAGATTTCCTCCTGTATGCATGGGGAGGCCTGACATAATGTGGCACAAACTTTCTTTCCCCCCCTCAAAAATGGAATCCAACTTGTGTCCAAGCTTTTGGGGATGGAATGGTGCTGCATAGAAACTTAATCAGTCCTTTGATCTGGGTAATAAACTGACTGGTTTTTTCCCAGCAACACAGTATTGACATTTAGCTGGCACAGATGGACTTGCTGAAAGAAACTGCTTGGATTTAAACTAGCAAACATCTCTCGCAGTGTCCTAGAAGGCCACATCCAGGACAGAGTTAGCTGAGTGGTATTTTAGGATAGGACAAAGGGTGAGTCTTGCTTTCTCCTTGTTGTGGTTTAACCCCAGCCTGTAACTAAGCACCACACAGGCGCTCGCTCACTCCCCCCCACCCCCCCGCAGTGGGATGGGGGAGAGAATCAGGAAAAAAATTATAAAACTCATGGGTTGAGATAAGAACAGTTTAGTAGAACAGAAAGGAAGAAACTAATAATGATAATAGTAACAATAATAAAATGACAATACTAATAAAAGTATTGGAGTATAGAAAACAAGTGATGCACAATGCAATTGCTCACCACTCACCAACCAATGCCTGGTTAGTTCCTGAGCTTCACCCCCAGGCCAACTTCCCCCAGTTTATATACTGGGCATGAACTCACCTGGTATGATCACATTCCTTTGGACAGTTTGGGTCAGCTGCCCTGGCTGTGTCCCCTCTTAAATTCTTGTGCCCCTCCAGCCTTCTTGCTGGTTGGGCACGAGAAGCTTAAAAATCCTTGACTTAGTATAAACACTACTCAGCATCAACTGAAAACATCAGTGTGTTATTGACATTATTTTCATACTGAATCCAAGGCATAACACTATACCAGCTACTGGAAAGAAAATTAACTCTATCCCAGCCGAAATCAGGACACTCCTGAAAAAAATACTCTTTTCATCCTCTCTTTACTTGTATTCTCATTGCTTATTTATTAAATAACCCCACAGCTTTGTGCTATAACTATGTTTAGCTTTGGGGGATCATATGCAATTTGTTGTTTGTCAGGTCAGACACAACAGCAAAGAATTCTGTTAAAAATGTTACCTTGCTTTGTTTATTTTTCCTTAAATCAATGAGGAGGCACACAACACCACCAGCTTGGAGAATGAATTCAGCCCAGACAGAGCTCCTTCAGTTGTTACAGTTTTTGAAGCAGACAGAGCTCCTAAAGGGACACAGATGCATTCTCAAATAATTAATTTCAATTCTTTATTTCTTGTAGTGAGAGAAAATGTGCATACTGTTAGTGAGTGCTAGAAGTTTTGCTGGTTTATTATCTAGAAATTAAGCTGGTTTATTGACATCTTTGTTTCATCCTTCCATGTGTTTCAGCTCCATAAATAATAAGGTAGAGATGCATAGTTGTTATTTAACATCATGATTATCATTATTTTTTTTTAAAGATGAGTTATGTTTCTAATAATTTACTTTGGAATTTCCTACTATTACATATTTCAGTGAGCACATATCCTAATGAAGGCACAACAGACTTAGGGAAAATATAATGAAAGGTATTGTATTTACCTATTTTTCCTCATCCTTCCTTCATCCGAAATTGATACCTGATGAAAAGCCTCATCAGTAATGCAAACTCTTGAATATTTCTCATTGAAAGTTTAACAAAATAAATGAACAAATATATTAAATTAAAGCCACGAGCTGGGTTTATCAGGCAAAAAAACCCACAAAGGCAGTACTGAGTACTTCTGTGCACAGCATCTTTCTCAGTACTACAGACATCTTGTTCTGCTGTTACTATTCAGATTAATCACAGAGTGATGCTTTGAGAACACAATCATCGATTTAAGAACCTAAAGTGGAAATTAATAGAGATTTGGAGCATCACTCCAGATCTTAATCCAAAGATAGAGTTGAGGTTCCCTCATCTGAAAGCAGAGAATTATCTTTCGATGAGCTATTCCATATTTCTTTTCAGACAAAATCAATCAAGTTTTCTTCCTTGAATATCTTTTACTTCTTATTGCCTGTGCAAACATATGCTTAGCTCCTAGTTGAGTACCCGACATTGATTTAGTTACCCTATCAAACGAGGTGAACACATTCTGTTTACAGAGAGTTCTTCTGTAGCTTCCAGAAACGTTAACATCTTATGCTATCATTACATTGAAGTATTTGACACTGCCTCATCCAGGCTGGGAGTTTCAAGAGCTTTGTTTCCTTTTCTGCCAGAGTTTTCCCATTGTTACTGCATCAAGATTCTTAAATTTGCTTTGCATGAAGTTATAGTGTCATGAAAATGGAGCTGGACAAATTACATGGCCAAAGAAAGATGAACTGTAAGAACTGGAGTAATTTTTACAGGTCTCATTTTTCTTTTACTGCTGGGAAAAAAGTAACAACCTTGTAGTACTTTTCTTTTTCATCTGCCTTTCATGTCTAAATCCGAAACAATGGAGATATCTTAAATGGTTCACAAATCCTGTCCTTGACTACTAACTCTTACATAAGGAAATGAGAAAATCCCCATCCTCTGTGCTTCAGCTTTTGTGATAGAACAAGGTTATGTCAAGCAACTCCAGAGATTAAATCCTTAAAAAAAGATTATTTATTTGAATTACTATTGCACCTACTAATACCAATCCAGACTCCTAGGTGATAGATGCTAAAAAGACACTCCTTGCCTTCAGGAAGTTAAAAGATGGATTTTGACCAGACATAACTGGAAGAAGTAAATCAAGGAGGAAATTGAAAAGCAAGTAGCAGAAAAGCAAGTAAATCACCTTACAAGGGATATGTGTCATGTTTTACAGTTTACTTAACCACGACCAACTTTTTTTAAGGGGGCTCTTTTAAAAAAATTTTTTACTAAGAAAAGGATTATGTAAGTTATATGGTAAAAATATCTTCTTGAATTCTAGTTGTCCCTGGAGTACTAATTATTTTGTTTTTGTTGAGTACTAATTATACTGTTGTTGTTGTTGTTGTTGTTGTTGTTGTTGTTATGATATTATCTAGTTTATAGCTAACTTAAAGTTTAGCCCTGTGCTTGCATCCGAACAGTAGTTATCAAGCCTGAAAGCACCCTGGTGCTCAAAGTATACCTGGCTTTTTCCTGGCTCAAGACGAGAAGCTGATCCAGCTTGGTAATGGAATTGTAAATACCAACTTCTGTTTCTCTCTGTGGCTTTCAGATATTAGCAAGGTGTGAGCTAAAATCCTGTGCTGCTGTAACGAAAATTGGTCTTCCAAATGAATCTGTGGCTTTCTGAAGTTAAGCAAAATCTTAGAAAAGATTTATTCTATTGAACAAAAAACGTAGAGATATCTGAAGTTCTTCCTAAACCATGTAGTCAATCTCACTTTTGAGGAAGAATAAACAACAATAAATACTGTCTTAGCATGTTCACAGTTTATTCATAAAGAAAAAATAATAAATCTACTTCCACCCACAAATTAAAACAAACAAATATAATGCATTTTCAAACGCTTGCTACTGGAGACCTGTTTCTCAGAATGTTCCATCTTGTTAATGTATATGAGTATTTTAATTGTTCAGAAGAAATGAAGGGGAACTAGTTACAAAAGGAGGTGTCTCTTTCTTCACTTCTCTAATTTTTCAGCAGCTTTATATATAATTAGAGATTGCTGATGCAGTGATTATTGTGAAACAAAAGAAGCTTGATTGCTGCACTATTATACATTGAATGAGGGGGAAATCATTTGCTATGATTGAATTTACTAATAAATATTTAATGGAATATTCTGTCCTAACATATTTAAACAATACACTATGCAGGGGGTGGTAAGTGTTAAGCAGAGCAATTTTAAACTGTACACCATTTTTTTTAATTTAATTGGACATCAGTCTCATGTCATAAATTCTTTACTCTGAATAAACATGTCTCCTTGTACTCCAGCTCATACATTATGATTTGTGGATTTTTAATCTCAGTATTTATTTTTTTTTTTTAGCATCGTTAGCTATAACTTATCCTCTGCATTTATCAGAAAGCCAAACACAAAATAATTCACTTAATTTTATATTTAACTGCTTTTTTTTTTTTTACCTGATAGTATTATCTCTCTGAACCAATGATTTTTAGGTAAAAGAAGGGGAAAAATAAATGTATGGTTACTGAAGATTTAATTTAAAATAGTCCTTAACCTCTCTTTGACTTAGTATCAAGTGTCAGATCAGTTAAGGACTTCATTGTGGCAGTTTTGGTTTAGATTATTAACTCTCAGAGAAGTATCCAGGCCCAAGTTTGGGTTCTCTGTGAAATGCATAAGAGGATGTGACCTTCCATGTGGCAATCCAAAACAGATCCAAATTAAAAAGGACCCGTCTAGAGTAGGAAACATGAAGTACATTGGTGTACATAGACTCCTGGTCCTTTTAGGCATCTGTATGAAGGGTAACATGGAGTTGCCTTCAACTATTCATGCTCAAAGGTGCTCCATACATTCATACCAGAGGCCAGGACCAACACTGCATTTTCCAAGAAGAAACTGGTGAAATTCTCCGTTTTTGCAGTGATCTAATTCAATGAAAAAAGAAGGAGAGATTCAGATTTGTTTTCTGTGACGGTTTACATGACTCCAAGTCCATGTCTCCCCAGGAACTGTTTTAACCAGCGGGCTGTACACTTGCCTGAGAAAGTACCTGTACACCTCTAATTGCCTCCAGGCCCTAAGGTATTAAAGAATGAAAGATTCCTAGTGCTGTAAAAAGCAGAAAAAGAGTTTGAGTCTGCAATCCAGTAATAAGTGCTCTATCTCAGGAAAGGCAGTTTCAGCCCCCTCGGGCTGCAAAGGAATTGAAGCTACGGCTCAGTCCTCCTGGGCAAGCCTTTCAATCTGGTGGCTCTGGGATGCTCTTCTGGCAGTCAGCTTGAAGCCAAGCTGATGAGAAGTGCAGGATGGTCCTCCAGAGATTTTGAGGATTGTCAGCAGTCCACTGGTCCAAAAGTGGGGGAAATGCTCCATTAAGCACAGCCACAACTGCACCTCTCCCCTCTCTTTGGGGAGGGTTTCCAGTAGAAAACAATGACAACAGCAATTTGGAGATGGTTTAATCATGTCAGTGTGTACAATAACTTCTTTTATTAGGACAAAAGTTCGCTTTTTAATATATGCCAGTTTTTAGATTTTCAGCAAGCATAAATAATTCTAAAATGTATTTGATGTGAATCCAGATAAAATTAGTGCAGATACTTCAGAGAGCTGATGTATTTAGTTAGTGTGTTCTGCATTTACAAAAGATACATATACAACTGTGTGCTGGCATGAATGGCAAGAGTTGGATGAGCTTCACATTGCATAGGAAAGTCACCACATGAACAAAGTAGTTTATGTGATTTCACAGATAAGTATGTCTCTGTGAGAAGAATAAAGAGGCATAAAGCAAAGTCTCCAAATGCAATCAATAATAATAATAATAATAAAAGGACAAGCAAAATAATGTATATTATCACCTTAATCTTTAAAAAGCTGGGCAAGGCTAACTTTTAGCACACCCAAAGAAACCCCATCCTTAGAATTCTCTTAATTGCTTCCTGTAATCCAAATCCCGGAACCTGCATACCTGCTTGTTTTTTTTGTTTGGTTGGATTTTTGTTTGTTTGTTTTGTTGTGTTTTTCCAAAGCTCTATCCTAAAATTCTCCTTAGATAATACATCTCTATAAATATCATTATCTATACACACATGCATGCACCCACACATGCATGCACCCACACATGCATAGCTTCTAGATCACTACATTTAGTCTTTTCTCCAGAATCTCTTGTCTTAAACAACATAAATAATTATGGTTTTCTCATTTGCTACATAAAAATATGGCCAACAACAGCACAGATTTTTTTTCTTGGAACATTTACAAACATTTTTTTTGTTTTCTGTGTATCATGATTTTATGCTTTCTGACTTTATTGCCTTTGGTATGCACAGTCAGTTTGTCCATTGGATGTAAATTGTATGAAAGTAACCTTTTATTAGACCAGTTGATAAAGATGGGAAAAACAAGCATTTGAGCAGAAAATGTTAAAAACCTTGTGTCACCCTTTTCCTCAGCCATACAGTTAAAATCAAATCCTCTACTGGATTGTTGTTGATATGTTGTTTTCTAAACATAAATACAAAAACATGAAGTCATTTGTCACCATGCATTCTTCTTAAAAAACTTCCTTATGTGTTGTTCTATTAATGTATCTATTGATTCTCCTGTATTTAAATTTCCTCATGTATTAAGAATCAGTTAACTTTTCTCTTAGTATTCTTAGTTAACTGACCTTTCCTTCCTCTTGTGGCTGAAACCAGAGCTTGAAACTCTCTGTTTCTTGTTGTGCCAATCAAAATGATCACACAGCTGGTTTTAAGTCATGTTTCTGTAATCAGTTTCTTATTCTTAGAGTGCAAATAGTTGATTTTTGAGTAGTTGATTTTTCAGTGTCATAGTAATTTTTCAAAACTAAACTAGAGGAAGCAGTATTTTTTTAAGTGGAACTGAAATTATTCATTTGAAAAATTTCAAAAGCATTTAATATGTTTTCAAATGAAGAGGGTTTTTTTGAACTTCCACAAATGCTTATGTTTTTTAATATTCAATTTTTTTCTAAAAAAATGTAATTGCAAAATTTAAAAAAATCTTGTTTTGAAAATATATTTAAAAATTCATTGTGCATTTAAAAATATTTCTGTCCACAAACTGTGGAAAAAACGACAGTTTTGAGGAGTAACTGGTCAGTCTAAATCCTGGAAACTTTTTTGACCAAAGAATTCAGTTAGCATTATACAGTCACATTTGAATTGGCTCCATTTACCAAGTACCTGAATTTCACTGCAGTTTTCTTTGAATATCTTGTATCTTTGTCCAGGATTTTGATTTTTTTTTGCCTTTACAAAAGCTCTTTTTCCTTCAGAAGAATTCTAATTCTATTCAAAATAATATTTATGCAACTACTTTCCAGTTTGGGGACTATGCTATCAATGCCTTTCCCCAAATGCTGCTTCAGAAGTAATATTCCCTCCCTACCTGGACTTGTTCTCTCTTGACATGGCTGACAGATGCTGCTATAAAACCAGATCCCTCCCTGTAATTACTATTAGAATTAAAATGAGCACAGCCTTGCCTCTGCTTTTTTTTCTTTTTTTTAAATCACTTTCAAGACTGAGTTTTCCAAATGACCTGTGACAGATTAAAGCTCTTGGTTATAAGCACAGCTCCTAAACTAACAGCAGTGGCATCCTCTGAGCATTTCAGAGAATACTTCATCTCCCTGATCCTCTGGACGGTAAATACTTCATATAAAAACATTTGGCTCCCTGCCCCAAAATATCTCATTATAAATAAGCTCCATATCAATTGTGCATGGCCTATCAGTCAGGAGAAATGGATGTAAATGGCAGCGTGAGTAAAGCACGAGAACCTGTTGTACAAACTAATACATGAAAAAAAAAAGTCCTGCATTAATTGTTGACTGTTCATTGTTGGAAACGTGAAACACTGCGTTTCAAAGTTTCAGTCAAAACTGAAACTTTGGAAAAGATCTCCCAGTTGTAGCTCATTGTAAAGAAGACCTGAAGAGCGAAAAGTCTTTTCAGGCATCTCACTACCACTGCCCCATCCCTATCTCTGCAAACTGAGGTACCACAGAGTTTCTAGATATTGTCCCTTAGAAAAGTTGGTCCTTCTTTTTATCCATGGTACTTCCCCATGCCCTCCTACGGCCTTGTCAAAAGCAGAGCTGGTCCACACCAAGCCATGATTCCCTTTCTCAGTCAACTTTCTGGAGCAGGCATCAAGTTTTTATTTCTTAGTTGTATAACGATCACCACAACAGACCCCTGGTCAATCACTGCAATATCATGGCATTACCACAGGCAAAATAGCACTAGTGATAACAAACACCTCACTCTCACTCTAGTGCAGAATGCAGAAGAAACACATGACACTTACCTAGTAATTCAATAAAACAGCTAAAACCCGGTTGCAGCAAATTTCTCTGCTCCCATCAAACTCAACAGAAATAAGCCCCTTCAATCGGCACTTGCTGAGGTAGAAGGGGATACTGGTAATTCTGTAAAGATGATGAAAAAAATGGACGATGCTGTTTGCAGTACTGTTGTGCACCTTCTGGCAAGGCCAAAAGGGCAGGCCTATATATTTTGAAAAAGCTTTTATATTGTTTGGGACCATGGACAGCCTCTGCTTTGCTTTACAGTGATTTTTCTCTTTCTTTTTTTCTCCTTCCTTCTCTCTTGCTTTTTATCTGTCTCTCTCTTGTAATACAGATTAACAGAAAGCACTCACTTTTAAAATAAGATTTGCAACATTGGTTCATATTTGCTTTAATGTTATTAAGTAAGACTCTATTCTCATTTCACAAGCTTGAATTTTGAATAAATTGTAATTAATTTGGGGGTGATGATGAAAACTTGATTATTTCTACAATGGTCATAACAAGTTCATTGGACATGAACTTAAAATCTACCCTCAATGCATCTCTGGTGACACTGATTCAATTTCTAGCATACATTGACTAGCTCGAACTCTTCCATTTACTACGGGTTAACCTAAGAGCTGGCAATCTGCCCCACATGAACATTCATTTCTGCCTCTGGTGTTAGAGGGACACCCAGAAGCTGAAGTAATCCTCTCCAAGGTGAAAGTGTCCCTGCATTTCCTCCTTTCTCTGGAAGGAAGGAAAGGAAGAAACAAGCTCAATTTTTCTTATTTTCCCTGTATTAATAAGTTGTGGTCATGTCTTCTGCTATAAAGCTCCTTATCCAAAGCTATCTCAGTTTACCTGCTGTGTCAGTTGAAAGACGTTTATTGATTCCCTTTATTTGAAATCTTAATCCCACCAGAATCAAAACCTCACATGTATACATGATTTTTAGTGGTAATATTTTAATGCAAATTGAATAATCTCAAAGCTAAGAGGGAAAAGGAAACACTTGTGTTTCATTTTAGTTGGCAATTTATAATATTTAAGAATGCTGTCTTTTACATTTTCAGCACTGGTAATACTTCCTAAATTAATATAATCTTTGTAAATAGAGTAAGCTTCTTAAAAGTACAAAAGAAATAGCTTACTTTTGGACAAGATGTCACCATGCAGATCTAACTTCCTTGTTCACTCTGCTTAAGGTGATTTTCTGCAGAAGAATTATTTTTACAAGATTTCATGCCAAAATAGTAAGAACATGGAATATATTTTTCTGCATTTCCTGACCTTTGTGCCTCACAGAGATTCCAAAGTCTGTTTGATATTTAAAATAATATCCTGACCTCAACTATGCCATTATTTCCAACAGTTTAAGTCAGTAGAATCAGCACTGTTTATCTTAATTTCTGTCCTTTCAGCAGCAGAGTTCAGCTGGTTACCAGTGACCTCTGCTATGCCGTGTTCCTGCCAGCTAAACATCCACAACCCAAATCCTTCTCATTACCTTGTCTTTACATTCCATTGTTTAAAATTAGCACCTGAACACAATTGTGGGGGGGTCTACGGGGAAGCAGCTTCAGGTAAATAAGCATCTTGTGCTGTGCATGCTGGGTATAGGCTGAATCAAGCAATTATTTAGTAAGTGGTCTTCCTTCTTTATTCAAAACAGAGTCCTTCTCACTTTATTGTTAATCTACTGTAGGATTCCAACAAAGTCTGTTTAAAGTAGCAGTATCTTGCTTGTAAATATTTTATTGCTTAAGTAACAAGAAACTTAAAGCTGAGAGAATATTTATTTCCTGTTAAATAATTTAATTAACCCATAACCTCTGTTAGGTTTCTCACTGTTCTTTGGATATGTGCTCCTTAGCAAGAGCACATGCTAAAATGCTACTATATAGTCAGATTTAGTAGACAATGGAGCCTTGAAAGCAGACAAATTCTTAGAAAATAAAATAAATATGGTAAATTCACAATGACAGCAATGTAGATCAAAATGTATGATAATTGGCATTCATGGGAAAGATCCATGGGAAGGGAGAATTTTCAAAAGGCCATGTCATTTCCATGAATTTAAAATGTTCTCAGAAATCTGCTGTAAAGGCAAACTTTTATTCTACTCTGTTATAAATTATCTTGTGGTCTTTATGTCAATGTTGCACTGCAGAAACTTAAAAATAACGTATCATTATTGAAAAAACAATATATCACATACCAAACATTGCTAAGAATTTAGAAAGATAGTCTAATTACAATAAATGTCAATTTATTTCAAAATTATGTTTAAGACATATATGTAACCAAATTTTGACACAGATATTCAAACCTATCAAATAGTTGACTAAGGCAATTTATAAAACCAATGCTTTTGAAGCATTTCTAGTTTATCTAGGTTTTCACCATTCATGTAAGTTTTTATATCACTTTAAACTAAAAAGAGACAAAGTACCACAAAATCTTTCCGTAAACTAATTCTAAATTTCATCATAGAAGAGTCTTTTACCTCCAAAATTCTTTAGATTTCAGACTAATTATTTTTTAATATTCAGAGTTCTACATGGGCAACACCAATACATTTCCTGTTGCATAATGCTAAAGTTACTAATATGATTAGTTTTCCCAAGCTTAGTGTTGTGATTCAAGTTCATAAGTTTCTGTAGATTTGTTAGTTCAGTAAATTGCGCAATATGGAACATGTTTTAGTTATGCAGAGGTGAATACATTGAACATTGAATACAAACAAACATTGAATAATTAACAGAGAAGCATTTAGCTTAAGACTACCAAGCTATTACTGAAGTTAACAATATATGTACAAAAGTAATTTCACTAAAGGGTAATGCTGTTTTGGAGCTTCCCTGTAACAGTTTTTTGTTTGCAAGACCCATTACAGAAACTTTGGCTATGATGAAGAGAAAAAGGGAAGGACAGAAAAATGTAAGTCTGTTTTAAGTAGTTCTCTTAATGCAAAATAAGCGTGATTCATTTAAGCTAGCTTCAAGGTACCTTGCCATATACTTTAAAGCATCTTTGCATACTGCAATATCAATTTTGGGTTATTTCCTAGATTTCACTGTAAAGATGACAGAACAGTCCATATGCTGAAGACATCCCACAGTTACTAGTTTTATGTTTGATTGGGCTTCACATTTTATAGCAAGGTGCACTTCCCATTGCTTCCCTTTTCAAAACTATTATATTCTTTTAAGATGTTTCACACAACAAAATATACCAATTTATTGACAATCATTTTGTTTAAAATGGCAGCACAGTGACATATCTTCCTCGTTGGTATATTCAAAAGCTGTCTGCACGTGGACCTGGTCAACTGGCTCTAGATGGTCCTATCTGAGCGGGAGGGTTGGACCAGATGACCTCCAGAGGTCCCTTCCAACCCCAACCATTCTGTGATTCTATGATGATTCATGAACAACAATTTTCTCAAACTACACTAGCCTATTAAAGATCTAATTAGCTTTATTTTTAAAATATGGCTTTAGATATGTTAGCAGAATTCAGATTTATTTTGTCCAGCAAAAATATAATTACTTAATATGAATGGATAAACTGAATCTGTCTCTATGACAGATTTAGAGGCAGAGGAATAAAAATAGATGAGGGGAATGAAAGATTACCTCACAACTCAGCAAGATTTCTTTGGTAAGCTTAGAGAATTAGCTGTCCTTCGTTGGTCATCCTAAAATTCTCCTTGTAATATACAGAAATAACATCATCTGTTTGGATGGTTTCAGAATATTAAGAGAACTTTACCCTGAAGTTTTTATTTACTTATAGGTTTAAATAACATTACTCTTTACCAATGCAGCTCTGTGTTTATTGTACTGTTGGTTGTATAGGTTAAGGGCATAAGCCAGTGACCCAAACCCAAGAATCCAGGACTATTTTAGAAGCTTCCACATGTCCTGCCTGGCCTCCAGCTGCTGTTCCAGGAGGGCAGGTTAGGAGCTGTCATATCTGACAATCCCACATGAGCATTCTGTATTCTCTAGGGAATCATCCTTTATTTTATAAATAGCTATAATGGGAGGTGACACATACATCACATGTGGGAATCACGTGTGCTGAATCTCATCTCTGATAATACTCTTAAAACATGCAAATGCAAAATGCTGAAACTAATTTATTTTCTTTGTCTGCACTAGAGAAGGTAAGAACTATTGCTGGTACTTAAATTGCAGCAAACCAAATTCAGATTTAGACATGAAGAAAAACTATCTTACAAAATGAATAGTTAATGACTGGAATAGTTTGCCCGAGGAGTTTAAGAAGTCTGCCTCCCTGGAGACCTTTAAGAACAGGTGAGACAAACATTTGTCAGGAATGACAGATATAAAGCTAATCTAGCCTTACAGCAGATTTAGACTAGATGATTCCTTCAAAAGACATGGACAAGATGGAATAGATACTGATTCAAATGTAAATGAATGTCTGACAATAATTTTGTCTCCTTTTTTACTCATTTACCAGTCATGGTGCCCTAAAATCAGTTTCTTCTACCTCCACATTTGACCTTAAGATGTATGCCCTATACTATATCTTTGTCCCTTTATTTCATTAGTTAGAGGAACCTGCCATGCCACATGCCTCTCAAATGTAGCTATCTGAAAGTTAATTGTCTACAGTATGCAGTCATTAGTAATCAATCCACTGCGCTATTGTTTTAGCTGTGTCTCAGAATCATTGTTTAAGCAAGCTTTGGAAAAGGATGATGCTTTAAAGACGAATATGGAGTGTGCACTACTCCAAATGCAGCTGTCTTCTATGGAAAATCTGTATACAAAAGTTGTTTAAAAACATCCTTTAGAATTGACACATATGGGTGACCTGGGGTAGGTTTTTATTCTGTAATTGAAGATATCTAAAATAATTTCAGCATTCTCAATTCCAATGTACTAAAATTAGTTTTTTCATTTAGAATCTCTCCATAAAATAGTGACTATGCTGACTGATACAAGTTCTGCCTTAAGTCTTTCATCCCTGACCAACAGCAGAGAGCACTGATTGGTCTGCTGGAAGCAGAGTTGGCTGGCTGGTGGCAGTGCACGATATGAGAACACATACTGCACTGACAGGAGTTCAGGTAGTGAAGATCTAAATAAACTCTAACCTCTTCAATGATCTCTGCCTTATCACCAGGCCAAATGCCAAAAAAAGTGGGGGATGTAACCTGGCCTGCGGAATTCTGTCACACGTCTCCAAGGTAGTGTGACACTCAAGTGAAATCTAAGCAATGCTCAAAAGTTTCTGAAAAAAACCCAAACACATTTAGTTCCCATTTTCTCGAAAAGACACAAACGAGGTCTTGTTACAACTGACTTTCTGCAACTGAATTGCATTCAATTCCATTTTCTGATGTTTTCTGATGTGAAAGCATTTTAAAACCTTTTTCCAAGCCCAAGTAATTATGACACACTCTAAGTACCATGCTCTATGATTCAGTGTAATCATTGAATATATGTTATATCACACTCTTCTGTAGTTTCCATGGAACAGATTTTTTCATTATGCTATTTTAAGATTAACACAGTAGAAACTATGGGATAATTTAAAATACATTTACACATAGTGAAGGCTAGACAGTATCAGTAATATGCTGTCTCCATTTTGCAAGAGAGAAAGGGCTCACAGTCTTCATCATCAGTCTAAACTATCTACAGTAAGCAGTGAAGGAGCTGGCCATTTGTTATTGTCTTTGAAAGGTCATTGGAACTCTGGAAGATTCCTGAAGACTGTAAGGAAACAAATGTCACACCTGCCTTCAAGAAGGACAAGAAGGAAGATTGGGGAAACTATGGGCTGGTCAGCCTACCTTGATATTTGAGAAGTTGGTGGAGTGAATAATCTTGGATACAATTCCCAAATATATTAAGGACAATTATTCACTGGAAGTAGTTAGAATAATTTCACAAAGGGGAAATCACACCTGACCAGCCTTGTAGGCTTCGTCAATAAAATGACTGGCGTGATGGGTAAGGGGAGAGCAGTGGATGTTGTTTATCTTGACTTTAGCAGGGCTTTCAACACTGTCACCAATAATGTCTTAACTGACAAACTAATAAAGTGCAGACTTGGTAAGTGGGGGGTGAAGTGGAATGAAAACTGGCTGAACTGCTGGGCATTGATCAGTGGCATGAAGTCTAGCTGGATGCCAGGCACTAGTGGAGTGGGCGAACACTGTTTAACTGTGGCAGTACACTCCCCCCAGAAGGAAATGAAACTTCTCTAGGCAGGGAGAAGAGAAGAAAAACCCCAAACCCTGGAGGCCGCAGGCTGAAAGTTGAACTGACCAATCGAGACATGCCAGGTACAGTGAGGTGACCTTCTTGGACAATAGGGATTAAATGACCACAGGTCAGATTCAACAGGGGGATAAATGGGGTCCCGCCAGAGGACACGTTGGCAGTCCTCCTCGGAGCAGCGGGTCTGCAGTCAGGGCCTCCCCCTCGGGTCGGGGCACAGCCCGAGATAACTCCTCGAGGGAGAGAGCCCTCAGACTTTAGGTGAGTGATATGTGCATTTTGAGTCATCACTTTTAAATCTTAAGGATTCTTAAGTCGGCTGTGTAGTACTGTAGTTCACTAATGTCTTCGGAGTTCTAACTAACCTTCTATTGAAGAAAAAATCTGACTTTTAACACCTGTTGGATTTGATTGTGCCTCCGTAACATTAACATCTTCATTAATGAGTTGGATGATGGAACTGAGTGCACCCTCAACAAGTTTGCAGACAACACCAAAGTGGGAAGAATGGCTGATACACTAGGTGGTTGTGCTGTCATTCAGAGGGACATTGACAAACTGTAGAAATGGGCTAATTGGAATCTCAGGAAGTTCAGCAAAGGGAAATACAGAAGTCCTTCACCTCAGGAAGAAGAACCCTGTGCACCGAGATAAGCTGTGGGCTGACTTGTTGGAAAGCAACTTTACAGAAAAAGACTTGGGGTTCCTGGTGGACAACAAATTCATCTAAACATAAGAAAAAACTTCTTAATATAAGTGTGGTCAAACCTTAGAACAGGTTACCCAGAGAGGCTGCAGAGTCTCCGTTCTTGGAGACATTCAAAAACCAATCAGACATGGCCCTGAGCAACCTGCTTTAGGTGCCCCTGCTTTGAGCAGGGGGTTGGACTGAATGACCTCAGAGACCCCCTCCAACCGCAACTATTCTGTGATTCAGTGAAATGGTACATAGCACCGACTGATACTTAAATAACCATTGTAGAGTAAGACACAGTGAAAGGGAACATGTAATCATAATTTTGACAGCTAATAATTTTAGATGATATGCCAACAGTCATACAATGCATGGGTTCTGTTTTGTCTACGTTATTCAAAAAAATTGACTCTAAAATAGCACTTTTGGAGCACTTTGTTTACTTAAAAGTAGATAACTGTAAAGCAGGGGAGAGTGAACAGTGAAGATTCTTGTTAACAGATACGGATCAAATATTTTAGCCTCTATCATTCCTCAATACTGAACACAATGTTGATTTTCCTGTTCAGAGAAGGCTTTTTAAAAACAACACCTGGTGGTCAACTTCTGACCTCTAAACTTCACAATTCAGGATAAGGTGTCCAGGATAAGGACAGCGATGCTGTCCTTTTCAGAGATGCTCTGGAGAATTGCCATGGTAACCCAGGCATAATTGTGTGATTAAAACTTTAGATGAATTCCTCAGAGATGTTTCTAAGAGCATTGACACAGTGGGTACTAGTGATCTCACCATAAGCAGAATCCATCACTGCTTACACACACAAGCTGTGTGAGACATACACCATCATCTATCACAAAAGTTGACCTTTCCTTGAAGATAGGTTCATTCCAGATCTGAATTATGTGGCTTCATAGAATTAACCACATCTGGGAAGATCTCATTCAATCATTCAATGCCATACTGGGAGAATGAACATTAAATGTGACTACACACAATATACTGAATACTTCCACAGGTAACCTAAGGGCATGGGAATGTTTTTGTTTTCTTTGACAAATGAGAAGAAAATTATGTGGCCAGAAGATTATATTCAAGGTCTGAAGAAGGGTACTCTAATGATCAGACAAGTCTGGCATGTGACTTTCCTCATGGAGGGGACAAAAGGTTCATTTACTTAATTCTTTCAGCCTGGGTAGGTCTGAGAAGCAATGCTCAGATGAAAGTCTGTTATATACAACAGAATTAAACTGTAAAAAAGGGGGACTTTGAAAGAAAATCCATTATATTTTGATGAACAAGCAACTGGGAAAAATAGTGCTGGAATTTAGATCACCCAGTAATAAAACATCATTAAGAGTTTCTACTAAATATATATATATTTCCAGCAAAAATCACTGCTTGGCTAATAGCTAATTCTATTGTTTGTCTTTAAAAATAAGTACAGTAATCTGAAATTGCTGATTAACTAGGACCAGTGACTACATCTAGAATATTTTCAATATTGACAAACAAAATGTGGGTACAATAATATATAGTAACATTTTAAAATATTTAATTTTCCCAAATCTAGTCAAATTGGGAGTTTTGAATGTGACTGCCTTGGAAGAAACACTTGACTAAAAACAAAAAGGAAAGACTATCTCATAATCCAGAAAGAACATAACTTTGCTTAAAAGCTTATTTGTTTCGATGGTAAAACCAAGAGCTAAATTAGAAGCAAAAGAGGATATGTCAAAAGTAAAAAAGCAGGAAATGATTAACAGTCAGTACAAATTAAAATTTATGAGATAATTAAAATTGATTTAAAAACCTGAAAAAAATCAGAAGGGAATCCATGGACAGCAAGGCTTTAAAAATTGTAAGGATAAATTAAAGTATATTATTCCTCACTGCTTTTGAAAATAGACAGGCCATACCTGATTAATCTGTTTTTTCAAAAGAATAATCATGGAAAAGATGTAAGAATTATGCTGAACAAACAGTGTAACTGTAAGCAAAAAGGGTGATGGTGATGGGGTGTAAAAAAGGGAGCATCAAATAGTTCAGTGTAGTCAGAAAAATTAAAGCTAGAATCAGACATTGACTGGAATTAGTCTTTGATATCAACTTCAAAGAAGGTGGCAGGTTCTCTGTGTCTTGCATACAAAGACAAGTAGAAGTTACTGGTCTCAATGAAAGAGTTAACATGTAAAATAAAACATCTTATGGTATACAAGAATTCAATCTGGCACATTGTCTGACTGTCCTTGATTTAGGTTCTGTGAATCTTTCCTGTATTTCCAGTTATTTTTCTACCGTGCACTGATAAAATGGCTAACTTTCCCTTTCACTTTCCAAATGCCATAAAATGTACGTCATGGCTGGAGAAGGCCCACAGATAATCCTTTCTAGATCAGTCCCTATGACATATGTTGTCATATGTTTATGTTTTTTCATGTATAGACCATTGTCTATGTCAAGGTTCATCATTCTGGATTGTTTTGAGAGAATATTTATTTCAGCATGTTTCATATTTTGCAGTGCAATTAGTCTTGAATCAATAGACTTAGCTTCATACAAGTATTGCTGAAGAAATACCTTCAGAAAACTTTAAGAAAGTTCAAAGTTAAGAAGCTACATAATCTTTAAATTAGTGTCTCAGAACAGTCATGTCTGCTGCTGCAGTTATCTATTACATTATATTAACTATCATACTAAAGTTATATTAACTATAATGTTTTATTATATTATAATAATATATTATCATTTATGGTGATTCAGTACCCATTTTTAAAACTGAGTGACTAGAGAGTGTGAATTTTTATTTGCAAGTGAATACAAATACATATGCTTACATAAAAAATCCTACATAAATATGTAAAAATAACACTCCCTCCAAGTATCTTTTATTGTTTTAGGACAGCAATAGTATGCACAGTTAGTACACATTATACTCTATCCATCATTCTTCGACGAGAGCACTGCATTAGCAGGTATGCACTTCCTGGATTTCACTGTCAACCATAGAGGAAAATTCTGTTTCTGGAAGAAACAAAGTAGTTTCAGTGAATGCTTTGTTTCAGTGAATGCTTCTGCAAACACACGCAATGCATCTCTTTGCTTATAACTTTATTTTTTCTTAGTGAAGTCTCTTTCACCTTTCATCCTCCAGTGTCCAAAATATGCAGAAAAATAAAACAAGATTTATGCTATGAAATGACCACTGTTGAGGAGTACTTTGTGTTTTTCCACAATAGTTACTTTTTAGTGCTGAGTTTCTTCAAGAAGAGTAGTTTGCAATAGGCTACTCATATAGGCATACTGCTGCAGCCTTAGTCTGCTAACCTTTTTCTGATCCTTTGTATCCTACTACCAGCATTTACAGCTAAGAAAAAGCCTGTACAGACATGTAAGAAGTAGTACTCCTTTCTTTTTTTTTTAAAGCCACTTACACTTTACACTTTAAAAATTGTAAATAGCTTTATTTCCTGTTAATGGAGTAATTTATATAGTACCTACTATCTACATTGACAGCACTTTTTATCCACTAGCAAATGTGCAGCATTTACTGAATCAATTACTTGAGTTATGAAGAGGAGCACAAAGCCTCATTGCCACTCCATTCTTCTCAATAACAAAGGAGAAAACACATTAAAAACTAGCATTGATGGGTTGTTGTGAGATTCAGTCAATGAGCACTCCCAGAGTTGAAATTAAAAGGCAGTTAGGAGAAAATTGTTTTCTCTGGTCATCAGTCACAATGTGAAAGGCCTTTTTCACAATGATTAATTAAAAGCTGAAAAAAGACTGAGCTTTAATAAAGTGTCTGGATGGCTTTTTGGTAGCATCATGAGTTAATGGACAGTGGCTTGCCTTGACTAAGTGTTATTGCTCTAGTCCATAATTTCATCTTGAAAATGGGCAAGGGAGTGAATCTTCCTCTTAGTAATTGAGTATTGATTTGAAAATAAATGGCACTGAAACTCCCACTGAACTGTCAGGATATATTCTGGACAGCACTGACAAGAAATGGCTTTTGGTTGGTGTGAAAGTTATGGATCAGCTTGATACTTAAATACATAGAGCTCCACTGCAATTTATCTTCTGATTTATCAAGTTTCAGATGGTCAATATATGACATTGCAGAGGAAATAACATTTATGTGCCTGAAGCAAGAATAGAGAAACATTATGGACTTCTTTTTGAAACATTTCCTTCAATTTGTGAAGCTATTTAAAAAACAACAGCAGAACTTTGGTTGATGCTTCAAATAACTATTGCCACATATCAACATTAAGCTTGGAACTATTTTAAATGTGCTTACAATGAAAGTGATTAATTTAACATATGCACATTATCTTAAAAAAGCTTGGTGGCATGCAAGCAGCAGCAGTATGGACTGTGTAACCTGAGAGATTATAAAACTGACAGTCACCACATTTAAGGCTTTAAGTGCTGTAGTGCGTTGGCTGTATTAAAAGATATATAACCTACCCTATAGAAAGTCTTAAAACTTTCACTAGTGATATAAAATCGACATTGGATGTAAAACTAAAATACTATAATGAAAGGTTATAGAGAGAAAACAAAATTCAGTCAGACTTTTTTAACCTAGTAAAAATAAAGCAGAGTTTTAAAGGCATTTAAGTGCCAAACTGCCAATTAAATTAACAGGTGCTAAGCATTTTAGACACTAGATTCAGAGGGGTCTTTACTTCCCTCTGAGGTAGCTCTAAGCTAAGGGTGGCAATATCTTTTAATTATGTGTGAGATCACCAAAGTGAATTAAAGACTTGGGCCCTAGGTTCCTCAAAAGAAAGTGAAAGCTGCTCCAGATACAGCTGCTGAATGGGGAATCACTAAACATAGCCAACAAGAAACAAAAAGCACAACTGTATCTTCACAGCTATCACTTAAGTGAAGACTGCCTTTTTTTCCTTCTAGAAAAATGATAAGACCTCATTATTTTTGTTGTAAAGCTTGATGGTACTTCCCTTTGTATGAAGGATTTATATTAAAAAATTGTACAACTGATATGCATGTCAGCTACAGCTAGCAGCGGTAGCATGGATAGCATACAGCCAAGAAACAGAACATCTCACTTTCTAAGTCCTCCTCTTTCTGAGAGTTCAAACTCCCAAGGCCTCCTGAGCCCCACTTTGTCCTTCAAGGACAAACTTCATGGGGTGTGTGTGCGCGCACATGCATGTATGTTCAGAAATGATGGCCAGATTATAGGGTCAGGAAGCCAGAAGGGAATATATCTCCACAGGTCATTGCTTATGAATCTCACATAAAACATAAAAATTTCTAGTTTCTGAATGAAAAATCAAACCAATCTAACAATCTGGAAGAAATGAAATGTGCCTTGCTTTTTCCTATTCTTGACTGAGATTTTACCCTGTTTTTACTGATCTTAATTATATTAGGCAAATATCTGGGAGATCTTCTTTGGCTAGGACTGACAGAAAAAAAACAGTAAATACTTCGGCCTTGATGTCATTTGTCAATAGCTGTTCCTATCCACTGAGCAATGAACATATATTTTACCTGTCATCATTTTACTGCTAATTTAGAATCAGGCCCTTGTACACTGCTTTAGAAATTCACTGTTTTGGATTGATGGAAAAAATTAGGTTTATTATTTATGTACTCTAAATATTCTTGCCTGAGAATGTATGGTACTTCATTTTTCCCTGCACACACTCATTACCAAGATGCACAGCTGAGGAAGTTAAGGGATATGGAGTGCAATTCTTTCAGTGAACGTGGTTTGGTGCTGCTTATGGAAGTCACGACATGAATGGAAGAATTGTTATACTGATTTCACAAAAAATAAAGTAAATTAACAACATTGATCATTTACAAGTGTGTTCAGTAAAAGACAAATTGGATGATTATAAATTATCTTGCAAGAATAGAATTTACTTTATTGAAGTTATTAATGATAAAATAGGTTATTTTGAATGCACTGAGAAAATGTCCATCATATTTATCTGAATCAAGTTAACGTGCTAAAGCAACAAAAGTAAAATGCAAATCTTAATTAGCTGATTTTTATGATGGGTTTTGACCTGTATTTCACTTAACCATTAACCATATAAACAACTACAAAACCAGAATGAGAACAGCAGAGATCATCTGTTGAATTATTAACAGATAAAAGAAATATTACCAGTAGGTCAAGTTTGATAAGTCTACCTAAGTATATCTGTCAGATTTAAGCAAATCACTGATATTTCTTAGTCACTTACAGTATATGAATACTCCTCTCTTGCCTGAATTTGTCTTCAGAGTACCTTCATTAGATAAACACTTTCTTCTATTCCTATTTCATTTATAGCAAAGTTTGGAAGAACAAAATTAAGGCCCACAGTTTTGGAAATATTTCTTAGGAAAAAGCAATGGGTGTTATTTGCTACTTGGCATCTAAATATATAAAAGAGATTGGTCATAAGCAATTTGAACAAGGACACATAGGATGCCTACCAAAATCTTATTTCCCAAGTACTCAGCTAGGACTACAATTGTCAGTAAGCTGTAGTGGGCATGGATTCAACCACAGTATTTGTGAGAAGAAAATTTGGAGAATGAAAATTTTGAAAACACAGATGGACGTTATCAATGGGTGCTACAACTTAACTCAGGGTTTGTTTGGATCAAGTTCTTCACTGGATTTAGAACAGATACATTTGAAGACTCCAAACCAGTTTCTACAGGTTTCTATCCTTTTTCCTTCCCCTCCTTAGTTTTGCAGCAGTGAGAGGACCACTCTCTGACTCCAGTGTAGTGGACCACTAACAGTAGAGATGTAGAAAACTGTAACAGAAATATGAAGGTTTGCAGGGATGGAGAATAAGTTGGAACACGCAGTGGGGAAAGGACAAAGAGAAGTTCCTCAAGAAGAGCTGTAAGAATGGCACGTGTAAGCTGCACCTAGAACAAAGTTATCAGGATCCATGTACAATTACACTCAGCATCTCTGGACACCCAGATCAGGAGGCAAAGAGTAATGAATAAATCCTAGTGACCCACAGAGGAGGGACAGAATGGACAGAATGATTGCTGTCAGCTTCTAAAGTGTACAGGAAAGGCATATCCAAAACAGCAATCACATGGTCCCCAACCAAAGATGAGGTCAGAAGGCACAATGAGGTCCAGTTAGCTGGAGTTCTGTGTCCCCTGTGTCCCATGAGGCATCTGCCCATAACACTGGGACGCACATCCTGCTGACTGAAATCTGGACAGACCTTGAGGACACACACATCTCCATGTTGGTGAGGGCATAGGGGTATTAGAGTGTGTGAATGAGTGAAATCAGTTTTCACTTTCAAACAAGGTCGAGCACCAAGAGTTGCTAAATTTTTGCTACAAGGTTACAACAGCAGTTCTCGCAATGGGGGAAGGAAGATGCTCTCAGTTTTCTGGTTGATGCTTGGAGGTCACACAGGGTACAGTGAGTATGTGGGCACACCCAGTGATTCTGTGAGTCTGCTCTGCTTTTATTTGTGGTTGGTGACAGTACCTTTAAAAGGATGCCTAGAAAGACATTGTTTTCACAAGGACTTGGCAGGTTTTCCTATTCAATTGTCAACCATCTTAAAGGGGTCATGAAGTCAACTGTTTCCACTCACCAGCACAAGAAAAAGCAAACGATCCTGTTTTCATAAGAAATTCTCCTTTCAAGTTTTTACTCATAACACACACATTTGCAACTGACAGTTTCCAGCATTGTCTGTTCCCACTGCAGCAGAGAATCCAACAGGACACAGAAATCACAACTTAGACATCACTGCAGGGCTGGCTCCAATTCATGAACAAATAGCAAACAGAGCAGCAGGAATCATATTCAGTGCTACCTTACAAACAGATGGTAGTGACTTTTTCAGAGCTTCAGATTTTACTTTCTTGTGCACCAGAGTCTAGAACAGGAATTTTTTTTCACTTGGGGATATGAGAGAGCATTCTTTGTTCTTTCAACATTTACAGCCCTGAGCTCTTTTACATTCACATCTCACCTTTCACTGAAGGAATTCAAATCAATAGCCCTGACTTCTCAAAAATACATCGTACTTGTAAACTTTTTGTTTAAGTTTTGTTAGTAAGAAGGAAGAAAGGGAAATAGGAAAGGGCATGTTAGAATCATCCCATTGCTGTTCTACCACTGTGAACAGAGAATTTAAAATTCACAGGGCTGGAAATATAGCATAAAGAAGGGATCATGATCCTTGCACAGAACCAGAATCTGAAAATGCAATTTTGCAAGCAATGTTGAAATTAAGTATGTGCATGTGTGAAGAAAAGGAAACTATATTTTCCAGTTAGCTCCCTTCAGAATGCAAAATATATCAAAAAGAGAAAACAAAAATATTTGTTTGAGACACTACTTGGTTTGTTTGTTTGTTTGTTTATTTGTTTTTTTAAGATAAAATACTTCTACTATGTGTTTTAGAGATTTTTTTCTTGGGTATGCAGAAGTAGAAAAAGTATACTTATTTTGGAAATATGATTCCCTGACTCCAGCTACAGATTGAGTCCTAACTTTAGAGGTGAATGGATCTGTACTGCCAGTGCAAGCACCACAAGCAACTCCTGATTCATGAACACTTAGATATTTTTGCTTGATGACAGTAACCATAATGCAGATCACTGAATACAAATTGAACATGGCATAGTGCAAACTGCAAATTCCTGTTGCTAGAGATGGTAAATTTTTGCAGAATACCTGTCAATATTGTTCTTTGTCAGCTGGATGGCCAGATACTTCCAACAGACTTAACTTGGTACTCATACGGGTGGCTGGAATATCTGAATCTTTCTGTGACAGAGACCTCCATTTTACTCAGATACAGATCAATTAAGTTTTCTCCATCAAAATATAACTTTTATAAGATGGACTTATAAAACACTTGAACACTTGAAGTGCTCTAGGCCATGCTGGATGAGGCTTTGAGCAACTTGGGCTAGTGGAGGGTGTCCCTGCCCATGGCAGGGGGGGTTGGAACTAGATGATCTTTAAGGTTCCTTCCAACCCAAACCATTCTATGATTCTATGATTCTGTGACTTAACCAAGGCCAACAAGTTTTTTTAATTTTACATATCTTACTTTTGCTAGAAGTATAAGACATTATAGAAGGTAGTATGTAATAGACTAGTGCTATCTGAAAAACTGTGTGAGTTTTACTTCCCCAGGAGCTGCTGTGTAACATTGTACTGTTTCACCCACCAATTCTGAGAAGCAAAATAATTTGTAATGTGCTATACTGCCTGTAACTATCTCTTTGACAATGTATCTTAACATCACAAGATAGTACCTTAAGTGGAAATACATTTTTTAAAAAAAGTTTGTAAATTGTTTTTGGCACTAATCAGCTTCTTAATGAACAGCTGCCACACGTAATTTTGCAGTGGCTCAAAGTGACAACTAACAGTTGTTAGTATGTAAAAAAAAAACCCAAGAAACAAATGTAGTTGTTCAGTTCATTAGTCACCAAGATTATCAGTTGAAAAAAAAATTCATTTTAGACAGAATGAAATGTCTTTATTTTTTCTTAATCCTTTTTCATACTTACATTATTCATATTTAAGCAAATTGAATTCTCATGTTCTTAGACTGAGTCTGACAGATATAATTAAAAAGAAGAAATCTTCTGGTGAGTGAACCAATGGTTTCGTAAATCTTCTCTCCCTTGCTTAAAACTATTTGTTTCAAGATATATATTTTCATGTAAAGACAAATTCCTTTTACTATTGTTTTATGACTGCTTTTATGGTGCTAATTTTTCTGAAAGATTGAATATTGACAGTAAAATATTCAGGATTTGTGACAGAAACATCCTGACTATATGAAATATACATTTTGTTAGTCATAAAAACCTCTCAATAAAACTTCAGCTAAAATTTTTAGCACTGCAGTTCTTGGAGCCAGAGATGAATTAATGCATGCATTTTGTGAAGCAGAAAAGAGTATTACTGCTTCATCAATACCAATCACACTAGTTATCATTTTGAAGTTTCCTTTAAGTAGAGTAATTTTTTTGTTAGTAGAGAATTATAAATCCAAGGGTGAGGTTGCTTCCAAGAAGAGAAGTCTAGGCAAAACATGAGGATATCCAAACTGTTCCATCATGAGAGTGCTTCTTGCTAATGCCAGAAAAGGACAAAACAGAGCAGCTTGCAGCCTGATACACCATGGTAGACACTGGAGACTGTGGGAGCCCGGAGGGAGGGAAGACCACCCATTCTGACTATGGTTATGTCTAAACCTTAACCAGGCCATGCAGGTTCCCCACAGCACCTGACAAGACCTCCCTCACTTCTGAATCCATGAAGGGATATGTGAATGGGCCAGACAAGTATTGTTTATGCCATTCAGTTTTCACAATTACATTTTCTCTCCTTGCTTTAGCATAGTTTTGCCCACTCATTTTGTAGGCAGTAGCTTTTTGCAGCATTGCAGTGAATTCAGTCAATCTGCAGCTCATACCACCTCCACTTTCTAAACAGCACTTGTGGCTTGGAGTCTCTATGTTCAGAAAAAAAATATTCAAGTGTGTAGCAAAAAGCTTTTATAATATCTACAAGTATCTCATGCATACTATAAATACATATCCATCCCAGCTTTTTGATCATTGATGATTTTAAACTAATTGCAGGTGCATCAAAGACTGCAACTAAGCAAAATTTTTTAGCACCATTTGTTAACAATCAGTAAACTATTAATTTCAATTATCTTGTGCATTGCCACAGGAAGGAACATTGCTCCTAATTTTAACTTATGTGGTAATACACAGATTTTTTAAAGCAAGACATGTCTTGTAAGTGATACCTTTTATAGACTAAGTAATATAGTTGGAAAGAAAACAGACCGTTTTGGACACACAAGCATTCTTCAAGTGTGAAATGGAAGCAGCAAACTTCAAGCAAAATACTTCTGAGTTTTAGAGCTTAAGAAGAAATTTTGGCAACATTTGCAATAACAGGTAAAGTACTGATAAGGTTAAGAAGTGGGTGCTGATGTGTGAATGTAGTCAGCCAGGAAGTGAAACAGCAGCAAAGACAACCTGTGATAACCTGAAAGCGATGGTACCTGAAGTAACTACATTAACGCACAAAAAGAACAGCAGTTTAAGCCAAGGTAAGGCCAAATAAGTATGGTCTTACCTCTTTCCTCTACTGTTTCTCTCCCTCTTCATGCTTCTGCCTCCTTCCTAGCACCAACATTACCATTAATGTGAACTCATGGTCAGTGAGAGCTGATTTCTGACTAACCGTGGGTCACACTGTTACACTGAATATTGGAGTTTCAGAAAACCCTGCAGGTACCTGTGCCCCACATCATTGTCTTGGTGCCTGCAATAAAACTAAAACAGAAGTTCACTCAACCAATTCATAGGACCCAGATATGGCTACTCGGAACAGAGAAAACAGTAGATGACTCAGTGGCACTAAGGCTGCCCTTTTGGAGGAAGATCAAACAAGCAGTCTTAAAACAATTGTGTATTTCTACCTCTATGTCTTATTTGTTTTCATTATAATGATATTTTTTCTGAGTCTATTTCAAGCTTAGCATGCTGTTGGCTACATCAGACACAGTAATAAATGTCTACCTACTACTAAAAAACCCCAGAAACAACAAAACAGTAACTTGATGTGCTGCATAGAGGTTACTGTATTAAGCTTTCCCACCACAGACAGCTTTCCTGTCTTTGGTGCACTTTTGCCTATAACTAGAAAAAAAAATACAATAAAATAAAAAAAATTTCTTGACCTAACGTTGCTGGAAAATCATCTTTCCTCTTTAAAATGAAGAGGCATTTCATAAACTACTTTCTTACAATAATCAGGCTTAAATGTACAAGTAGCATAGGGACAACCCCCATCCAAGAGCAGAAGTGAGGAGTGCCCCACCCTCAGCTTCTGGCAGAAGTCGTCATGGTTCCCCCGCCCCTGGCAGGCAGCCATGTGTACCATTGGCCCAGGAAGTCACACCCCTCCTCTGATCACATGGTCTCACATGTTCTCAGGCAGCCCTGTGATTGGCTGGCAGGACCAGCCACCCCTTTCTTGTTTATCCCAGAAGGTGGTCAGAGCAAGAAGTGCCTCCCCTCCAATACACAACGTCCACCGTGTTGTTTCAGCCACTATTTTATGGCCAGTAGCCACCATTTTCACTAAGGTCATGCCCCCTGTGTTTTCATACTGCTGGGTAATCAGCTGGCAGCTTAAAAAAAATGGCAGCTCCCTGCCCTAAAATGGCAACTAAAAGAACATGGTGGCCGCCTATGTAGAGGGAAGGGACTTCCTGGCCTAGATGTACTTCCTGGTAAACTAGAGGGAACTCACTGGGGGTGGGGGTGGGGGCTGGTCCTGTCAGCCAATCAGAACAGACCACATGACAGGAAGAGGGGAGTGACTTGTGGGGCAACTGGTACACTAGAGGGGCGTGGCTGCTGACTGGAGCTTGTCATCAGGAGGTGGTGGCAAAGGGAGAGCTCTTACCTCTGATCATTGGCGGTGGTGCTCCCTCCTGATGAAGGGCTTTGGAAGAAGGTGGAGGGAATGCTCTGGGGGCTATAACTTGCCCACAGGCAGTTAACACCTTTGTCTGAGGAGCAAACCTGTAAGGCCCAATTTTCAGGCTATGGCCCGTGTTCTCTCAAATGAATTAAAACAAACTGTTACTGCTGAGAGTGATTTGAGACATTTCCCTGCATCATTGTGCCTTTGATTCCTCAGTTCATCTGACTCACTTGATCATATGTTTACCTCCTCTATGATATAAATGAAGACACCGTTGTTGCTCCAGCAGGCTCTGATTGTCTCCTGGAATTAAAAATCTGTAAGTTATTTCTAAACGCAAGTAAAGTGCTTAGTACTTAAAGAGCATTAGTACAGATACTGTCTAGTTGCTTTGAAACAGATCTAATCATAAAGAATAACATTGGTCTAGCCCTACACTAGCACTGATTGCTCCTTTGCTACCATGGTAACTTGTAGCAAATTTTAGATTTAGTAGAATAATGAAATTTTGTTTCCATAAAAAAATCAGTTGGAAGGATTTCTTGCAGAATTTTCCATAGGCAATTTCATTTTTGTAACCAAACCAAGATTTGGGAATGAAATAAAATTTTCCATATAATTCTGGTTTTGAATGGGCATTTTAATTAAATCCTTACTTTAGAACATGAAATTAAGTGATACTTTCAAGAGACATGGATCATTTCAGTGTGTTTTTATTTCAGCCCTGATTTTTTTTTCCAGTCTGTCTGCTTCCACAAAATATTAATTTCTTTGTTAGTTGTTCTGAGAAGCAGGTGAGAGCCCGTGAAGTATAAAGCCTGCAGCAGAAGAATCAGCTCCCTGTTCCCACTGTTAAAGACTATAGCATTCCTGAGAGGGCAGTCATGAGGGGGTAACACGATCCCTGCAACTAGAATAGGTCAAACTTTATCCAGACGAGAGCAGTATTTCACACACAAACATTAGTACCTTTTGTTACAGCAGAGTTTTTCTGAAATTACTTTTAGAAGCCATTCTGTGTATAAAACCTGCTGGAAGTATAAATACTTAATAAACCTGCTCGTGAAGTATCACAGAACAAGCTTACATTTCAATGACCGTCTTGCCCAAGAATGTGCTTCCATAGATTCTGTCATTGAGATGTGAAGAAAATAACCAAAATCAGGAAAGTTCTGTGCTAAGTTATATCTGTGTGGTTTTCAGCACACAGTCATAAACTTTCAGACTTCATCTTACAAACACTTGAAAACACAAACATGCAATGAAACTGAATATTGGTTAACCTGCTCTGTGAAACTATCTTTCCTCTGGCTGTCAGAACCACCTTAATTTCCATGTAGTGAAAACATCACTAATTAACTAATCTGATTTCTAATCCCTTTCCTTTTATTCCCTTTTGCTACCTTGAAGGATTCAAGGCAGCCTGCTTGCCTGTTGCTCTCCCTCCCGTACTGTCACCTTTGGGGAGGTGAGCACAGCTGCTGTATCCACCTTCTGTTCCCAAGGATACCTGAAGGAAATGTTTGATTCCTGTGGCAGTCTGGTCATGTTGTTTTGACCTCTGGCTTCCTGATAAAACAAATGAATTGCATTTTCAGGCTTCCAGGAAGCTTGAAGGGGTTTTCTTCTTTGGTTTTTTTTTTCTTGTTTTTGTTTTGTTTTTTCCCAATGGAAAATGATGTTTTCACACATCACACAAAATTTCTTTCTGTCAATAAACCAGCTTTTTTTTCTTCCCCCCCTCACCCCAAGGTGAAGTAGGAAGTTTAAAATCTGAAATATTTCAAGAAGGGTATTGTGATGGTGCCTCAGAGGAGTTTTAGATCACTAGTGTCTGGTTCATCTCACCTCATGGCCAGGCCCCGAGTGGACACTGTACCTCTTATTATGGACCATAAATAGGAAATCTTGTAGTACAACCACCATTGTTTACTGAAAATTTGGCTCATAATCTCTAATAGTGATCACAGCCTGTGACAGTGTGCTCCCCACTCCCACAACCTGACCTTTATTTCCCATGACTCTACTCAAGTGATAACCACCGGTAGCGGTTGTAATGGATGTGTTTTGTCATGGTGGCTGCATCCAGCTCAAAGTGGATTCGGGGGAGACAGACACCACCACAATAGACAAGGGCTAATTTGAGCAATGCACCCACCTAAGTACAGTGCTGGTCAATGTCTGACTCAAGCCAAATCTGGAAGAAACTAACACCTGTGGTCGGTATGTAAATATGACTGAGTCCGTTACATTAGTCCATAAATAGCGGACAGCCTAGGGCCCTTTGAGCTCTCCTGCATGGGAGTGCACTGCACATCAGGATCTCCCATTGAGTAGGGATGCCTCTCAAGGTTACTCCTTGAGGTTGAGAGATTCCTTGCCACAACAGGATCTTGGTAAGTGATTAGTAGCATGCTAAGCTTTGAAATCTTAGCTAAGTGATGTAAAGGATTGATTGCACATATATAATTCTTTAGACATAAACCATTGGCCAAGTCCAGGACTAAGTCTGGATCCAGCTGCACCTAAACTCCCCTCTGAGAAGGAGTTTAGAAAGCAAGGTCCATTCTGAACCTCATGACTCAACAGGAGGGTCTCCTTGACAGTTTTGTCTGACCCTGTTCTCTATGCAGTAAATATCAAGTGAACCTTGCCATCGAATCTTGTTAACTGTCACATTTACTAACAAGCTTTGTTAAATAGCTGTGTTATATCAATAAACATATTGCTACTTCTCTCTTTCGAGTGAAGTGCATCACGACGTCTGTGACATGGCCACAAACTCTAGCATAGGACTGGTACAACTGTTTGAATTTTGCACAAGAGGCTGATAATTTGAGGACAGCGCAAACACAAGACAATTGATTTTTAAAAGTTTGAGGTACCCCACTATTTCTGATTTGAAATATTATATGTTTTCTCTCAAAGAAAAAAAAAAATTCTAGTTTCTATATAAGAAAGGTGACAAAACTGATTTCAGGAGTTTACCCAGGGAAATTAACTTGTCCATGTCAATTTTCCCCCTCTCCCCTATTCCAGGATCTAGTTTTGGTGCAAAGGACTTGTGAGAGACTGAATTGTTATCTTGAGCTCTTTGTCTCAAAGATTGTCAGGTGTGAGAGACTTCTCAAGCCATTCATCTCAAGAATTATGACTGCTTATCTCAAGCCCTTTGTCTCTGAGATGGCCTGTCTAAGCAGGACATTCCTCTGTCCATAAGGACAATTCA
>JAVJGG010000073.1:32693272-32709378 GCA_035590195.1 Aviceda cuculoides
TTTATCTTAAGTACTCAGCCATTTGTCCCCCTAGCAACCCGTATGGGGAAAAATTCCTTTAACAGAAAAAAAAAAAACAGAAGAGTTTCTGAAACTCCAACACCTTTCTTTCTGGAGATATACCTTCTTATAACTTCAGTAGGAGCGTATGTGGGCACAATCATATGCTTCTCAAAAAGACATGTACGAATAATAAAAAGTAAGAAATATGTTTGTTTACATTATGATTGCAGCAGGACACACATGTTTTGATGGCTTGTATGTATTTTACATTGGGTGACTGGTTGTTGAATCTTCTAAGGTTGCTTCTGTTCCTTATTGAAAGATGGAATGGTTTTAACCAGAGAAAAAGAAAAGAGTAATAGGCCAACCCTCTCAGAAGATGTTGCAAAATAAGTAATCAGTTATGCTAAATTTCTTGAAGCTTTCAGGACTAGTACACGTTTTCTTAAATGCCATACTTTAACCTGAACAATGGGGAACAGGGCTTTGAATCATAATTGCACGAATTCAGTGATTTTATTTTCAAAAGTATTACAAGATACTTTTGGGTTTGGGTCAGTAAGAAGCTTTTCACTCCCTAAAATATTACATGTCCATAGAGGTTTTGTTTTTGTTTTTGTTTTTGTTTTATTTTATTTTATTTTATTTATTTATTTCTCTTTCTGTTTTACTTCTGGATTACTAGTTCTGTGCTGTTTATTTGCACTTTTTTTTTTGTTTTTGCTCGCCTCTGAAATATTTATCAGATTTGCTGTCTATATGTGAACTGAATTTGTTTACATGAATTTTACCTTAATCTTAGGTGGAGAGCTGAAAATTTTACTAATTGGTGAAGGAAAAAAAAGGGGTAAAAAAATCTCCGATCAATAGCCTTGTTACGTAAAAGTTCACATATGGAAAAATACAACATTGCATTTCATTACATTCTACATTTCATGCAGATCTTAGAGTAAACTGTGAGAACAGAGTCTTACTTTCAGTTGCTGCCATTAGTGAGACTGCTTGTTTCTGATCTGTACAAACCCCAGTGAATCAGAAATTAAATACAAATAACTGTACAGATGAAAACAAGCAAGTTAGGAAGATAAAAGTCTCTAATTTTCAGTATTGTCTATACTGAAAGTTCATGCTACCTCAGGACTGCCACAATTGTAATGTCTCATTTGATGGCAAGCTGAGTCTTTGTTTTATTTTCGAATTTTTTTTATATTGCTACTTAAAACATACTGCCTTGCAGTTAAAAAAAAAAAAAAAAAGTGGCGGTGGACTGGTTTGAGAGGGGAACATTCAAGAGCAGAGATGGAAGTTAAAGATGGTGTCTGACTCTTTTTGTGGGTAGGTCTTCTTTATTTATAATTGTGTGCTTTGTTTTGTTTTAAAATGGAAAATAGAGAAATGCCAGGAAACCAGTACATGTATCTAAACCAGTATCTGTATCTATATCTATATCTAACATGTGATGACAAATTTTCACAATCTTGAAGCACCATAGGTTAGCCACTGACGTGTCACAAAAAATTTGTCACCAGCTTCTACAGGGTGAGGTTATTATTCCATGTCCTTTGCCCCTCAGCACTATTACAAATAACAAAAACACATCTCTTTTTTTTTTTTTTTCCTTAATTGATAAGCTTATTTTAGAATAGGTTATTCAAGAACAACTCAAAACTGTTAAAAATCAACATTTTTTTTAACATATCTACTTAAAGAACAATCTTTTTAAATAATAGATTTACGAGGATGTTCCTTAGAAGTGGATACAGAAGGGGAAGTAATTTCCATTTCCATGATTTGCACAACCAGCTATGGTTTGTATTTTCAGCTTGTACAGCATACTTCCGGTTTCACAATTCAATAGAACAATTAGAAATAATAAGTGCAGTCTCTGAGACAAAGCGTTAAAAAGACTGGGGATGGATCTTTTCAAATTCTCTCGAAATATTTGGATTCTTGCTTTAAACAGGCCTTTGAACTCAGTAAGTGTGTTCATGCCAATCCAAGTACCTTGTCAAATTCTGACTTTAATTGTCAGATATTTGATATCATTGTCCACATACAACCAAACACAAGCCCAGTCTGTTATTCTTCCTCCAACTCTGCAGTAACTGGGGTTAATGAGGAATTGTGAAAATTGTTACTAAAAACTTCAGTCGTCACTCATAGTGGGCTTTCATCAGTCTCTTTTTTTTAAGGCCAGAAAGTGCCTTCTCCAACAAGCTTTCATAAATAAAAAAGAATTTTCAATGTTATGTCTTCTTAAATAAAAGGAATTTTGTTTTTTTTTTTACTGTTGGAGGTTGTAGAAAAAAACCCTATTCATAACCTCTCTTGGATGAAATTGAATAGAAATAATTTGTTTTCTGTTTGCTAAAATTTATCGCAACTTGGTCAGCCAGAAGCTCTAGCAATTACAGATGAGGTAAGTGGTGATGGAAAGAGTGAACAGGAAAGTGTCTTCTGCTTTCCATGTGAAAATGCAACTCAGTTTAGTAGCTCCAGCTAGATTTATGAGACAACACTGTCTGTGTTAACCATACCCCATCTGCACACAATTCCTATTGACTATATTAATAGGCACTATTCCCATATTACTCTTCCTCACAGCTGTGGTACCAGGCAGCTAAAATGAGAGCTGCAAAATTTTGTCATGTTTACAATGCATCTTTCCACCCCTTCTCCACAGGCAGCAGTTGTCTGACTTTGAAAGAGAAAGGATAACAACAAAATGTCTTGGGAGCTGGGACAGTGACAACAGCTGTGACAACATTTCAGTACACGATGTGACAATTTTCAAATATCAAGAACTACTTAAAGTTTTACCCGAAGAAAGACAGAACCCTAAATTAAATCAAAAACTGTATGTGCACAGTTGCTGGCATTTTATATTTTTGTTCGTAGAATCTGCCCTGCTGTTACTAACAAAATAATTTAATAACTAATTCTGAATTTGGGATCTTTATGTATCAACACAGGAAATAGCTTATTGTAGGCTTGATTCAGAAGTAAGTCTGTGCTTTCTGGATCATATTTAATAGTGAGTCTGTGATGTTGCAAATAGCCTTGTAGAAATATCCAATTCATAAATTAATTTTCTGGTTCCATTGAAATCAATAGATTATCTTCCATTCATTTCAGTGGTAAGAGCAGTTTTTATCAACTCTATATTTCAGTTTTTATCAACTGTATTTTTAATTTGAAGTAAAGTAGTATTATACCACTACTTACATGGTGCAGTTACAATGGTCATTGTATTGACCTTTAAACTCCTTGATTTACCACAGTAAAGTTTTATTCACTTTTAATAATTACTGTTTTCTCATTTATAGTGATCAAATTATACCTAACGTTTCCATTTTGTGAGGTAATTCACAACCCCTACACCTACAATGTACTTTTTCCATGAAATCTGATTAAAACAAACAAATTACTTTTGGTTAATACTTGCAGTATTTCAAAGTACCACAGCAGGAGAGACAGACAGTACAATTTTGAGGCAGTGTAAGTACTAGCTGACCTCAAAGCTTTGAATCAGGAACAGATTTTCTGAATTACAAATCACCTTATAGCTGTGCTGTGAAAAACCTGTCAGTTTGCTTACCAGCTGATACGTACTGTGTCCGTGCAGTACATTGCTGTCTTCTAAGATAACAGCATGGCCTGTGACTCTGTACTTTCTGTGTGCAAGAAGACAGAAATTTTGCAAGTTATCAGAAATGCAGCACAGTGGCTACAGTTTTAATTTTCTGTGGCTACAAAAAGATTTATAAAGATTATCCCAGAACAATAATTGTGCTTTCTAACAGTGCTGGTTTAGGCATACAGAATAGTATTCTTATACCATGGAATAATTCTTAAATGTTCTGTTGTGCCATTGTTACAAGAAACTCAGAGGCAGCCACATAAAAAGTATAGACCTGTAAAATATATGGATGTCTTTAATATGACCTCTAAACATGCTAAGATTCACTCTAAGGAGGTGGCAATAAGGTACTTTAAGAGTGAAATTTAAATGTTCGGTAGAATTGTGAGAAAATTTGTATGGTATTAAAGGAACACAGTCATGAGGTAATATTGATTCCCATAACATATTGCTAATCCAGAACATTTTGGCAGGAATAATTTTTAGATTAGTGAAAGTTCTTATTCTTGCAGGGTGATGGGTACCCGTACAGATGTGTCGTTATCAGATTTACTACGGAGTGTTTTGGGTTTAAAACAAGAATAAGATATGATTACATTGGACCATGTGCTAAACACAAACAAAATTAAATACAAGTTTAGATTAAACCAAACAAGAGTGAAAGAGCAGATGTGTCTCTCACCTTGTGTTTACTGGGCCCCAGAACCTTGTATATTCTGGTGAATCTTCCATAATCTCATCTTCTGTACTAAGCAAAACAACATGCATAATACCATCACACTTGACACTACAATGCACTGGAAAACACACATATCAGGAATTCTAGATGACAAACACACCAACATCTTTTTTTTTTTTTTTCACTTATTCATTGGCTAGTCTTCCTAGTGGTAGTCATCTTCCAGTCTGCTGCCTAAACATAAGGCAGACTCTTAATCCTAGGCCACAATAATTTCTAGAGGAAAATAGCATACACCTAGAAAAAAAGCTTGCAAAGCAAAGATCCTCCTTTCACTGGAGAATTTGGTAAACTCTGCCTGCTCACAAAACTGAATGGAACATTTTACCTTGGCTTCACCTGGCTGCTTAGAGAGTGGAACTTTACAACTCCACATCAGTCTGGGAGCTTCTCAGCCACTTCACCTCTCAGGTGGTGGGGAATCTGCTTCATCATCTTAGCAAGTAAATAAGATAAATTTAAAGAGATGCTTCTGAGAGCTTGAAAGACTCTATTGGGAATATTACAGAGGGCAATTATCTCCTGTCCCAGTTTAGCACACCTGAAAAGTTTATAATCCCTGTAATATTCAGCTGGACTATCTGGAAGCTTTTGCTTGGTCTTTCCTAGTTACAGAACTCATATTTATATCTACAGAAAATTGTCTCACTAATTTGTATTTGTTTGGGTTTGCTTATCCTTAATGGACTAACAAAGTCAGTTCTTTCCTAGCACGTGTACAGTTCAATCTTTTAAATGAGCGTAGTGAAATATGCCAGTCTTGCTGCAGATCCTGAGGGCTAATAAGCTCCATCTTCACTGGATCAAAGGCCTAAGGACACCTCCATCCGGAAGCCTTTTACTTACCCTTTCTGTTAGAAGGATGTAGGCATGTGAATTCAAGTAGCCCCTCACTAAATGATTTAATATAATAGCATTGAAGGCTCAGTATCTATGAACCACTTCTGAAATATTTCGGTATCCTCACCAACTAGAATAGTGTTGAGAAAGTCTCTCAGTTGTGGCATGAAAGAATCACTAATTGTTTACCCCATAAATTAACCCTTTACAGTGGAGGATCAAGGCTTTCTTTAATTTTCTCCTTTAGCTCAATGTTGTCTCTGCCTTATCACCTGATTTTTCTCTAGGAACTCATATCAGGTCTATATCAAGATTGGATAAAAATCTGCCCACTAACAAAACTTTTCATGAAGTCAGCTAAACCAGACATTTGGATATGAAGGCTCTATGCTGAAGAAACCATATTTCAAAATGCCTCACAATATCTCTTAATCTTTCTATTCCCCAAATATTCAAATGTATATTATGGAAAAGATCCTCTGAATGGTACTGCATTTTTACCCAGCCTTGCCTTGATCTGTAGGAGATAGCAGCTTCTCCTGATCAAGTGGTTAATAAATGTTGGCTTTGGAAAAAAAAAAAAAAAAAAAAGCTGAAACTCCTTTTCCTGGAACAAATCTACAAATCTTGAAAAATGATAACAATCTGGTCATTCTGTAGGTCCCAGGCAATTTTTTGCACTCTTATAATCCCTAGCTTTGAAGACTTCTGCTTGACTTCCATTGCAAGATGGTGAATGATAAAAAACAAACATGATGGACAGCAGACTATATTTTATCATTAATCCTTATATAAGCTTTTATCAAACATCTTAATCTCAAACTACTACAAACATTGTGAGGTTCTTTAAACAGAACTACAATGGTACCAATTCGTGTTGAAAGGAATGAAGTTCTGATTTTTTTTTCATTTAAAAAAAATCTGTTTTGCTTATGCATTTCTTCATTATTGCAACATTTTAAATGGAAAAATGTGCGTGGAATAAACCAAGAAACAAACTTTATTTACATTACCAAATTTATCCAAGGAGCTTTCTGGCATAGGTGCCCGTGTTTTAAATGCCACCATATTTATTTACAGATCTTTTTATACTTCAGGTAACTTTATCAAATTATTATTATAGTGTACTCATTCCACTATCTTGCAGATAGGAGGAGAAGAAAGATTGTTCATAATTCTGAACTTTATGTGTTGAAAATGTTTAGTGAGTTATAAATATTAAAATATATCAGAGAAGGTGAAGGATTTACTCGAGTCTAAACAAAGTAAGGACTGCAGAAATCTTTCCAATTTCTTCCTGAAGGGATGGCTGAGCAATAGCTGGCGGCATTAATGGAAGTCTGGAGATAGCTGTTCAGTTGTTGTCTGAAAAGGCCTCTCCATTCAAGTTTATCTGCTAATATCCATAAAATATGGTGAAAAACATTACGGACAATTGCAAAAAGATTTGGCCCAACCGATGAACAAGCTTCATCCAAAACTTTGTTTATTCCTGTCACTTAGTTGTCTTCAAGCTGAAAAACACTACGGTGTGTTTCTGCTCTGAAGACTCAAGCAGGCTGAAGCTTCTAGTCATTTACCTCCTTTTAAAAAGAACAACCTACCTGAGATGCATGTGGTGATTTTTTATGGTTTATTTTTTAAGAGATTCTCTGCTTCTTTCATGCTGACTGAACACATTTGAAAATGCTTATGAAGACTGTGTTTGATGTAGATACTTTGAAAGTAAATGTGCACTTAGGGGAAAACAGGCTTTGAAAATATCTTTGCAGTTGGTTTGAAGGGGAATAAAAAAGTTCAGAAATAACATGAGAAATATGTTTCACAGGCAGCATTTCACCTGCTTCTGTCAGAGGTATTCAGCATTGGTGTAAATAGTTATAATTTCTCCTAAATCAGCAGAGATCCACAGATTTATACCACATAAGCTGGCCAGTAATTTCAAAGCAAGACAGAATCGGTGGGGCACAGAACAAAACTGTGTTCCTTTACTGTTTTCTCACCCTCAAATGTAAGGTCAGAGGGTCAGAGGTGATAGCACCTAAACAAGAAATAAAATCCTCTCTATAAGAAATTAAGTATTTTCTCTGTGATAAATGAAATTGTCTCTAGTTAAATTGAGTATCACTACTAGTATGAGGAACTTGGTTATATATCTACAGAATACCTGTGAAATGTTCAGCAAAAGCTAACAGATTTCTATGTCATCATTTGGCATATCTTACCTGTAAATTATTGTCCGGATACTTGGATTTGCTTAAAAAAGTGAAAATGCTTTTTTTCCTGAAGAACTGTGCCTAATCAAATAGCACTAAATCTGGAGACATATGGTCTCCTCTAAATCACGGTATCCCTTTTGCTTTATGAGAGCCCTATTCCTCCTAGACTCATTCCAAATCTATAACACATACAGAGATCATGAAGACTGAAGACTTACAGAGACTTCTGGTCTGATACATGCAGTGTGCCCTAGTGAAGAGGACTCTGAAAACACATCTGGCAGTAATAATGTTGGTTGCTTGGGACCAGAAGCTGTCCTTTCTCATGCTTCACTGATGAATGATGAGAAAATTCACCTTACATGTGTGAGATGGGAGTCTATTCCTTCTGACATCTTGTGAGTCTCTGCTTGACTTCTATCAACTTATAAACAATTCCCTATCTGTCAGGCTACTGGACCCAGGGAGGAAAGAGATTCTTAGTCCTTTCTCTTTCACCTGTTGTGCTTGACAAGCAAAAATGTCATCTTAATCAGGTTAGAAAGCACAATGGTGAGTATGGATTTCTGACTTTATAGTTGGGCACTCCCTTGAGGAAGCCTGTGTTCTGGTCAGTGCTCCAGAAATGACTGGTGGATAGATAGATAACAAAAAGTTATCTACATTTAAATTGTCATTGAAATGAAGAGCAGACCTTGTGGTTCACCCTCCATACCCAGTCCCCTAACTACTAGGGTGGAGGGTTATTTTTATTAGGTTTTGGTTTGGTTTGGTTTGGCTTGGTTTGGTTTTGGTTGCCAGTGACTTGTACGTTATTCTATACAAGTTGAGACAGCTTGAATTGAGACACAAAACACCTGTTCTTCTATTCCTTCTACCAAAATGATAAGTTGTCTTAGGGGTGACCTCCCAACCTCCCAAGCAGGGAAGGGAACTAAATCTATTTACAGCTGGGAGCTTTGACCAATAATACATCTGTGTGAAAGTAAACAGGCACTACTTGCAACACTAAAAAGAAAAAGACTTTCTTCTGCAGTTATGGAGAACTTTAAAGAACTTAAGAAGTTGTTAAGGTGCTTATTGTCAAAAAGAACTTGAGTCCCATTTCAGTTTTTTTGGCAGCATGATTTGTTGTTTTCCACAACCTTTTCTATGAATGAACATGAGATAAAGCAAGAATCCAGCATGTACAAAATTTGTTGTTCTCCACAACCTTTTCTATGAATGAACATGAGATAAAGCAAGAATCCAGCATGTACAAGAAGAGGCCATAGGGACAGTAAATATTGATGGTCCTGGTACTGTTTAATTAGAAGGCTTTTTTGGTGGCTTTAAGAACTTTATTTAGAGCTTGATGTGAAGGGAGGAATACTGAGCATAACGAACAGCATAAAGAAGCATCTGTCCTCTTCATCCTCTATGGTACTGCAAATTCTTGATAACTGAACATCACATCCCTTCACTACAGAGACAGAAGCCTTCCTGGAGATCACTGTAATCAGTGGTATCCTTTACTAAATTTCAGTTTGGAGCCACTACCTGTTTTGAAGAGGTTTCAGCAAAGAAGACAGTGAATAGTTAAAAGCTGATGTCAGGCTAAAGACCTTTGTGGAAACCCTGTTAGTTGTTCAAGGTGAAATGGAATAGCTGTCTTTATAAGAAGAAAAATTCCATTCAGCATCCCCAGATACTGCTCTATTCTCTGTATCTGCCTTGACGTTATAGGTATTGTCATAGAGAACTTAACACTCACCATTCCGTACACTAGTAGTAATCACTGCGTCTCCGTGTGAATAAACAGAAGAGATACGGTGAAACCAATCCCTACAGACCATGAAAACCTGAATGTTTACTGTCATCTTTTGGTTTAGTTGCACAAACTCATGACCACATGTATGTACATATATACATGTAGGTACACACATATGTGTATATATGTGTGTGTATGCATACATATATACAAAGACACACAAACTTAGTAAACAAAACCAGACTGTGGACTGTAGAAAAAATAATTGTGCAGTTTCTTACTCTGCAGAAGGTATAAAGTATCTGACATACAGTGTGAGTAGCTAATGTACTAAGCCTCTAAACCCTTGTCTCACAGAAACCTATTTGTGCACTCATGTTGAAGAGCTACAAATTTAAAGAACATGGTATGGGCTATCACTTTATACAGTCATTTGAGTGCTGTGAAATATCTGGTAATTATGACTGAAATATATTATAATCTACCTGTCTTCTCATGTAAGTGGCAACATGCACTTGCATATTAGGTACACAAGTGAGAGAGTTGCAGAGATGGGTACAGGCTTTGGCAGGACTGCCTGGTAGCAGAATGGGTACAGGAATTGGAGAGACAAGTTCAAAATCAAGTGGGGATTTCAGTCTGGTTGCTCAACTCTCATGTGTTTTGAGCTCTCTATTTGAAATAGGTCCACTTATGTTTACATAATTGAATAATCATTGATGAAGAGCTTTGAACCTTGACTTCCCACAGTTCTGCAGTGTGCCTTAACTGTTGTCAATGCAGCCTACCTCTCCAATTATTTTTCTGATTGTAGCTAGAAATTCCCATCCTTAGTTGAGAAACTCCTCTTGATTATATCCCCACTGAAACTTGAACTGTGGAAAGCTTAAATTTCAAAAAATTGACATTTTCTGTTGAAAAAAAATACTCCTTCATAAAAGAATTCCTGACAGTTTCCAACTACAAAGTACTGACACACACTCGCAGCCTGTCATAGCGGTTATGCTGGAAGTTTCTTTATTTAATGAATATAACATTTAATTTCTGATTATACATGTGAAGTTTAGAAGTCAAAATGAAATATCACAGTGATAAATAGCAATCTGGAAAGAAATGGCAATAGGAGTGAATGACAGGAAGAGGTTAAATGGTAAGCTGACACTAATTCTCTACCACATCCTCTATGTGATACAAAAAGAAAATTCATCATCAAGATAAAATCATAACACAAAGGATCAGGTAGGTAATACTGAAGGTTAACCAAAAGGCAGTGACAAAGTTCAGATACCTTCCCACTTCAGCAAAAAGTTGATGTAAAATCCAACAAAGATATCTTTAATTGTTAGTATTTAAAGAAAGATCTTAAGTCATTGACAAAATCTTGATCATTCACCGAGGACAAAATTCTTCATGGACCGCACTTGTTTTTTCTGTTAATCCAAATTGGGTTTCAAGGCAGGCGCTGCATAAATTCGCAGTCACAAAGGCTGACAGAATCCTTGGGAAATGCACTTGGTCTAATTCTTTTTTCGTTTAACCTTGCAAAAAAAGTACATTTTGTGATACTGATCCAGCGTTTAGCAATTATTCTCCTTGTGCTGAGCATTCCTGCAGGCTGTCACACTGGAGAAAACAGCAGCAGAAACACAAACCTCTTGAAGCTCAGGTAAAATTATCCGGGCTGGTTATTAATTGCCAGTAGTTGACCTGGCTCACTTCATGGCTCACAGAAACTATTCTCCCTGTGGTTTATGCAGATTCGTACAGGGCTAAGTTCTTGCCTTTGCTTCTGCCTTTACCTTTGCAACCATTAGGAAAATTCTTCATATATCTATGTTTCTTCCTTGCATAGAAGCATAAATAATGTAATGATACAGGTAAGGCAATGTTTTGTAAAGATTAGTGTTATAAGGTGGTAACAATAGCTGATGCTGCAAGGTGATGGCAAATTTACTGCAAGGCCAAACAAATGCATGTCTGGACAAGTGGATGATATACAGTGAAGAGAAAGAGTAGATGGACTTACCTGGATGTCAGAGGATCTCACCTTCTTCCAACAAAACTTTTCAGCTGAACTTTGCAATCAGATCTGGGCAAATCTCAGAATTTCTCCTCTCTAAAGGGTTTTTATTATAATTTAGCACAAAATCAAATGTTTTTCCCACTTTTTTTTTTCTTTCAAGAGAATATTTTTCTACAGAAAAAAAATCTAAAGTTAAGAATTTGCAACCTAAGAGATTTGTAATTCTACTCAATGTGGTTCTTAGATTTTTGGGATATTGTTTTTCTATATGCTACGTTATGATACATCATAATACAATGCCAAGTTAATTGACACTGAATTACTTAGCATACAACTACACAGGTTTGAATTCCAAGATGGCAAGAGATTGTTTTTATTTCGGCTCTTCCCCTCTGACAATTATCACTGAAACATATAAGATTTAAACATTTGGATGAAGCTAGCATTCCAAATTTAAAAAAAAAAATGTCAGTTGAAAAAATGCCATCTCTGGCCAGCTAAAACATTATTCACCTCATATCAGCTACTACTCTTACAACTCATTCTATTAATTCCTAACCCCATTTGTCTTCCTCATATACAACCATTCCTTAGAACAGTGCATTGTTTGAAAATGGTTATGCAGGCTATATGGCATCTTTGATATGTCCAAATGAATCTAAATGTTTCAGAGGAGCTCAGCCTCTGGCTAAACATTATGCATGTGTGCAAATACTGAAAAGTGCTTGACTCAACACCTTGATGTTTGTAAAATACTGCACAAGTTTCTGCATTGCTAGGTGGTGGCCTGCGCGTTAACAGTCTTGTCTCTATCAAGTTGGTCAAATTATGCTTCTGTTTTGTTTTTTTTCTTCATCCACCTTGAAAACCAAGAGACAGCAATCAGGGCAATGAAAGAGTTGCCTTATCTTTATGCCAAATAGGTAAATTGTAATGGTATTTCTTTTTTCTCTTCATCTTTTCAGCAAAGGTGTCACCCAAAGTCAGAGGACTGATAGAAAGTTTCATCAGTTGGAACTTGTTTGGAAAATAAGATTTTCTCAAACTTAGCAAAAACTGAAATTTGAAAGGGGAAAGTGTCCACATCCCAAACTTAGCTGAAAATTAGGTAACATCTGAGACACTTTGGTAAAATAGAAAAACTTTAAAAACAGTAGGCCAAATTAACTAATAATTTAACAGTTTTTTTATTTCATCTTTTTAGACTGACAGTACAATTTCTAAGAAAAAAGAAGCATTCTTAATTTAAAAATAGCGATCTCCCAGTAATAACGTTTAAGATGGACATCTTCAAAACTTAATTCATGTATGCATTTCTTTAACACGGACATTTTAAACCACCTCTTCTCACAGCTTTCAGATAGAGTGTTATTTTCCAACTAAAAAGAAAAAAAAAGAGAATCTTTTCAAACACCACCAATCCATTTATCTTTCCTTACCATACCCAGCAGCCCTGTTGTCAGAAAAATTGCCACTGACTGGCCCTTCCTGTTTAAATTTAATATGAACTTGGTGAGTATGGAAGGTGCACTTGAATGTAGATAAACTTAAGTAATGATGCTTCCTGACTTTACCTGTCTTTACTAAATAACTTATCATTTATTAAAGTTTATGAACTGTTTCTTTTTTTCTATAATATATATTCAATGTGATTGTATAAACAAAGCTAATTACATATGTACAAAACCCTTTTTTGGGGGGTAGTCTAATGATCACAGTGCTGAAAATCCAATACACTTGGGTTAAAGTACTTTGAGTATATATATTACTTGAATTTCCGGTTTCTCTCTGAAGGGCTAAAGCTTCATGACTGTGAGGGTGACATTCTTGGAAAAGTCTGTAATTTCCCTTGGCACCAGGCTTCATTTACTCAAAATATTCCATCCAGTGATGCCTTCCTTTTTCCATCAGGATTCTGATTTCTTCTGACATTGATGATAGTGGCAGAATAAATTTTGGGGGGTGTCTCCTTGGTTAATTGCTTCAATATCATATTTTGCTTTTAACCTTAATAGTTGTCCCTTAGGAAAAAATCCTTGTATCCAGCTCTGTGTGTTCTTTATAGGCAAGCAGACTGCTTAAGATGAAATAAGAACGGGATCCTAGTTTCTCCCTGTCCTATAATAATTTGAAATCTCAGTTTATCTTTACATATGTTGTTTTGATCTCTCTGTATTTCTTACTTCTAACTAAATGGAAAACAAAAAGTGGTACCAGAAATTCACCTTTTCTTAAAAGACACATGTACCTTTTTCAAAGCTAAAGGACTGAGATAATAGAATAATTTTGTGTTTGCCTTCACGAACCAGTTATCTACAGGTCATGGACATTTCTGAAGACACTATATAACACTAAAAAGGACTGGGCAAGGACTGTGAGGTGAATGAAGAGGAAGTAAAGGAAATACTGAAGCATGGGAGACGTCAAGGATGAAGTAAGGACGTAGAAAGATTGACTTGGACAAATTGCAGTTCAGGGTAGGACAGCAAAAACATCTAACCATCACTTCTTGTCTTTCTCTTTTCCCAAGCAGCCTACAGCTATAGGTCCTTCAGGCTTTCAAAACTCACCCCGTTGATGAAAAACAGCAACTATCATCAATCATGCTGATTCAAAGTCAAATACAGTGAAGTAGGAGCCTTCCCAAAATCTTATGGCCACTGCATCAAAAGCTGCAATAAACATGTGTATGGACATATGCAATTCATCATTTACAATTGCCATGGTACCTCTGATATGGGTAACTAAATAAAACAAGAATCCTCAATATGTAAACTGAATATACCCAAGTGGATATGTTTATTTTTAAAGGAGAATTATGACTATTCCCATTAGTGTCTGAAACCATTTTAGTGATGCTTTTTCTAGTTTGTGATTATAATTGTTACAGTTAAAAATAATATCCTAGAGGTAACAGAGTATTTAACAATTAAATCTTTGGCCTTAATTCCATTCAGACTGAAAATGAAAAATTGATCATGATAACACATTAACTCCAGATGTATATCATAATTTCCCTGAATGCTTAGAGGATGTCAATGACAGTTTCAAGAGAAGTAGTATCTGTGGAAGTAGGGTATTAAAAGAATACTTAGAATTATCAGTTATATCACATTTTAATGCATGTCTCTGAGGTTTAAACATTTGTAATGGGAGGGTTTTGACAGTATAGTCTACTTATTTATTTTTCACTTTACCTGACAGTTAAGAAGAATCATACACAACTATATCATGCCAGTTGCCTGTTGATTTTGGGAAAGAGTAGTCTAAATATAATAAAGGATTTTGAATAGTAATCTAGAACTTTTAGACACATGAAGGTGAAACTCTACAGAATACATTAAGTGGATGCTATTGTGCAGTCACAAAGCAGTGAAGTTGTTCCTCTGGCATTTGGTAGTGCTCTCTGACGGAAGGCTGAAACCAGTGCTTCAGAGCAACTAGAGAAAATGCAGGGTCTGGACATGGAGCAAAGCCAACAAAGATCTGAAAAACAGCAGTGCTGTTTAATTAAATATTTTAGGTCATAACTTCTAGCAGACAGCTGTGTGCTGCTTTGTAACCAGCTGATTACTGTTTTATTTGAGTGAACCACACTGCACTGAAATAAGAGATTACATGAAGTATGAAAAAAATACACTCAGAAAGGGAAAGATGAAAAACAGGGAAAAAGTAACATAGCACCACCTGTGTAGCAGCCAGAAATAGAGGTAATTCATCTACTCAATATACATGGTCAAAAGAAGGTATGTTTGTTTCAGATTTTTTTGCCTTTTAAAAAAATAATTCATGGAAACAAATGTTTCCACAAACATTTAGTGTTTTCTCTGAAAATATTCCTATGAAGAAATACTCTTTTTTATACAGTGGGAAATATGCTATTTTTTAGATTTGATTTTCTAGATATTATAAGAAAAGGGAAACTGAAAATACAGGGAAAAATATACACCCCTGCTTCTAAAACAAGCAGGAAGGGAAGGTTTAAAAGTAATTCAGTACAAAATTATCTTTATCATGCTTTTGACGTACAGTCCATTTCATCCCAAACTCCTTCTAAAAAGGGAAAGAAATGGTCTTCACTCTCCCTTTTCCTTTAAGCACTATTGTTGTAATCCTATTTACATCAGTTATCAAGCCTTTTTTGTTGCTGTTGCCTTTGTGTCCATCCATTTTTGTCAAAGCAGCTAGAGGAGACAAGTACATACTCACAGTCCCATAAAAAAAATCTATACCTCTAAGGGTGAAATATGTGCATACTTGTAGCCTGGAGGGTATCAGAACTAGGAGTAGAAACAAGGATGTAGGGCGTCATACATATTTACACGCATTTTCATTATCTCCCTGTTTGTGTGGTGCTCTGCTGACATATACGTTGCCCTGATGTCTTTGGGTCATTAAAATGACAAGAAAAATCTCTGAGCTTCTGTCTTTATCTGACACATGCATTTCTCTAAGGTGGACAATCCACTTTCGTTGTAGTCAGAACCATGAGCCCAAGATGTTCTAGACAATGAGAGCAAAACACGAACTTGGGCATGTAAAGTGGTTTTGAGTCTCACAACATTTAAACAAGAGGCTGGCATGGTAGAATGAATATGTAATGCAGAGAGGTTAGTGAGAGGTTTGTGTTTTGTTTTGTTTTGTTTTAAATTTTCTCCTTAAAGAAACAAGTTTATGGCACAGAACATGATCTGATGGTAAGAAATGGAATTCTTTCAGCTCTTTGTCATTCATAAGACTTGCATATGGAAGGTACACTAAAATCTTTATCCTACATTCCTATAACTCTCTTTCCTTTTAAATTATCATTGTAGGAGTGTGTTGGAGTTTCAGAAACTCTTCTGGGTTTTTTTTCTGTTAAAGGAATTTTTCCCCATACGGGTTGCTAGGGG
>JAVJGG010000073.1:32709478-32724389 GCA_035590195.1 Aviceda cuculoides
TTTGACTGGTTATAGTAAAGAACTGTTATTCCTATTTCCCACATCTTGGCCTGGAAGCTCCTTGATTTCAAAATTGTGATAACTCGGAGGGAAGGTGGGTTGCATCTGCCATTCCAGGGGGGGGCTCCTGCCTTCCTTGGCAGGCACCTGTCTTTCAAACCAAGACAGAGTGATTTTTTTGGTCATACATGGATTTCTACTGTCAGGACAGTTACGCCTTTATTTCTCTTTGGGGCCTTAGTTTCCTGGCCATGTACAGTACACATTAATTTTCATCCAAACTCTTCAGGAATGAGCCTGGTAGTTCTCTGGAAAAGTCAAACATGGACTAGAAGCACAGGACACCTGACTGATAGCAAGCACCAAGTTGTTTCTTTGGAGCTGTCCCAGCATGTACTCTCACATGCCTTGTGCCATCCCAAATGAACTAATACTCTGGAGTGAACTAATGCTCTGGAGTGGTAGCGGTCTGTGTTCCTGAGCTGAGAAAAATATTACTTTTGCACACCATGGGGTACTCCTGGTGGGATACAGAGCAGTCATGACTTGTCACCCCAAAGGAAATACCATTCTTTTAAAATTTGTTTTAAATTTAAAATATTAAAAATAAAGAGCTACAATTAAAATTTTAAAATTTTAGAATTAAAAATTGCTGAAAAGCATACTTTCAAGAAAATTTCTGGTGGAAGGACTAGCGAAGAGGCTTATGCTCACCTCCATCTTTGCCATCTTTATAGGCCAACACCTGGGCTCCTTGAGCCTGTGAACCCTCTTATGGCTAGACTTCCTACAGACTTATTTTTAGACTGTTCTCCTAAAAAGAATCTCACAAGAAAACCTGTGATGTCTGCTTCCTATAAAGTAAAGACATAAAAGGTAAAGAAATATTCAGGGAACTATACTGTAATGTATATATCTACCTACTGAAAGGAAAGCTGGTATTTTCTTAGATATACCACTACAGAAATGTACACAATTTTCGGTACTCCAAGCCTTTTAAACAAAGTTTAGGTACAAATAGCTGTGTGAATTACTATGAATCTAATCCCATATATCAAAATGCTACTAGGACAGCTAGTAAAGCTAAATGCTGTCTTGTTTTTGTGCAAAAGAATATTTTCATTCCATGGCTGAAAATACTTTTCAAGTATTACAGTCTGAGGGATTATGTAAATAATTTTTAATGTATATCTAAATCCCTATTTTTACACCATATATCTTTATACATATATAATACACAGATAAAAACATTGTGTGTGGAAAGTTTTAAAATGTTCGTGTGGCTGAGAACACCACATCCATGAAGGAGCTGTGTTATCATACTTCATAGTTACTTAATGCTACATCCTACACTAACTTCATTAAGAAAAGGTAAAAAAATAGAGAAACACTTCATATCTTCATTAGGTATGGGCTATTTGTTAGAGAAATATTAAATTTAAAATTCATATATTATAAAAAATGAGTAAAATATTGTTAACATGGCTCCTATTCAGATTACAAGGAAAAGCACTTCACTCCTCAAGTAGAAATATAGCCACCAGGTTAATCTCACCACCTCTTCCTCCTCACCCTTGTTCTAAGGGTTGTGTCTACATTTTACTTTGACAGTCATTGGATGAATCACAGAATATACAATACTTAGCACAACAACAGGAGGAATGGAATTGCCTTGCTAAGAAGAGATATTGAGAAAAGATACTCAAAAGACAGAATATTAAGAATCAGATACAAATGGTAGCACAGAAAGACTCATGTTATCTTTTTATTAGCTGTCTTGTGTACCAGGGTAATCTACAACTACGCTAAGCTCATTGTGAACGACTTTACTCTGCTGAGGTACAAGTTCTAAGTAGTTAGTTTGGTTATCTGTGCATGACACTGTGGAATATAACTGGATGGCTTGAGTACAATAAATACAGCAGAGTGGGGAGGTGAAGAAAATGAGGACTTAGATGCAGACAGGTTGCCATTGTGAAAGACTTTCAAGGAAAGGACTAGAAACTTGGAGACTGAAGGAGAGTAGAGATAAGCAAAGGAATTTGCAAAAGGGAGTAATGAAAAAGGGAATTGAAACTGGAAATAAAAAGGTGCTGTGTTCAGAGTATCAGGAGGGCAAGATGAGTTTAGTGGCAGTGCTCCTGAGAGAGCAGAGGTGCAGCGAGACAGGGAAGCTGCTGTGTTTGGGATGGACAGTGTTACAATTTCAGCAGTGGAGATAAAAAGAAATATTAAGAAAGATGCTAAGCTGTTACCAGTCATTGACTCAGGACAGCTGTAGTGACAGGCCCAGAGACAAAAAAGCTGTTACAAAGCTTCACAGTCAGAGAAATTAATTCAACATAAGAGATACAAGAGAGAACAAGTACATCATGGGAATGGCTCTTCAATGGCATCTTATCTTTGGCTTCATAATCATGAAACAGCTGAGGCAAATATCAGCCCATCTCCCAACAGTCTTCTGACATCATAACCCTGCCAGTAATGTTATCATCAGTTCTGCCTCCAGGAAGGAATCTGATCAATAAAACATATTTTTTAACTGACTGCTTAACACAGTATGAACAATGCCATTTAGCACTTACATATCAGCTTATGTTCATGCTGCTTCACACGCATTGACTAATTAATCAATAAAAACAAAAGAAGGAAAGCCTTGCTTTCTCCCTGTCTAACTGCTGTCACCTGCATTAACAGCAGGTTTCTTTAACAACAGTTCAATTTAATAAACTGAAGATCTCTCCACTAATATAGCTTGACTTGCACTCTTGCCTCTTACATGTTTAATATGTGAGTGTGTATGTGTGTGCCTGTAATTGTACTCTTTGTCTGCATAGTATTCTGAATATTAATTTAACAGTAATGTCACTTAGAAAGCTGTCACCCTTGTCTCAGAGCACTCAGGGACATGTACAGTTATGTCTCAGTGACTAAATGTCACAGACACAATGAAAACAGTGAGGCAAAGAAATCATTCATAAGAACAACCTGATTGAAGGAGAACAGGAATTTCTGTAAGGGAAGAGCTTTTAGCAATGAAATAACTTTTTAAAAATTAAAAGAACTCTTCCTACATGCAGGAAAAGATCTTCAATATTGTAAAAAAGAAGAGGGGGAAGAAAAGAGGTCCCTAACAGGAGGGAGTAAATGCCATTGCTCAGGAGAAACAGCAAGGCTGACTGTCAACCTAAACTGTCACAGTCTCCCATGAATCTGCAGGCGGCAGTGTCAGAGTGCAATTAACTGTCACTAACATAGTCTTAAGCATGGCCAAGGCCTGTGCTGTAAAACTCTTCAGAGGCTAGCTAGATGATGTAGAAATAATAATTTAAATAGAATATCCGTGTTCTTTTAATTTAAGGTTTGATCCCTCAGGCATCCTTCCCTGGAGTAAATCTTTCTGAGAATCTTACTGAATCTTTGTCACCAGCCCTTACCTTGGTGCCAAGAATTGATCTTATGAGTATTTCAAAAGAAGACAATGGTTGTTCATGTAGTGTGATGCTAACCCATGCAGGTAAGGAAAGACAATAGGCCAATAAGTAATTATTATAGTAAGTAATTAGATAATCCTTTTTCTTTCTTTGTTGTTATTTTTCATGTTGAACAAATGTTGTTGAATGACATATCTAATTTTTACCTCATATGAATTCCCTGGTGAATTTTGCGTGGAACAGAAGAAAAGATAAAATTTAAGTCTCAATGAACTTATCAAATCCTGGTTTCAATTGCTAATGAGAATTGTGAAGTGCTTTAAATATGTACTCAAATACATATGCTTCTTCTCTTGCCATAGGGATATCTATTTTGGTGCTTCGCAGTACAGTGATTATGTGTATTCAACCATTTTAACATGTTCCCCGAAGTGAGACCATGGAAAATTTTAGGCCAATCTGACCAACATAGTAACTCATGATTCTGTGGGAAAAATTAATAATCCTACATCTCTAATTCTTTAGTGTAGGCTGTCTGCTTTAGGGCAGACCAAGCACTCCAGGAAACCTCATCCTATATATTTTGAAGGAGCCCTGCTAAAGAAAACAAGACAGGCATTTTAAGTGCTGAAACATGAAAAGAAATACTGGTGAACACATGTTCCAGGAAAGGAAAGCTCAGACTAAGTCAATACAGGACAATAAGGTTAATGGATGGCTGGAAGATGGACTTTAAATGAAGAAGAGTAAAACCGAATAATTTTCAATATGAAACTGTCTTCCATCAATATGTCAATAAATGGTTCCAATTCAAAACTGAAACTGCAGGCTTCTGAGAATCACCTATTACTAATATTACAATACAGTGTAGGAAATATGCAGAAAGTGTCTGTGAAAACTAAGATTAAGATATTAAGTGATACAGGAGGCTTCACCACTTGTTACTTTTGATGCCGTTATTGAGTGTATTGCCATTGTTCCTACAAGAATCATAGGCCAGCACACCACTGTGTTAACTGCCTTACAGTTTTACTGTAGAAAACATCTGAAATGTTAGCTAGTTTTAATGATTGCAGAAAGTGCTTCATTTCTATGTTGTTCTAGTACATATCTTCCCCTGTGGACTGTTTATGAACTTATTAAAATGATAAAATATTTTAAACATTCATGACATCTGGTCATGTAAAAAATCGTAGAATCATAGAAAAGTTTGGGTTAGAAAGAAGTACATTTGCGTTTTACTAAAGGTCTAAGTTTTTACCCAGCGTTACCTGTTCATGACCAGTGAAAATATTTATTGCTTCAAATACTCCTAAGCATAATCATTATCCTTTAATTCTGTGTAGTGCAGTAAGTTCCCAAAACCAGTGGTTTTAGCGTAGTCTTAATACCCTTGCATGCAAAAGACCAATAGAAACTGGGGACAAAAACCTGAGTATAAAATAAACATAATCTTCACAGTCCCCCATGATTCCAAACAGTTTTAAAAATATCTCATGGGTGTCAAGGCAGTTTAAGATCTTTACAAAGTAACAGTTCTGTAAAGCATTTGTTTTGAATTAATCTCCTGACAATGGAAGATGGGAAGGGAGAAAGAAGGAATGGTGAGGCAGTTGGTAATTCTATCGGCCAGCAAATTAGTTATGAAAAGTCAGGTTATGGGAAGCACTAAAGATCCATTTGATGTATAATTAAATATCCCTTTTAACAAATAAAGCAGATATAATACCAACAAAAGGAAGCAGGAATTGTTTAGTACAAAATATGCTAAATGAAATGGAGATTCCTTTGATGTGAAGGAATGAAACAGATTTCTGAAATCGCATTATCTCAGTCTGAAAAGAAAAGGCCGCCTCCCCAGCACACTGAAATATATGAAATTTCAAGAGAGGATAACAACAAAGACTAGAATGAAACCAAAGTAAAGTCTATCTATGGATATAACTGTAAAGGATTATAATATAAAGAGGCAGTCCAGAGGTGCAGACTGTAATACATCTGAGAAGAATTGAAGCTTCTGGTTTTTGCTTTCCTGGTGGTTAAAGCTCATGAAAGTAATACATATAAAAATTAAAAAATAAAGAAATACAAGTATGAGGCAGGTAGAGATGTTGTTGCAAAATGGGTAAAGGATGATAGGGAACGTCAGGTTATCTAAATATTTGTTTTCTTTTGATTGAAATTGTACTTCTAGCCAATATGAAATTGTATACATACACATGTACATAAATATATATGTATGTATATATGTATGTATGTATGTATGAAAGTTAAATGCAGACTTCTGCAACAGCACACAGTGAGAAATACACTTTTTGCCAGGGTACAAAGCTGCTAGGCATTCTTTGAAAGGCTTCTAGGAAGACTGTCTTCTTCTGACCCTGCAGTGGTTATGAAATTAACTTTAAGGTGTGCTATGACATGTATTTGATTTGCCAGGCATTTGAAAAGAATAAGGGTTGTTAAGCTGCTGTTTTTACTTCAGCTGGGTGTGGTGTAGTCTGTGAACTAAAACTGGCTTCATGAATTACCATTCCCAGAGGCCTACAGAAAGCCCTCAGACTGAATCCTGTCTCCTGTCTCTTACAGAAGATGTCTTCTGGAAAAATAGTCTCAAATGGACCTAAGACTTTGGCTTTTCTTTTCTTTTTTTTTTTTTTTTCTTTCCCTCCCCCTCCTCCCCCCTCCGTTTTGTTTTGTTTTGTTTTTAGTATAAAATAGTCAGAGTTTAGTGGCTTCCTAAGCATGCTGCAAAAGACAAAACAATTAAGCACCGCAAAAATTTATACAGCAGGGTGGCAGATATTTATTCCTCAAAAAACCTAAAGCCATAACAGAATACTGAAGGGGAGCAATATTTTGCTGACAAGTATTAAAATTAAGATCATTGGTCAATTATTTTTCAAAACCCAGCTGTATAATTATAACAGCCTCTTCCAGTCATGAAATTCTATGTCAGCTTGATACCTTTTTCAGACAGAGCAAATTAACATTTCCAGGGCAAGGAAGGAATAACAAGAAACTTTCTGGAGCTGAACAATTCTAAGAGGTCCTTCTTAAATGATTTTTAAAAGTTTTGTAAGTTTTAACTTCAATGCTATTTAAATGCCTTAATAGGGATTATTTGTCCAAATATCATTGCCTAAGAGCTTCCCAGAAAATGTGAGTTTGATCTTGTTACAAGTTCAAAAAATATGCTCTGTGCATTGTGGTCCATCTTTACTGCTTAAAGCTGAGGTAAGCCACTTTCTTTAGATATACTCAGAATGTAATAGAAACACAGGATCATTCAGCCTAAATTAAAGTAAAGCTTTTTTAAAGCCTCTGATCAATATGACTGCATCACCTGGCTGGAAAGATGTTTGAATATTTCTTCACTCTTTCTACCAGAAATTTTTTACTAAACATACATACGTAACAGTCAAATTTGCTGTAAATATTCACTTCATTACATGAACTATAATAAACTTCTTTTGATTCACATCTTAAAGGTTCTTTTCCAGTTCCTAGATTATTTTTTTTTTAATCATCCTGCTTTGAGTCATCTAGTAATTTCATATAATTTCTGAAACATTTAGACGAGCACGGCACATTCCTCTCATAGAATTTAACCAAACTGCCTAAAAGAGGCAAGTTCCCATCTCTGCTCCTGCTTGATTTTCCCCTTTCAGATATCAGAGAATCAGCTCGGATTTTTTAGGGCACAGCATTGCCAATAGAAATGAGCTCACTTTTTCATTCCAGGCTTTACAGAAACCACATGCTAGTATTTGGCACAGAACTAAATTTAATAAATCACAAGGCTGTCTTTGGAGTATGGGTGGAAGGAGATTCCTACCCATAATGTGTTGTATAGACACATCTTTCAGGCACAAGATTCCTTGAGGCTTTGTAAAGGTGATTATTTCTGTCAGCTACTAAGTTCTTCTCTCAACCATTCCTGAGCCTAAGACATCCTTTATGTGTTCTTAGTTCCTAGAAAAATTATCATGTATCTTATTTGAAATACACTTTTTTACATTTTTAGGATTGCAGGATTTGGAGTGTAGTTATACATATTGCAGTAATGAAGAAAGAATTTATTAATGAGGCATGAGTGCAGAGGGTGGAGTGAGCAGGAATCTAAGACATGCTGTAGATGCCAAGGCATTTGCACACTATGATGTATTTGCACATTAAGATACTTATTTAAAAATAAATTTAAAAAAAAAAATATTCCTGTTTTGGAGCTTCTAGAATATAGGTTAAATGAGCATATGATACTCTTTGTTTCTTGCTGTATGTATATATATGAATATTAGAGAAGTCATTAAAAATACCATGTGGAGATGAAGTTCCAAGGCTTTTACAGCTTTCCATTAGGAGAAGTTCAATTTTACACTGAAACGTTAAACAGAAGCTTTTTTATTTATTTTTTTTTCTCTTTAGTTTTTTAAGTGAAAGAACTGTGAGCTTGCATTCATTCAGTCATATATGGCTGGTGGTATTTCAATGCTTCATGGATGTTACCCTGATTCTAACAGCACTTCATTGGTTTTAATCCAGATTTTAGGACTTCCATTGAAATTTGCAACGTTTTCCAATTTTAAATATTTTAATTTCTTCACTTTCTCAGAAAGCAATAAAGAAAAAGAAGTTATTATCCGTAATTCCTAACTGAAAACTGGACCTATACAATACTTTTAAAGCAAAGAACTTCAGTAAAGCTAAAGATAGGAACATTAAGTTTTGAGGGCTAAGCCTATCTGGCAGCTTATCTGAAGTTAAAGAGATTTTTCATGTTAACTAGTAAAACTTTACAGATTGGCAAATTTCTTGACAAAGGGTTGAGCCTAAACATATAATACCTAAGTTCATTAAAAAAAAAAAAAAAAAAGTATAGGAAAAAGGTTTATCAGATGAAAAGAAAAAGAACAGAAAGCTAGTAATGAGTTTGCAGGTTTTGGTCATCATAGATTCGTGGAGAGACAAGACTCTTTGGGAGCTGTGACAGTAGCAGGACTGTAATAACCACAGAATAAAATACAGTGGTGGTTATTTGGCATTAATAGGATTCTACTTTTGTGAAACATGCTGGGAGATTTAGAATAGGCTACAAAGAGAGACAGAATGACACAAATTGGATTTAGCTACTACTTTCATATGAATTTATGGGAACAATAAAGCAGGTGGAGTCACACTTGACAGTTTTAGGGGATTGAAACAAGGGAGTTCCAAGGCAAAACCTATATAAAACACACACTTAGAAGCACAAAGTTCACAAAACAACAATAGAAAAATGTGCACTTCCAAAAGGAAATTGCAGCATTCAGTATTGCATTTTTCTTAAAGGCATTTACAGATTTTTTTCTTAAACCATGTCAGTAGTATTAACATTTTATGTAAACAAATTGATCACTAAACTCTGTCACTTTTTTGAACACTGCTTTTCCAACTGCTTTATTTCTTATTCACTGTTATTGTCTGATATTTTATAACACTGATAAAATATTACATCATGTTATTGGTATGCGTTTACTCTGTTACTATAATAATCATGGTAAAATAATTGGGAAATTTATCATGCAGAATAAATGAAGAGGAAAAAAACACAAACAAAGAAAATACTAACTTAAACTTTTAATCATATATTTCTTTATAAAAAAGATGAATGAATTTCACCACTATTTGTCACAAGGCATCCAACAGAGTACCTAAATGACCACCTGAAAGAGTGGTAACTAGGTGGTAAGTAGCAGTGTACACAAGAAGCAAAAATGTGTACAGAAGTCCAAAATTTTACCCAAGACTACCTTTTTTCTAACCTTTGAAAGTAAATCATGATTTACTAGATTTCTGGAAAAGATTCGTATTAAATTCAGCATTTTCCGGAATAAATATTGAATACTAAAAATAGAATAGAAGAGGTTAAAAATCATGAAAGTCTATGTACAAAGCAGCTTTTGCTGTAGACTTATGTCTTCCTCCCTTTCTTTTTTGTTGCATTCTTTGGAACTTCCAGCAATTACTGAGTGAACTGAACAGTAGCAGAACAGCATCCATACAAAATACACAATCCACATTTTTACTAACATTTCTGCGTAAAAGACTTTCTGACCAGCATCTGGCAACGATGATGTGAGAAAGTTTATTTAAAAGAAGTGGAGAAGGGTAGAGGAGGAAAAAGATATAGAAAAGCAGTTGGTTGGAATACTGAGACATGAGCTTAAATGACAATGTACTACTGATTAGTGTGTACCAGAATTACATCAGCACAGAGATCTTACACTTTATATACATGAACAAAGAAAAGCAAATATTTAATGGAACATTCTAACACTCCAGTTCTAACATCTAACTCAGTATAGCTTATAGATTTCCTTCTTTAAATGGGGCTAGGAGAAATGAGTATATATGTGTCTGTGCATGTGAAAAGAGATATAAAAAAGATCTCTTTTGTTCTTGAGTAGGTAGCTATAACCATTTTATAATTATGAAATCCATTCACACCAGATGGGTCAAAGCTTTTCTATAACTTTCTCCTGTCTTATATTCAGATTGTTTATGGGAATGATTTGATACATTTTCAAGCCCTGACAGTAATATCAAATGGCCAATCAAAAGTTCATTATACATCTAAAATGATGTCCTTTGAGTATTTTAAGGTGGATAAGGTCTACTTCTTCCAAATTGTCTCATTACAACTGTCACAAAACCTTCCCTAACCCTGATGCATTCAAACACTTGTATTAATGATGAAAAGCAGATGAAATCTGCTTGCTTTGGATGCTTTTTCACTTGATTGAAGATTATTTGTTAAATAATTCATTCCTGGCTGTCCTCATTTGTTTCTTTTTTTTAAGTTACACATCAGATTTAATTGAGGTTTGTAGTTATTTAATTTTTAACAAGAAGTTTCTCAGTAGAAAGATTTTTTCAGGCTCTTACAGCTTTACCAGAGGTATATATCTGGGTGATTAGCTGATGAAATGCATGATTGAGCCAAGATATTTGCATGGGTAGGTGGGAACCCATGAGGCAAATTAAATGTCTCCATTTGCTAAAGCCATTTTAAAAATACCTATCAGGAAGAGGAATACACTGTGTGCAAGGATTGGAATGTAGTCAAGTGCTGTCATGTGGAAGGCAAAGAATAGGAGTGTTAAGCAGTTCAGGGTATGTTTGTAGATTAGACAACAACTAGCCCTTAAAACCTGCAGCTGTTGGTAATGCCCAAGACAAAGGAAACCCTGGAGGGTATACAAGTACCATGCATGCTGTGTTTGAAAGACTTGCCATTTATTACTTTTAATTTCACGAGCACAGGATTTTCTTGGCTTTTACTGTCTTTCCCGACAGTGAGATGTGATACATTGGCTTTATACAGGCAGATATTCAGCAAAGTAGCATAGCCATTGCAATGCTGAGCACTGCAACATTTCTGATTTAGCAGCTTAGCTCCTGGAATAAGATAAAGCAAGCTGATCTATGTTTCCAAGGTCCTAGTACATTGAATAGGTAAACAGGTATTAGATTGGGATTCATAAAGGCAAAAAATATGCACCAAAGAGAAGCATGTCTGAAACCAAAGAGAAGCATGTCTGAAGCTCTGCTTCGTAAAATTTTGCCTTATAGCTGTTGAAAAGCTGAACAAAGAAGGTGGCATTTTGATGAAGTGTAGGCAAACAATTGCAAAATACCTCTTTGCCCCCAAGAAAAATTCTTAGTTTCTTTTTCTCGCTTTCCATCCTCAGAAAATCAAGTGAGAAATTAATTTTTGATCATTTCTGCTGTTATCTATCCTTCGTATCTGGAAATCAGAATTATATTCAGTATATTGATAAAAACTACATCACATAATTATGAAGTAGGTGTGCTTGTCAATGCAGCGATTCTTTGGGGCAGAAAATATTTGAAAGCCTAAATAAAAAGGAATTTTATGAGTCCTCAACTAATTCTTTGATTTTCACTGACAGTCAAGCAAGACTGAATCTGCTTTTTAGCATATATTTAATTCCTCCATTTGGAAATTGACTTTGATGGCTAAAGTCTGAACATTTTTTCTCTGTGATAAATTGGCACAATGTGGATATGTCATTATGAACTTGTATGCATAAACATATGTATCTGCATGAACATGCAAACTTATATCCTATGTTCCATGCACTTTCATTCCCAGTAAGTCCTGTTGCTTGACAGGTGAGTGGGGCCAAATCTTCAGGGTGAAGAAATCTTCTTTCTCCTTTGTAAGTGAAGGGTTGTCAAACAGGGCTTAAAATGTTGCTTACTTTGGAGGAACAGCTCTGGAAGTCAAAACAACCCAGGGCTCAACATGAGACCTCATTGTCAAATAGGCTTAAGTGCACATAAATGAAAGAATGCCAAGTATGAGTACAAACATGAAGTCTATATTCAATGCTCTTATAAGGGGAATTTTATACACTTCTTGGGTTTAAAAAACAAAGCTGACTGAAATAATTGTGATATACAGGAAATTTGCCTAACACAAGGGAATAGGGCAGTGGAGGTATTTTTAAATTCACCTCCAGTCAGCCAATAGTCTAAGCAGAAAAAGAGAGGTGTGGGGAATTTCTGAGAACAAAAGTATCCCTTTCCCACAGCTCTATTCATAATTCAAGAAGGATGTAATAAAATGAAGAGGGCTCAGAGAAGAGCTGTGATTAAAGGACTGTACAATGTGCCTCTATTCTAAAAGAATGAAGGATCTCAGGCTGTTTATCTTACCAAAGAGAAGGTTAAAGGGCATGCTTCCTATGCGGGAGAAGAAATTTGATAATAGAGGGCTCTTCAATCTACTGCGCAAAGGCAGAGACAAAATAAGACCCAGAATGAAGTTTGACAAATGAAGGCAAGAATGGTAATGCATTTTTTAGTGAACATAGTTAACCACATGAACAACTTAGGTAGAATTTTGGTGGGCTCCGTGTCAGTGGCAATTGAAACAGGATATTTCTCTCAAGGATGTACTTTACTTTAAGTAGGAAGTATTTTGGGGAAATATGTGACCTGACATGCAAAATTTCAAACTGGAATAGCTGTGGTCTCTACTGGATGTTTAACATATGGCTGTAGAGTGGTAGATGCACAGTATCTTAATATTTGTAGGTAAGTGGTACGGCTGATAGTCTGTAATGTCAGTTCTGTTACAGGCTTGGTGTCAGAGTGGGTCTTGCTTTCTCCATGCTTCTTCCCATTCTGTCTGGCTCAGTTAATGGCCCCTCAGGAAATTATTCCCTGCCGAAAGGGAAGAGTAGTGTTTTAATGTGTCGCTAATAAGAAGTATTAAAAATATCTTGAAGGAAGGAAGAGAATTTGCCAGTAGGTCCTGTCCCTTTTCCAGAAGCTGTTGAGTCTTATACATTCTGTCATCCAGTCCTTCCCAGTAAACCATTACTGCTGGATAATAGGCAGACAGCTGACATACTGTAATCACTGTCTGCGATGGTAACTCCCAGTAGCCTTGTGTCTGACCTTTAAAATGTATTCATATTGAGAGCTTAAGTTGTGATCTTTTTTTCATTTATTCCTATCTAATGTAATGTAGTGTAATGCATCTAATGTAATGCTTAAAATCAGGATTCTTCAGAACTGCTATAAAAAATAATGAGAGTATCAATTACTTGTAAAAGTAAATAGTGGTTTGGGTTTTTTCTTTTATTAGATGCTCCAGCTGCTGGAATGAAAGATGGGTGCTGCTTGACAGACTTTATTCTTGTCACAAATTGTCAACAAGGTGACTGCGGATGGGCTTGATGTTTTCTGTTCTAGAACATCACAAAGGAACCTCCAACCTGGAAGATGCAGTTGCCAGAAGATCTCATTTTAGTTGGGGAATTTTCAACTCACAATCAACACAGCAGTTTCTCAGCTGCTCTTTTTTCAATATTGAAACAGCAAGAATGACCATGATAAATGAAATTGGTAATGTCTATGTACTGCTGGCACCCTAAACTGTTTTAATTGTCCTTTCACAGGGCTGCTAGTTGGATGTTTTTTTCGCAAACTTAATTGGGACTGATCTGAATTATAGCATCTGGCAGTTTTTTAATGTCCTTGTTCAGTTGTGCTTAATGTTTCATAGCCTCAGAGGGGAATACAATCTCAAGTTACTTCCAGGTCATACCCGAGCCAGTTGCTGAAGATATGATTGGATCTTTGATATGTTTAGCTCCTAGTGTCCTTGGAAGATCCTTTTTCCATATATGAACAGCAGATTATCTCCCCATCTAGCCTATATTGTTTTCTGCACAAATGCTTATAATGCTCACTTTTGTTATGTAGGTTGTTGTGCAAATAAAAAGCTCCATCTCAGCAAGAAATTCAAGTGAATCCCAAAGCTTTGCTGAAAAAGCCGATAAGGTCAAGCAGTTTTTAATTTTTAGCTAACATTTGCCGAAATATTTTTCACTGTTTGACCAGCTCCACTCAACAGGAGCCAATATCCTCATGTTGTCAGTAGCATGCACAACTGCACTAATCAGATCTTTCCTTGCACTGCAATTCCCTTTTTGCTTAGCCTAGCTGGGTTCTCCATCAATACAGCTGATTGCTATGGTTACAGACTACCTGCCATATGTTAGGCCTGAAGAGGCTGTAAAAGAAAATATTTTACTCCAAACAAGTAAATATTAGCCTTTCCTTACTGGAAAACTACATACATTTATTTAAACCATAGTTTATGATTATTTTTCACACCACTGCACAGACATTTAACAATTAAAACAAATAATGGCTTTTAACCAAACAGCAAGACTTTGACAACATGGAATATCTTTGTTTCTCTTTGTTCTCTGTGATGACCTGAGGAGAATTGTGTGCAGCCAGGTAAACACAGAAGAACATGATATTTTTTTAATTTTGCTTCAGATTTTTTTTATTGTTTCCTCATGTTTTGAAGTTGATTGGAATGGTGGAGCTGATATCAATGTGTGTAGCATGGATATTGTTGTGGCAGGAGCTGGCCGCAAGAATGAAGGAAAGCATCCAAACTTCCTCCCACTCTTTGTGAAATCAAGACCATAGTGGTCCACTGAGTCAAATATATTTATTGCTTTAAACAAACCTGCTTGATGCTTCTATCATCTCCTTACACTCCTGCATGTAGAATTTTCAGCAAGGGAATTTAGTTCATTTCCAGGGATGGGTAGGGAAGAGTGATGAAAATGAAATACTTCAGTCCTGTCAGCTTTCTCTGATCACTCATCACCAAGGCAACACATTAAACCTGTCCTCTTGTCTAGCCAAGCAACCTATTTTATAGGTACAGAATGTGAGCTATGAAGATAAGTTTTGAAACATTTGAGACCTCTTTTATCAGGACAATACCTGGCCACAAGAAAGAACAATAAAGTGTCAAAATATTCACATTCATACTCAAGTACAGTGTACTAGTTCATTGTCGTGGTTTAACCCCAGCCAGCAACTAAGCACCATGCAGCCGCTCACTCACTTCCCCCCCCCCAGTGGGATGGGGGAGG
>JAVJGG010000073.1:32738454-32752200 GCA_035590195.1 Aviceda cuculoides
TCTCTACAACTACCTGAAGGGGGGTTGTAGTGAGGTGGGTGCTGGTCTCTTCTGTCAGGTGGCTGGAGATAGGATGAAAGGAACTGGCCTCAAGTTGTGGCAGGGAAGGTTTAGATTGGATGTTAGGAAAAATTTCTTCACTGAAAGGGTGGTCAAACATTGGAACAGGCTGCCTAGGGAAGTGGTGGAGTCACCATCCCTGGAGGTATTTAAAAGATGTGTAGATGTGGTGCTTAGGGACATAGATTAGTGGTGGGCTTGGCAGTGTTAGGTTAATGGTGATCACTTGGTGATCACAAAGGTCTTTTGCAACCTAAACCATTCTATGATTCTGTGATTCTATGATCCCAGGCTTGGAGATTTGGCTTATAGCCAATTTAGTACTAACTGAACCACCAAAACCTCTTAAGGTTTGTTACAGATTTACCTTAAGGGGTACAAAGTGGTTGTAACATTTAAACAAGTGTTTTGCAGTCCTCATTTTATAACCTGAAGTCAATCTGGATGACAGTTCCCTTGCTAGAACAGTATTTTTCATGCTGTCCTAGTGATCTCTCTGGGCTATTTAATAGTACAAGTAATAAGGAAAACTTAAGTGACTGAGAGCAATCAGCTGAAAGTAGAAAACAGGATTTTCTGAATGTATGCTGAAATATAATATTTTCCATGCTGATATCTGGTATGGGGAAGTGTAATAAAGCTGACTACTGTTACAAGGAGCTCTAATAAACCAGGGACAAAGTCTCATAACCCTTAAATCTCTGAGTCTCTAAGGACTATCCCCTGACAGTAAATATTGATCGCAGCTGTGGACCCTCTTCTAGGGAGAAAGGCAATTGTTTACTCTATTTCTAGAGTCTGATCTTGTCTTTTCAAGGAGCTGGATGTATTTGGCAGACCAGTAAAATTTGCTTGAATACCATTTGGCCAATCTTATGAGTGGTGTGTGGAAGCTGAGTTGCATTAGTAATTTTATTGTATGCAATTTATCAAAGGATTTAGGTGACAAAGTATGCAATGTGTAAGATTAATCCAATCTCCCTTGCCCCGTCAAAAGTAGTATTTAAAATCCACTCAAGTTCTGTACAATGATTGAATCTGCCTACTTTTCAGGACTCCTTACCCATTGTAAACACCCATAACTTCAGTAACGCCAGTGCATAATTTAAACATGTCTACTTTAGGGAAGAGGCTGCCAAGATGCTTAGGTCTTAGGGCACGCACACTATGAGGAAAGGCTGAGGGACTTAGGTTTGCTAATAGAAATTGTGGAAGGGGGTGTCTAATTACACCCTACAGGAACTTGAAAGGAAATTAGAAAGATGATGGATCTAGTGTCTTCTCACTAGTGACAGTGGCAAAACAAGGGGCAATGATCACATGGTGATGCTGGGGAGGTTCTTGCTGAACATTAAGAAAAACTTTCTCCCTGAGAACGGGGTTCTGTACTACAACAGTTTATCCAGAGCTGTGGAACAATCCCTATCCATTGAGCTTTTTGAGATTTGCTAAGTCAAAGTGACCAGTCTACTGACCAGTGCTGTCAACAGAGCTCAGAGATGAGGCAGGACTAGATGATCCCCAGAGATCCTTTTCATTTGTTTTAGGACAAACTTTCTCTGATCCTATGAACCTCCATTTTAAATTGTGTGAGTAGGCAGCTGGAAACCCAAAGTGTTATATCACTTCATCAAAGACAGTACTGAACTTTTGCCTTGTAATACAGGCTTTATAACATTCACTCAAGAAGTGGGAACTCTGTTTCTTCTGAAAGAAATTGAACCTCTCTTTCCTGTATATGAAAAAATATCCTCACCAGTAGACCATGATGAATGCGTTCATCATCTCTTGTTTTGAAAGAGAGTAACTGGACAGGCAGGACTATCAGTATAGCTTACTATCAAAGAGTATATATATTCATATATAATAGAATATGCAAAAGCTCTGGTTTTGCAGTAGTCGTTATGGCACTAGAAATATCAGAAATGCTGTTCTGGATTCTATCCTCTGGCACATATACAATTTTTATACATTAGAACATCTCCAAATTTACAGTTAAAATAAACCAAAAATCAGTATGAGTACAGGAGGCAGGCCTTTAGATCTCCTCATCTCTCTACCTGAGTATGTCAACCTCTAGGTTAAAATCAGGCTTTTTCTGTCTGGTTACCTTCTAGCTACACAGTGAATCCATTTTAAGAGGAGGTATGGAGACTGCAGCCACATCACTTCATGAATAAGTATTTTTTTATCTGTGGGCTGAATAAATCTTATATCACTGCTTCTTACTTCCTAAGAGAATGCGGAGGTGGTAGGGAAAGTGACACCTACTATTTCCTCAGAGTTCCTCTGCGGAAGCATGTGATTTCCCTACGTAGTGACTAAAAGCATGTAAATTGGGTGGACTAGATTATTTCTTGCAATCTTCCAGTATACCCTTCTGTCATCAGTGATTACACACAGAATTTGGGCCATTACATTAGCCAGACAAAATCACCTCTCCCTCCCTCTTCTACCTGTCATCCTTACATACTCATGACCTCCAGGACAAAACATTAGTGAAAACACATCTCTGTAGTCAACAGGTTATAAGGGAAAGGAGGAAGCTTCAATTCTGTTTTGTGTTCTGAAATTTGTTTCTTCATTTTAAGTGAAACTGTCGTTGTAAAATATGCCTACATCATTCTTGGAGCAAGCTAACTTCCCACAGTCTTGACCTCCTCAGGAGGGCACCCTAACAAGTAGCATGCAGAAAAATAAATACCTCTGGAGCTCTTATGACCCAAGATATCTAGAAATATATTCTGCATACTGGGACAGTTTGGTACCACAGGAACAACAGACTGATATACATGCTAGATCTATATCCAGACTATGCTACAGGCTAGTAGCTTTAGTAATATTCTTCTCACAGGTGGGATAGGTGGACCTGAACCTCAAAAAGCACAGGGGAATGCAGAATCAGTTGCTCCTGGCTGGACGGTTGTATATGGGAAGCAACAGCAGTTTCTCCAAGTCTGTTCCTTCTCAACTGTCTTTTAAAAGATAAAGCCACTGCAATTGCCTTTATTAAGGAACTTTAATCTTTGTATTTGTGATAGGTGGCTCTGAGCTCAATTCCTGGACTGAATCCTTAGAGGACATTGTAAGAGAAATGTCTAGTTTCTAGGTCCTTAATAAGCTTATGCAGTGATCAGATTTTTCAGACCTTTCAAGAGACAATTTTAGGTACAGAGAATGACCCTGAGCACTCACAAAATTTTCATGTGTAAAGTGGGCAGTAACAAGTTTAGATGACTATCATTAAGATGTAGTTGAGCACTGGGGTCAGGTTAATACTATTAGATTTAGCAGCCTAAATATCACTTTAAGAATATAAATACTTTTGCCTATCTGGACCTTATACTTTAGGATTTTAAAAGAGCTCAGCATGCTGCTGCTCCCAGCGAGAGCCGTGGATACTCTGCTGGATACTATCCATTGCTGTGCTATGCTGCACACAGATAATCTACTTGACAAGAAATTGCACTGACTGACCCTCCTTGAGGTTACATTAGTCCTTCACTACTTTTATTCCTCCTACTTCCCTGTTCAGCATCCCTTTTTTCTCATATTCTCAAATTTCCTATGTACTACCAGTTTTAGCTAGCCTTTTTTATTTTTTTCTGCTTTTTCTGCTTTTCCTTCTTGTCCACACTGTTCAGTATTAGCCATTATACTGGCACCAAAGCATATTAACAGCACAACGTTGGTTTTCTTTCTTATTCCTGAACCACTTAACATCCCCATTATGTGACTGAGACACTACTGATCTGTAAACTGCTTAAAACTTAGCTGTTTGTGTACTATTTGCCTTTAATAAAGAAATACTCCATTTGACTGCTGAACTGGAACCCCTGGCAAACTTCTTAAGACTTCATTTTTAATAAACTATTAATAACTAATTTGCTACATAGTTTTGTATCAGTTATTGTCACTTATAGTGATAAACACAAATCTCTTTAAGGGTTAAATTATTGTTTATACTACAACTGCTCAACAGGATAGGCAGTGAATCATTTTGAACCATGTCTCATTAGATAAGAACATAAATTGACTTTTAATAATAAAAGCTTCCCCCTCACACAGTATTTCATTTCTAGTAAAGCTAGTTTAGATCCTAATCTAGGATGTGCAAATAACTTCTACACAGAATGAAATATGAACATATAAAACATATTCTAGAGAGTGAGTAAATACAGTAAAATGTCTATAGTAAAACTATCCTTATTATGTTTTTATGATAATATTTTGCTCTCATAAACTCTGATAATAATAAAATGTAGCATTTTTTGAAGATTTTTTAAATATTAAGAAAAGAAAGTTACATTAGAGAAGTTCATATATGAATGTATTCCTATAGCCGTGTACACACACTATGGCTAATGTAAGTCTGATAGGTAGCTACACCATTTTAACGAGTACAAAGATGAAAATCAAAGCTGTCTTGTCCTTGTCCAACAAACTAGACATTCCAGATCTTCTTTCATTCAAAGTTCAATCATTACATTGCTGTTTACCATTAAAGCCTGGATGATTATTTTAAAATTTGTTTGGTAGCTTTAATAAAAGAGTTTACACTCTGAGTTTATTTGATTTTGTTGTTTTAACATAAAGGACTCAGTTGTACCACGCATCATGAAAAATGTGCCATTTTTATAATGTGTTTCTCCCTGTTTTTATGAAATCCTGAATCTATGTGCAGAGCTGCAATTTATTAAATGTCATGGATGGGTCATCTGACCAGTAGTTTGAGCAAGAAATTCATATCCCATGATTCCGAAGGCTGAAAGGTTAATACATAACAGATGCTGCTTTGGAGGAAACCATTACAGGCAATGCTTTGCAATCAATGAGATGCTATTATGAGCAATAGAGCCAATTTCTTTTAATCAATGAACCTTTATTACGACATTTACTAAGAGAAGCTCTGTGCAGTTCTTATAAACCATTCTACAATCTTCTAAAAATAATTCTTTTTGTTTTTGAAGCCTTTTTATGGTTTCTCTAGTTTTGCTCATTTTAAGGTAGCACGCTGGATTTACACGCTACTTTCCTGATGAATAAAGAGCAAAAGAAACATGGTACAAAACATGCGTTTAAGCCTGAGATGCACCAAAGGCTGTATGTGAGTCCTGTTAGGCAGTGAGTTGCAGTGAGCACTACCACACGGATATGAAAACCTGTCACAAGCAGCTCAGCCCACACATTTCTGAATAGGAGATTTCATTCAGCGTGAGGCCAGTCAGTCTGCATCCTCAGTGCAGACCTAGCTGGAGGCTGCCTGCAGAGTGTACTGTACTTGCCTGTGTGCCACCATCATGTTTGGTGCCTTAGTTTCATATTGCATGTTGAACGAAGTGGTTAACTGTTTAAGAGTATTTTTCACATTAAAGAGAGACACCAAGAAAGTGTGTCCCTCTTGACAGACACCAGGAGAGGGAGTAGTCTGTCCTACTGTCCATCCCTCTCTCCATTGGGGAATACTTAGTCCCTGCTGGCACTAAGGAATCTTACCATGGGAGCTGGCTTTGGATTAGCATTGGTTTTTTTCCCTTCTTTTTGACCTGCAGCTGTTCTCTCTCCTCTGGGCAGAGAATGAAGCTCAACAGTTTGATCCTGGATGGCTACCACCCCAGGCAGATGCCTAATATGCAGAGATTAATGGAATCCCACTTTTTTTAATTAGGTGAGAAATGTTTTTTTAAGAAAAGATGTGGCCAAACAAGATCAGGAAAATTTTCAACTCAAATAATAACCAGAGGAGGAAGCCAAAGGCTGAAGGAATGGAAGAGTGGAGAATCTGGAGATCTTGCTCCATGATTTTCCCAGGGACCAAAGGGAGGCTGGCCAGCCCATAGTTCCCTGGATTGCCCTTTTGGACTTTTTTGAGGATGGATGCAACATTTGTCTTCCCCAGTCTCCAAGTCCTTTCAAAAGTGATAGATATCAACTTTGCACAGACATTTGGAAGTTTGCTCACACCCTCAGATGCAGCCTGTTGGGTCCTGTGGACTTCTGTGGGTCAAGCACTCCAAGCAATCTCTGACTCCATCCTCATCCATAACTGGTAGACTCCATCCTGATCCTTTGCTCCTCTAAACACACAGGCCTTGGAGACCTCACTGGTAAGGGCTAAGATAAAAAAGACACTGAATACCTCAGCCTTATCAGTATCTGCTGCCACTGGATTTTCTGTCCCAGCAATGAACTGACATTTTCTTTTTTCAGCTTTTTACTGCCAGTGTAGTAGTAGAGATTATTCTTTTTGCCTATGATGTTCTTGTAAATCTTAACTGCATTTCAGCTTTGGCCTTCCTAACACCACCCCTATGTGCCCAGGAAATATATTTATTCCTCCTTTACAACATGTTCCTGCTTTCTCCTCCTGTGTGTTGCCTCTTTGCATTGGAGCTCTGGTATGAATTTCCTGCTTAGCCAACCTTGATATGTCTTATTTGTTTTCTTGAGTATTGGGACAGAATATTCTTGTGCTTGGAGGATGCTCATCAAAGACTTGTCAGCTTTTCTGAGCTACTTTGCCTTTCAGAACTGCCTCTTACAGAGTCCTACTGACCAGTTCCTGAATAAGTTCAGGGTTGCTCACCTGAAGTCCAGGGTTTTGACTGCACCATGCTCTATCCTCACCACCCTCAGGACCTTTAATTCCACTACTTTAAAGTTGCTGCAGCCAAGGCTATTACTGATTATCATATTCCAAATCAATTCTTCCTTTCTAGTACTAATAAATGTCACCAGTCCTTGGAGCCAAGGATGGACGCAAACCAACATCATCTATCCCACTCTTCTCATTTTCACAGAATAATTCCCAGGGACTGAGGTGAGGCTGACCCACCTGTAGTTGCCTGGGTACTCCTTATTTCCCTTCTTGAACATAGGAGTGACAATTGCTTTCCTTCACTCTTTGGGCACTTCTTCCAGTTGACATGATAAATCAAAGATTATCAATAGTGGCCTTGCAATGACATCTGCCAGCTCCATCAGTGTGTGTGTTGCATCCCATCAGGGCCCATGGACTTATATAAGTCCAGTTAGCTTAAGTATTCCCTGACCTGATCCTCTTCCACCAGGGGTCAATTTTCCTTGCTCTAGCCTTTCCCACAGTCTTGGGGATCTGGGATCCCCAAGGGGTTATCTGACATCCAGTAGGCCATCCTTTTCTGTATCCTGTGTAACAAGGTACCGCATCTGGTTGAGCAGCTGGCCTGCATTTTCCTTAGTCTTCCTTTTGTCACCTATGTACTTATAGAAGCCCTTCTTGTCTTTGACATCCCTGGCCAGATTTAATTCCATTTGGGCTTTAGCTTTCCTAACTTCATCCCTGGAAGCTCAGTAATTTCTGTGTTTCTTCCATGTTCTCCATCCTTGCTTCCGCCCTCTGTATGCTTCCTTCTTGTGTTTGGCTAGGAGACCTTTGTGCATCCGCATAGGCCTTCTGGCATTTTTACCTGACTTCATATTCATTGGGATGGATTGCTCTTGAGCTTGGAGGAGGTGATCCTTGAATATTTACTAGCTTTCTTAGGTCTTTCTTCCCTCCAGGGCCTTATGCCACAGGACTTTTCCAAGAAGACCTTTGAAGAGGCCAAAGTCTGAGAACGTGTTGTTCTCAGTGTGCGACCAGATACTGTGACTCAGTTGCCTCTCTGTCAAAATTATTTAAAATTCTTTATCTTCTCTGTGTTTGAAATCTTATTCATGGATTTTGAGGCAAAGCCAACCATTTAAAACCCTTAAACAAGGCCATAGATATGATTTTTCAGCAATCTGATGTTCTACAGAGATATACTCTATACAGTATATATATTTTACTCTGTAATATAATACACCCATATTATACCCATGTATTTGAATATACATGAGAAGAGAAACATGCAAGACTCCCTTGAAAATAAAATCTGTGCGTATGGTTTATTCTTAGTAGTGCTATTCTCTGAAAATATTGAGTCACTTTCTTTTAAGTATGTGCATTTTGTAAGGAAGATTTGTCCTAAAAATAGTCATAAAAAATTTAGGTTTGCTCCATAACTCTGCTTATTTCCATCCCATATATTCTGGAGACGTCAGGGAAAATTTCAAATGGGGAAGATGGAAAAGAAAAAGTGTTAAAACAGTTATATAAAATGTGAAAATGCAAATGCTTTCAGATCTCTTTTTTTTTTTTTAACTCAGGGTGTCTCCTCCCATTTTTGTAGCAGTATCAGTCTCATACAGTATATCATCAACTATATGTAGAGAACTCAGAAAATAAGTTTTATCTGCACTGAGAATATGCAGAAAGTCAACTTTCATAACCAGCTTTCTAAAGCAATGCAGCAGAGTTTTTGTTATGTAATTATCTAACTGAAGACACCACAGAAGCAAACAGAAGCAGCAAGAAGAGGAGTTGTCTCCTTGGCATATGTTATGTATGGCGGAAAAGTACAGCTTTCATTCAAGGATGTTTGCAAATCCACTGGACATGTTGACAAATGTAGTCTTTTATACGAAAAGAAAACCAGTCTGTCTAACACATGTTAGCAAGCCACCCCAGGTGGGCATTTGAAAAATAAAATAGAGCAGTGAGAGCAGCAAAATGACACTGTTACGTAGCGCTGTAAACTGGTAAGGAATTTACCCTAAGGCTGTCAGCAAGGCTTCCTGACGTCCCTTGTTGAACAAAGTGCGCCATACCAAGCCTTGGCTAACAGTTTACACATCCGTATGAAATTGGACCAGGAACTACAAGGTCACCATACTTATGTGAAGGATACACTCTGGGTCAAATCCAGGGGAGCAGTCACAGGAAATTTCAAAGACTTGGCTGTAATCCCTGGAAACAAAGTCTATAAAGATTAAGGATCCCCTCTTTTTCACCTGAAAAAGTTAAATGCTAGAGAACTGCGTGCACAGTGTTGTATCTCATGCATATAATGTCTTGCAAAACAATCATCACAGTCTGTGCTGACTTCCACTGTGATCATGGGAAGAAGAAAATAAATAGAATTTTCAGTCTTCCTTTGTGGATCCTTAATTAATGTATTTGTTTTTAGAAGACTATTTTAGGATAGATTTGAATGCTCATAGACTTGAATACTGGCACCAAATTCCCCATACCTGTTAGCACTCACTTGCTTAGTTTTGGCCTGTGTCTCTTCAAGAAGGTGGAAACTATATAAAATGTTCTACATGATCTGGAGTTCTTTGCTCATTTCAGTGAGAGCTATTACATGTGTAGAGACTTGATGCCATCATAAAGTCAGGTGGGGCCTGATTCCACAGTTTGAAAGAAAGTGCCAACAACTAGTTACCAGGGCAGAGTAACTCGGTGACAAGTACATCAGGCTAAATATGTATACATAGAAGAGTGTAATTTGCATGTGAAGGTGTCCTGGATCCAGCTGGGACAGAGTTAATTTTCACAAGAAGCTGGGAGAGTGCACAGCCAGGACAACTGACCCAAACTAGCCAAGGAGACATTCGATACCATATGATGTCATGCTCTGTATATAACTGAGCTGGCCAGGGGCAGGAGGGATCACAGGTTGGGAACGGGCTAAGCATCGGGTTCTGGATGGTGAGCAATTGCATTGTGCATCACTTGCTTTATACATTCTTTTGTTAGTGTTACTGTTATTATTTCTTCTTCTCTCCTTGTGTTGTCCTATTAAACTGTCCTTATCTCAACCCACAAAGTTTTATCTTTTTCTTTCGATTCTCCTCGCCATCCCGCTAGAGAGGGGAGGTGCGAGCAAGCGGCCATGTGGTGCTTTATTACCAACTGGGCTGGAACCACCACAGAAGGGAGCAAGGACTTACTATTTACAGAGTAGCCAGGATCTCATGGACTGTTTAAGTGAGTTCATGCAGATTCACTATCTAGGGAGAAAATCCACAACCAACCAAGCAGAAATAAAGCTCAAGCACTAACCTATAGGCGTTTTCATATTTTTTTCAATCATTTCCAAAACACAAACTCAGAGAAACTCAGGCTGCTGACTTGCAATAGGACTTTCTAATAACTTTCTAACTTAGTCTGGTGGAAGAAGTGACCTATTTCCTTATTAGTTTTCTTTACCACTGGTTTCAACATATGGCACATATAGAGTAAATAATATTTACTTGTGCTGGAAATAAGTATTTCCAAATCCTTTAAATTGTCATACAGTCCTTAGTACATATAACATTTTCTAAAAGCCATTGCTATATAGTTTATGTGAAGTATGTGAAGTTATCATTGTAAATAACAGGATATAAGACCAGAAAAACATCTTCTGGAGATATACCTCGAAATTAACATTGAATTAGATCTTTGTATTTGTGAATTTCTGACAAAGTTAAAAGGTAACATTGGAAGTCTTTACTAGCAGGTATGTGGAGTGAAATTTAGTGTGATTCTTTTTTTAATCCCTTTGACAATTCATAGTTTTTACACAAAAAAGCCTACAACCTGTGAAAACATTTATTGTGAAGTGATTTAAATATTTTGTAATAAAGTGCAGCTTGAAGTAAAGTAATTTAGAGATTTAGTTCTGCGCACAGCAAGTTACAAAACTGTCAAAATCCCATAGATTTTTTGCCCTGGATCAGTTCACTCTTAGAATTTGATTTTATTTTTTTAAACATGATCTGTACTTTCACAATTATTTTCCACCAAAAATCTTGTGGGACACATCAATTCTGATTATAGTCTTTAAAGTGCTTCCTGTATAATAAGTGAGTCATAGATTATAAGCTTTATTTTTTTAACTCCCATCACTCCCCATATTATCTTTGGAAAGGATGATTTTTATCCATTCTTTCTAAAAAAAATGATCATATCCTCTTTTCTCTCCCTGCTATTCACCTTTTGAATGAAAGAACTTTCCAGGGGAAGGTTTTTCTTATTAAGGCATTAAACCCAATACATTGCATATATACTTAATATTTCATTGTTATAAAAATATTTGAATATCATAAAAATATGTGAATATTCTTATTATTAATAGTATATTTATAATGTGAATACATTAATCATATATTCTATTAAATTTCAAAAAATATATATATTTGTCCTTTCCTGTTCACACCTTGACTTGGGCACAGATAAATTAATATATTGGTCCCGTTTGTCCTATATAATTTTCTTGTATAAACATTTTTCACATACGAATACATTTTTCCATAGCTAGACCCCATATACTTTTTTATAAAGAAGGATCACTTTAGTGTGAAAGAAGCATCCTTGCCCTGGGCTTAAAGTACAGGAGCTGTATGACTTTAAATTATAAATTGAAGAACAATCTCAACATCTGCATGTGATACAGAAGTGCTATTTCTTATGCCAAGGAAAAGCCATGCTGTCATGTTCACTGTTGTTTTCAATATTTCATTCTTAAGATGGTGGGACCTAGAGGTGAAAGCTGAATCCTCAAGTGATAGCTTATAAAATTCCTAATTGCTTTTGCCAAAACATGACTTACTGGTTTTGAAGGATACTGCTGGTACAAAGGCATGTAGCTGACGAGGCAGTGAAAGGGAGAGATCCAACCTTTGTGTCACTTCTGCTGGCAAGAGTGAAGTCAGCAAAGCTGCACTTTTTACCTTTTCGTATGACAAGACAATTAGACTGCAGTCGTTCACGAGTAAATGAACCCATCACGGTACGGAAAGAGTTCGTGGCCACAGTTAAATGCTTCATGAAGAATCACGCTCCCAGTACATTCGATTTGGCTTCCAGAGGTTTTCTCATTTACCCTTCACGAATCCCTGAGATTTGTGAAGGACCCTGGGCACTTGGAAGCTCGCATGTGACAACTCATCTGCGCACATTCAGACCACAGCAGCAGTTGCATCTCTGTTCCTTTTGAATCAGTGTCACAGCAGAAGAGACTCGCATCTGAGCATACGCTCAAAGCCACACATTGTTTTGGACTTGCTTGGTTTCAGCCAGCACCAGTAACCCCTCAGAAGTTACATGATGTTTTATGGACACCTACGTGTTTGCTCCCCAACCCCAGCCTGTAAACCTCAAGGCCTCCAGTTTCATTTACTTCCATCTTACTGTTGCTAAAGACGCCAGCCTCCAGAAACAGAAGCAGAAAATATTCAGAATTCCATGAGGTAAAGAAAAATACAGAAAATGAAATTTTAGTTGTAAAATATACCTCTTTACAGCTCTTCTAGCACTTATACCTCTGCTGAGATTATTGTCTCTGCTTATTTGGGCATCCAGAAATTGAAACAAGTAGAGACAAGCCAAAGTACTACTGTCCAGTCTATTTTACCTCTGTTAGAATAGTGGCATACATGATGAATGAAGTCAGCAGGTCCAGGCGTCCTGTGACTACTCATTATCTAACAGAGTAAGAATAAAGAATGGTTAGAGATATCAGTACATTTTCTAGCTTTCTAGTTTACCACCTAGATCCATTACTTCTAGCTGTCAGAGGTTTTATGGCCTAAGTACATCCTTGCAACACAGCATGGTAGGCTAAAGTGTAAAGACTTTAAGTTTCTAACCATCTAAATATTCTTCCTCTGGTCCCATTTAGAAAAGAAAAAAAAAAAAAAAAGTCATTTTAGCTTTGCTTTTACATTCAACACATGGGGCTGGAGCAAGCCGTGTGTGTCCTGAGTCTAACTGGCTGAGAGCATTGAACCACAGTAATTACACGGCAGGGCACAGGCAGGGAGGTTTTGAAGCCTCGTGAGATGGTTCTCTCTTCTTCTTGGGAAGATCTCGGGGTGGGTGTCCTGGACAATTCATGGCCTGTGATCAGCAACGTCTCACATTTTATTTATCAGAACATGTTTTCCCTTCACTTTTTCATTCAGTGTCTGTTGACTGATAGTGGAAGGCAGGCTGCCGAACTGGATTATGAGAAATGCCCGTGTCTACATCTCTCTTGTATCTGAGCTGTGTGCCTGTCAGTCATCTACCAAGGAGTGATGGGGCTTAAAACCTCAGGGTCGACAGGGAGTAGCTTAATAGAAGTTTACATACAGCAAAGGGAAGGAGTAAATTTGGACACGTCTATGGAATTAAACCTCTCCCAGAAATCCATTGTCATTAGTGCCTAAAAGCTTCATTAAACCTCCATTTATCCTGGCACTTATCATCTTTTCTGTCAAAAGTAGCCTTCAAAGGATGTCTCCAAGCCATTAAGAGTGCTGTACTGCATGACTGCACAGCGCTCAATTTACTTCACACACTGCAAGAACAACAAAACTCTTCTTAATACATTTGCCCATCTAGGAAGCATCAGTTTCATTTAGGCAGCATCTCCACTTTTTTCAGCTCATTTCTATGTAGAATTCAAGGTGGTGTCTCCTATCTGTTAAGCTCTACATGATTTGTTTCTTGGCCTCAACCGCGGCAGCTAACGTCAAGATTGTCACATCACGTTAACAGCCTTTCCAAACTGCTGGACACCACTCTGAGTCAAATTGTGTCACTTACAAAGGGAAATTCAGTTACAACAGAGGCTAGCAGCTGGGGCTGCAAGTCGAGACATGTACCTAGAAATGCAGCAGTGTTCCTGGAAATCTGGATACCAGAATTAATGTTTGTGGGTTTTTTCTAGAATATGTCAGATAACCTTGAAGTAAAGCTGTTCTCCAGAGCAGAATGTCTACTGAAAACATCCTTATTGAAAGAACCTGGGAAAGGCAAATGGGGAAAAAAGCAAAAGGGAAAAAAGGGAAAGGGAAAAAAGGAAAAGGGGA
>JAVJGG010000073.1:32752300-32768846 GCA_035590195.1 Aviceda cuculoides
CCCCCCCCCGCCCCCCCCCCCCTTTTTTTTTTCTAATAGCACATACAGAGTATGATAGTATTTAAACATTTTAATGTCTTTAGTGGTATCCACAAAATAAGTGGATTTTTTGGTAACTACAAATTTAAGAAATTACAAATTGGATAGATTCTTGGTATTGCAGTGTTGAGGAAGCAATGTGAAACAGAAAATAATTACTCTAATGTATGTTTTTTTCTTAATTTTTTTTTTTTTTTTTTTTTTTTGCTTAAGTTTCACATCACGGACATTTATTAAATGTGATCATCAGCTCACAGTAGAGCATGCATAAGCACCATCCGCCAAGCACTTTGCTGTACCATGCACACAGTTACAGACACCTGACCACAAGTGCCTATTAACCATGAAGCAGTGAGCTGCAGTGTCATTTGAGCACCTCAAAAGGAACAAGCAGAAGCTGGTGAAATGTAGCTGCACATTAGCTGTATTCATATACAGATTAGAAGAAATGAAAGACACTGTACCATGAGAAAAACAAACAAACAAACAGAACAAAACAAAACCCCCAACCCAACCAACAAAAACATTAAGTGAAAAATTGTTGTATTGGTGGTTATGATGGAAGGCTTTGCATATCTGAAAGAGGGTCAGAAGTTTGTCTTCTTTTCTCACCTGGAACTAACTTTTTTATTTTTTTGCCCCTCCACAAATGGTCTTTGTTAAAAAACCCAACAAACTATATGGGGAATTTATTTGCTGTCTGAAGCCTTTTAAAATGATACTTTCTTGAGGACATGTTACAGGTAATAAAGCCAGAGAAAGCGGCCTTTTCTGCAGCAGTAACTTAGAGACAGAGTTTTATGAAAAATCGGAGAGAGGGAACTCAAACACTGTGGACAATTTTGGTCAGAACCATAGTGAAATAGAAGAAAACATTAGCAGCCATATTTTTTGAAACATTTTTTCCCAAGCCAGAAGCTTTATTCTGTTTTTTTTTTATGTGCTTGTGATCACACCACTGATATTTAAGGCCTTACTGATACAGAGGAGCACCTGGATACTCAAACAGTCCCATCTCTTTCAGGGATAGTTGCTTTCACACTAAGATGCTACTAACACAAAATAAGACTTCAGGAACAACCAGCTAATCAGATATTGTTAGTAGGCATCTAATTAGATTTTACTAATTAGTTCCTATTAAGTTAAATTGAAAGTTAAAAATATACTACGATTAGACCCAGAAATAGAACTAGGGCCACTGAAATTATCCTTGTCACAATATTGTTCAAATTTACTGCCAAACTGAATTACAATGTGAAATACCGCACAATTCCAATCAGTGAATACAAAAAATATTTTGTTGCATTTCAGAAACTGCCTTTTTTGGAATATATTTCCCATGAAGACTTTTGGCCCAAGGTGCTGTGTGCTTGTGTCCTATGTGCACGCTGCAGGTTGAGATGCTCTTTAGCCATGTAGCGTAACAGGGCTACGCAAAACTATCAGTCATGCTTAAGAGAGGAATGACAGAACTGGAAGGAAAATGGACATAAAATGATCTGTGATTCTTTTCAGGTTGGAAAGTAATTGGGTACTTAGCATAGGTATTTTTTGTTGAGGTAAATTTACTGCACTTACTAGCTTTAGAAATTGCTGGTAACTCATTACAAAGCAAGCAACCCAAACCCAAACGCTTTAGCACTGCCTTTGACTTGGTGCAGTTAGGGCCAACAGACTTTGGCTGTTGACATTAAAAGGCTCATGATCAAATGCACAACATCTAATAGTATCTTGCTAAAAGCAAACAGAAAAAAACTACTCAGCCAAGGAGAGCATATCAGGTATTCCGGGAGTGATATTACTAATGGCAACTCAGTGAGGACTGTGGCAAAATCTTGATTCTGTCTTCCAGTTCATCAGGTTAAACCAACACTGTCCTGCTACAAATGTCAGTGAACTTGGGCTTGTGTAACGGATGGAGGGATCATGCATAAGCAGGAGCTTGGTATCACCTACAGACTGCCTTAACTGGGTTGGGGGTTTTTTTAGAAATTCTAAGATTCTTTTTTCATTGCTGTGAAGTCAGCCTTTTGTAACACTAGTTTTATGGCAATTTGAATAACATTATCCGTAATTATCATTGCTATTGCTATTACGATTACTATTATTGTTTGGCAGTCTTCCTAACGTAAATGAATATTTTCGACTAGAAAAGCTGACAGCCTCTCTTGCTGACTTACCAGCAAGACTGCAGTGATAAACTCCAGCAAGGAGGAATTGGGTTTCTAGTTTTATTTGTTTCGTGTATGTGGCCTTGTCAGAATGAGAATTTCTATGAGTGTGGCAGGTATGCACTGACTTAAGAATAGATATAATGCCTATCCTCATGTGATGTGTTTAATGGTGATGAAACAGTGGTACGAGGCAAATGTGAGTTCAAGTTCATGTCTAAGTACAAAAGCACTCCCTATCACTTTCTACTATTGTAAGCTGTTGTAGACAGACTTGTGCCTTTATTCAGTTTATCTAGATCTTTGTGCACTAGATACTGCTCTGTACCTGGTGCAAATATGGGACTACTTTAATTGAAAGAAAAAAAAAAGAAATATTGTATAGGGTTGGCATGCATGGTTTGTGCGATCTGTTGCTGTTAAGCTATAAAAGAACTTTCCTGAAAGAGTCCTCCCTATAGGCAGCATGTTTCAGGGTAAAATTTCAGCTTTTTTTATTTTGTGCTGTTCAAAAATTCATAATTGCATAAAAGAAAAACTTGAAATGGGAAATGGAAATGAGGCCTTCTCTACTTATTGCAAATTTTTAAAATTTTTTTGTAGCAATGACCATGGGAAGATTTAAACATCTAAAAAAAGTATGTGCAGTTGAAAACAAGGAGATATGATGCAAGTTATCTTATAATATCTGCTGGCTGTTCCTTGCATAGTTATTTTTCAACAAAACCAAAGTATGATAATAATAGTAAAAGTAATGTGTATGTGTTAATGAAATAGTTGCTGTGTATGTATTTCACACCTGGATCTGTGAATAACGGCTGAACAGACCTAGATCATAGTAGGATGAACATGAAGAAACATGAGGAATTATTCGAGGGAGAAGGGGGAGCAGATGGTATGAGGGGAGGGAAAAGACTAAGGGGGTTGTCATACACGTATCTTGAATACCACAGGCCAAGCATGACAGGGCTGACTACACCACTGTAGCGATGTCCGTTTTCCACCCACGCCACGGCTACATCCATCTGTGCTATGATGTTTGCAAGAGAGATACTGCTGATATTCAATAATTTAAGAATAGCACAAGACCCAAGGGGCTGTTCCTCCCTCCCTTCAGCCTTTAATTAGGAAGCCTAACTATAAAATTTTTTCCTAGGCAAAACTTTTCCTGAATATAGGTACCTAAAGCATCCTTAGGTTTTTACACCCTAGGCTACTGATTTCTGGGGGAGAGAGGTAATCAAAATGACATTCTTTCCAAACCAGGGAACTAGCTGAGCTCTCAGAATTTTCCATGAGCTAATAACATTTAACACAGACTAAACTGCCTTGGTCATATAGTTTAAAGCGTTTTAATTGTGACTTTTCACTTTCGCCCTTTGATATTTAACTTCTTAGTGTAAGTTTATAAAGAGAGTTTTTCAAGCTCTCTTCACAGGAAAAAGCTGTTATTGAGAACTTTGAAGCTGAATTCCTAAATATATTAAAAATGAGGGAAAAAAATCAAAATTACTTTTCTGAGAAAAGCAGTTTTCATTTGGCTTAATAATTATTTTCTGAGGAAAAAAGATGTCAGGATGTTTTTTAATTTTTTTTATCAGGGATTCTTAATTTTTAGATTTATGATGTAGAGAGATGGCAATGGCTGGGTGTTAAGCTACTACCAAAATAAACCCAAAGATTTTTAAAAAAACATATCCAAGCTGTCTAATCAAAGAAATTATTTAAATCTGCTGGAAAAGTAGTTTTAGATTTTCCCCAGCTTTTTTTTTTTTTTTTTAAGTGAAAAAATTATTAATTGGAAGCCTTTTATTTAACAAAAGAATGTAAGCAGATATATTTTGGAAAAATTTTATATTCTACAGACAAAATAATTTTCAAAGCTGGATATATAAGTAAACAAGTAAAAAGCTTGAATTCCCTTTTGATGAAATTTCAAATGCTAGATGTTGTTCTGTCATGCTTCAAATTTGAACAAATTTAATTATTTCTAAGCATTTGAAGGATTGTTGGTAAATCTTTTCTAGGTGTTTTAGAAACAAGAGTGTCACCGAAGTAGACTATATCAGTTAAGCATTTTGAAGTTATAAATTAAATTTTTCCTGTTGAAACATGAAGTGGTCTCAAATAGTTTTTTATAGACATTTATTCTGCATGCCTATTCCATACAGTGCTAGTGGGAAATAAGGTCATAGGAGACTTGTTAGATTTGATATGAGTAGAAAATTAAAGCAAAGAAGTAAGAAAGCAGGAAGGAGATGACTGCAATCTAAATAAAATCTGAGTGCTGTGCAGGTTATCACTGGAAACTTTGGCTATAAAAGTTTGGCTATAAAAGCATGAGTGCTTTTGAAAAGGATGTCTGACAGCCAGATATCCAAGTTGCCGGATGAAACTCTGCTAAAGGAATAACTTCTATATGAAATGCAAAAGAAGGGATTAAGGTCATTTAAGTACTGTACTTAGGTTGTTAGAGATTACATTTTTCTAATTTAAGATACAGTATATGTTTCATTCTGAGTCATGGAGGGAGAAATGTAGGGATATCTAGTTAATGCAAATTGCTAGGAATAAAAACTGGGGGGGGGGGGGGATCCCCACTGCCTTTATCCTAATTTGCATCTGCACTTAAGATGAAAAAGAATGAATATAATTGCTTTAGAGGGGTGTAAGTGAAAGAAGCTAAATTAATACTAGTTATGAAGCAAGATTAAAGAAGTTCAGCTTTTTTTCTCATTTAAGAAGAGGAGACTTCACAGTGACATAGCTGAAGTTTCTAAAATTATGAAGAGTGGAGATTAGCAGAAGCAACGAACAAAACATTAAGAGAAAAATGAATTTACAAAATTGGCAAAAGAAAGAGAATATATACAGAACTATTTCAGATAAATAGTGCTGTTCCTACAAAATCTTCTACCAGAAGAGCAGCAGACATGCAAACTCAGGAGAAGAGAGACAGTCTTCCAAGCAAATGGTTGGTGCAATTTAATACAAAGAAAACCAGAAACTGAAATTTGGGGTTGTGAAATGAGTCTGGAGAAACTGATAACCAAGAGATGCTTTCAGCTAAAACTCAAACAAACTTTTTCCAAAGTCTGAAAAAATAACAAAGTTGGTCTTCTTTTTTCTCTTTACTCATTTTCCCCCAGACGTACATAGCCTTGCTTGTGTTTAATAATATTTGATTCCCAAAGCAGGTTTGCTGCAGTCAGTCCTGAGCAAGGGGAAAAGGATCCATTGGTATCTACAATAGTATATAGATAATAGCCAGAAGCAGATGCTCACTATTTCTGGGAGGATGGGAACATAATGGTAAGTAATAGAAGAGAAAATCAATTATTTATAATATTTTGTGGGTGATTTGAGTTAGGAAGTATTGTTGCCTCAAGAAATGCAGTTAGTTTTTGCATTCTGACAGCTTTTGTGCACATGGATGGGCAACTGATATTAAAGGTCTAAATACTTTAAATTTTGATTTATTCTTTAACTTTAACAGTCACTACATAGCAAGAACTACTAATGTGTTCCTGCACAACCTTTCTACACTGGTACAGAGCAGTTTCCTAGTGGAAGTTTGCTGCTATTTTAAAGAGAATGTGTAATTCTGTGGCGATCCCACATCTCAGGAATAACTGTGATCTCACATCTCAAAAAATGAAATAGGAGATTGAAAAAGATAAAGTGAAAGGTGAAGAGGATGGCCAAAGATAGGGAATCCCATATTTTTACAGCAGGGAATATTAAACTGAGTCTTGAAAGTCTCAGTCTCAGTCTGGTAAGACATGACTAGAAATATGAGATGACTAGAGGAAAGAAATTAGAGGCATGAAGAGTCTATTTAGGAAAAGATTTAGTCACTGTTTTCCCAACAGAGATCAAGGGGATGGAGACAATTTGTATAAAATTGTCAGGTATCTATTAAAATAAATGTTTTTCTTTCAGCATCACTCAATTATACTGTGGAACATTTTGTCTCAGCATATTCTTGATACCATAGCTTACATAGTTTCAAAAAGTAATTATGCAAATTCTTGAAAGAAAAATCCATGAAAGTCTTGTAAACAGAAATGTTAGGAATTCTTTCAGGCAGAAATTTGCTGAAAACGAGGGAAGCATAACTGGGAAGAAAACATTGCTCTGTATTTGACTGTTTTATATGCTAATCCAAGGCATCCACTCCTATCCATCACAAAATGCAAGATACTTGGCTAGATGGACCCTTGCTTGATACAGCACAACTGTTCCTCAGCACAGTTACAAGGATAGAAACAGCATCCATATAGCACTATGTAAGACAAATATTTACCTTTTAGCTGAGTAGAGGAAAAAAAGTCATATACAGAAATAGCAAAGCTAATAGCTGTGTGTACATGATGACATTTTAATAAATACAGTTTTCAATTATATTGCAAAAGAAAAGACATTTTAGATTTTCATTCATTAGTTTGATAAATCAAAGCTATTTCAAAAACTTGATTAATTTCACTTTCTGACATGGTGTAAGAACAAAGTATATTGATGCTGTTTACATCACAATTTATACCACAAATCCTTTTAAGATTCATTTGAGTACCTCTTTCCTTACCATTTTTATGCGGGTTTTGGGTCTTCATTATTTTTCATTTCTGGACTGACTGTTTTATATTTCACTGAAGTTACTTTTTCTGATAGCTTCCTTTGATCACTTTTGGTACCAGAGCTAAGAACCATATTACTACCTACACATTTCGTATTATGGATAATCCTGCCACAAATCTTCTCTTGATCCTTGCAGTTATCTGCTGCTAGCTCTGTGGAAGCAATTTTCATTTCCAGATTTTCAAGGATATATACAGCAATGCAGCAGGTAAGACAAGCATGCTACCTTCTCTGCTTGAACAGTCCCACAGTATTCTCAGTTGCCAGGCTGATGTAATTGAGTCTATCTGTTGTTTTATTAATTACCTTCAGTTGTTTTAGCAGAAGATTGAGAAGTCAATTACTCATTCTGTATTCACAGAATCAAATAAATGTAACCCATAGAAAACATATCCATGGCCTTCTTTTTTTTTTTTTTTCCCCTACAAGGAAGATTGTCACATATACCAAACCTTTCCTCACAGGTGTTTGTCCTATTAAAACCTTTCTGTAACACAGATTCTGGGCCCTCCCAAAATCCTGTCTGTGGTGTTGAAGGGTTCTGGTTGCTAGATGTTTTTCTTTGTCATTTCCAATGTAGATCTTCCTTGCTGTGATTTAAAATACTTACCTCTTGCTTTTGTCTAAAAGGAACAAAGGTAAAACTTTATTCTCATTTGCCCCCACTGGAGTTTTTCACGCTTCTGAAGACTTGTCATATTTCTCCTGTGTGTCTTGTTCTCAAATAAAACAAACCTAGTTCTTACTATCTTTCAGAAAAAATAAATGTTTTCTAGACCTCTGATCATTATTTTTGGTCTCTTCCAGACTGTCTTCTATTAGTTTTCACCATTTTTGAAAAGAAGTCTCTAAAAAGTTTTGATATGGAATACCTGAGAAAAGTTACTCTTTTCCAGTTAGAGACTCCACTTGAATTGTGGCTTTTGCCTCAACATTGTCCTAAAATACTGTGGTAGCATGAGCAGGAAAAGGGAGAAGAAAAGTTTTGAGATGGTAAAATATTTCAAAGATTTTTTTTAAAATGTGTTATTTAAAGTTTTAGGTAATAAATAAAGCTGTATGTGTCATTTAGTTGAAGAATGCATACAGATTTTTCCATCTTTTTCCTCCCTTAGAGAAAAACACATTTATATTAGAATATTTAAATGCATAATAAAAATAGTATAAATAATAGTGAAGTACATTAAAACACTTTTGTGACTGAAATGCAAATTTACAAAAAACAGTAGGTACTATTCTGTGATTTAAATAAACGGCTCTATTGTCATTTTTTATTTCTCCCTAGCCTTTACCCATCTCCCACTTAAGGTAAAAAGTAAGCAAACAAGCAAACCAACCAATCCAGGAATTGGACAATACCCAAACAGCACTTGTTCATATATGTTATTATTCCATGTGATTATTCCTTTTCAGTCTTGGGTAAAACTGGTTGTTTCAACTATGGTTGTACAATTGCTTTGTAAGTTGCTGAAATAACAAGTTAAATATTACAACTACATAAAGTATAAACTACAAGAAAAACTGGGCAGAATATGTTTGTGCTGATATGTTATAACCATCGGGCAGTTGTTTATAAGTGATCTGATATATTATAAAAAATGTAACAACAATATTAATGCTGGAAAGGTTTAGAAAGTGATTCTGAAAATAGGCTGTCATATGTCAGGATCAAAAATAAGGTACATAGCATAAGTATGGATAATGTATGAGGGATGAGGCATTGTGAAGGAGAGAGAAGTGCTGAAATCAAGGAAGTATCATACAGTGAAAGTGAATGAGTGGAGTGCAGGGACTTTGATTGGGAGATACAATTGACGAGGCAAAGCAAGAGGGATTCATCAATAGAGCAGAGCACAGAACAAGGAAGTTAAAAGAAAATCTTTGATGCTGTCAAGAAGTATCCTAAATCACTCAGCCTTCATTGCAAAGTCATCAAGGCAGCAGATGGCAGGGAGCTAATGAGGCTGGAAAACATCAATAACTGCTCTGAAAGATTTCTGGAATTATATGAAACAGTGAGGGAGATTCCAGGCTTGAGTAGAACTGGAATACCCTCTTTATAGAACAATACCCATACCTACATACCTACAGTCAAACTAGCCATTAAATTGGAGTAAAACAGTTGTAACTTGTATATATAATAGTATTTTACATAAACTAACTATAAAAATTCAATCTCTACTTGAATTATCAGGATAGCATGGTTCAAGCTCCTTGGAGAAGGCACCAGTAAGTTTTCCTGTCCATAATGCACAGTGAATTTATGTAGGACTGTCTAAACATTTAAATTGCAGGTTAAAAAGATATAGAAATTTAAAAATAGTTGCTTCAGAGGTGCTTCAGGATGCATATGTTACATAGTCAAGAGTATAGGTAATTTAGGGACATATTTTTACAGGCATTCAGGCTTTTACTAAATCTGGTTTCACGGTCAGAGCCCTAGTCCCTTAAATTCCCTTTTTACCTTCATGTCTCCTTTCCCTTTAAAGGGATATGTTTCCCTGTGTTGGGGAAACACATCTTCACTATTTCACTTGCTGTGAGTTTTCTTTTTCTAGCTTTTCTCATCAAGTTGAAGTCACATCAAAGTTACAGTGACAAGAGGCAGAGTTCAAAGAAGTGGCATTAAGCAGCAATTTGATTTTAAGATTATTGTAAGATTATTTTAAGATTCCCTTCCCTTTCTCTTCCCCTCCTCCCTTTTCCTTTTCTTTTTTTCCATTCCCTTTCCCTTTCCCACACTGTCCGTCACCAGTGTATTACTCTGCCTTTCCTGTCTTTTGATTTTGCAGTTTTTAAACTAGTTCTACTGCCACTTAAGCTAGTACAAATAAAATGATTGATCCCCCTATTCTGTAATCTCCTTGTAACTATATGTTATTTTTTCACATATGATCTGTTACATATTTTATTTCTACTCATTTCTTATCTTTAATAATATGGGACAAACAATCTTTTTTCCTTGATGATTATATAATAAAGGGATCTCAAAAGATACAAGTAGTTTTCATGAAGAAATTTGTAGAAGCTGCAGAAGCTCCCTAAAGGAGAAAGCAGAAGACTGTGGACAGCGGTGCAAATAATCAGCTCATACTCTTCTAACAGAAAAGAAAGAGCTAAATGAGTGTGAAACTGCACAATAATCAAGCCCTTATGGGAATAAGATTCTGCTGCATTTCATTAGAGATCGTTTCAAGGGCAAGACGGAAAAGACAAGACTCAGCAACTGTACACAAGTCAAGAGCACGCTGACTAAACTGCATGTCTTGCAAAGGGCATAATCCTCCCTGCAGCACCTTGTATTCTTATTCATCTACTCAAAAACAAATTCAAAGAAAAAATCAACATGCAGTACATGGAATTAGAAACAGCATGACAGGCAGCTGTGAAATTTGAAATTACAGTACAAGAGTCTACTCAATTCTTGCTTTGGGACAGCCATGCTACTACAGCGTAGTGACAAATCATAGGAAAAGTAAAACTAGAGGCTGAGGGGTAACTTCATTGCAGTCTACAGCTTCCTTAAGAGGGGCAGTAGAGAAGGAGGTGCTGATCTCCTCTGTCTGGTGACCAGTGATAGGACACGAGGAAATGCAGTGAAACTGCTTCAGGGGAAGTTCAGACTGGACATTAGGAAAAGGTTCTTCACTGAGAGGGTGTTCGGTCACTGGAAGAGGCTCCCCAGGGAAGTGGTCTTGGCATCAAGCCCGTCAGAGCTCAAGGAGCGTCTGGACAAAGCTCTTAGTCATCTGATTTAGTTTTAGGTAGTTCTGTGAGGAGCAGGGAGTTGGACTTGATCCTTATGGGTCCCTTCCAACTTGAGGTACTCTGATTCTATGATTCTAAAGAGTTGTCAACAAATTCCAATCTGTTTAACAAAAAGCACTTTCATGCTGCTGCAAGAACCCCCAGTTGCTCTTCATTTAATATCTTGAGCTTCTTAAATAATTTGAGGTAGTCCACATTTGAAATGTTCAGCAACCTCATAAAGTAATTGTGTTGGCTAGAAACACAGCAAAGGTGAATTTTAGACCCAGACACCTTCAGCGTCTGCTGGAGAAATGCTTAGGTTGGATGTGAAACAGCTGAGACCCCTGTCCAAGTGCAAAACTATTTCAGCTCCTGCAGAATACATTCTAATGAAAATATTTTTAGCCTTTCCAAAAAGTAACTTGTGGACTTGGAATGAGGAAGTATGTTGATTTGAATCATAATTTAATTAAACATTGTGCCCCTAAACCAGATTAAGCCCTGTAAAAGCAAGATCTGACATCAGCCTGACTTCTTTTCACATTTCCATGTTCAAAATTTCTGCCCTCTTAGGTTTTTACTTGGTTGTTGTTCCCCTCTGCCCCTTGAGCATCTGACTGTCAAATAAACACACAGTCTTTTCAGGGAGCCATGCCTGCTTCCTATGCTTGAGTACATCTTCATTTGAAACAGAGCCATCTCCTGAAACTGTGGGAGTACACCTTGAAATCAGTGAAAAAAAAGTATGGCCTAAGAAATCACTGAGTATCTTGGATCGGTGGAGGGATGGCTGAGGGAACTGGCCCTGGCAACAAAAAAAAAAAACAAACCAAAGCAAAACAAGCAAACATCGAGGCATAAAACTGTAGGAAAAGGTGAGATTCATTTCCAGGGTAAGAAATATGGGAATACTTTTGTCATTTCTGTATATTAGGACACATGGATTCAGAGCAGCTCCAGGTGCAACCCAGTGTGCTCAGAGGGCTGGTATCAGGGTATAGAATCACAGAATCATAGAACTATTTATGTTGGAAAAAACCCTTAAGATCATGGAGTCCAACCATTAACCTCCCACTGCCAAATCCACCACTAAACCATGCCCCTGAGTGCCACATCTACACATCTTTCAAATACCTCCAGGGATGGTGACTCAACCAGAAGGGCCTCCAGGCTTATCACTGTGCACCCCAGCAACCCCTGCACCCATAACCTTAACCAGAGTCGCTTCTCTTACATTTGTAACCACAAGAACGATGCATGGGAAACAGACTTTAAGACCCCACGAGTCAGCTAACCTTAAAATGCCATTGCAAGAGCAAAGGCAGGGGTTTTAAAGGGCAGTAGTAGCATGTGGGTGGCTACTGTTGATTGCAATGTCTGTGCCGTGTACCAGGGCTTGTGTTTGTGATGCAGATGGAGTTCCCCTGGCCAGGTGGTTTCTATCTCAGGTCAGTTACCTTCTGAAGAATTCTATGCTGTACATCAGAAGCCCTTTCCTCCCTTTTTCAATAGTTATCTGTATTTATATAACTGAAATATATGTGTGTATATATATTTAGGCTTTTATGATTTTTTTAACTTCCTAATAAAATATAAAAATCTACAAATGGAGCTAAAAAGCCTTAAACTAGAAATGCTTCCTGAGTATTTAGAAGATGAAATAAAACAATGAAAAATTCCTCCCCAGATTGATGCCAATATTTATTTTCTTTTTCATTTTCTTTTATTTCCTTTTTTAATTTTTTTTTCTTTATGACAGCCATGTCCTACTTCAGGAGCGAAGATAATTATCTTTTTAACTCAGTTTCTGTAAAGATCAATAGTGAGCTGATAAGGCAGACATCTGAAAAACATGCAGAATAATTATGGGCACTGGCATATCATGATTTGGACTTTAATTACCTGTTAGAAGTAGCCTAGATATAATAATAATAATGATAATAATAATCCTACTGAATGAAGTATTTCTCTCTTGGCTTTACCTATCATGCCCAGAATTTGCTTTTTTACAGTATTGGATGCTTAGCAGATTAATAGGTTCTGTTGATTTTAGCATATAGTATGAGACCATTTGAGAGGAAGACACCAGGAAGTGTGATTGAGTTATTTTTAGAAAATGTTTTTTACAACTTTTACTATTGATTCAAAATAGGAATTCAGTTCTGACTATCTGTATCAGTTTTAAGCAGCTCACTGCCTGCTGCTAGAACAAGTAATAAAATTAGGAAGATAATGTGACCAGTCTAATCCATATTGCTTTTTCAAATCAAAATCAGTAATCATTCCCAGCATGACTGTATTTTTCTACAAATGCTAGAAACGTAAATGAAGAAGATGGAGGAATTTGAATATCTAGCCTTAAATGAAGATGTCAATGTACTAGGCCCATCAGAAAGCTGTGTAAAGAAAGACAGCAAGCAGAACACTGTAATACCATGATACAAAATATACAGGGAAGACAGGTAATTTTGCTGTCAGCAGAATTTTGTTATTTGTTAAAAGGCCTTAAAATCAAAGCAAAGGAAAGAAACAGCTTAACTGCCTCAGTAGGCAGCACACAATCTGTATGAATTGAAATCTCAAGCCCCAAAAGGACAAATATAGCACTGAGTCTGTCTCACCAATTGCCTGACCATGATGGGATCATTGACTGATATGCTGAGAGAAATCAGAGAGATACCAAGGGCAGAAAGTGCAACTGTATTGGGTGACTCTAATTACCCTCATGTAGACTGGTCAAATGTCACGCTGGAATGTGATTCAGAGATTAAATTTTTAGGTGTTATCATGGAGTAGCCAGATAGCAAGCCCAGAAGAAAACTGCAGCCTTGATTCAGAGCGATGTGCAGGACTTAGCTCAAACCTCATGGGCAAAGGACCACCCCAGAACAACCACCACAACTGGCTCATATTAAACATCCCTAGAGAAGCAGAAGAAATAACCTCAGGTTAGTTAAATTTCACTAAGAGGAATAATGTGAAAATGCAGACAATGAAAAGACTGTTAAGATAATTAAAGCCCTACATTTAGTTTTAATGTTATGGAAGGATGCCATAGTGGGAGCACAGTGGCAGTACAAAACAACTATTGGGACAGACTTGAGAAAGAGTAGAAGGAAGCCAGCATAACTAAACAGCAAAGTGAAGTGTAATATTAGAATCAGGAGTCATTCAAAATGCTGAAATTACATCTAAATGAGGAAAATAGATAGTAATGATCAAATAGAGCGTATGATCCAAATGATCGTAAACTCTCGAAACTTGCATGCAGAAATATAGTATAATGTAATAAAAAATAATATAATCAGGTGGACCAGAAAAGGCTTGGTGAAGGTACTTACTAATGGTATCAAAACTGGTACTTAATCCTTTTTTGCTTCATTAGGAGTGAAGAACCTGCCCAGAGAGCCATTTAATTTTGTAATAGTTAATGAGTCAGTTGACTGAAGATGCATAAAGGTGATTAAAGACAGTCATATGCATATAATTAATATTTTAGACTTGGATCAAAAAATTTCAATAGAAAAAGAGGATAAATACCTCAGGATGAATCATGTGATTTTCTAAAAGTAAAACTACTTTTGAGATCTGCACATGGCTAAAAAAAGTCTGAAAAAAAGCAAGCCTTCAGGAGAGTGGGCATTTCAAGCCATGACATGGAGCAAAATGAACTTCACTGCTGGTTTTGTTAGCATTTTGTAACTGCTCACTTTAGTTTTGTCCCTTTCACATTGTTAGCACATCGAGTTTGTAAATTTTGTAAAGTTATCAGTAAGGTAAATACTATGAAATGTCTGAAGTCTTTGTGTATATTCTGCTTTACAAACAAAGAAATAGGTGCTAATGAAATTTTCATTTTTCAAGTAACATTCACAGACACAAAAATCAAGATGCAAATGCACACAGTTCATCACTAATCAAAAATGAAAGACCAATTTGTCAAAGAAAAGTATATTAATGACAAGTTTGGCCTTTTCTGCTTAAGGTGCAGAATTTCCTCTACAGTTCAGAAACATATGGCTCTCCAAAGACCTCAATTTTTTATTCTTTTGACCTTTCAGATCACTCACAGCCTTCTTTTAATTTACAGTTCTATAAGTTACTGTTATGTTTTACCAGTCGTTGACATTTTCATCCTTTAAAAGTGCGCCCTTAAGATTTAATGTCTGTGTAGGTATGTGTAGGTGAAACATCTTCCAGCTCAGCTCCTGTTGTTTCTTGGTTACGTCGCCTGTTAGATTTCTGGCTTTGGGATTTGACTGACCTCCTTGTCAAGTCAGCACTCTTTCTCCACAGCTAATATTGCGGGAGACATTTCTCTGTTGTACATAGCACATGCCAAAGCCTCGAGGAGCAGAGGTCAGTATACCTGGAGTCTGTATAACTGGATGTTTTAGCTAAACTACACTTGTGTCTTTTCAAATATGAAGTAAGGTCGCTTTACCTCTATACAACCTTGTACTCTGTTGATGTTTGGCACCTCAGGGCAGCACACCCTTTTTTCCAGCAAATCAATGTAAATTGATAGGGTGGATGTCTTTGTCTATTAAAATTGAAATTGAGTTAGCCAGCTGCATGGGCGAACAAATGTGTGCTGTTATTTCAAGGAGTGAGAACTCATCCAAAGATCAAGAGAAATATATGGGGTTTATATGTATTTACTCCAAAAGAAGGTCAGTTTGCTTTAACCAGAAGATTTCTAACATCTGTTTTACAAGTCGAGCTATTGCAGAAATTATGCTTAGACAACTACATTATTCCTTCTGGAATAATTTGTTCATTGTCAGCCATGTTGTTTTGCACATACCCTGCTCTTTTTGTGTTTGTACACATTGTACAGGTAAACAGAATTTTCCTCCGTATGATATTATTCAAAATCTTTTGCAATGTGAGGTTATAAAGTGACACTGTAAATGCTGCAGGTAACGTTTCCTTCTCTATACAGAGGTCAAGAAAACCAACAGCAAGGAAAGTGGATTTCTAGCAAACCTGAGACCACTTGTGACTTTACATGCAACTTTAGATAAATAAATGTTTTCTTGACTGACACAAGGCACACACACACACACAAAACCTAAACCAAACCCCCCAAAACCAGATGAGGTGATGGCAATTTCCTTGCTTATACCCATGACTATGATGTTCATTTGGAACATAATGAGTAGCATCAACTGGAATAAAAGTAGAAACTGAGACTGTCATTTGGGATAGATATCCTTCTCCCATAGATTTCCTTGTAAAAATCATTCAGGTCAATTTTTAAGAGATGATGGCATTGCACAAAAGTTTATTACCATTTACACAGTAATCTCCATATTTTATGGCTACCATATACTGAAATCCGAAGTACCACACACTTACCATCTGAATTATACTAACTGGTCTAGTGCTGTGAATGGTAGCAAGTATTTACTTTGTATTAGAAATATGGCATCTGAATATACCCAGTTATTGCTGTGTCATATAAGCAGAAATTATTTTGAGTTCACTAGGGAATATATAATAAAATAAATCAATACACTGTAAGCCATTTGTTGGACAAATGCATACAGATTTTGTTTGTTGAAGTGATTTTCACACATACCCTTTTCGAATTTTTTTCTGGGTAAAAATCATTGCCTTTTTCTTTTGTAAACAGGAGTAATTTGCCATCGTGATCATAACATTTCTTTTTTTTTTTTTTAATTTTATTTTTTTATTTTATTTTGCCTGTATGCCTTTGATAAGCACTGTTGAGGTTAGGACAATTTTGCATGGTGGGTTTTGGTGTAAAAGTCAATTTTAGCATACAAAATTCTCTGTTTCCCCTGCATGGAAAAAAAGCAAGTAAAGCAAGTAAAGCAGTTGCAGTACATGAGTTAGACTTTGAAGATTCCATCCTCCCCTTCCCCTTCCAGCTGGAAGAGGGAAATAGTTTTTTCTTTCTTTCTTTTCTATTTTTTTTTCCC
>JAVJGG010000073.1:32768911-32807813 GCA_035590195.1 Aviceda cuculoides
TACTTTTGCTGAGAACTATCTCCACACAAAAGCTTACAGAGTCGAATATGATGTCTTGTCTTATCACTTCTGAACAGACTCTGGAGTTTGAAAAGACTTTTGAAATTTGCTTAACTTGCCGTTTCCTAATATAATGAGGAAATCAATGTGTCTTGCTTTTAGAAATGCTGGTGGCTTCAGAATAATTTGAGAGTCAGCAAGGATAAGCAGAAATGAAACTGCAAGTACTTGCTCATCATTGCAATATCTGAGATGATTTACAGATAAAAATGTGTTAATTTACTGTCATCAGGGAGAATATGTCGTTCAGATTTACTCACTAGTCTCAGCGGTTTTTGCATAAGCTAATTTAGATGTTGGGGGCTTCTGAATGAAATCTACAGGCGTACCCACCACCCCTGCAACTGGGCAGGGCTGCAAAACGGGATTGCAGTGGGGGAAACAGCTCTGTCAAAATGAAATACAGCAGTCGAAAGCATGCACTCTCAGGTGAGCAAAGCCTACGACTTCACCTCTCGCAAACCAGCCTTCTCCTGGCAAGCCTTAACTCAGACCTGTTTACCAGTCACTGGAGGAAAAGGAAAATTGCTAGAGAATATATGTATCCACGTTTAAAGTGCATGGACAATTGTATAGCCAACACAGGACAAAGAGAATCTTGAAATAAATTAATAGTTTGGGAAATACTATTCAAATTTATTTATCTTTACCACTGCATATGTACCTTAGCATTGCTGCTGAGGGTTTGTGGGGGATTTTAGTTTGTGTGTGGAATCAAGAAGCTAAATTTCAGCTTGACATTTAGGCATTTTTCCAGTCAACTGCTACTGTACAGGATTATTTGAATGAGACCACACTAATTTTAATGAAGTCCAAAGTTTAAATTAGATACAGCAGTGCCTGGTTTTAATTCAGAAGTTATTTCAAATAGCATTTTACATAAAACTATTCATATGATTGCATTTTGATCTGGTTCCTCAACCAAAATTTTGTGAGAAACGTTATTTCAGATCAACAGTTTTGATCGACTTGAAATATCTTGTTTATGCTTTAAACATTTTCTTTGAGTTGAGTTTAATTTTTCTGAATTTTAAAGCAGAAACTTTAAATGTTAAGGGAAGAAAATGGAACACTGACATTTTTTTCTGAGTTTTTATTCTTGTTTTGAGAAAAATACTTCCTAAATTTGATTTGCCCCCAAATTAAATGACCAGATGTCTAATTATATGTACTTTAAAACATACATATTCTGCCTGTATAAGAGCTGTATCTAACTGTTTCATTGTTTCTTTGCAATGCTCCCCTATTTTGGTATCCTCCCTTATTATATGTTTGGTTATCATTTCTCCATGATAGGATTTGACTACCCTCCTAATATTTTTTGAGAAATTCTATTCTGCCTGTCAACAGCCACTGTTAAAAAAGTTCACTTTTATTCACCTGAAATCTTTCTCTTGACCTTATTTACACCTGTATTGAACAATCTTAACAGACCTTCCTGCTTATCCTTATATGAGGGCTGTTTTCAAACCTAATCACTCTGTACTTTCCCATGAAGACTCACAAGAATGACAGTCCGTATCCTCAGTGTCCTTTCATTCTCCATACCCAAATGTCTTAGATTAGAAGCTGAGAACAATTACAGGCTCTAGCATTTGAGATGTTGACAGACATAAATCTCACTGGTTTAAGTCAAAAACAGTTTGCAGCCATGGTAGTATGAAAACAAAAACGTGGAATGAAAATTTAGGAAATTATTTTAAAATACTTGTCAGTGTTAATGAAGTATCGGTGCTTACAGTGTGAAAAAAAGTCAGATTCAATTCAGTGTGAAAGAATAGCCTTTTGGAATATTTTACAACTCAAGCAAACATAAAGGAAAATAATATCCTTACCACTAGAGAGAGCTCTCACACTAAAATAATAGAACATTGCTTTGGGCTCCTTTTCACTGAGATGGGGAAAAAATGTAAGAGGGAAACAAATGTACCATCTGGAGTCATGATGGGAAGATATGACCTGACAAAAAGAACAGTCCAGAGGCTGGTTCCAGCTGGACATGGGGAGAGGAGAACATGTTGCCTTCATTCCTCACTGTGGCAGATTCTGCCTGGATCCTATGAAAGGGAACAAGAAATGTCTGAAAGTAAATAGGTTTATTTTTCCATTTTTGGCAGAGCAAACTTGAGTTGATGGGGCATATGGTAGATGCTCCTGTCTTTTCTTCTACACAGGCAAAGCCAAACGGAGGAAGAACTGTAGTGCATTTCGCCATTTTCAGGAGCAAAAACAGTCCCCGGAAGCTAAGTATCAAGAACTATCAAAGCTATTCAAAGGTATTCATGCTTCTAAAAGCAGGGGAGAAAAGGTTGCAATAGCCTTTTTAGCTTAGCAGCAGTGAATGAAAATCAGTGATAAAGAATACCAGCTGTAGAATTGGTATCTGCTGCATAGCAGGCTGTGACTGCAAACTTCAGGGAAAGTTGATGAAAGAGTTAAAGTTAAGAGACAAGAGAAGGAATATTTTTGAGCATATTTTTGAGCAATTTAGTAAACTTATATGGAAGAATGATATAGACTTTTGAGGAAACTGAGACAGGAAATTTTGGAGGGTATTTCCTGTTATTTAGAACAGTATTTAAATTGCAGTGAAAATGTTCTGCATTTGATTAACCTGCTAGAAGTGTACATGTCTAGTAAACTTTTTCAGATTAAGAAAGAGAACATGTTTGGGGAAAGTATGGAAGACTTAGAGTCCTGTGTCCCCCTCGTCTTCTCCACCCCCAAACCCCCACATATAGAAGATGAATTTGAAATCTTTAAGTGCTTGAAAATCTCATTTTTTGTCATTTAAGCTCTATTCCATCCTCTAGAAAGTGGAAATGCAATAACTGCTATTATTTTATTTGGGTCTTATGTTTTTTATGACTTGAAAAGTCATACTTATTTTGGCCCTTTTCAGTTAAACATGTCATTTCAATAAGCTTCTGAAAGATGAGGTACCTGGTATTCTCAGGGGATCAAAGAAAACTCGAGATGGTCCTCTGTCAAATCCTGAGACTTCTTCACAAAAGCAGCCATGTTCCCACAGAGAAATGAAACTTTTTGCCATAAAATATGTACTTAATGACATGAGAGACAGGTGAAGAAGTGTCGTTATAACCATTTATCTAAGAAGTTTCTCAATTCGGCATTTGTGTACATCAAAAACCCTTTTGAAATGAGTTGTGAACTCAGTCATCTGTGTGACCAGAGATGACTTTGTAACTGTGCGGAAGGCTGACTTCCTAGTTACTCTGAGGTCTAAGGCAATTAAAATAATACAGTTTTCCCTTTCATCAACTCTTCCTGTGTAATAAAAACTTCCCTTGTTTTTACCTCAAACTCTCAATATTCCCTAAGATACAGCAGTAGCCTAAAATAAGAAGACTGAGAATGTAGGAATTTTCATATTCTCCCAGTATCCATTTTTCTCTCGTTTTACAGGAAGGTATTTGCCTGTTCATCATTTTCTTCCAGTCTCTCCTACCTGCCTTTTCCTTGGTTTCTGTTTCCACATTCGGTATTACATTACTAGAATATGAGTAGGAGTTTTGTGGAAATTAAATGTTAGTATTATAGGAAGTAAGCAGAGGGAAAAGTAACTGGATAGGTAACATTAGGTGCCTATAAATATTCTAGGGTCTTCCTACTTACCCCTACTTCTGGACAGATCATCCCTTCATCAGTTCAATTCTGGTATTAAGAGCTGAAATATTTATTTTCTAACATCTAACAACAGAATTGTTACTGTTATACTGAAAAATAACCTCTTACCTCAGTCTTCAGTAAAGTCATTCAAGGACAGATGTTCTTTTTCACAATCAATTTAATTCAAGTCGTTAACCAAGAAGCCCAAAGAAGTTTATAGACCTTAAAAATACAAATAACAGAGTGTGCTATGTCTTTAATTAGTAACACTCCAGATTTGAAATGGTGACCTAGAGGTATATAACTCCATAGCCCATTACCAGTCCCCTGAGCCACTGCAATCTGTCAGAGACCTTCTCCTCCCCTTACTCTTTTAAGTAAGGTTAAGAAAACCCAGGACAAGCATTTCTTTTCCTTTCCTTCCTTCTTTTTCTTATAATTTTCAAACGTCTTTCAAAAAGCTTAAAAAAGGTTATAGTTCGAGGTAAAATACAAAATGTTTGAAAGTTTGCTAATATTTAAGAAAATGTGGCTACCAATCCTGTGGTAACATTTTTCTTCAGAAAATACGTATGGTAAATCTTCTTACCTTTAGGAATTTTTATATTATTTCATTTGTGAAAGGAAAACTAAACCAAATACCACCTTTTAGCATAAGATTGATTGTCCATTTCTGTAGTGTTACCAAACATAATCAATATAATCTCTGATCTCAGAAAGACATGCTAATAGTTGTTACCAAGTCATAAATAAGGGGGAAATAAGACTACAAAGATAATTTTAATTTCCTATGCAAGTTCTTAGCACTGAAATAAATCATTACTGTTCCTATGAACTTTCACTTAAAAACAGCTTCAAATTTTAGGAGTTTTGAGCATTGCAGCACATAAAAAAATGGAGTTTGTAGTCCATAGTAAATCCTGGAAGTTGACATTTACTTCTATTTTGAACAGATCAATCTGAGCATTTTGTGAAATACATGATTCTAATATATTGCTTCTAACTTATTCAACACATTTTGTTTCAGGTTTATCATTCTGAATATATCATGCGATACATTACATGTCATACTTTATGCATATTCTGTTTCCCTCCTTCTTTCATGACGATCATATTAAAAGATTTCTAAAACATTGTGTACATTATGAGAACTCACAGATATTCAGTGCTGCCAGGCTACTGTAATTACTCTATTTGTTAACTTTAACTATTTTTATTTTTTTTTTTTTTTTTAGGAACAGTGGTAATAACATTGTCTTTCTTAAAGCCATCTGGTATATGAGGTGGACTGTGAACCTCTGCAAGAATTTTCAAACTCCAGCTTAGCAAATCAACCATTCAGGGCTCATCCTCAGCAAATAGCAAGGGAGAGGGCTCCTAATTCCAGAATGGATATGAAGGTCTTCAGAAAGGTAATTAGTTCCCTCCTCCTGCACTTCAGAGAAGGAATTTCATTCACTGGGAGGATGCTTGGAGGTCAAATATTTATGCTGTTCCCACCTCAGTCTATAGAGCACGTAATATGAGAGTAACACCAGTAGTGGGATATAATTAACTTATGAACTGATGCTGGTACTTTATGTCTAGAAATTGCCTTTATTTTTTTTGTTAGGAGACTAGCTCAGAGCACAGTATTATTATTGCCATCACTTGTGCTGCTTACTTTCCGGGCTTATGAGTTTATGATTTTTTTTAAACATTTACATATTAGTTTAATATTTTGTTTTAAATAATAGAATGTAGAAGGACAAATAACAGATATTTCGGATTTCTCCACGAATGCTTTCTGTAGACAACATGGAGACAGCGGCTGCCTGAAGGCAGAACGCAACCTGGAACATTTAAATAGTGAAATGGCAATAAGAGAGGTTTCTCTTCTCTGTATCCCACAGCCTGTCCTTCTCTAACTGCTTTCATGTTTCAGACCTAGACCTGACTATTTTGTCTTGTCTAGGATGGCTTGCCAGACAGAGTGCTTTGCTACATATTTTTACGTTATTCTGTATTTTATTTATTCTATGCGGAGTGGATTATTTCCATTTTCCTTGAATGTGCATTGGCTGTATGGCACTGATAAACCCAGCCAAAGGTTCCTCTTTATCGACTTTTAACAGCAAAGTAAGATCCAGTGTATCTCAACACAATGTTCAAAAAGCCTATTTGAAATATGTGTATCTGTTTAATTATAGTTTTTCTCCATGAAGTCTTTATGCCAAAAAGATAGTCTCAACAACCTCAAAATTTCATAATTTGCAAACATTTTAGGATCTGCTGGGATAAAACAGTTTGTCTGTTTCAGGATCTATCCTGATTAATCATTTCTGTCAGATGGATTTTGACATATTATAATTGAACAGTTGTAAACCTGAAAGCAAAAGTGACATTATATTCCCCTTGAATATGAAATGAAAGGGAGTGCACCTTACCATCACTAGAGAGGTTTTTAATAAATGTCATTCTTACTTCACATTTTTGTTGCCAAGATACACAGTGGCTAAATTGGATACCGGACCCAGATACCTGCTCAGGGCTGGGAGGCAAGTGGGGAGAAGGAACTGAGACAATCTTCCTAAAGAAAGCAATTGGTTTATATTGCCATATATGCATAATGGAGATAGTGAAGTTTCTCTGGAGGCATCTAGAAGGGTAGTCCAGTTCTCTTAAATTAAGCAGCTAGATTAATCACATTGGGTCATGTATATTGTGATAAGTGATCAGAGGAAGGGATTGTGTACATATGAGCACTATAATGTTTTACTAGAAATAACCACCATATCACCATAAATAAAAATAAAACTCTAGAAGACAACTTCATCCAGACTATAAGATTCTTACAACTTTTCTGAAGTTCTGACAGAACTGTTCTGTCAACTCCTCCACCAGCTTCACCTCCATATCTTACATGTCTTAGCAAAAGGGATAGGAACTTTGCAGACTCCACTGCTCTAGAGCATCATGACAAAGTCCGTGGACTGGAGGTAATTCACTGGAGCAAAAAGACATTGTAAAGTACACAACTCAGTTCAAAATTAAATGCTTATTTTATTCATCTATTCACCTATATATCACCAGCTAATTTTCCCCATGCATCAGGAGAATCCTGAGATAACTGAATAGCAAAAAGTAGTTGAAGCATCAGAAAATGATTCAGGCATACAACAATATTGATATTACCTTTTTGTATGGCAGGAGAATTGGTATATCCTGACATGGACCATGACCCCATTTTACAGGATATTTCATAAAGACAAAATTAAAAAATAGTTCATGAAGTTCTTAAATTTCAGTCAAAGCACAGATCAATGAGAAAGCAGATTACCGGAAGACAACAAGAAAATCCTGAGATAATATGCATTAGCCTGCATAGTCCTGACAGGTAAATCATCCTTATTTGTGGGTAACCTCTCCACGGGATCAGTTTTAAATGAAAACTCCTATTAAATAATAATTGCTTACCTATAATAGATTTTCAGGTAATCCATGGTCAGAAGAACACTGAAACTTAAAGTAAAATAAATGTTTAAAAAGTCAGTGCTGGACTGATTTTTAAAAGCATTTTAAGGCAGTGTTTGCTTGCTCTGTGTTTGTTTAGCAATCCTGAAAAAAAACCTAACTAATTTTGTTTTAACCACTGATTATCCCTTTCATCTAAATTAACTTCCAGATCCTTTCCTGTATTGAATCAATGTGACTTTAAGCAGAAGTCCATTTATTAAACCTTTTATTAGGTCTTTCATTATGTATGCTTGTAAAGATCTTAATAGAGATGTTAAGTAATGGAATTTTGCAAGTTCCTAAAATCTTCATAAATCTCCATAAATTGTCTCTTTATGAGAAACCTGCTTTCATTGTGTCCGATTTTTTATTCATATGCAACAAAAATGTTAATATTCTTTAATTAAGCTAATATGATTTATCTTTTCACTCATTATATAAGTTAATTTTTTTCTAAAGAAATCCTGTTTTCAAATTCTCTCCAGCAATGTAGAATTAAAGTAATTATAGTTTGGCACAGGAAATTAGTCATAAAGGTCTGTGATTTCTAAAATAAATGCAAGTTTTCACAGGCTGGATTAGCCATATGCTTTACAAAAGGAAGGGGTCAAATAAAGGAAATAATTTGCAGTGCACTTAGTGCAAGAACTCACATTTTGGGTACAAATTTGTCAGATTATAAGTAAAATGAAATATTAACAGTTCAAGAAGTTTGAACTTTCTTACCTATTTTAGACTTGTCCTTGCTGAGATCATTGACATCTCTGTTTTGTTTTGTTTTGTTTTTTAAATTCAAAAATTGTAAAAGTGGTAACAATGTAACTACCACAGTTTCCTTCCCAAATCTCTGATTGATGGCAGAATACAGACAGCTGCAGAAGGGTGCATATACCCATTGAAGCTCATGGAAGTTCCCACACATAAATTTACTAGACCAATGACTATATGATTAATTTTATTGTGCTGTTAATGCAATTTTTGTAATATCCATGACTCATACCGTCATTCACTGAGATCTTTGAAGTTTCTGCATAGAAGTAGTGAGTTCTTATCAGCATAACACTGGGCCTGGTGCTGATAAAGTGGGTACTGATGAGAATGAAATAACCAGAGCAAAGGATGAGCCTGTGGCAAATAACAAAAACCACAGGGCTAACTCCATCAGCCTGATAGTAAGTGCAATGAAATGAACTCTTCTTTGCCTAGAAAAGGCTGGCATCAGGGCCATAATTAAGAAAGTTAAAACACTGCTAGAGGTCAGAGAATGAACATGACACAGAAAACTCACTGCCAAGGAGAAGAGATCAAAAAGAAAAATAACTTCTTAATCCTTATAATATATTACATGGCAATGCACTCAAGAACTAAATAAATTACTGTCAATGTCATCTACATCTACAAAACCCTCAGAGATATATAAAAGAGATTATAGTCATAGAATACACTTCAGGAGTGCTGGTCAGGACAGCTTTAAAGCAAATTGAGGCTGTTTATGAGATGTACTTTGGCCAGTACATTAAATAAAATACTAAGGGAGAAGAAGGAGGTAGACTGAATCCTCCTCCGGACAGTAGGGCAGTTCCCAGCTCTAGCGTGGTGCTCTCCTGGGGAATGAGATAGGAGAGCAGGAGAGGCAGATGAAAGAAACTTTGTTCTGATAAATCAGAGTAGTGGTTGTCCTGGGTAAAATTTGCCCTGGTCTATCCTTGAGCTCACACTGTTCAGTGTTACACAAGGCTGGCATCATCTTACTTAACTTTGGTTGTTTTAAAATTAGGAATCTCTAGAAATCAGATCATTCCACCTGCATTAGGCACCCCATTCTGAAAAACTGAATTGCGCTAAGGAAGTGCTTGTCTCCCTTTACTGATGATACTACCAGCCCAGTGAATTAGTTTGGACCAGAGACTTACATTTTGGGTGGATGTAGGTACATTACCTGAATGATGACACATATTCACCCAGAGGGACAAGAAACTGAGAGGTGTGTTTGAAATGAAGAGGATGACTAGAAATCCTTCCTAAATAGGAAGTAGCAGCCTCATTTTCTGTTGAGAATTTTAAAACAGATACCTGGATTTGGAAAAAGTCAGGAGAAAGATGAAAATATCGGATAGATGATGTTTTATGTTGTTCAATGAAATTACATGCTTTATAATAGTTAACCCATGACTTTTGATATGAAAGGCTTAGCAAGAGATGTCTGAGATATGTAACTTCTATACATCTTCACACATGTATCTGTGCTTAATAAAAGATCTCAATGCAGCATACAGACATCATCTCCTGTAAGATCACCAGTCCATGACATCAATTATGCAATGAGTTTTCCCCTTGAACTTTTTCCCCTATTACATTTTCATTACTACATTCAGTGTAGGAGTTAGGCTGGACAATTTTCTTGCTGCCGTGATGGATGGTTATGACATGTTATGAATAAGAGGTGATTAAATATAAACTATGTGTTGTCCATCAATGCAGTTATCATGAAGGCTTCGGTATTAATATATTTTTAATTTCCCAGTTCATGGATGAAAGAATCAGCTACATAACATACATTAATAGTGCTACATAAGAGAATAATTTAGTAAGATACCTGGTGCTCTAATCCTGACTCAGACAAACTTCCCATTAAAATATATGGAAATGGCAGTGTGACTAAACCCTTTAGTTTTGTCTTAGACTTAGGGACAGTCATGGCCTATTCACTACAAGTAGAAGTTTAATTCAGAATATTTCTTCGTATTAAGTTTTAACCTTCCATTTAAGGAATATGTTGAAAATCTAATGTATAGACAGTATTTTCTTCTTGATAAGAGAAGCATCATTTATTTGATTCTCCACATTTGTGTTGCATCCTCTGGAAATGAAAAGAAACAATGTGTGAAGCAAGCACCCTAACCAACAGCAAACAGAAAATTGACTGGCTGCTGCATCAGCTTGTCAGCTTATGTGGTGAAGTCTATTGAAAATTGTCATTTATAAAAATCTTCAGAGACTGACTTCATATACTTGTACTTTTTTTTTGTGGAATGATATATTTTATTCTACCTTTTTTTCTCCTGTGGCTCAGAGCTACTAAGGAGTTAGCTACACATTCCTACTCTATTCCATCACCAGTCTTTACTTTTTTCTTCTGTTCTTGAGTAACTATAGTGAATTGTGTGTAGGAGAATAAGTTTAGTAATATAAATACAAAATGTAAAAGGTTTTATGAATTTAGTTTTAAAAATGGATACTTTAATGGTACTTTATTGTCTCTATTTTTGTTTTTATATTGTGTTCTTAGTATGCATTCACTAGAGAATTTTCAGAAGGTGTAAAAAGCTGAGAAAAGACAGATTTTAATGAAAATCTATAGTAAAATAAATTTGATATAGTCAGAATATAGCTTTTCTTTTGCTGGTAGACAATTCAGTGCAGAGCCAAGTACTTAAAAGAAAGTGATTTTCTAGTTCGAAGAGAAAAGGAAGAGAAAGGACATTGGAAGGATATCTTCAACTTCAGTGAGCTATGGGAGGGGAAGGGATAGGATGATAGGAAAAAAATCCTTTTAATTAAATGAATGTATTTCAAGAGCTAATTTTATTCTGTGGACAAAATTTGTTGACAACAATATTCAAGCACTGTTTCAGCCAGCCTACGGCACCTCAGTGAGCCCCCATGAGCCTGCATGCAGGCTTAGTGTGAGAGCAGAGCCACCCTGGTGACCTTTCTTCTTATCAACTATAAGTCTCATCCAAAGCTTTGAATTCATGCAGGACAGATGCAGCTCCTTTATTTTCCATCTTGGATTTAAGGGGGAAGTAAAGGCAGAAAAGATGAACATTAGATATAGCTGAAATCAGAGAGGAATGGCTGAAGTCTAGGTATCAGCATGTATTTTATTCACATACCATTGAAGTAAAATTTAGAGAGGGGAAGCACTCTGGCATTAGCCTAGAGTGAATGGGTGTTTGTCTGCCTAGGAAAGGGCTATGTTTGCCCGATGCTCTTTGTCAGCTACAAATTCATTCTTACCTTGTATGTTGCCTTTCTCTATTTTTAAAATAATATTATTTGTTCCACTTAAAACATAAGATAAATACAGAAATAATTAATATAAAAGAAAAATAATTTGATATAAATATTTTCTTTCTTTCAAGGAAAATGGTTTTAAAGCCATTACTGTACTTGGAAGAAGACTAAAGGGAGAAGGGAAGAGGGAGGAAAAGTCCACGTGCATCGTTAAGAAGAGATCTAATTTTCATTGAAGCTGAGTACTGTCTTACCAATAATTTCAGTGGACTCAGAATCACGTCCCTAAAATAAAGCAGCACTTGCAGAAAAAACAATATGCAAATATTTAAGCATATTACATATATTGTCCATTTACAAGTTCACTTTATCATCACAGTACACAAATCAAATGACTGCTGAATGCAGATCATTTCAGCCAAATTAAACAAGACATTAATGAAGTCTCATGTGAGGGACAAAACAGGGATGCTAGACAAATCTGGAAATCACAAATAGACTTTACTAAGTCTTGGTCAATTTCTGGTTAATGGTATATTAAGTAGGAGTAATTATTCAAGTTATAGGTTTCTTTGTACAAATTACAGGTAATAAGCTTAATGTAGATGTGACATAGTTTCTTAATTCTAGCCATTAAGGAAAGTAGATTTAACTCCATTAAGTAACCTCACTTAAATACGACAATAGATAACGGTGGTCATTAAACTAATGACATCTGTCATCAACACTGATATTACCACTATGCCATACATACTTCTACAGTAAAGACTGTGTCAATGTTTCAGTTATAAAATGATTCAGGGGTTTGTAACTTGGCTACTTTAAGTGATGATGGAGGAAGAAAAATTAAGTCAATCTCAGATAAAAGTTATCAAACAAGGTCTGCACCAACAGTACATGTTGGGAAAGCCTCCACAGTTTGTTTGGATGTGGCAGAGCAGGATGACTTTTGATAATGTAGAACTGTGAAATGGCATTTAATGTATATACGCCTGCTTCAATCTGTGCTTCAGAAAAACTGTCCTCAGCACAGAGCTCCTCAAAAAGCCTTATATAGACAAAGCCTGCACTGTTTAAACTCTCCTTGTTCTGCTATGATTTCCTAGTCATCTTCAGTAAGAGGATTCCAGTATATACCCAGTATGAAGTATTTGCTTCTTATACCTGCAGACAAGAATAAATGAAACACTTATACATTCTAAACAGAACCTAATAGCTTTTGGTAAAAATATGAGTGATGTCTAACAAGTTTGCAAACTGGAAGTAGCTCATATAGAGATATCCTCAGGGAATCTCCTGCTGTCTATACATTCAAATTTACAGAATAACCTGGTATTCCATAGCTGAAGTTATTAGGTCAGCATTCAAGAAATGCTGAAGTTCTCAGTGTAACATTCATTCTCTGCTATTTTTTGTACGCTCACTTCCATGTACTTGTACATTCTTCTTACTGCTTCCTCAGTGTTTATTTCTTATCTGGTGGGTAAAAGAAAGGTAAGCCAGTTTCCCTATCACTTGAAACCTAATCTTGTTCTGCAACACAGGATGACATCTTCTGTATGAAGCTTGAGAGCAGAACACATCCTCACCGGTCTCCCTGATGCCTTTTAGAGGCGCCTTTTCCAGTGCCTCTGTCTAACCACTGACCTTGTTCTGGCACTGCAGGAGCATTTCTCAGCATTTGGTGAGGAGATGGGACTCAGCAGCTCTCAGCATGCAGGGCAAATGTGTTCTTGGTGAAAGCAACTTGCAGAGGTTTGCCTCTTCTCGTGCAAGAAATAGAAAAGGCAGTTGTCCTTTTTTTCTTTTCTTGTAGCTTGATACTTCAGCACTGGACTTAAGTTTTGTGATCTTTAATTTAGGTCCTTTGAATTACTGAATAAAGGAAAAGCACACATACTGTTAGAAATACTACGGGGATATAGCAGCTACAACTTCCCCTTTTTGCTTTTACTTTTGCCCTTGCTTTTGTAGCCCTGAAGTGACAAAACACGGGAACTCTGAAAAGGAATCTTCCTCTATCCCATGACGGTTGACTCCACACAATGTGGCCCTGTTTCTACAGGCAGGGCCAGTGAGAAGAGCAGCCATGCTCAAAGCCATGAGGTGAATAAAGTATCAGCAGTTCTCACCAACAGAGGAAGAGGGGAAATGATTCAGCCTTTGGGGTGCAGTAACTGCTGAACTGAACTCTAGGAAGAGACACTGCTAACTATAGAGTTTTGCTGGGCAAAACTCCTGCTGCTGTCTGGTGAACAAGTAGGCAATAATTTATAATGCAATAAAAAAGTACTGCATGTTATTTAAGCTCCCATGTAAATAACAACTGTGAAACTGCTGGAATAAAATTGTTATTGTGAAAAAAAATACATTAGAAAGTATTTAAAAGTCAATTACAGGGGTCAAAATAAAAATGGGGAACAATTTGCCCATTAGGACAATTAAAGTGTTTTAAGAAAGGAAAAAATCAAATTATTCTAATGCAATTGAAGGCAAAAGAGATGAAGATCATGCCAAATAGGAACAGAAACTTAACAAAGTCTGTTCACTTTCAGTTTCTGATATATGTATTTATGAAGCAAAAGAAAGGAATGCTTCAGTGGTAAAAATCAATAAAGGTATGAAAATAAACTTATCCAACCCACATTCAAGTGGAGAAGTGGAAATAATTACAGTTCTAGACTGCTGGAGAACTTATTGCTAATTGCTACAGGCAGGATCCTGTAGTACACAATGTATTACAAACAGCTCTTCAGACCATGCTTTCTTCAGAGGTAAAATCAAATGTCAAAACTTCTGCTACTCAAACTCAGTCTGAAATCGTGCATCATAAAACATAGGACTAATTATAGTTATATTACAATAAATATATTATTTCTACTGAAAGTTTGACAGCTAACATAAAATACAGTTAAATATATAAAAAATGAATTTATTATTTTACAAGCACAGATGAAAATTTAATGAGAGTTTGCATCCTAATTCATTGAAGACAGGTCTACAATGGATAATGGAGTATGTGGCACATGTCTTCAACACACCTCCAACTCAATCAAGTAGGTCTACAAACCTCAGTGTGATATGTGCAGTCTGTTAGCGCTGCAGCCATATGAACAGGGATTAGTAGAAAAAGTGTAGTACCATCTAAAATGGCACTGTTGATTAAAACTCTGGCTAGCTCTTACCAGCAACATCTTGGTGCTCTCTGAAACATGCTTTCTTAGATAATTGCTCATATAATTAGTCATTTTATTTCAGATATAATTGGACTCCTCAACAGATCCAGGGGATATCTGGGTAATATCCCTCTCCACATAATTTTGTAGACGTCAAAATCATTATTGTGGAAGCCCTGAAAGCAGGTTATGAAAACTTGCTCTTCCGCTTGGTCTCTTTCCTCTTGATGTCCTTCAAAGATATTGAAATACTTTTGGATAAGATGATATGAGATTCATCCAGGGCAGTGAGAAATCTCTCTGCCACTAACTCCTTGCAAGTAAGACAGTAGCCACACGTTGCTTATCAGTACAAAAATCCGTAAAACCCTCAGGCTGGTATTTGAAAAAGCCCAGTAAAGAAATGGCTCTCCTATGCACTAACAGGATATTAGGGTGACATTGACTGGCTCATCTTTGAAGAAAAACATGTGTGTTCCTAAAACCCAAACAAACCAAAGGACCTACAGCTACACAGTGTGGATAAATCTGAATTGTTTAATTACTCTGCTGAAGCCTTTTTATTGAGGTCATTCCATATTGCACTTTGTAACACAAATGTGAAGTCATGGATGCTATCTAGGTTTTCACAGATGTTATGAGAAAAAGAGAGGCATACACGTGGCAAAAAAAGTGATTGGTTTATGAAACTCTGAGGGCTAAAAGCTAATAAATAACAGTGAGATTCCAAAGTAAGTACCCATCTGAGCACATTCTCAGAGAACTGCTGCCATTCATAAATCACTGAATTTGCACTATGTGCATTTTATGATGTCAGCAGAGATGCTTGAGTGAATTATTGGCTTTTATTCCCACGGCTACCACTCTTCACACTATATCATATAAAACACAGATAGCCAAAAGCAAGGGAAAAGCTGGAAATTATAGCAAAGAATGCAAGGTTCTTATTCTGAGGAATACCGTTCTCAGGGAAGTATCTTCCTGAATATTTTTTTCAATTGTCTGATGACATGAGAATTACTGGAAGAAACTGCTCAGGCCCAGGAAGAAGGCATACCCAATAGATATTTCAGATCAGTTCTTGTCATGAAAAATACTTACTCGTTTCCAGTCAATGTATTGTCCAAAGGAAGAATTAAAATAACCTTGGACTTTATTTCCTGAGTTAAATAATAGCCAGGATGTGAAGAGTTAATAAAGACTGTGCAAGGTCATTGATTTCTCTAAGGAGAAATATGTCCAGGTCCCTCTGAGACAGACTGGATGTTTTCCAGATAACTCTCATTACAATTCAATGAAAAATGGAATGACGAGAAGAGCAAGAAAAGGGAAATGAAGGAGGATAGATAATCTGCTGGTTTTGTAAGCATTGGTATTTACAGTTGTGTTTGTAGTTGAATCTCCAGCAACATTTTAGATTCCTTCAGGGAAGGCTACAAACAGTTTTGTAAGCAGAGATGCAAAAACTGGTAACAGATTACTGTATGAGACAATGAGGAGAATGAATTCCTTCCTTCTGGAGGGACACAGAAGATTTAACGTTTTCAGATATGCTTAAACATACATGTTCAAAAGGTCCAAAACTTTAAATGGCTTTGTTGTATCTATATAAAATAAAGAGTATAAAACAGTTTATTGGATAATGTGTCTCTCTTTTTACTCTCTTTCTCCCTCCAAAAATACTTACTTTTTCTATGCTTGTTTGTCACTGAGGTAGCATGCTACTACATCCATGTCCAACCTGTTCCTTCCCGATAGTAGTTACAATAAAAATGTAATACATTGCTCTTATTGAGCATATTACTTTGTAGTTTCAGTGGCTCTGTTAGCCTGGAGTTTCGAACTCTTCTGAGTTTCAGATCGTCTCGTTGGTTGCTTGATAGCTCAAACAAGTGAGTTTTGGGTTTCTCTCCAAAAAGAAAATACTTACAGATGTTTACAAATGAATGCACAACTTTCAAGTGTTGGTTTGGAAGAATCCTATTGTCTACTGAGTAGCTGCCTCCAGCTCACATCTTCGGCAAAATCTAAGAAGGATGTAAATGGTGGTGTACATTGCAGACCAAGGAACCAGTGTCAGTGAGTATAGACCAGTGAAACTGAACTAAGAATGAAGCCAGACTGGTTCTCTACAAGAAAAAACAACTTGCAGGTGAGTCTGAGATACAGTAAACTCCAAATCATTCTTCATCTTGTGCAGTTTATTTTGAGTCCAATCTCTAGCGCAAAACAGTCTTGGTATTCTCCATGCTGGGATTCTGCCTCCACAGACACATACATTTTCAAGACCCTTCTCTTTCTGTGACAGCTTATGGCTCTTGTTTGTATTTTACAGCTTATGGCTTTTATGTTGTTAGGGGTTTTTTTGGAATGGAGATGGTGACATGGTCTGTAAATAGTGCTGTTTAGTTAAAGACCAAGTGGAATTATAGTGATTTTTTTTTTTTTTTTTTTTTTTTTTAATTTTGAAAGGAATCTGTTAAAATAAGGGATCTTAGATTTTACTGAAAAAGTAATTAGGGTCTAACATCAATTTCTATATATTTCCGTGAAAGCAACATCCTAAGCCTGGATAATAAAAAAAAATGCAATTAATTATTTCTTTTAAAATCATGAACACAGGTGGCCTGAATTTGCTTATTTGGATTGAAACTGAGTTAAATAATTAGAAAAAAAAAAAAAAACCACAAAAAAACACCCATTAAAAAACACATAAGTCTTTGACTAGGACTATTTTAGGTCTAGTTAGATTTACATGGCATGTAGCTGGCAAAAATTTGCACGAAAGCTTTGGTCAGAGCAATCATCCAGTATTTTGGAGACATGGGCCAGATTTGTACTCTGTGTGGTCAGAACAGGGATTTGACCCAGTACTTGGGCAGAAAATGCCCCACACAAATAAAGCCAAAGAATTCCGTTATACGGCTCTTCCAGTCTCTTCATTCAGGCCTTTTCCAGCCTGTAAAACATTTTAAGTCAAACGTACTAATGTAAATTTACCTGGCAGGATTCTTTTCTTTGTTCTTTTAGAATATTCAGATCAGCTCATTTCAACTTTCTGACAACCAGTAAATGAAAATCCCAGGTATGTTCTGGACAGCCTTAATTCTGCTTTGATGTTTGACATTTGTCAGTGGGATTATCTGAGTTTTTTTGGAGGTTTTGCTGAACTCAAGAAAATTAATTGGATCAGGACTCCCAAAAGAAGCCTTACATTCTGCACTAATGCCATTCTTTGTTGTGTCTTACTCACTAATTACTTATTTCCTAACCCCTTATGTTTGTTTGCTTGTTTATAGATAAAGTATAAGAGAAATAGAATTTAAGCATTGGAAGTTTATTCTCTGTGGTTCAGTCACAGAACTTACATCCCATTGCATAATGGCTCCTCCACAAGCAGAGATGATTTATCTGAACGACAAAATAGTGTCTCAGTCCTGTTAAATATTTGTATCTTTTTTCTCATTTTTTTTACCCCTGTTCCTGTCATCGGAAACCCTAATGAAATTTTGGGCTGTATTTATTCTGTGCCTTTCCCAAAGAATTTATCATTATACTCAACAACCACGTCTTTTAAACAAGATTTTACAAGGTGAACTACGTCTTCACACAGTGAACTTCTAATGATAGATCTTATGGACAAGGTGAGGGAATGGTCAAGGTAACTAGTTTAAGTTAATTTACACATAGGAACTTTTTATAAGGATGTTGAAAAATGGATTTTATAGATTATAAAACTTAGACAAAGAGAAGTCAACCTTGTTATATATAAAGACATATGTATTTGAAGATTTTTGCTGTTATTTATACTGGTTTAGGTCAGATGCCCTTTACTGTTAACTTTCCTGCAGAAATGTCAGTGTAGGAATAAGGAGAAGTGTTTCTGTTTGTATGAGTCAAGACAGAAGAGGTGTTATGAGCACAAGACACATGAAATATGAGAAATCAGGAAGGAACAATGATATGAGCAACTGATGTAAAAGGGTCCCTTTACTACAACCAGAAAAATTCGGAAAGAAGCTACATTGTAAATATAATTTTAAATGTTCTTGGATAAAAGTATTGGCTTATTTATTTTTAGAACTTTGGAGAAGAAAAGTAAATAAATAGGTTTTTTAAAGCATGTTGTATAGCTCTGGCTCACGGAAAGGTGGACAAAACCACTGTAAGATAAAATAAATGCAGGAAGTATGAGGCAAGGTATTCAGAGAGGTGACAAATACATGTTTCATAGTTGGTAAGAGTGAGCGGGAATGCTGAGTGAACAGGAAAGATAGTCTTTTAAAAACTGGTGGGTTTAGCAATTGACTGGATGTGAAAAACAGAGCTAGAATGTATGCATAATATCATAGTTGCCAGCTTGGATGATAGGAGGGGTAAAAACTTTCAGTTACAATGGGAAAATAAGCTCTAGAGGTAAAGATAGCTTGCAAAGGAAAAATGCTTTGGGAAACAAAATTTTTGATGAATGGGATAAATATTTGATTGAGTTGCATTAGAAAACTGCTTTCTAAAAAACAGAAAAAGTGCAATGGATTGATAGCTACAACTTATTATTTTTTCCTCTTATTTGAGATTAAAACGAAAATCTGTCAGATTAAAGATTTTTTTAATCTCTTCATAACAGAGATTGTAACTTTTCTAATCATACCCTGCTATAAACCAAAATTTATTCTAACAGATGTTTCAGAGGAAAAGAGATTTTTAAGCAAATGTCAGGTCAAATAAAATGACGGAAAACATAGTATGAATGTGGTAAAATGTCACTTTCTTTTCAGCTCCACATACATTCTCCAAAAGTTGTTTTTTTGCTATTGTCTCAGCCTTGAAGCCATGCTGAGGAACGCTGAGCTGGCTCAAGGTTTCTGACCTGTCCCTTTAGTGCTGTGACAGCAGCAGAGTGTATTGCCAGGCAGGACGGGGTACCGGGGCTGCTGGGGGACACCGTGGTTTTGGGGCACCAAAAAGGGGTGGGACATGGGGTTGGAAGGACAAGGGGGGGTCAGGAATAGCGAGTCTGGGAGCTTCTGGATATAAAAGGAACAAGGGAACACACAGTCAGTGGGAAGAGGGGACTTGGGGATGACGTTCAGGCTTCTGAAGTGTGGGGGTCTGTCCTCTCCCAGTCTCAAGAGATCTCAAACCATGCCCTTCTTACCAAATTTCTGCATGCTTTTCACCTGCTCTCTCTGGATTTCTCACTTCCCAGCTGCCTAATCCCACCACAACAAAGCCAGCCTTTTCCCAGCGAAAGCCACACAGCTGCCTGCTTCACCCATGCCTAAGGCTCGTTCTGCTCAGGCTAAACCCTCAGCTGTGGTCAAAGTCAGTTTTGAAAATATGTAAATTCTTCAAAATTTATCTCTTATGGGAATGTTGTGCATTGAAAGATTTAGGATTAGGGCTTAAAATTAATGAATTAATGATCCATTTTAATGATTTTACATCATTCATCCACTTCAGCAGGTTTTACCAATTATCAGGAAAAGTAATGGTCCCTTACAGTTAAAAGTGTATGTAATTTGTGATTTTCTCACAAACCAGCTGGATTGCTTTGGTAATGACTGATTGCATAAGGGAAGAACACGAGAAACTTTGTCCACAATGTAGTTATGATTATCTCCTGTCCTACTTTGCACTGAAGTAATAAAATATGATCCAGGACTGTGAAGCACCTCAAATATAATATAAAGACAAAATATTATTTTGCAACTTGAGTTGAAGTTTGCTAACTTTATTCCCACACCTAAAAGCCATTTCAGGTCACAAAGTAAACAGTGAAAACTATTCGTTTTATTATTTTATTATTTATTTCCTTACATAGGAAGAATTTGGAAATGCAAACTGTATACAGTGTGAAATGCAGACATCTCATTTTGTCCTGTGCTTCTACAGCACCCAATGTGATGGGAACCACAGGCTGGGTTAGCAGAAAAGCGCCACATCACAGGTCATGTGTGGAAATGGTTATGGGAATGAGCAACATCGAGAAGACCAAATTCCAAATTCCAACCCATATTAAAATACATATAGATTTGATCCATTTTTTATCTGAAATGTCTAACAGTCTTAAATCAACAACACGATATAATTTTGTGAAAAGAAGAATATCAGAAAGCTAAAACTAAACTTATTATAATTCTGTTTCTGCTTCTACCAGGAACACATAATTTAGGAAATGCACAAAAACATAATAAGCCTATTTTATTGCTACTCCAGCTTAAGCTGTGTAGGATCTATCCAGGTTGGCAGACCGAGACAAAAATCTATTATTTTCTGCCCATGTGTATTCCCTCTTGTTTAAGGTTCTGAAACCTCTTCAGACCAAACCAATGAAGTATGCATTTTCTTAATTTTCTTCCTTTTGGTGTGGACACAAAATTGGTCAGGAAGAGATCTATGGTTGACCTGTAAGCCGCACCCCTGGTTAAAGTGGGAGAATCTAAGTAATTTCACTGATCACATTATGTCTGGAAATTATAAAAAACCACCAAACGTACACATTTAAATAATATATTCTTTGTTTCCAGTTCCGTTGAAGTCTGAGATTGCTTCTGAACACTGAGCTCCCAACAAAGGAAAAGACCCAGGACAGAAGAAAACCGGCATTTTTTTTAATAACACCCATTTCAGTTTTTAATTAGCTATAGTGTACTGTGACATACTGAAACAGCATCACTGATATTCGTAACTGGATGTCTTTATGTCTACAATTTTGCTGGGCCTAAAATTACACTTGTCTAAACTTTATCTTAGATTCATATTTGTATCTAGATACCTGCTTTATATATTTGTTCAGTAACAATGCCTTTTCAAATGATCACTTGGCATCTAAGGTCTTTCATTTGTGCATTTTATTGGACTACTAAATGCAGCTGTAAACCCAGCAAATGATAACAAAAGCCAGCTGATGGTTCTTACCAGTACTCATGAGGTTCCCATTTATAAAAAAGGGGATTAAATTGCTTCCCAGATAGTGGAGAAAAGTTCATTAATGTAGGTGAGATCCCCAAGCATTTGATGAGAAAAGCTGTCCCAGTGCTGAGAGAAATGTCAAAACAGGTATTGTATATTTGCATTGCTATTTTTGCCACATATATTTTACATATAAATATCCCCCAATGATTTAAGAATCTAAAGTTGTTTTTTTAAGGATGAAATTGCAAAAATTATGAGGAGAATCTCTTCTTAAAGAGCATTAACAGTGACTGACCAATCACTTTCAATTCAGACAGTGATTTAGGCACAAGGAGGATTTTATGTAATTAACTTCAAGGACTGGAATTAAGAACAAACTTGTCAAATTCCAAACTCTTCCTCAGATTTATCACGTGACATTGGACAAGTTACTTCACCTCTCTTCTTAATTTACAAAAGAGGATCCAATTCTTCTTCACACTTTCATCTTGAAAAAATAAATCTGTTGAACAAAGTGAGGAATAGAGATTAATTCTGCAATCTTCCAGCCAAGGTAAATTTACATATGGATATCTTTAAGTCTCAAATGTTTAACTCTGTCCCGATGAACTACAGTTGTAGAGAGACCAACACTACTAAATATCAACTCCATACATATCATAAAACAATTCTGGACAATATTTCAGTAGCTTACTGCCTTTGCTGCACATGGTTCACTGTTCTTTTCGAGCTTGTACTATAAGGTAAGGGGAATGTGTGTATTTCAGTTTTTAAGGATGGGGAATAAATTATGGAGGCCTCTGCCAAAAAAGATGAAGACCGCACAAGTGCTACAACTGCATGAAAGCACTGATCAGAAGACAGCAAATCCTCCATCCCTCTTAATAACTGTGGCTGAAAAATGGCTTAAATATGAAAACTCTTCTTTTTGACTGAATTAACTGAGCTTTTTGAACATATTGCTGATACTTAGAAATCTTAATTAATAGTTGAAAATTATGGCACACATTAGGGAACACTTTCTTAGGAAAAATAACAGAATTACTGTCTCTCTGCAGACAAAACCAATCTTTTTCCTGCCATATCTGCTCCATCCCCTACCTCCCTGGGAACCCTGTCTGTGATGGGGGACCACAATGTATGTGTACCTTACAAGGGGATGATGAGAGTGGTGTTGTCACCCTTAAGTGACTACCAGCTGCTGCTATAAAATCAAAAATGGCTGGAAAAATTGAAAGGGACATAAGAGAGTAATCCTTTCAAATTGCCACAATATTTACTGGAAAGAAAGGCTTTCGGGGGAAATCAAGCATGTAATCCTGTAAGCCCTCTGCCCAGTCATAGCATGAGCACACAGGGGCACCTATCGAAATATGGTAATGATCACAGTTCTGCAGCCCAGGGAACAAATGAAAATAATGAACATATTTAAAAAACAGGGAGAGATTCACTATTCAAGTCTTTTCCATGGGCTCAGAACAATTGTGGCTATTCATAATTAAAAGCATCCAGCTATATACTTTTGGCTTTTATGTAAGTTTGTTTAGAACTGAGATGGTAAAAAACTCCTCACCCAACACAAACACATTTATAGAAATAGTCACAGCATTATCATGCTGCATAATATTGAAAACATCCATTTTATGGCTGCACAATTTCCTCCTCATACTACTGTGCACCAGCAGTAACAAATACAAAAGCAGATCGATTTAAAGTTCAAGTTAAGTTGCATGAGTTCCCCATGGTGAAGCAATTATTCCCTCAGAGGCTCTCATTTTCTTTATCACACCATGAATTCCTCAGACAACGAATGTGCAGTTTCCACCATGCGGTTACTTGCATTACAACAAAAATCTCAGGAACAGTATTTAAGGATAGACATTTTTCTCACTGTGGATGCATCCTAAATTTGAAATTTGACCTCTCTACAATCAAAAGCATTTATTCTTGGCAAAATCACATTCCCATTAATCTAATCTAAGCCATCCTTTTCCTTTTAAACTCATAAGTTATTTACTTTGCAATAATATATTTTAAACTTTTTGATAAAAACATGGAGTATGTATAATAATAGTACATATATTGGGTTGCAATGAAGTGGTACAACCAATATTTTATGTATCTAAGAGCTGGAGATAGACATCATTACTGAACCTTTGCATTATACTCTATTGTATTTCACTGCAATGCATGGACAACATTGGTTTCAAACCTGACAACACGCTCAAAATTGAGTTTGCCCCTTGCAGGACTCAGCTCTGTTTGGACCATTAGCTTCAATCTCCAGCTGTAGCCTTCCTTCAGCCACCACTGGGAGCACGGTCTCCATCTCTTTTTTTCTCTCTCTGATGTTACCTTTAGGGGGTAGAGCTCTGCGGATCTTCTGTCCTAGAGTCCCATAGCAGGGTGACTCTACAGAAAAAATTTCCTCATTTAAGCCCATAATTTCTAATTGCCATTCCTGTGGGCATTCCAGTTATGGTTTGACCAGAAAAAAAAAAAAGGGAAAAAAAAGAGAAAAATAAAAAAAACAACCAACTTTACAGATAACCTCCTAAGGTAATAAAAGTAGATCAGATAATTTCATATCACAAATGTAAACGACATACCAAGCTTGATAAAACTGATGATGCTTTTATTTCTGGTTTGGTAAAGACAACCTTGACCATCTACAGTGGTCAAGAATAGTAATGATAAATCCCCTTGTTTCAATAAACTAATATATTAAAATAATAAACCTCATTCCATTAAGTTCACCATTCCTTTGTTTTTCTGCTAAATATTTTTTATTTCCTAATCTCTCTCTCTTTTCTCATTTAGTTGCAGAGTACCAGAGAACTCACCTGATCAATTAGCAAAAACTATATTAAGACCTAAATTCTGTTTTCATTCTCACATTTCTTAGACATGAAATGAATACATTCTTCGGAGATTTGATTTGCAGGAATCCCTTCTTTCTCACAATCTCTATAGGTAGTTGAGTTGTTTCTTTTTTCTTGTGGCCATTTGCAGATGTAATAAAAAATAACTTTAGAGTAGTGTTTCCTATTGGCTTAACCAAGACTTCTGGAGGCAACTAGCTGATATGAAACACTGGATTCAAGGGGTTATGTGGATTTGTGTGGTTGGACATGAGTGCAGGATACTGTGCAGTAACTTTTCTCATAGTAATCTACAGTAAAAGACAAGAATGGCTGAGGGGTAGAAGAAGGCGTCTAGAGTCAAATAAAGATAATATTTGTAATATACTCTTTTCCTGCAAATTACATGCATACACACACACAAATATATATGTATGCATAAGTCATTGATTGATTTTCACATTTTTGTATGCTAGTTTTAATTGTGTTGTTGCCTACAGATAGGGAAACCAAATAAAGTCCTGAGTAAACATGCAGAGGAAGAATGATCACACCAGGCAGAGTTTCAGTGAAAGAGGCAGGATCAGAGACAAGACTGAGATTTTACTGTGAGATATGGCATATTGCGGGTACAAGCCTCGGAGGAAAGAGCAGGAGAAACTGTGGGGAGTCATGAGGGAGATGAGCACAGTGAGGCAGAGCTGCAGAGGGCTTTGAAGGAGAGAACAAGAAGTTCAAACCTAGCAAAGGAGAGGGTCAGCCTGCGAGCCATAAAGAAAGATGTTGTCACCTGAAAGTCAAATTTCATCCTTAGTATTATTTGAATTACTTCAGCAGAAATATCACAGGTATTGTACCCCCTCTATCACCACTTAAATAATTTATAAGAACAGAGGTACTTGTAGGTCCATCATGGAAATTGGTATTTGCTGGTGGATAATTTCTGCTTCACTCCTTCATCCATCACCTACTTCTTAGCTTTGGAACTAGGACTAATCAGTGTATACAGTTTTCTACAGTAGGAAACTGAACATGTTTACTGCTCTTGAGAAAGAAAATATGTCATTTCCACATTTCCCATGAAAAGGAAATTTTAAAAAATAATTCAGGAAAATAAATATTTAATTTTGTTTGCATGGAGGTGAAATTCAACATCTTGCTCCTCCCTGGGGCAATTTCCTGCCACACAAGACCAGCATCCCCAAGAGTTACAGGTGAGTGATGGAGCTGCAACATTTGCAGGAGCCCAACTCCAGAGCAGGCAGTAGCAGGGTTTATCATATCTGACCCAGCAGGGCAAAAGTGGTCTGAAACTATGTTTCATTGAAATCTGAGCTCCCAGACAAGCTCTGCTTTGGTGAAAGTGCATCAAAATCAATCCATTTCCATGCAATACTTCAGTTTTGACAAAGTATCATTTTCCACAAAGAAGCAGTTTGCTGAAAAATTCTTGACAGGTTTTGTTCGCAGGACTGAGCCCGATAAGAGCAGATATCTGTGTTTGCAGCTGGTTTTTTTGTGAGGAAACTTACATTTTGACAGTTTCACGATACTTACTAGAGAAAAAAAAAATAATCTTCAGGGAATGTTTTTTTTTCTTTTAAAAGCATGTTCGTCAGCCTTGTTACACCAAAGGTATAATGGTGGACAGCTAGGTCATAATATGCACTAAATCGTAATGTTATTGCAAATGTAAGTTATAAGAAGAGATAAAAAAAGGAAAGAGCATGTGTGTCATCTGGAGGTACAGCCAAAACTACAGCTTATCAGCAATTTGTTAACTGGTCAACCAGCAGTGCTCACTAGTTCATGACTATTATCTACATGTTGTCCCATTTATTACATGCCAGCTGAGGCCAATTTTCAGCTGTGAACTATAGCAGCTGTCTCTGTGGAAAATAAAAGAATGCCACTTTAAATTTCTTTACAGCATGAAAGAAATGTCAGCTCATGCTGGAAATGTACAGCGATACTCATTTTTTTCTGACCTGAACACATTGCATCAATTCATGCTTGTGAAAATGTCATTTGTGACTTGTTTTCTTCTGCTTTTTAACTAATGTCCAACTTAAAAAAAAAAACCCAAAACCAAAAAACCTTTTCTAGCTGCTTGGTGATCACTGTGTAAATTTAACACTAACTTCTTACACAAAGTCCTGAAAGCTTTCAAGAATTTATATTTGTGGTGGTATAGTTCACTATTGAATAAATTTAATAGAGAAGACAAGAAAAAAAAAGTGAGCAAGGAAGAAAGGAAGGAAGGGGAGGGGGAGAGAAGAAAGGAAAAACTATTTTCTGTGCTCTTTCCAAATTACATCAATAATTTTCTACATTTGTAGGCTATTTTCTTCTCAAACTATATAATTACTCACACTCTATCTTTTTAGCTGATTTTTGGCCATTGACATGTTTGATCAAGTCTAGAGACATAGAATTATTAGAGATATCTGATCTTTTAATAACTGTTTCTGGAACTATTTGCCTATTCTTCCACCATCATCAGCCACTATCTCTAGAGAGGATAAGCCTGATACAGGACTAAAAATCTTGTCTTATACAAAGTCACTATCCGGCTCTAAAGAGTAGGAAGGAAACAAAAAAGGTTACATTTCATCAGGCTTTAATTTTCCATTCTAATTTACAAAGAGACTCATCTCTCTATTCTTCACAGAAGTACAAAGCCCTCCATACCTCTGATAATCCTTTTATGCTTTCACATTAATATGACAGAGTACAGAGTATTAATTATTAAATACTGCTTATACAGTGCTGTAAATATACACTACTTTACAGAACTTAAGATAAGCAATGGCTCCATTCCTAATAAGCTTACTATAATAAAATTCATTGTTGAATCTACATATGAAATGTAGCTAGGAGTCAAACCACACAGGAAAAATATTTAAACCAGGTAGAGGCACAGATGTGAATCTAACATGTTCCTGGGTTATGAAAATTAAGAATAGCAATCGTAAACTATGGTTAACTATTTACTCATATAATTCATTTAACTTTTTGGCTAAGCATTTATAAAATATGCAGACAGATACTTGTGGATGTTGAATGTTATACATATGCAGATGAGCTGAAAAGCTGACCTGTGATGTCTAATGGTCCATCATAGTATGGTCCAACATAGTATGTGTAATGTTACTTTGCTTTTGGATGAATATGCTGGTTATTAAAAGTACATAATGGTATGCTTAGCATTGTACATGCATGATTTCAAATCAAGATTCATTCTACCCTCAAACCTCAAATGTCACAAATGTCTCTCCCTGCCCATATCATAACTCGCATCTGTGGCATAGTTGTCTGTAGTATGTTTCTTTGTTTGAAAAGTGGAACCCTTCTAGGAATCAGTTTATAAATTATCTATGTGGCCTTCTGGGACTGTTTATACTTACAGGCAAAAGGTATAGGAAAAGGTGTACAAAAGAACCAGAATAAAAATAAAGAAAAATCTGTAATGCTCAACTGTGGTCATAGGCTGATATTTAAGAATTTAGTAGGTACAGTAATGTGCAAGTTTTAATAAATTTATTGCTTTTCAACATTAAAAGGAAAAAAAAAAATCTGTCTCCTATTCCCAGATCCAAATGAACCTCTTCTCAAATATAACTTTACATACTGCTTTTTTAGGTTGGCAATCATTCTCCATCGCAATGATCTCACATATGGGAAGAGTTTTATCATGGGCAAATGAGCAACTTCCTAAGGAGGAATCCAGTCTCTTCTCTACATCATGCCCATGAAGCTGCTTGAGGTGAAAAGCTGCACAGTTGGGTGCTATCTCTAATTTCATGAGATCAGCGGAGTTGATCTACAACTGTTTCCAGAGAAGAATTTGGCTTCGCTTGGTACTCCACTCACTTCACTTGGGGTACCAGACCTTCCTCCTTAAATGTCTGCTCTTTGGGTGCTTTGGGGTTAAAGACAGAGGCACATATCATTTGCACAGTAGAAGGAATGAAATTGGGTCTTCTGTCTCATCAATCTCCTCTCTTATCCCGACTGTATAGATCACCTTAAGGACTGCTCTAGCATGGCAAACCAGTCACACCCCAGAGCTGCACTACTGACTGGCTCTATGGCCAGCTTATGGGTTGAGCAGGTAAGGGCAAGAAAGAGAATAATTTTTAATCACAAATCACAGCTGTCTTGGTATTCATATAAATCAGCAAGCTAGGGACGAAAAACTTCGTACACATATGCTATCCACTTTACTATGCATTATGCATTAGCCAAAGTGCCAGGGGGAAATATCCTAATTGTTGTTTCCATCAGTAAAGCTTAGCAACATACTGTTCAGCAGGGATATTTTAAAACTAACCTTGAAAATACAGGAATCTACTGTCCTGCTCTTAAGTATTACCTATATAATTTCTGCAAGAACCATACACCACTTTTATTTCTAGTGGATTATCTTTATTGGGAGAACTTCTGGATTCCCAGTGTTAAATACAAATTCATGTTTTTCTTGTTTATTTGCAGCATATGTTCCTTGGCTATAGTACATGACACACACTGTGTGTTGCTTCCATAAAACAGATGCTGCAAGGAAACAAAAAAGCATGAATTTATCTTTAATGTTAAAAATACTGAAGCAGCAGAAGAATACTACATGAACAATCAAAATATCTGTAATTCTCAGTAGCAGTGCCAACTGAAAACCATTTATATCATAAACTGTAGCATAAAGATGGAACCAGCTTTAGGAAGTCTTTATTTCCAATTAGCTTAAGCATGTTCTAAACCATTTAACTTGACTCTTTAGGATTTTTGTATATTGACTGTGCATCAATATTTAATTCTTTATTTTCTCAGGAATATACAGTATAATAAACTCTAAATCCAATGCATTAACTTAAAACAGCTAAGATCTGACATATTTAGACTATCAGGTTTTCGCAGTCATTTTGAGAAATTATTTTCTGAGGGCAGACACTTTTGTGTCAAATAATTTCCAGTGTTATCATTAATGCTGTTGTTATTACTTACATTTCACTAGCATTGATGTGGATTTCCTTGAATGCTTATTTTTAATCTCTTTTGCATTCAGCACAGAACTCATTCTGCTGCTCTAAAAGACTTATAATTTATCTGGATTGTCATGTCTTCTCACAGTGTCAGGCAAACTGCAGGGGTCAGTGACATTTTGATTGCTGTTAGCCAGCAGTAGCATAATCTAAGCTGATATCTTTCCTTATTTACAGATGGACCAGTATGAACCAATGGTCGCATCTTATCACCGCTAGCCTCTTGAAAGACAAATAAGGATGAAAAATGCTTATGTTTTCATTTTTTCATGAACTGTTTGATCAGCTGGAGGAGTTGCAGGATTCCTAAGAAACAGTCCATCCAACTTTTCTCGATTCATCAAATCATGACAGGCTTTTTCAAATGAAAGCAGAGACAGTTTATCTCTTTTTGGTAAAAGATCTTCATGTGAACTTGACAGGGAGTATCATCACATTTCCCTTCTGAAGGCTTAGATGAATTATATTATCTGACACTTCACTGAAACTTTCTTTATCTACTTAAAGAAAATTTTTTCCTAGGTTACCATTATTCAGCCTGATTTGAAGAAACTTTCTGTGTGAAAAGGAGGGTGAAAAAAAAAGTTAAAATAAATAAATATGCTATTTAACCTGTGTGAGCCATTAATTTTCAAATGCTGTTACAGCCAAAAGTCAGTTGTTTATCAGAAATTAGATGTTTTTTCCTGTGCATAATTTAGCTGACAAATGCACTCCTTATGTGTATTGAGCAAGTATTGCTCACTTCTAACTAATGAAACTCTACAGTAGCTATTGTACATATTGAATGTGAGCACTATACCTCAGGAAAGAGTGGAAGGCTCCAAGCACTGGAGTCATGGGAAGGATTTACTGATTTTCTGTATCCCTAAAAGGGTGCTATTGCCGTCTAACTTCCATGACATAAAATGCTAAGAGATGTTTTGAAATTAACAGATGTTCTTAAATACAAATTATTTCCTTTTTTATTATTCACTATTTTTTTAAGGATCCCATCCTGATAGATTTCATGTAGTACCAGTGTGTTGCTGATCAGCTCATTTCCCTTTGATTCAGTACCTCACAAGGTTAGGTCTGAGCAGCCAAGCATACATCTATGCATATCCTCAGTACAGGAATCTCATGGGCTCCAAGGAAAGGAAGTAAAAGTGAGAAGGGATTTTTTATTCTCTGTGCATTTATGAGAGTGGATTTGCTCAGGAAAGAAATCCAGTGTAATCTGTGTCAAGAGTTGAGGAGTGTAGAGGCTAATATAGAATAATAGATTTATTTTATTTTATTCCTCATTCTATTAAGCATTCTACTAAATATTTTCAGACTTCTAAGACAAAAGCAAAACAAAAGAGAATGAAAAATTAATTGGTAACTAATGTAGCAGACTTAAAGCTTGAAAGCCTTCACTATTTCAATTCTGAAATTCTTGTGCTGGAAATCAAAATGAATTCATGAGCAGTCCAAAATTCTGGAGTTACTCTTCTAAACATTCAGTAAATGCATTGGTGAAAAAAAATAAAAATGGCTGTGATGGAAAAAGAATAAGCATAATCAAACTAGGTGATACAATTCATCAACCTCATTAATAAGTAGATTTTTATAATCTATTTTTAATATGCAATATATAAAATTTCAAGAAGAACATAAATGAAATGTGCACTTTATGTATCTATATTTGTGTAAGTAAAAATGATATATTTTTCCATTTCATCACCCAGAATTTGAATTTTTAAACTTTTGAAGAAACAAATGAAATACAGCTCTCTCCCAATGTTGCTTATCATATCATAATCCTGTGCGATCTATCCATACATAACATAACATAACAATAAAAGTGAACTTTGTTTCTTGTGATCACATTGTACTTGTTTATTTAAAGGTCAACCATTACTCTTAGAAATAAACCCATTAGAATTTTGTGACATAAGGATGTAAATTACAATTCATCTAAATCTGAAGTTATTATCTAAACATCAAATGACACTGAAGACATGACTAAAAACTAAATAAGCTTCATCAGAATTCAGCTGGAAAATCAAGATCAGAGAGTGAGTATATTTTTTTGGAGCAATCTGATACAGCTGGGGCTGAAAATTTGGAAACTTCATGAGACTGTTTTTTTTTTTTTTTAAAAAAAAGGTATTTTTTGGTATTCTGTTTCTTTTTTAAGATAGAGATAGACAGCCATCTGATCCTGATATCTGTAGCCAGCCATCTCAAAATGATTTAGGTAGGAAAATTAAATGAAATAAAGCCAAAGTACCTCTATGTGAAAAATAACTGTCAGAACAATGTATCTGTACTGTATCAACTTGAAATATTATCTAATTTTATCCTGATTGCTAAGTGGATGTATTCCTCATCCTCTTCATTAAAACAACCTCACTGGAAAAAAAGAAATGTATTATATTCAGAGAGCATGGACAAAATTCATACCTAAAAGCAAAAGACAATCAGCTTAGAAGAGTCATAAGGGCTTCCATCTAAGCAATGGCAGTGGATCTGGAGTTCTGTGTGAAAAAAAAAGTTAAACTAAAAAAAAAAAAAAGAATATGCTGTTTAACCTGTGTGAGCCATTAATTTTCAAGTGCTGTTACAGCCAAAAGTCAGTTGTTTATCAGAAATGAGACCTTTTTTTCCTGTGCATAATTTTGCAAGGGAGTTTGCAAGGGACCAGAAGGAAAGATGAGCTCAGACTGGAACAGATGCTGAGACAAGGTGCTTAAATGAATGAGGGAATGCACTATCTGTCACCAAAGTGTGAGCTAGTAGCGTGTGACCTATTTAGTCTAGCGAAACAAAGGCTGAGAGAGGATAAGACTGCTTTCAATAAAGACATCTGGAGAGGGGTTTAAGCTTTGGGGAGGAAGAAGATATGATTAAGCAAAAGAATATATAAAATCATGACTGTGAATACATTTAGTCTAACAATATAAAAACACTCAGGAAAGTCAAAGTTCCAAAATGCATATATTTAGCAGTGGACATAAAACGTAAGAGGAAAGCCTTGTATTACTATAAAAGTGCAAAACAAAGGAAACTGTTTCTTTGTTGTGGCAAGAAAAAACTGTCAAAATATGATGCTGAGACCTTTGCTGTCGTTTTTTCTTTAAATTTTTTAATGCATTATTTTGGCCATTGGAAAGGTCAGTTGTGATCAGCTGGCTAACACACTTAACATCATTGACAAAGATGTAAGACTCCTGTCTGGAAAACAGAAAGAACAGTTTGACAGCAGTCAGATTATTATTATTTTTCAAATGGCTGGACTTGATAAAATTTACGAGAGGTACTTAAAGTGAGGAGATTTTCTTTGAGAACTTAGAGAGGTGTCTGAGCTTCCAAATTGAACCATTCCGATTGTCTTTAAAAGTAGGGGTGGTAGTGAGAAAGAAAAACCCGGAAAATCAAGGCCATGGATTTGTCTGGCTTATTTTCTGTTCCTGGAAACAGGAAATGTTACAGACAATTATAGGCTATTAAAATCATCTAGACCAGTGGCAGCTTTCATATTTGTAGCTGGTGGGGAATACAACAGAAAATTTTGTAATAGATGCGTATCTTTGTGTAAATGTGTGTGTTGAGGCCATGTGTGCGCATAAGGCAGCAGAGATTTAAGAGGATGCTAGCAAACAAAACAAGAACAGTGTAGCTTTCGATCTAGATAATATCCCCAAGGCAAGACTATTCAATTATTATACATAAAAGAGAAAAAAATGGCCATTACCTTTTAAAGGACCTTGTGAATGCACCATTGTCATTAACAGCTTAGGTTGCCATATATCCTTCTCTGTTGAGTTTGGGGATAAACCAGCAAAATGCCCATGGAGAGCCGCTGTGCAGGATTAAGACAGCAAAGAACTCCACAGTGTATTTTCTGGTTTTATTTGTCAACTCATTTGATTTCCTTGTAACAAGGAGAATCTAGACACAGTGTTATATGATAAATTCTCACCACTCACCTGAAAAAACAGTATCACGGGACACCAGGGTGTCCACCAGTTTAGGTGCTCAGTCCCACGCGTCATATGTCTGACTGGCACCTTAGAGCTAGCCAGAGAATCCCCAGTGGGCTTAGCAGCACCAGTGCAGTGTACTTCTTCCCCCAGTCTGTTGTGGAGCTGGGCTAGCTTGCAAGTGCACCATCTGTGCTAAGCACACAGAAAGATTTTACCAAGGTTTATACAGTTCTGGCGGGGATGGACATCACAACCCCCAAGGCAGGAGTCACCCTTGATGGAGATCGTAACAGGAGATGATTAACTGCCAACATGGATTTGCCAAGAAAAAGTCATATAAAGCCAATCTAATTTTCTTCTATAATTAGTAAAGAGGACAGGTACATAGACAAGTAGTAGACATAAACATGACACTTGTTAGGCTCTCAAACTGTCTCACAGAATGTGCATTTAAATAAGTTAATACATCAAAGTCCAGATGAAACTTATCGGATGGGTGCAAAACCATGTTGTAAAGCTATTCTTAGAGGCTGTGTGCAAAAATCTTCTTCTGTATGTGGGTTGTATCACAAATGTTTGTCTACAATTCAGTTGATGTAAGAGGGACTAGTTTAATTAATTGCTTGGATGACATCATTGGTTGTTCCATATGTGTTGTATTAAAATGATCTCAAAAGATTGGAATGCTCTGAGATTATATACAATGAAATTTAATATGGAAATGTGAAATTCTCTCTATAGGTAAGAAAATTATTTTCATATATATGGGATGAAGAATGAATAAATAGCTTATAATACCACCAAAAGAATGTGAGTCATATTGCAATCAGAAACTGAACTTCAACCAATTGTGCCTTATTGTTGCAAACATTCAAATACCATATTGGCATGTTTGAGCAGAACACCTGAAGTAAAAGAAGAGACATAATCTTATGTTGTATTCATGGCTTGAAGAGCCTCGACCAGAATAATATTCTTAGTTTTAGATTTAGTTATAAATCACTATATTTCACAAAATGATGTGATCAGCTGAGAAGAGATTAGATGAAAGCAATAAGGATACTCAGATGTCTACAAAAAGTGGAATGCTACAAGGAAATTTGAGAAAACTGGGGTTATTTAGGCTAAAGAAAATAAGATATAGAAAACAGATAATATGTGAAAGATGCATACAAAATACAGAGGAAGAGAATAAAAATTTTCTCATGTCCACAAAGAGGGAGAAGTATTTTACTTAAAGCAGCAATGACTTAAGTTTAGGTTAGGAATTAAGAAAAATGTTCTAATAGTACATACAGGTGAAGCACTGAAATAGATCACTTTTAAAAGTCTCCAAAGTGGAAAGATTTTGATAATAGTTTAAACAGATATATTTCAAGAATGACAGACAAAAATATATTTTGCCTTGGGATGCTGATATTGCTTAAGTGGAAATACTTTCCAGAACTGTTTACCTATGGAATAGAAAAAGGATATTAAACAGTAAGGTTGGGCATTCCTTTCCAAGCAGAGTAAAAAATCTCAACCATTTTAAGATGGAGTTTGACACATCTGTGAAAGAGATGGTCATGCTCTTGATTTGAGGGTACTGTATCCTGTTTTTCAAGAAGGTAATTGAGGCAGTTGCACAAAACTTGGATTTGATACCTATTTTCAGTCAGCTTCATCTGAAGCCTACTGAAGACAATGGGAATATTGATACTTCACTCAGGTTTTATCAAGCCTCCTCTAGTACTTTATATCTGAAGCAGTTCATCTGAAGTGAGTGCATCAATTTGAAGACTATAGGACTACCCACTCAGAATGTACATAGTAGCATTTGGTCTTGAATGATTGATTACCTGAAGATCACTTCAGGTTTATACCATGAATGAATATGAAACAAGTGAAAGATGGACTTGAGGCTAGGAGTTTAAAGGATTTTGAAAGTGTAATGACCATATCCCAGTGACTTTCAAAGGAGATGGAACTTTATTACCTTAACTACCTTTGAGCACCACATGTCGCACAAGCAGTGTAAGAGTTGTGATTTAAGATGATGGATGTATGCAGTTCTACCTCTCCTTTCTTTGGGATCTGCAGGTATACAGAGTCCAGTTTAATTCCACTTCAAGAATATACCAGGTTAGTTCAAAGTAATTGCCTTAATGCCAGTTCAGAAAAGACTCACATAGGTACACACATTTCCTAGCAAAATTGTAAATTGCATCTGTAAACTGCAAAGATCCCAAAGCATCAACAGAGTGTTATGGAAAATTCCAGGGGTCTTCTATAGCAAAATACTCTGTCTTAAAACATGTTCAGAATATTTTCTCTTTTTTAAAATTGATTTTCAAGTATGCTTCTTAATCTGAATTTAATTTTCTAAATATAGCTGGTCAATTCTCACATTTCAAGACTTGTCTTAATTACAAATATGAATTGATTTCATTGTGAGTTACTTGAAATGCTCTATTTTGACTTAAAAAAAAATTCTAGCATTTTTCTGTTTATTTGACATTTAAACCGTGAAGCACAGAATGCCATCCTCCCACATCATATGTCCAAACTATTTCTTAGTAGTGTATTTAAACTCTCCTTAGAGATTGTGTACCACCATTTTTTTTCAGGGTGCATCAAGCCTTATTCTTGATTAGGCTTTATTCACTGGTGATGTTATTTATCACTGTAATGTGGATCTTATGACTACACTAAATTTGTTTTATGTTGTTTTATTTCAGACCGCCTGTGATCTAATGTCTTTAACTCAATGCCTTTAGCAGCTGAAGCACATTCGATGAGCTCCTGGACAACATCTTCCAGTCCAGCTTCATTCATAAGGAATTGGCTTTGTGCACTCTGAGATCACTCTGTGATGAGAACAGATGTGAGAAGAATTGGAAATTCTTTTCAAAAGTGCATGCCTGGTCTGAAATAAACATTAATGTGAAAACACCCGAGGAAAGGCAATTCCCAAGTGTAATTTTTTGTTAAAGCAAGTGAAAAATATCTTTGGAATATTGTCCAAGGGAAATTAAAAATGAGATTTATGTTTTCATTTATTCATTTATGAAACACCTAATTTAGAGCGAAGGGGGCTAACTGTGTTGCAATATAGAACAATGAGGCCATTTCCAGTTGAAAACAAGAATTAGTAATTGCTGTAGATATGTATAAGCTAATGTGTGAGTTCTGCAACATATTACAGACAAGGTAACTAATGTAGGGAAGGTTGTGACCAGTGGTAAAAGACCAACTGAAGATGAATTATCAGTGGTGACTCCCAGGGGTCAGGAGACATGGGCATGTCAGAGAAAGTTCAGTGAAGGGCCATGAAGATGATTAGGTGGTTTAGAGAATTTGACATATGAAGAGATGCTGAGAAAACTGGGGTTGCTCAGCCTCAACAAAAGAAGGCTCAGGAGGGGATTGGTGGATCTTATCGATGTGTATAAATACCTGACTGGGAGCAGGGATAGAAAGATGACAGAGCCAGACTCTTATTGGTGCCCAGTGACAGTATAGGCAGCTGCGGGCACAAACTGAAATATGGAAAATTACATTTAAACATAATTTTTTTTTTTTTTTTTGCTATGAAGGTGTTTGAACATTGGAACAGGTTGCTTAGAGTTGTGCAGTCTCCATCCTTAGAGATATTCAAAACCTGACTGGACACGACCCTGAGAAACCTGCTGTAGCTGATGTCACTTTGAACTAGACAATCTGCAGAGGCCACTTCCCACATCATACATTCTGTAATATTGTGATTCACCAAGTAAATGCTTTGTTTTCTTTATATCAAAAGGGGGGGGGGGGGATTTTGCATGCGTTTGTATTCTTGCAGAGCACAGCGTCCAGGAGTTGTAACTTCTACCTAAGGGTAACTGAAATTCAACACACCTGAGAGTGTATTTTCCAAGAAAATGATCTACAGTGTAGGTACCTTAGCTAACGTTGCAGTGAGCTGTGTCTCTGCTCGTAAAAGCTTACTGTGTTATGCACCGAAGTTAAAAGCATTATTTTAAAACAGAGGCCTTTCAGCTCTTTTAGTACCTGTTGCTTTTGAATTTGCAGTGACTGTAATGTTTTTGAAAACTTCTTTGAGGTAAACTAAAATCTATTATTTACCTGCATTTGTGATGTTTAGTAGTTAGCAACGTAGTCTTCCAGTGGTCAAAGAAATCCTGTCTGTAACAACTACTATTATTTATCCTTTTTGATACATTTTCATTAGCTTTCAGTACAGCAGCCTATAACTTGCAGCACTATGTGAGTACCTACTTTCTACTAATACGTAACTAAAGTGGCTGAAAGATGTCTTTCTTTAAATTTACTATAACCACAAGCTGTCATTCTAAACATAATCTCTTGCTCCATGCACTTCTCAGTAGCATTTCTCTCTCAAATGTTGCCTGAAAAGCCTATCTCAAAAGACAACAACAAAAAGTTAGAGCTTTTTAATGAAGCACTACGGTACACTGGAATGGATTCTAAAAAGTCTAAATGATAGGTATTGATTACTACATTTCTTTTTACACTTCAAGTTTCTAATAAGTCAAGTCCAGAAAAAACAGTTGTCCAAATATTCACAGTAGATGGTAGAAAAGAGGCCTAACTCTGACTGAAGTAAATTAATTAGAAGACACATCAATACACTTACTAATGTCAATACTACAAGTTATCCACAAGTTATTCACAGAAAGTTCTTAAAACTGCTTTTAATGATGCACTTGTATGTGTTTTACTACTGTTGGATGAAGCTTAGAGGATTTGAGATCATACATTGCTTTGGTTAGATATCTAGGCAGTCCTGCTCAACTTGAGGCAAATTCTCACATGGCCAATATTGCCATTGTGAAAAAAATGCCTGCAGGCATAACATTTTAGAAGGAGCTTTTTTGTTTTAAAAAGATACTGTAGAATTTGCTGAAGAAGAGATAGCAATATGATGTAAACAGTAGAAACATTTTATAAGCAATTTTAAAAAAAATTCAGATTAATTTTTTATTTTATGTAGAATGATCTAAATATAATTGTCATTATTACCTCTTTAGCTGCGTTTCAGAATAATACACATGCTTATTGGCATATTAAAAACAACGTGATGCCAGGGGAGATTTGCCTTCATTATTCTCCAGTGGAAAGCCTCTGTTTTCAATTACACCCATGTATCTATACCACCATTTAAACAGATACAGAGAGCAGAATTTTCTGCTAGATTTATTAAATAAGACCTCAATTCAGGGGAAAAAAATGCCAGCTTTTAAGCAGATTCTTTAATATCAGCCTGTTCTTTATATGTGTTAATTTGGACAATGCATGATTCATGAAATGACACCTTAATTATTTTAACAAAAGACCTGACATCTTTTTCATTTTCATGGCTCTTGCTTTTGTACCCCACATAAAAATTTAACCCTTCAGAAAATATTACTGTACGGAGACTATAAAAGTAGAAAAAAGCAGTAGGCTGGCCGCTGAAAAGGAAATCTCTCCAAGATGTGCTGGTTTGATCTATAAGAATTGATAAAATCACTCTATGGTTGCCTGCCTGGCACTTACTTTATTCATTGCCTCCTGCTAGTTTTCCTAGAGGTGGAGGATTGCACTGGGCACTGGGAAGGTTTCCTCAGCCTTGCTGCTCCTGTGCTGCCAGGCTGGCAGGATGGGTGCCTGATGTGTGCTGTCAAGCACGACGGGTGTCCTGGTTTCAGCTGGGATAGAGTTAATTGTCTTCCTAGTAGCTGGTACAGTGCTGTGTTTTGAGTTCAGTA
>JAVJGG010000073.1:32807913-32830418 GCA_035590195.1 Aviceda cuculoides
GTGTTATCATTATCGTTATTAGTTTCTTCTTTTCTGTTCTATTAAACAGTTCTTATCTCAACCCACGAGTTTTACTTTTTTCCTGATTTCCTCCCCCATCCCACTGGGGCGGGGGGAAGTGAGTGAGCGGCTGTGTGGTGCTTAGTTGCTGGCTGGGGTTAAACCACGACAACGGGAAGAAGCCAGCGAGTCTTCTCAGGACCTCCACTCCAATGGGGCTCTTGATGGTCTGGAAAAGAGCTTGTTGTCCCATCTTGAAAAATAAAAGTCGATACGACTGCAGATCAATTACAGAGCACACGCCAACTAAAAACCCTTCAATCTAATGGTTGTACATTACCAGCAAACCAGTGATAATCAACCCCTAGTTCTATTCCCTTTCCTATTTTACAGGCTTTTCAAAATTAGGAGAAAATCACTAAAATATTCAGTTGCAGTTAGTTATTTTGAGACATCTTTTTTTTTTCTTGCAAAACTGAACTTGGAATTAAGGATGGACCTGATGCAAAATCGTGTACCTGGGATTGAGACCACGGTGAGTTCAAAAGTAAACATGGATTCGAAGTTAGCAGCTGTTCCCTATAAGATATATTTGCAAAATTCTGTGAAATAAATTTTAGATTCAAATGTCTTTCCTTGGAAGAATTTGAAGTAAAGACACAGGTTTTTGTTTGATTTTTTGTTTGTTTGGTTGGTTGGTTTTGTTTTTGTTTTTTTTTTTTTCTCAGCAGAATAGTTACTCCATTTTTAAACCCTTACACAGAAATCCCTATATTCTTCTTTGGTCAAAGAAGAACTGGGTGAAAATCCATTCCTATTCTATGCATTTCTCTTTTAAATTGATCCCTGGATTCGAACACAATCATTCAGCACGCACTCTTTCTCTGAGGGTGTCAACCTCTGATCAGTTAGACGCTAAAAGACTAGAAAAGAAGGGCACCTTACATCATTTAAATCTACCCTCTTCTAGTTTAAAACTGCTATCCCTTGTCCTGTTTCTACATGCCCTTGTAAAAAGTCCCTCCCCATCTTTCTTGCAGGCCCCCTTTAGGTACTGGAAGGCTGCTATGGGGTGTCCCTGGAGCCTTCTCTTCTCCAGGCTGAACAACCCAAACTCTCTTCAGCCTGTCTTCATAGGAGAGGTGCTCCAGCCCTCTGATCATCTTCATGACCCTCCTCTGGACCTGCTCTAACAGGTCCACGTCCTTCTTGTACCAGCGACCCCAGAGCTGGATGCAGGACTCCAGGTGGGGTCTCACAAGAACAGAGCAGAGGGGCAGAATCGCCTCCCTTGACCTCCTGGCCACGCTGCTTTTGATGCAGCCCAGGATGCAACTGGGTGTCTGGGCTGCAAGTGCCCGTTGCTGTCCAATTTTTCATCTACCAATGTCCCCAAGTCGTTCTTGCAGGGCCCCTCTCGATCCATCCATCACCCAGCCTGTATTGACACTGGGGATTGCCCTGACCCAAATGCCAGCACCTGATACTCCTCTGGCAGTGGATGATTTTCCATAGCCTCAAACTTTATGTCAATGTAGAAAATATACAGAGAACAACACAATGCCATACTGTTAGCCTTACATTCTGATAAAGAGGGTGTAACCACTTGGCTATATAACGACTTGGCTATATTTTACCTCAAGGAAATCTAAAAAGCCGTAGTTAGCAAGCAGAAGGCAGGCTGAAATGTCCTCTGCCTGAATCTTCAATGCCCATTTACTTGGCCATAACTGTACTAGCAATATTGTGATCACCTGGTGCTGTTATATCAATTCTACTAAATTGTAATATTTGGTAATTCTGGGGAAGTATGATACTACTATAGTACTCAATGGTATGCACTGGACATGAAAAAAAGCAAAAAGTATAAATCAAATCCTCCTCACCTGACCTCTCTGGCAAGAAGCATGAGACACATAGTTCTGATTTACTCCATGTGTTCCTACTACATGTATACAAACATATAATTTATTGGTTTGAGTTAATGATAGTGTAAATTGTTGAGTATTGTAATGATCACTATATATCTAATTATATATATTTACGTAAATATATATACTTTACTATGCAGATAGCTATACATATAACCATGTGTAGTATACATGTTGCTTTCCCATATTGTACCTATAATGTTCATGTTGTGCTATCTTAATGTTTGTCTGTTACTACACTGAGGAACATTGGATATAGTAAAAAATGGTAGTTAAATTATAATACAGAAGCTCTGAGAATGAGAACTGCCAATTTTGACACTCCAATAAAATGTGTATAATTTAATAAATTGTAAAGCACCAATTCTAGCTCTATCTAGCACTTGTATCATTGCATTAAATAGTCTTATGCTTATTCTTTCTTATCACACAAACTTAAGAAGACTAGTCTGTCACATAAAGGAAAAAGTAAACCATCCTGTTATGTGGTGGATCAGCTGTTTTTCAGATGGGATGTAAAACGAGACCTTTTTTTATAACTTCCAGAGCTCTTATATGGCACTTTATGAGATGTAGGTTCATGTCGAAATGTCAAAATTAGATAAATAAATATTTTGCATCTTATTTCTCTGAGACTATCAGTTCTCATTGCATTTTCTAATTAAAAAGAAACCCTATACTCTTAGGTGTCTTGAAAGATGTATCATTTAAATGAAGATGATAAAAATCTTGTATGTCTTCTGCCTTGTACAACTTGGTTTAGTTTAAGTAATTAATATTTATAATTCTCTTGGACATTCTTTGCTGAAGTGTGCCATGCAGTAGCAACCAACTACCATTGCTGAAATTGCTCTCTTTTAGTTTGGCAAATAACATTCTTTGTTTTTTTCATTCAGAAAAAGCCAGTGTAGATGAGGTATACTTGACTTCTTGCCATTAGAAATATCAGTCATGTCATCTGTGCCATCATTAGGAGCTCACCAGAGAGTTTACTAGATATGTACTTTACAGATATTTATTGGTAAACCAGCAAAATCAGGCAATTAGAGATGAGGTACAGTGATGACAATTACGTTTGTTCTCATCTATCTCAGAGCAGGTGGTACACGAAGGCATTTGAACTTCAGCGGTGTTGCAGCAGGTGAAGAAAGGCTGTACAGAAGCAAGGAGGATCCCTAATTAATCCTATGGTCACAGGAACCTTTCACATCCATCCAATGAGCTGCTGTAGACACTATCCAAGCTAAGTTACTTTCCCAGATCTCCCTAACCAGCTTGGGTTATTTTCCTGCGTTGGACCTCAGAGGTTAACACCTTCTAGACTCATGGTAGCATAGGTTTAGCCACAGTCCAGCTTCTAGAGAATATGTTCTATTAAAATGCAGCAGTTTAGCAATGAAACAATTTGGATTTGGGCCTTAATCGGCTCCTTGGTCCCAAACTGTCTAAGCACTAATATACAAACATATGAAATCCAAGCTAACAAATGGAGCAATCAGGTAGAATATGGTGACTTATAAATAAACATCAGCCAAGCTCCTGAAGAAAACACTACCCATGAATAGCTAACAGACATAATGTTTTAAGAAAGAGCAAGAGAAGTACAAAGTTGCCAAACATAATCACTCAAAAGTTAACCGTAATTTGCCCACTTATGCATATGTATTAGGTACTACATGAAATGCTATGAACTTACAGAATTTCCCCCCACACTTCCATATCATTCAGTACATGGAATGGATAGTGTTTACTTAATGAGCAGCTATTCAAGATTTTGTTTCTCCCATGTGGCCCCAGGCTTTATTTATTATGGGAAAGTTAAATCTGCTCTAAGGGCAGAATTACTGATTTTCCCATGGTCTAAGTCACTCTCCAAAGAAGTACCTGAGTGCTTTACAGACATAGGGTTTGACACAATCCTGTCAGATTTTCAATCCATTGTCTACTTTAAGATGGTCTAGAGAAGACTTCTCCTCTGGAATAAAAGTACTATTTAAGTTTAAATTTTACATGACAAATTACCAAGCCAAGGAAGAGAGAAAGTGTACAAATTTTCAGTTTTCGTAATAAAATCTGTAAAGGTAGAAAAATCTGGAAAAGGTGAGGTGCATGAGCTCATTCCTTTAGGGAAATGCTTCTCAGGGAATGAAGAACATGTCAGGCACATTTTAAAAAAGGAAATGCAGTCAGTCTTCCTCTTGATTTATATTTATCCTTATCTAATTCTGTATTTAAATTTAAACCCATCTAACATCTACTGCTACATTTACCATTTACTGGAAATTAAAATCCAGTTGTTTACCTCATGCTGAATTATTCTATTTACAGATACTTCATTTATGATTAATCAGAAATTGCAATTGAGTGAGCTAGGTATATTCATTAATAATGCACATCGATGGAGCCCACTAATCCCAGCCCACAGATTTTAATGACCTCAAACTCCCTCACTGTGTATGTGCAGATATTTTGCTTCCAAACAGGGTTTTTTTACCTCACTTCCTACTCAACCCTGTAATTGGCTACTCAACTCCTAATTCATATTAATGACTCAGTTTACCCTGGGGAAAATAGTCAACAAAGGAAAAGCTACCAATTGCACATGGCTCATTAAAGTCACATTACTTTAAATATTTGAGAGGATACTTCAAAAACATAAATAACTCATTACACTAGCTACATCACCTTCCTTCTTCAGTGTTTCCATGTTCTATACAAAAGCTGTCTGCTGTGTATGTAGGAATGCATTTAATCTTGTGCCTTAGCCACCGTCAAAGCACATTCATGAAATCTACTTTTTCATACTGTATTTTTGAGAAGTAAAATCATAGATATAGATTAAAAGAGCCATAAGCTGGAAGGAAGAATTGGTTTGTGAAATAAATTTAAAAGGATTAAGGAAAATATCTAACTTGAATTGTGCATGTTCTCTTCAATAAATACCAGGTTCGATTAATATGTACTGCCAGATCCACAGCTTGACCTGCATGACTTGGTACTAAGTATACAAACAGTCAGGAAAATAAACAAAACCTTTAAATTCAGCATTCTTCAACTTCCCTGGAATTCCTGAGTTAGAGAAATTTTCCAAGACAGGCTATAGAAAACATGCTTAAAACCAAGATGCACAGATGTCAGTGTGAAGGCTGCCTGTGCAAGTAAACAGAAAATGCTGAAGAGAATCCCATAGTTTATATGTATTTAGATGCTCTTTAGTACTCAGATACTCTTAGATGTTAATATCAGATGTCTGTGTATACCAGGATATGCATCAGTGAAGAAAGTCCAGAAGTTCTATGTCCCAATCAAGCCCGACCATTGTCACAAAGCAAAAGGAGGACTTTTTTGGCAGTCTATGCACCAAGGACACAGAGGACCTGCATTCAGACCTGTCCACTGCCTAGCTTGTAACAGAGACATGGACTCTGACCCTGACACAAAGACTTGGGTGGTTTGGGTCATATCCAGAGGTGTGAATTTACTCATTTTCAGAGTATAGTCCTGCGGCAGTGTAGGAAGAGAGGTGTGAGCTAAAAAACCCCACAGATGGTGAATAGCGGGAATCGGATGTGTGAAGTTTCACATCAAGGCCAAGGTGAAAAATGTCACTGTCTCAGAAAACGTTTTTTTCCAAAAGAAAAAGGTGTTTGGAGAAGGTAAAGGCAGGGGAGGTAAGAACTGGCAGACACTGCCCAAATTTTTTTAGACTGTCAACTGAAGCCAAAGAGGGGCAGGGATTACAGTGTTTTTAAACATAAAGCTGTAGGAAGTAGTCTGCACCCATAAGAAAATTTACAGTTGCAGAGAAGGGGACGTTACCTTCGCTGGTATCAGCCCAGCTGCCTGGCATAGCAGGAGGGAAAGCGCTTGCAACACCCATGCAGCATCTCAGAATGTCAATGCGGTGTCTGCTCCTCCGCTCAGCTCAGGGTCATCCCTGGAAAAAAACCTCCCTGTTTCAAGCAGAGAACTAATTACTTCTACATTGCTGGACAGAGAAAGGAGCAAAATGCTCAATTGCTTCTGGAGTCTCGGGAGGAGCAGAACCTCACTAATATCCCTCTGCACCTGGAAGAGTGACAGGCCACTTTATAAGCTTCAACATTGATTAGCTGCTACGGGTACTTTTTTTCTCTCTGTGTGAACATAAGCGCTGGCTGGTTCCAAGCAAGGAACTGAAGAATTACATCTATTTACTGTCACTATACATTTCGTATTGCTCCCAGGAAAGACTTTAATTTGCAACACACAGGCAATCATTTTTGTCGAGTGGCCTTATTATGTTTATTATTTGTTGTATACTGTTCTCGACACATTTATGCTAAGATCAGGGCCTACTTAACTGACCTTGCCGTACACAGGATCACTCCACACCCAGAGAGGAAAGTCCTTTTTCTTTTTGATGAGTGGTTTGGATATTTCTGCACAATTAATTATAGACATCTACATTTTCCAACTTTGCTCTGCAGTGAGACTTCTGGTTTTATCATTAAGCTTAGACGCTTCACTGGAACAAATTAGAAATTTGTTTGGCAACAGAATGCTTTTATTGTAGTTTTGGTATGCTCACTAAGGATAAGTTTTATGTTGTAAGTTCTTAATTAATATTGCTTTTATATTATTAATAGTGGGTAAATAAAGAGTGATTTGTTTCTGGCTAATAACAGAAAAGCAATGCCAAAAATAATATAAGAATTATAAATACAGGAAAACCAAGAGCATAAACAGTAGAATGCCTTTTGATTTCTAACTGAATTTCTCCTACAGCCAGTTAGTTGCAGTGAAGTTACTGATTTCAAAAGGTCTTGACCGATTTCCTAAAAACCTTTCAGCAATACAATCTAAAATTGCAAATACGAATATGAAAAATAATACAGGAGTTGGAAGAAACTTTGTGCACATTAGTGTACTTAAAGAAAACTGTGCTTCCATTTATGACCTTAGACAGCATAAAAATTCAGATATATTTATAGCACTTTAGAAAGCATGTCCCCTTAGCAGCAGCAAGGCTCAATGGGAGAATTCATGGCGTAATAGCATAATGTGCTAATAGCAACACCTATACCTGGCTGAGTCTGCTAATTGTGTCCCTCTGGATATGGGGGACTCATTTGAACACATTCAAATTGTCCTGGACTGCATATGCTTGTAGTTATTCCAAGCTCATTCCACTTCATATATGCTCTAAAAATAAACTCAGAGTATTGCACTTCATTCATTTAAAAGCACTTAGAAGTGGTATGCTCAGTTTGGGCATTTAGTAATGTGAGATACTGCAGGTACAGTGTAGTTGCTTTCCAGATAGCTTCTAGGTGCTAGTCGGGAATGAGGCAATTAACTACCTATATAATTACGCTAAGTACATTCACAGTGCAGTCAAACTTTCCTTACAAACACATATAATCCAGATGACCTTAGTGTCTTAGTATGGTGGACTCACTGTCCCGTGATGCCTATCTCACATGAAGAACATATGTAGGAATAGGTTACTATTATTGCTATTTTAACATCTCATTTCTCTGCATTTGTAGCAATGTCTCAAGGCTACTAGCTAAGTAGTAGTGCTCCACTTGGCATATTAAGCTTACATTTATTAAGAAATTCCTCCCCAAGGAGTTCTGAGACAAGAGGGAATGGGTGAATACAAGAAGCAGAGAAGAACAGCTCTGGATACTGGAGGGACTGCTCTGTGTCATCAGTTGCAGTGTCAGCACACTGGCAACATAGCCTTTACTTTTAAGAAACATAGTTTTCATATCAGCAATTTCTATGGCTTTTGAGTTGTTTGACATGTATAAAAGCAGCATACAGTATAGTAGGCTTCAGTAGCTGAATGGTTAAAATGCTAAAATATTATCTAAATTATTGCTTAATAGAAATATTGCAGTAGTTCCCAAAGATTTTTGTTAACTTTCCCAAAAAACAAATGAATTCCTTAAAATCCACTTTGGACAGATTCTCCCTTTTTCTCATACTTGAGAAACCATTTATGAGGGAACAGGGAACATCAATCTTAATAAACCAGATAGGCAGAGATGTACACTTGGTGCACTCTGACACGCAGAGATAATGCAGGCTCGGGAGGTATGATGTTGGACATCTATGGCTCTGAAGTGTGGAATTTCCAGCTTGAAAAGTAACAGCTTCAGGTTCATCCAAGAAACTGGAGGAAAAGACGTTGAAAAGGGAAAAAATATGGGTGGGGGGGTGGGTGTGGAGGCAGGGAGAAAATCCATAATAAAAATTGCTTCTTCTGCCTTAATACATAAAAGTTGAGTTTCCTATCAGTTGCACAGGTGCAAATCTCAGTTATTCCTGAAACTGCAGGACTGTAACTGACAGCAAAATTTGGTCCAGCAAGAATACTTATATTTTGCATTGTAGTCACCTTACAACAAGCACTGTCCTTTAGAAAAAAAACCCTTTGAAATTGAATGTTCTCTTGCTGCCTTTTATCAGAGAACAGCAGCCCGCCAGAGCTCTCTGCAGTTTCCCAGGGGTGCCTGCAGACATTACAAGACATGAGCAGGTCGAGGCACATTAAAATATGAGAACATCCTGGACAGATCACATCCAGAATTTACCTTTAATTGTCCTCTTCAGGCAAATGTTCTTGCATAAATTCAACTTCATGCACACCTACCAGCAAGTTTGTAGAGTAAAAAATAAATCTTTTTCAGGGATGAATAGTAAATCCAATTAAGATAAGATAGCCTGGAAGTACAGCCACGTCAAGAATTTCTTAGTATTGCTGCTGATGGGGAGGAACATGCAAGCAGAAACTGAAATACCACTTAGAAGGGGAAGAAGTAGAACTGTGCAATAGTTAAGGCTATTTTTGCAAGTGTTTAATATTTGGGTTTTGTAAGCCTTAATTTGCCTGGGCATATTTAAATGGGCCTGTTTTTGTGAAGACCTTCACAAATTGTGTCGACTTGTAACGTTTTCAAAAGTGCTTAGGCAGTATAGGACCCTTATTTTTGAAACAGACTTAAGCTCAGATTTAGAATAAATGCATACATGCCTAAAGGATCATAAACGAATTTTTGACAGGACCATTCCACTGAGGTCATTAGTGTAAATGACAGTATGAAAAGGCATTCACAAAACCTAACTTCAGCCTAGCAAAACTCATTTCCCCAGCCACCCTCATAGTCGACGTGAAAGAAAACTCCAGAGAGTTATTAGAAGAAGTGATGTGTCTGTATTAAGGGACGTGGTGAGTGCACCCAGCCTCTGTTCCAGGGTGAGACCGGGCACGTCCCTCCACTACTGAATTTCCCTGGGAGCAAAACACTGGAGGGTGGAGGGTTGGGGTAGGTGAAAAATGCTTTAGATTCTGGATGCTGACAGGTGGCAGATAATTGTGTATATGTGTGAGTGTCTGAAACCAAATGTTTGAACTCCCAAGCACAAACCTACTGCCTGCTACCTACAACTGGTACAGACTGGTTGTGAATTTTAGTAATACCTGGAACTAGAAAGAAGTGACACATGCTGAATCATTTAGTTTGCAAGAGACGTGAGCCAGGACCACCAGTTAGGAGACTGATCACATGTTGTGCTTCTGCAAACAGTGTTCAAATGGAGAAAAACAGGCTAGAAAGTGGGGAGAAGATTCTGGCAAAGGAGAAGAGCCTAGAAATGCACCAACATGCTATGATGCCTGAGCTCCATAGCCTTGGGCAGCTTCATGGCACACAGCTGCCATGACTCTGCCCAGCTTTCCCAGCAATGGGAATTCAAGAGTTGAGCGAATGTGTCTTTGGGAAGTGTGCAAGTGTGTTACAATAGTCAAGAAGGGTAAAAGCCCTAAGCTTGGAAGGTCGTAAATAAATCCCAGTATTCAAATCCATACAGGTTGTCATTCATTCTGTCTCACCCACGACAAGGGTTCAACATGAAAAACCACGCAGAATCAACAGGCTTTGCAGTCATCTTCTGAACAATGTTTTCAGTCTTAATGGTGACAAGGGTGCCTAGTAAAGTCAGTCTTTGCTCATGTCAGTAATGCTCTGCATTCAGAGGACAGAGAGGAAATCTCAAAGCCCATCGTACTAAGAAATGTAGGCTAGATCCATAACAGTGTTTGGAACAGAGTTTGAAGTAGTGGTAGGTCTAGTTTGACATTGGCATAACTGAATCAATTTTTATCATTATTTTGGTTAGTGATACTTTTTTGAGTTTACTTGCATTCAGCTGCAGAAAAAAAAAATCAGTCCATTCAGTTGGTTTGGACTGGAGATCAGGCTTAAGCAACAGGAACAGTTTCAGTTTCATATTCTTGTGAGGATTTTGTGGGGATTTCTTTGTTTATTTTGAGGTTGTCTAGCTATTTTTTTACTTGAAGCTTGCCAAGTTAAATTACCCCAAAACCAAATTGCTATAAAAGAAGGGATCAGTTCTTGAGATGCAAAACTATGGACTTTTGAACAACTCTGCTGCTCTCTTTAACTTATCCTCCGAGATTTCCACCCTCTGTATGATTTCCATAATTGCAATGTTCAATCATCTCATAGACATTATTTCAGTCCCTTATTGATGGAAATTATGCCTCCTATTCGCATCTGATAATGGTTCCCATTTTGATTCATACCGTTCAGACACTTCACAGCAGTAGTAGCAAGAGAAGCACTTTGTAATTATTTTGCAATCCCTTTGTTGCTGGTGTCATTTTATCTCTCATCCCTGCATGCTCTTTCTGTACATACACATCCCATAATATACACTTAGTATTAGAAATAGGGAAACAACTATGGAATGGGAGTCACGTTAAAGTAATATGTTTTGACCTAAGTGTTTTGTTATCACCAAAACCACTTAATTGACGTTTTTAATTTTGTCAGTCATTCAATTTGGAGCTCGATCCTCTCAACTGCAGTGGCTTTATGCCTGATGCAGTTCAGAAGGGGCAAGTGAGGTGCAAACTCACGCAGAACTGACTGCCATTCCAGTTTTACCCTCCTGGTATGCTTTCTCTCTTCCTTTTAGCAAAGAAGAGTATGTACTTTAAATTAACAATTTAGCTTTATGCCACATAAAAATACGCAAGTTAAATCACATGTCCTGTATGGCAAAAAGAAGCTAGAAGACACCTGGGAAATTATGAAACCTGCTAAGTATACCTATAATGTCCAGGACAAAGACTGCTTTTTAAAAGATCCAGGGAAGGTAACTGCAGGCAGCTTGATCGAGGGTCTCAGAAACCTAACCAAAAGGTTTTTCCAATTCTTAGATTGAACCCTTATTGAACTTAGACTGATTCCTTCCCCGGAATCTTTAAAGAATGACTGACTCTTGCTTTTTACATACTAAGTTGCTATCTCTTCTTCCAACTTTTTTTTTTTGGCCTCTTTTTTTCTTTCAAAAAACTTTATCTTTTTCTAGCAAGAGGTGTTTTCCATAACTCTTATGTGTTTCTTTCCTCTAGGATGTATGATAATTTATGTATTTTTTAAAGTTACTAGTATTAGACACATATTATAATAGTTGTCTAACCTGTTCCTAAAGAATAGATATGTTGCCCTTTTCACACTCTACCACAATATTAGATTTTTATTCACCCAGAATGATGTTTTTCCTTTTGGCAATACCATTATAACATTGCCTGTTATTTTGCTACCTATCTTCTTTAAGGTCCAAACCTTTTTTTCTCTATTATATAGCCTTTTCTGTTTTGTATTTGTATATTTTGTTTCTCCTTCCCTAGTGGAAAGCTTTTTGTGTTTTCTTTATCAATTTAATTCTCTTGATTTTGGACCCTATTTCTTAAGTGGGAAAGTTCATTTTTAACCTCTGACCCTTTCTTCTGATGCCCTTACATGAAATACTGTCAAAATATTCTACAGGGCAGAGAGAACTCTTCTGCACAAAAGCCGACTGACATAGTATATATACCCACTTTACTAGCTGGATGTAGCTGTGGTATTCCTTAAGCGACTTCCCAGGAGCAGGTGAACACAGGCATAACATACAGGCACATGCACGATGTTTACAATCTCAGACAACTTTTTATGCAGGAAGCTCAATAAATAATAGCTCTACTTAGTTCTAGTTCTACTCAGCACAGTGCTTTATGGGTAGTTTGAGTGGGTTATGTGCTTACACTGTGCAGAAAATGCAACTCCTTTCTGTCACAACTAGCATACGTACAGCTGCTGTGTCTGATACCATTGTTATGAACATTATTATATGCACATTTTGGCTTGACTTTGGTGTAACCATGCTGATAAGCTCTCTCTGCTGGGTCATTTATTTGCTATTGTCTTGTTTACGCCAGGTTTAATTTCAGGTTATGGTGGCAACAGCTTGTACAGGATCTAGTGTATGCTTATATAATGGAAGTGGAGCAAGCTAAATACTCAGAGGCAAAACACTGTCACACAGAGGATCATTTTGTAGTTCTGCAGTGCTGTGAGTGGGAGAGTCAATATAGGCATAGCATAGGCATAGTTATAGATAGGCATCATCACCAAGAGCTGTCTAAAAATAAAAGGTGTTAAGCTAGTAATGCTGCATGTATATACTCTGTAATAAGAAAAGGCAAAACCAGTATGTGGCAATATGTGGTCATATGGACAATATAATTGATCCAAGGCTGATTTAAATTTAATCTCAAAGTCAAAAGCACAAAATATCTCTCTTGTAAAAATTACATTAGGACATACCTGAAATTTTATCCTGACCTGATGCAGATAGAATACATCCATTGATTTTGTTGGAAAAAATCCAACTCCTATCACTTGGGGAATCTGCCCTCTCATCAGCACTGAAGATCTGAGAGGCATTGATGCCTACTAAAATTAATGGGAATTGCTGATGTTCTTGGAAACAAACTCTGTAGAGTTGCATTATTTTAACTTGCTACTTTTTTTTTCTTTTTAATGTGCTAGCTGTTCTTATTCTAAGGTCCAGCAGGACAGTATCCTGCAACACAGCAAAATTTCATTGTTTTGTGACAACCACTTTAGTGACAACCACTTTTCCTCTGAGAAAGTTATTCTACAATGTATTGAACAAGATATAACCAGTTTCAGTGAACTGACAATGAGATTGTGAGTATCATCAGAAAAATATTTTTCAACATTGCAAGTTGTAGTATTTGATGTATGCTCTGAAAGACGTCTGGTTTTACCAAAGTTGAAAAAACTGCTTAGACTTTTTTTCCAGAAGAGAATGTTATCACCAGTAATGAAGTATTCTTTTAAAGTTTCTTATAGTAATGCATTGGCATATATTTTAACGTTAATCAATATCTAGCTTTTGAGAAGAGAAATACCAAGCACTATTTATGTAGCAATGTGTGGGCACGATTGTGAGTAAGCAGAGCATGGTTCTCCCAGGGGATGGATCAGTCTGTAACGCAGATTTTTAGGGAGCCCTTTCAGGCTCTTCTAGTCTGCTCAGCAGAAGCATTGCTGAAGGTGACCAAATAGCTGTTCCATCTCTGGTACACAGTGGTGTCAGCTCACCTGAGCTCTTACCACAGGCACAGGCTGATACAGTTGTAAAAAAATTGCTTCTCCCATTTAAGGCAAATTTCATTCTCCTCTCATCAGCAGCAAGGGGAGTAGTTAGTGTTCATCAGACCTTTGGGTTTTAGAGGTAAAGACCTTTCTCTGGCCTTGTGCAGCTTATCTTGGATTCCATATATTAGTACTGAAAAGTCCATTAATCCTAACTGAACGTGCTTTAATAGAAACTTTAAAATAAAAAGGCAGGGTAACTGCTGAACAAAACAGAGGGTATCCACTTCATACCTGATATTCCCCCTGACATTTCAGTATCCAGCCTCTCTCAAACAGTGTGGCTGCGGCAGCAGATATAGGGAGATATGGAGTGACTGAGTCACCCCTGACATTTATTTTGAGTCTTGAAAACAATATTATGCATTTACAGTGCAGTCACTTTGCAAATTGAATTTATCCTTGTGGACTTTACCAGTTTTCTTCTTATCAGGTGATAAGACTGTTCTGAGTTTTGCTCACATTTATTTTCCAGTCATGCTTCATAACCACTTGAAGTTCTCCCATTCAGGAGGAAGAGTTTTGTTAGGGCACATGGACCAGTCCATCAACCCGTGCCTGTGAATTTCAGGAAAGGCTGGCAAATGGTTCAGGTCACAAATGCTCTGGTTTAGCAGCCCGTCACTGAAGAAAGCAAAAATTATTAGCACATTAAATCTGGCGTAGTGCTGAAATAAGTCTGTATATACTACGTGGGGAAATTTCAGCCCATAATATAAAATAAATAATTTGGTTTGCTTTAAATTCCTTTACATTATCAGTTGGTTTACCCACTGAGCAATTTTCTTCTGTTAATCCAACAGCCGCTATCAGCATTAGGCAACTGATTCATCCAGCTAGTGTTTTCCTGTAACTGCTCTGAATTAATTCTGCACATCAATTTACAAACAAATTCTAAATATGCAGGAAGATGCCCCAATGGTATGAAACTTTGCACAAGAACATGAGTTACACAAAATCCATTCTGTATTATGCTTAATATATTACCTAATATAATACAATAATAATATATTACAACTGCAGAAGTAGCAAGAATTCTTATTTCACATGCAAAGAAGCTACGAAAGTCTTATTAAACAAGGACACCTGCTGTAGTTTCCTAGTGTCTTGCTTTACTGATTTTTAACTTTCACTGAATGTGTCAAGTCTTAGAACAAGGGTTTTGGTATTGAATTGGTGATAGAACACTTTCTCAAAATTTCCATCCTTTTTTCTTCCACTACTTTTTTCTATGGCAGTTTTCTAGTTATTGGATGTAAATCCACAACAAACCGTATACCATCTACAGCAGCAGTGTGCTATGACAAGAGGCAAAAAAACAGTCATCCGTGTAATATTATGCTACCCACTATAGCATATGCAAATTTTATAGTGAGGCAAATGTATGTCCTGCCTGGGCTAATGTTTTGCAAACATTTTTAGTGTCTTGATGTTAATATGCAAAACCAATAAATTAAAGGGTGAACATATTTCAAGTCATGGCAAATCTCTGGAAAATACCTTTCACTTAAAAAAAATTTAATTGCTTGCTTGAACCAAACCCCTATTATTTATGGATTAAAAATGAAGTCCGTCTATATTTGTGTGAAATGTGGTGTAGATTTTCACTGCTTTAATACATCACCTGAATGTCTCATGTTACTCCTGAAGACTAAGTCCATCCAGCTCTGTAACTGAAGAGCAAAAAGTGCCCCGTGCCTCCTCTGCTCCTTGTCTAGTCTCTCAGGTAAATTTCTATTATTCTTCCTATAAAGTGTCTGTGTAATCAGCTTTGAGTGGTCAGGAAGATAAATCAATCAATTTACAAGCTTCTTCATACTAAAATGATTATTTATAGCTCCTGATTATAACAAGCATCACAATATTAATATTTTACCTTTGTACAGCACTTTCCATCCCAATGCATTTCACGAGTATACTCCCAGAAATGTACCAAACCTGGAAGAGAGGGCAACAACATTTTGCTGAGAATTGCAGACATTTTAACTCAGAACACTTAATATTGAGGCTCATCTATAGTTTTTTGCTTTGCTTCTACTTCATATCCAAAACATGCTGCGCTGAATACATCTACTCAGTCCTACTGCATAAGGGAATAAACTGCAACAAAACCGAAAATGCACAGTTAGCATCTTTCTCTACTTTTTAGCAGGCCCTGTAGGCTGGATTGAAGAGTGTTAATAGGCAGCTTCGGTAGGTAGAGTAGGTGGGCTGTCCCATCTACTGCGTACAAAACAGTCAAAGGGGCACAGGGCCTCTAACATCCTCTGAGACCTCTTTTAATGAGCCTTTCTCAGCTGCTTTGCATGTAAAATCAGAACTCTTACTGCTTCTTCTGTGCTACAATTGTGAACATTGTATTACTCATATGTTTTTGTGCTGGGACTTCCAAGACAGTTTTCTGATTTGAATGTTCTTGAGTGTACAGATCTAAATCTCACTTCATGTACCTAAACTCTGTGTGCATTTCACATATTCCAAAAAAATTTGGTGGGACAACGGTATTCTATCTACAGGATGAACCGAAACAAGTTCGTGGGTGAGTAGCATAGTTAAAACTGGTTTTCTTTCCTGTGTTAATCCTGGGAGCCCTCCTTGTTTGCTGTGATGTTCTCAGCAAGAATGAGATGGCACCGAGGAGCACAGTGCCCCGCTGGGCTGGCTGGTGCTTGCCTGATCACGGGCCAGCAGACAGCTGACATGCATGATGCACAATGGCTGGACTTTTCCTGGTTTTCCTTCAGCGTGAGCGACTAGACTGGGTCAATATCATCTGTGCAGCCACCAATTTTGATGCAGTTTGCAGAAAAGGAATTATCACTGAGACCGCCATATATGTCTCATTTTAATGTTCCTTGGAAATCCCCTATGAACACTGGGTTTCATAGCAAAGCCTGAAGGTTTTCCCACATTATATACAATGACCAGAAAAGTACAGCATTAACCTAGTGGAGCAAGACAGACAGAAGACAATTAAGCCCATAATCTAAGGGGACACCAGCAGATATGATGTAAAAAGACAGGTGCTCTTCACTACTTGTATCTTCACCACTATGTGGAAAAGGAAAGAAAGATTCCTCTTCTGTATAGTGAAAGAAAGAGATAGACTTTGCAGCATAGGAATTAGGGCATTCATCTAAGAGAAAAGACTTTTGAGATATGACTCTTGTCAACAGATTTATCATTATGTAATGTAAAAATCATAACTGTCTTGCTATAAAGATCATATCCCAAGCTTTCTCTATATTAGCTGAGTGCCCTAAACACCAACCTAAAAAGACTCCAGAAGTCCTGTTGCCTTTCTGTTTCCATAAATATAGAAATCTTGTGCTGCAGAACAAAACAGCTTTCAAAGTTGCTGTGAAGAGTGCTCTGGGATGTAGCCAGGTGACCAGAAGATTTTGGGCAAGTGGCTCTTTGTATTTTGGATTTCTCAAGCTTAAGAGAAAATTAACCTGGAGAGCAGGTTTTAATTTTCTAACCATAGAGGTAAAACGGGTTTTGTGGTTCTTTGGGGTACCTGAGGGCCCTGTGAAGGATGAATGGATCTCACACTGGAGAGATGTAACTTAGAATTAGCACCTGGAGGTCAAGCAGGACATTGTGCTATACAATGTTAGGCAATTGAATCCCACCCTACCTGTGGGCCAAATACTTTAATTCTATTTTAAAAGCTTCATCTCCCTCATTTCTTCCTCCACAGGTGTTTGTTGCAAGGTGCTTCATCTCATACACATTCCTTGCACGCCTACAAAGGTATAAGCCCACATGGCTCACAGTCATGCCTCTGCCTTATTCCTGGACTGCATTTGGATGACATACCTAATATTGAATAAGTTCGTTTATCTGCTTGGGGGGTGGTGGTGGTGGTGGTTGTTTGTTGTTGGTGGTGGTTTGTTTTGTTTTGTTTGTTTGTTTGTTTGTTTTGGGGTTTTTTGTTTGTTTGTTTTGTTGGGTTCCTCCCCCCAGCTTCTGAAAGAGGACTTCTTGCCACCTATATTCTCCCAAATATCTTCTCAGTCAAACACTCAGGGGCACTCGCAAAGTCAATGTTCTAATGCGAAGTTCTAATAATATAGTTTTTTGTTATTTAACCCTACATGATTCACAGGTACCATTGGACTTTTAGTCACACAAAAACACACTATACTGGAAATGAAATTATATTAGCTCCTTTTAGACAGAAATACAAAAGTCTGAGTGCTATGGGTCTGTTGGCTAACCTAGAATAGTGATTGAACCCTCAAGACTCCTGGTAAAGTTACAATCAGCAGGCTGCACCTTCTTTTTAAAATACCTTTGCCCCCTTGTGCTTTTCCTCAATCCTTTTGATTAGGTTGTAGCGCAAATGCCACAATTTTGATTTTTGTTATTGAACTATAAGAACATAACCAGTTTCCTAATTTATGTTGTTAAACATTTTGTGAGGAAATTGCCTATTGTGTTTTGTTGTGGTTTTCATTAATATAATGTAGCTCAGCTTCCTCTAAGATTAAAATCAAAGATGAATAACTTTGTGCTCAGCTAGAGCACACCATTTGCTAATTCATCTGAGATCAATAATGATTAAATGAATAATTTAGTGAACCACCGTGCACCCTTTCTGGCTGGTTTTTTTTCTTCCACAAACTACACTTGTTATTTGCAATAATATACAGCATTTAAAGAGGCAGGGAAAAGAAAGACTTTTTTTCCCCCTTTATTTTCCTTTATTTTTTTTCTTAGTAAGCAGAAAATGAGCTTGTGTTTTTTAGTTCTGCTTACCTGACCGCAAATCCTTTGGGAATTTAAAGTCTCAATATAATTTTTTTAAAGAACTCTTAGGACTTTCTTTTTAGTTTTTGCTTGATAGTTTCTTCTAGGATGCTCATTAAGATGCTGTGCAAATAAGTGATTACGAACAACATATGTAGGGTTGCCAAACACACACTGTTTTATATATGCACAGTGAGTCTAACACTACCAGAAAGTTGTCAGACAGATTGATCTTTTGTAGCAAGTCCAAAATGCCTATAAGAATTTATTTGGACTTGAGTATGAACAAACCATCTGTAAAAAACAGGCAAGTGACCTAAATTTAAGTAGCACAGGTCTTTCTAGGTATTTGGGTGTGATGCCTCTGTTCAAAGTCATTTTAATCGGTAAAGACTGGGAAGATCAATCATCTTTTACCTTTATATCTAATTGCAGTCTAAAATGTTTCTCAGCCAAAGTCTTATGAGTGATCCAGCAGGTATTCTCAGTTCACATGGGAAACCCAGCAACTAAACCAGTTCCCCTCAACCCCATAACCCAGCTCTTTTATTTTTAATTTTTATTGAAAATTCAATCAAAGGAGACAAGGACAGAGATTTTAATTTATACAAGTCACCTCATTGGGTCAAATCATGGAATCAAATAGGAAAGATCTGTCCAGTGAAGTCCTCTTCCCCAGAGGAGATTAATGCACTGCTCAGGGAGAGTTGTCTCCAGGTAGGTACGGACTAGGAGTTTTTTTACTTAGGAGTGAATTGAAATTATATTCCCATACTTATGTTCCTATGTTTTCTTGTAACAATTATTCTGTGGCTTAAAAGGGGCAGGAGGGCGAGGACAGGAAAAAAGGCAAAAGCACTATCAATTTTTGAAAGAGCTTCGGGTAATGCATGAATGAATGGATGGAGACATTCATTCACACAGCATTTTGGCTGTTCTGAAGCTTATTCTAAGACAGACAGCTCAGAGGCCTTCCTAAATAAATAATTTAGGAAGTCTCCTTCTGCTGATGTCACTTCTTTACTGCTTCTCTTGTGGTTATTTTGATGACTTCTTAAGGATATACTTTCAGGATTCAAGAGATAATGCAGGTCTACCAACCTTCATCTTCACTTTAAAGGGAGAAGAGATGTATTCTAATGCTTATGGCTGCGGATAATAATTAGAAAGTGTTTCTTTAAAGCACAGAAGCCAAACATCTCTTTTTTTATTGCCACATTTTTAAGGGTAATCCTTTTGGGAAATGCGGAAAGATGACACAGCAGGATTCCATTTGGGATGCTGTGGGTATTTAAGGCATATGTTGGGACATTTGATAAAAAACACAAGGGAGACTTGTGTCTTTCTGGACCTATAGGTAGGTGAAGGCTGGGCAATATACCTTAGGACATCCTAGACAGCATTTGGATCCTACTTTTAGGCAAATGAACTGAATCCATCACTTAATGTAATTAAGTTGACAATTTTATCTGATCTATTGGATTAACTGCTTAAATTGAGGCATCAATTTTTCCCCCCTTTATAAAAAACTGAGAAATCTGACTGATTTTGTATTTCACTCTGGCTGTAGTATCTAGCACCATAATCCCTGTGTCCCTTCTGGATCTAGGCCATAAATACGATATGTGAAGGAAAGAATCAATGTGGAAAAGAAGCCCTATATTGGTGCGAATAGCTTTTACAATCATTGCAAATTATTCCATATTATAATCTGAAAATTTTGCGTTTTCACAGACAGTTAGACAGTGGGACGAACTGGGATCTAGTACCCAATGCTAATGTTATATTTTGTCACTATTAAGTAGAAGGTTATTGATTTGAACAACAGTGTTACATGACATGTCATTACCCTGTGTCAGTGAATTAAAGCAAATAAAATACCTGGGAAGAGAAAATTAGTTTGGTAATACTGCTGGTAGTCATAACAACGTATTGATTACATAGTAACACAATAAGATATATAGCTATATGCAGTATATTAATTTCTACATTGGCACTCATAAATATTTTTAATATTGGGTCTAATTGTCCCATTATACTTTGTTTGGTATCAGACTATAAGGACTGGAGAACTTGGCATAGTCTTCTTTTTCCATGTCTCTGCATTTGTTTTCTTTTGGATTACAGAAAAGACAGAGCTAAGGCTGCCCTGTAGCTGATCCTACCGACTACATGCTGAACAGAACTGTACCTACAAGGGAGATTTTTCTTTCGGCTATTTATGAACATAATGTGAATCAGCTGTGTTACTGGCAAGTTGTGAGTAAGCAACTTTATTTTAAACTTTGTATTACCCTTTTTGTGTCAGTGACATCCTCTCTCCTTTGTGTTTACCTATGCATATTAGGCATTCTTAGGTGTAAAACTGAAAATACATTTCATTTCAAAACTGAAGTATGTTGTGAAGTGGTGACAAAAAGAGCCCACATGTTTACAGTGGTGATTTTTTTTAAAGTCATTCACTATGCAGCATTTCTTCAGTGTTCTACAGACATCTTTTCACACAATTCATCACTGGGCAGTATATTTTGGAGGCATTTTCATGTCCCTCAGCTGGTTCACGTTTTTTGGTGTCAGATTGTTTTCTGCGTGAGGAATTCCTTTCATAAACGCAGTGTTTTTCTTTCCCCAGCGGCAGCACTGTCAACAACCCTATTTGTCAGCCTGAATGAGGTATTTATAAATTGTTTTAGATTTGCACATTAACATGATGCAGAATAACCTTTTACATCCAGTATCAAGAGATATATTCTTAACACAAACAACATCTAATATATGCATCAAGCCACTTCTTATGCAGCTCCTGGCAATACAGGTGATGCCAGATAGAACATCTCCGTTGGGGTAAGTATAAACTTTTCATCTCTAGTATAAAAATCTCTATTTCTACTGCCTGCAAATGTCAGATATCTAACCGATACTTACAGATAGATTGATATAGTCAGACATCATAAGTGTCTTGTTTAGGGAAAAATATCAGAGAAATCACTGGAGAAAGAAATCTTACAAATAGTACTAAAACAATAGACTTGAACAACTATAGTGGAAAGATTCCTACATTTGTGTTAAAGAAGCTAGCTTGGGTACCAGAAACAGTCTTTTTGCGCAATATCAAGCTAGGAATAAGGCTAATTTACTTTGTTTCGTGGCAAGATATAGGGAGTATACCAAATTTTCCCATGTGATGTCTTACTATTTAGCTCTCACATAAAGCTAAGTAGTTCATCCCTGCACCAAACTGAAACTACAGTATAGACATAACTCAGGAAAGGGTTATCTTCCTAGAACTGCTGGGGTTTGGTTTTTTTGTTTGTTTGGTTGTTTTTTTCCCTGCAGTTCTATTAGTTGATTTAGAAAGAGACAGTATTTTTCATATGTTTGACCTCCTCATAGCCTAAGACAGACATATGGAATGGTTAAGTGACTATAGCAAATTTCCTCATGGATTACTATATCCATGGTAAGATCAAATTTGTCTCCATATGATAAAAATATTATTTGAGGGTGGTTTTTTTTATTATTTAATATGAAATAGAATGAAGACTCCTATAGCTTTCATATGCTCTAACAGTTTAGTAGCAGACTCCCTGAAAGTTATTGGCATAATTTATGCCCTGATTCATGACATATTGTCAAATATCCTCCAGGACAGTTGAGCAACACCTGGAAATAGTTGAAAATAGTTTGTTTTCTATAATTTGGTAAGCTGTGTCCTAAATACCGTAACAAGGCCTCAACCACTATTTTTGGGGTGCAATGTTACATATAAGGAAAGCTACATTAATTTTCAGCTCAACTCTGATAAGTGAGTACAAGTAACCTGTAACATAAAAAAATGAACACCAATAAAATCAGTATGACAGAGAAGCAGACAGGGGCTAGATTTCACTTAATCTGATCTTAACTGTCCAAAAATCGAATATCTAGTCTAAATTGCTCTATGGTTAATGGAGGCAGTTGGGCAGCCCAGGAAAGGCAGCATGGGGAAGAGTGTTCCTCACAGACCAAAATATGACATTTAAGGTAGGATGAATCATCCTGTAGAACTGTTCACTGTCTGTGGAAGCTAGATGTGAGCATGATTGAATCACTTGACTGTTGGTGTCTAGTGCTGTTTAAGGCATCCTGTGGTGGGTTGACCCTGGCTGAACGCCAGGTGCCCACCAAAGCCATTCTATCCCCCTTCCTCAGCTGGATAGGGGAGAGAAAATATAACAAAGGGCTTGTGGGTCGAGATAAGGACAGGAGAGATCACTCACCAATTACCATCACAGGCAAAACAGACTCAACTTGG
>JAVJGG010000073.1:32862627-32875061 GCA_035590195.1 Aviceda cuculoides
TCAACATTCTTCTCATACTGAATCCAAAACATAACACTATACCAGCTACTAGAAAGAAAATTAACTCTATCCCAGCCGAAACCAGGACAGGTTACAGAATCCATATAGTTGCTCAGAAGGTCGACGTAAAGGATTTTATTCAGAAAAATGATGTACCAAAGACTGTTTTTCATATTGGCAATACAAGGAAGATTGTCAGGCTAGTATAACCTGACTGCTATTGCACATCCCTTAAAGTGTGGTAGTTATCCACAAGCAAATTTTTATTCCTTTATAATATAAACTAACACAAATAGCTACAATTTATTTGTCTGCAGACAATGTTGAATGACTTCATTTTTACTGTGGGCTCAGAATGTTCATTTGGAAATTTACTTTGTCTCAGTTAATGCAAGATAAGTTGTTACGCATAAAAACTTAATCATATCAATTATTCCTGAAGGCAACAATTTCAGAATGAACCTTCAAGCATCTTCCAGGTGACTCAGCTTGAGCCTCTGTACCAATAAACTGCTGTTTTTACTATGGTATAAGCAAAGCAAAAGAAGTTCAGGGAGTGTGCTGAAACTATTTTGCAACGATCTTTTAAAATGTGTACTGGCTGAGCATACCTCTTCTTCAAAAACAGCCAAATGTGGCGACGCAGTGGCAATGTGGTGATTAGTTATACCTTTCTATTTCACAGTAATGAATTATGAAGGGCATTTATTTAACAAGCTCTTTTTGAAGCTTTTGTACATGATTGCAAATGACATGTGTGACGTCCAGCAGTCCTTTCTTTTGCATAATGGTCACAGATTATACTTAGGAAGAGTAACATCGAGGCAAAGTGACAGCTCTAGTCACTTAATGAGAAGTTTATTAAGAAACTAGGACTGATTATCAGTTGCAAATTAACCATAATGTGAGTAATCAGCAGAGATGTCACATTGGTGCAAGAAAAATGATAAACAGAAGAATGTTCATCCCTATGCTAATCAAAAAGTACCTACAGCTCATTACAGAATGTCATTTGCAAGAACCTAGGGATACAGGGTTTAGGAAATGTGTTTTTGGAAAATGTATTTGGCAATATCACCATACATACCGTTAGACCGTATTTAATATGCCAAAGGAATGTATTTTTTATAGAGGTTCAATGGATTACCTACGTGATAAAAGCTATAGTTGCAATATATAAAAGCTTGATTAGATTTTTGGACCTCTAGACTAGACAATGTTTAAGAAACAGGAGGAAAACAAATTGTGTTGTTTTAAATGCATTATTTTGCCAGTTTCATGAAAACAATTTTAAAATGTATGCAAAATTCAAGCCACAGTAATCAGTCTCATATCACTTGTTCTAAAAAGGATTATATTATTATTTTTAATTATTGAGTAGTATGGCTAGCTTTTACAAATTGCAAACTGGGGTCCAAGCCTCAAACCTGCAAGAAAAAAGCCAGTCTGGGATGTAAAGACCTTACAGTTTTCTATCATTCAAAACATAGCAATTGATAACAATATAAATGAGAGGACAATGTAATAGCAACAGTAATTTTGTTGATCCTCAAGTTTTACCATAGGGAATTTCATTCCTTAACTCCAGCCCTCCAGCTCATCTCCTTTTGTATGATATTCTGATTCTACTTTTCCTTGGCAGTGCCCACATCATCTGAAAACATCAGTGATATCTCTTGATCTTCTTTTCTCCTTTGGTGAGGTTCATGAATATGAATTCAAACTTTCCTCTCAGAGAAACTTACACTATTTAATACAGTACTTTGTCAACACCTTTCCCAGATTTTACTCACGATAACAGTATTCTGCTGAACAAAACTGCTTAACTAACAGTTTTTCTTGTGGCACAGATCTAGTGAGTGTTTGGTTGGGTTTTTTGGGGGGGGGGGGGCAGCAGATCTTGGTTTTTTGAAGTTTACCTACTTTAGATCACTTTTATTTAGTCACTAATGAAATTAGGATAACGGAGTAGTATGGCGCTTTGGCAAAGCTCTGTTCCATGTTATCCCAATCTTCTGTTTATAGCCATGTCTTTATCAGTCTTTCTCTCGATTGTTCTAAAGGCAAAATCAGTGACTGCATTCTGGATTTCATTATAGAAATTTCTCAGTTAGATTTTTTCATGTAGGTATTGTGTTATTTCAAAATACTTTTCACTTTCTATATTTCAGAGTTTGATAGGGAATAATTGACTACATGTCCAGTACCCTTATACCAGCCTCTTTATACCTACCATCCAAAATAAATAACAGATTTCATGAGTGTTTTTGTAAGCTTGGCATCACCAAATTACCTCAATATTTTTTTCAGTAAGCTGAGCTCTGTAGACATGTTTCTGCATTAGCTTATTTCAAATATCATAATTATTTCAAGACCTGTCCAGGATTTCCATTGCTATCTTTGTTAACAAGAGAAGGCAAGACTCAATGTTCTACAGTAAAAGTCTAGATTAATTTCTTTAAATTCAACAGGAATTTGGATTTTTTTTTTGTTGTTTGACTGAAATGAAATTGAGATGAGGCTCCTAAACCTTCCTTCCTTCTTACAATTCTTTCTTGAGGTGGGGGTGCGCTTATATTCCTTTCAAAACCATATTTTGACCCTTTGATTAAAAAAAATAAAAGTAAGTTTTCTTCAGATTGCAAAATGGTCAGGTTAAACCTATCAGAGGCACCAAGGTGTAGATTGTTTCTGAGAATACAGAAAAGACATGATGATTCCTAGTGTTCTGAATACATCTTTTGGATATAAGCAGAGGAAGAAATAGTACTAGAAAACTGAACTTTTCTTCTGAAATGACAGCTGTTTGTTTGACAAAAAAAATTTCAAAATAGTAATTTTTTTTCCCAATTGAGGCCAGATGTTTCTGTAGGACACTTACAAAATAAATTTTTAATCTATGAAACAATTTGTCCATGCATTTTTCATCTCATTCTAGCCCCAAATCTGCTCATTTTAATCAGTGTTCATCTTTATGATGCTTAATAGCATTCAGCAGACCCAATACGTGACTTGTATGTGGGACAGCTCATTCTTACAAAATAGATGTGAGAGTCTCCAGTGAGTGGAGATCTGATAAGCAGAAAAACATGCAATAGGCCCTAGGCACTCAAACCAGCCAGATACATTAAATATTTACTGTTTCTAGTTTTAAGATGTCTTAATAAAGTAAGTAGATTTTAATTGTTGCAAGGTTTTCATTTCATGATTCTCTTTCACATCGGGGATTAACATTTTTTCTCAACTACTTTGACACTACTGTAAGTGTCAGTGACTCGCAGACACCTTTGATGAACATACAAGTATCATGATGTGCTACCTTGATCCAGAGATCTCAGGAAAGCAAGAAAGCAGAAGACACAAGCTGGGGCACATAATCCACAGGGAACTCATAGCCTATGGACAAAGCTATAACCATGGAGAAACTGAAAGGGCCAAAGGGGCAAGGAGAGAACAGCTCTAGGAATATTGCAGAAGTCACAACTCCTTCTGTCCAAAGCATTGAGCAACTTTAGTCTCTGTTTCAATGAGAAAAATTTAGTAGTTTACAGATAGTAATATCAAATTTATGGTGATAAAATGGCCTAACACAATTTAGAGCTTTGTGTAGCACAAGCTAGGGAGGAATTGGAACGTGGCTTCCCTTTAAAGCTTTTTCAAGCACATTATTTCCACTGCCCATAAACAAGCCAGGCTCTTGTATGCAGGTGGGAGGGAAAACCTGAATTCTCATTCTATTTGGTGCCCATCCTATCAGAGGCTGGTCCAAGCTATGCAAATGGGATCCTTTGTGCTCTCTCCCATGCCCATGAACATTTTCAAAAGACAAAGTGAATGTGAGCATTATGAACAAAGTAAAAACCAACAGCACTAATGTTAGAAGCCAGTATTTCATCCATGTCACACAAGGATAACACAGTCTCAGTTTAAATGGTAGTTCTGTGAAGGCAAAAAATATCATGTGACACAGATGCTGATGCCACACCAGCAAGAACTAATAATGTTTGTGGCAAATTCCTTCTAAGCCTCCCAGTATTTTTGCAAACTGACATAATCTGGACAGCATGCCATGAGAAAACAGAATTGTCCGATTCAGTGACCTTAATGAGATGTCAAAGGGTTAATAAGAAAATTAATTTATCCTTTTAAGCACAAGAAGTAATTAAAGTCTAAGGGAAATCTGTATCATAATTGAAAATGAGTAATGAGCAAGTGGGATGTGAAAGAAAAATGAGTTTTGTAATTAAGACAGGAAGTTCAGTATAACAAGAAGGAATAATGTATTTGTCACCTATGGCACAATTATATCATTCTGATATTAAGTGGGAAAGCTTAAGCTGAAGCAGAACAATAGAGTTGGTGAATGAGGAGGTGTTAGATAGTGACACTGCATCCTCAGTTGGCAAAAGAAACTACTTTGGGGACCAATAATAGGTAGGTTTCTGATGGCATTGGGACTTTCAAATTAATGAAACTGAAATGCATTTAAAAGGATTAAGTAGTAATTGTACTAGCATTTAGATTAAAGCTCGTGAGGTTATTAGTTCTTTGAACTTTAAGAAAGAGTTCCTGAATTACACACCAGGAACACCTGGGCTGCTATTTTAATAGGATGGGCCAAAATTGCTCTTGATATCTTTCTTTCAAAGTCAGTAGAGTTACCCCAGTGATGAATCTGGTTTATTACTTTCTATGTTACTTATCTGAATTTTTATTCTGAAAGTTTGAAGCACGGGAAATTCTCATATTGCATAGAGACATGCAAGAGATTATAGCAATTCAGATGGCACAAAAAAGCTTAGGTATCACGTCCTTCATTTTCCATGGCAATTGATACCAATGATGGCTGGATGTAAAAAAGACATGAAAGAAATGAATAGGATTGAATTCTGAAGATGAGTCTTGCATTCCCAACCCCCAATATCATTTACAGTGTTGCTTAGCAAGATACACTTAAGGTTTATACAGCAGACCTAAAATTAGCTCTGCAAGCGCTCTTTTTGTTTCTTTAGTGTGCAAGTGCATGTCATACTTTCCTTCTACCTTCTCTTCTAAATAGGTCTTCTTTTACAGACAAGGTATTGTTAAAAGAACAAAAATACAAAAGCAAACATAAAAGCAAAGAGCATGTTGTCAGCCATCAGCTTTCTTGCAAATATGAGACTTTTTGTCCTTTTAGAGATGGGAGGATGTTAAATAACACTAAAGACAAACATCACAATAAAGTCTTTGCATACATCTAAGTCCTGTATTTTGGTCTCTTCACCAGTCTTTCCAGCTTTCATTTTAGAAGACCAAGACAAGTAACAATTTAATTTAAAGTCTAACATTAGAAATAGATTCTAATAACCAGGTAACTTATTCCCACCATTTGACATAATCTAACTACCACTTCCAAGAATAAAATTCATTCACACTTCAACAAAAAACAAAGGAAGGCAGAGACCTGTGTGAGTATGGACATTTATGTTGGCTTTGGTGATACTGGAAGAGAGTAGTGACCTTTATAGAATGAAATGAAACCAGCTTTACTTTTCCAAACATCAACTGCTCTTTGCTGAACTGGAAAAAAATACTGAGTTGAAGACATCTTTCCTCATCATAGCTTGAGCAATGGAGAATTGAGTTTTAGTGAACATAAGTCTCTGATGAATAAGCATTATTTGAACACAGGTATTGTTTAGCATATCAGTGTCCTCTCTCAAAGGGTTAGGAAAAGCAGGGTTGTTTTAGATAAACACATTCATGAAAGGAATCCAAACAGTGAAACTCATGTTCTATCAAAACCATAAAATCAGAGGCTGTTTTATCAAAACCATGACCCAAAATAAATACTACAAAGCAAAAACAAAGCAACGGTACATATGAGTAACCACACAAATTATTTTCCTACTTCTCTCTAGTCCATCATTTGAATTAAAAAAATATTAAGTTTATGAAGAAGTTTTAAAAAATAATATAATGACAGTTACTATATTCTGCTTAAAAAATGAAATCAAAGACACCCTGAAACATGAAGAGTACAAGCTATGCTTCTTTTCTCCATAGCAAGTAGAAGAGCTGAAGGATCAATTATTCACCAACTAGAATACTCCTACCTTAGCCTAGCCAAGCCTAGCCTTTCCTGTCCTATCCTATCCTCTCTCATCCCGCATGCTCACCTCCGCAGTCTCAAGCATCATGAGAGCTGTGTTCCATAAACTTAACTTTTTCACTCAGCTTACATTATTGGTATTCATAAAATCTCATGCAATCATGTTCTTCATGATCCAGGAGCACATATTATGATATATATAACCTACATATGGTATAACTGTGCTTTTCAGAGGCTTTGGAAAACAGTTGAAACAAAATTTGAAGTTCTACAGCAAGGCTCATAACTCAGATTCACTTATTTATAGAGACAGAGAATTTTATTTTCCTAGCAAATTACGCTGCAATTGAAGTTGATCACTTCAGAGCATCTTCCCTTCAATGAAATGTACCACTGCCACTTGTCAAAGCTGCACATGCTTTGGATATACATCTTGTGTCCTTTGCAGCTCTGGTCAAGGAACATATGTAGCTGAATTGCCTTCAAATTTAGTTATGATGTGCATTTTGTCTGGGAAGCTCAAACATCACCTTTCCAAAGAGCTGAAGGGTGATTTAGTCTTTCTGACTCTTCTCTACTCTTATTCTGAGAGTGAAGAGACTCCCTCAAGAAGGAGCTGTCTGCTCCACATTTTGAACATAAACAAGAATGACAAAATAAGAGATGGACACCAGCTGCCGTGCTTGGGAGCTAGCACAAGCACCTAAATAAAATACCTCCTGTTTCTACTAAAAGCAATGTCAGCATTGCCAGTCACATTGACATGCACTGAGGATGATCACAATTGTCTTTCTTAAAGTAGGCACATAGCAGGCCCAACTGCACTGCTAAGGAAGAACAAAGTGCAGGTATATGAAGGAGAAAGACTTTCTGAGGATGTTATTCCACAGTTGTATCTAGCAATGTTTTTGCTGAGGATAAAAATTTATTTTCCTCACAGCCTGATTCCATGACGGTTATTTGTTGGAAACAAAGAAATTCCTATTCATTTCTCAATCAGCCATCTGACCCTGAAACCAAGCACTGGCATCCCTCAATTTTGTCTGTTGGCTTATCCACCCAGCACTGAGTTCTGTCGTACTCTGCTGACTCTAATGAAAATAATTTTGAACTGGCAAGGGCAAAGTTGTTGCAATGATACAACAATGAACACCTTAGCATATGTTACTGCCCTGTGTATTGTCACAAAGCAACCCAAGCATTGGTGCTCGAGCTTCCTTATCCCCTTTCCTGGCCTTAGATCTAAAGTACCTTCTTGCCAAAAGCACTCCAGTCACACAGATCCCTGTGGTGTTCACAACTCTCTATGTCATGCTGAATTGAATTATATTGATGAAAAGAAATGCAAAACAGGGGCTGGGATGGTCCAGGCAGGGGGTAGGGTGGGGGGGAAGAGAAAGTCAAAGCCAAACGTTGGCTTGAGTACAGAAAATAAAGCTAACAAAACTCATCTTTGGGGGGATCTATTGTCCTAAGGTGACCTAGATAACAGTTTATTTGACTGCATGAAAGGAAAGGGAAAATATCTGGGATTAATGCCGATAGTATTGTCAGTCTGAAATTCATGGTTTGCTGACTACCTAAATTACCTGGCACACTGCTAACCTTGATCTTAGCTTTGTCTAGGCAAGCACCTGTCATTAAAGGGACAATTAATCTACTATTCTAATTTAAAATAAGGCAATGACAGAAAAGAAAACGAGATGTGTCATTTAAGTGCTTTCACATTCAAAACCAAGCATGTGTCATGATCCACAATAACATCAACAGAGAAACTCTTATCAGGCAAACCTTCATATTAAACACACTTTACCAAATAAAGGTTCTGCCCTAAACGTTACTCACAGATTAGACTAGTTCCACTAACCTGTAAAATACCACACAACCTATTTATTGCTTCAAGCATTAAAGCTGAGAAAATGGTGTTCAAACGGAAAATACTCACACTTTGGGGCTAAAAAACTTAATTTTCGTTACAGTACAGGAAAATAATCATTGGATGCAAAGCATGCGGTAGCTTACTGGGGAAAGCCTTATTCTTAATTTACTACTGATTTAAATGGACTACAGATACAATATATACCACGGAGGAAACTTCCTGACAGTTTTTTTCCAATTTTATAGATTTTTTGTCACACTACCAGGAGCTAATAGTGTTCAAATACATTTGTGGTTTAGTAAAGATGAGAAAATCTGGACTTTCATATCTACTCCTAAAGGCACTCAGCCAGAGCAAGGAAATAATTTACTCTACATCGGAAATTTTTTATTGGCTAAAACAAAAATCAGATAGCAAAAAAAACCATTACTGCTTTCAAAAAGTGTTGTTTTGTGCTATAAGTACCACAAATTTCTAATGGATGGCAATGGGTGATACAATCTGATACTATTCCTAATAAAGGAAAATAAAGGATGTTGTACTTTTAGTAAAAGAAAACAAATCCTAGTCTTTCTGCAGTGATAAATTTACAAGTGATCTTTACTGACAACAACAAATTACATCTATAAAGCAACATAGAAAGCTACAGCTGTGATGTCTGAGTGCAGCACAACAACCCAGCCCCTCCCTGGGACTGCTGTGGACAGCCACAGAGCAATGGCTGTTGAGAAACCTCCCGAGATCAGCCTCAGCCCCTTCTTCTCCTCGGGTCTGTGATGTTTTTCCTCTTGCTCCCCAGTTCATCCACAAAGCTCTCAGCATAGTCACAGAGGCTGCTTCTCCGAAGTCTTATACAGCAGCTTGGTTATGTTTCCCCAACATGCCACCTTCAAATTCAGAAAATGTAGAAATCATACTAAGTTTCAGTAAAACAACTCTCTTCTCTACATTGCCTTGAAATCCACATGGAAATGAAGAAAATGAATTTAAATTTTCAAATATATCAATGCATTTTTAAGGTTGTATTGAGGCAGGAGGGGAGGAGATGTCTGCTCCTATCTGGACCCATAAGGGCTGGATTAGATGTTATCCACGCAAGGTTGTAAATATAAAGAGCAGAGTTTTTTATTCTGTCCAGAGAAACTTCTAAAACATATTAGAACTAACTCATTCTGAGCTTTAAAAACTATTTCAACAAAATGCAAAATCTGTGTTTTACAGAGAAGCCAGGTGTTTTACCAAGAACCTCACTAACATGGCAGTTATAACACCTGAGTCATTATAAAAGAATGTCCACTGCCCAGACCTCCATTTCAGTCATTACACTGGGGTGAATTATGACTCTGGAGTTTGCTAATGGCAATGCAGGCAGGGTATTTGTGTGTGAGAGAAAGACATGGTGCTGTCATGCATTAACTGTAAGAACACAGAAAAAAATTTGTACAAGCTGAAAAAAATAGATATGGGAGAGAATTTAGAAGGAGGCTAGAAGAGTGCTATAGTTTAGCACTTAATCCCAATGAATTGTAATGGAAAATTCAGTGCATCTTCTACCCCTAGCCCTCTTTCTTTGCTCTTTTAAATTTTCTGTCTAGGAGAAAGGTTGTTGCTCAAGATACCTTTAGGAATAATAACTATAAACACAAATATAGAGTTAATTTCATATCTTAAAAAAAAGATGTCTAGCTAAAGCAAATTCTCCTTTTCAAGTAGACTAACACGTTGTTTTCATACCCTGTCTTAAAGGAAAGATAGACTAATCCTTCTGTACAGCGTTATATTTGGCAAATCCTCATCTGATCTCTATTTTGTTGCCTAAACAAAATGTTATGTGTGTTTAAATTACTCTCAGTTTTAGTTGTTGTTTATTCAAAAATATGAAAGCCTCTGTAACTTGTTCTTATTTAGTAAATTATCAATTTTAATATCTAAGCAGTGCATCTGGAAAGTCAGTAGGAACTGTGAGAAGTGATGTACAAATGCTGATGAAGAAACACTCCCAGACATAAAGAACTCAGCACACTGACAACCCTGTTATTGTCACTCTGCCTAAATCATAGCATCTGTAAAATTCTTTTTGGAAAAGTACTAACTAGCTAGGATATAACATACAATTATAAAATACTGATAAATATATTATGATTTTAATTTTAAAATAGGAGTAAATTAACAAAAAGCTGACAAAACACTTTTAAAGGAGATGGACCTACATTAGTAATGCATCACCATAGTGTTGCAAGGCTACATACCACTGAATTATCGGTATCATCACGGGTCAAGGTGGGTGCCGTGATCCATCTGTATGATGATAGTTCCTAGGTAAAAATCTGAAATGATGCCACTTTGTGTATATATATGTGCTTGTGTGTGTGTCTATACATGTGTATATATATATGTGTATAAGCATATATACACATGTATGTGTATGTAGAATCATAGAATCATAGAATCGTTTAGGTTGGAAGAAACCTTTAAGATCTTCCAGTCCAACTGTCAGCCCAACACCACCATGCCCACTAAACCAAGTCCTGAAGTGCCATGACTACACACTTTTTGAATACCTCCAGGGATGGTGACTCCACCACTTCCCTGGGCAGCCTGTTCCAATGCCTGAAAACCCTTTCAGTGAAGAAATTTTTCCTAATATGCAATCTAAACCTCCCCTACCGCAACTTGAGGCCATTTATTGGAGATATTCTTCAGGTTACAGCACATTTCCAAAGAGCCGTTTAAGGGGTCTTCCCTTTTATTGCATGCCTCCAGCCTTTGGAATTAGAGCAGACTGCACTAGAGTTCCCAAATACAATTATCAAGTTTCATGGAGCTTAGAGTAAATATATAGTGTATGCATAGGAGAATCTTGTTCTGTGTGTGTACATCATGTTCTCCTCCCTCTGCAAACATGCTGATCACTTCCTTGTAGCAATACTGTCATATTTTATAAACATGAAAACCAAAAGAGAAGGGATAATTTATCCTACTGCAGTAAAGCAGCCAGAGGATCTTGTCGGATAAAGTGATGACTTACTTTCTGTTACCTTCTGGGTGAAATAGTACCAATAAATATCAATTATCTTATATGTAAATTTTATTTTCTTCCCAAATGTTACTGCTTGGCTTGGTATTTAAAAATTGATGACAATTAGGTGACTAGAGTGGTATTGTATCCAGTAAACCTTAATGAAGTTATTTTTTTAAATTTTGAAAACAATTTCTCCTTTGCGTGTTAAGTGTTCAGTGGTCTGAAATTAATTAACTTTGAACCCATCAAATTTTTAATACAGTAACATTTCACACTTAGCAATGTTCCTGTATAAAATTTAATCCAATTTTGTTTGTTTTACAACAGCTGTTATGCTTTCAGCAAATAAATTGCCATAGTTAAAAAGAATATTGTGAAGAATCCCACAGGGATTTTAAAAAGCTTCTAGGTGAACGTTGGATGTATGATGACAGAAGAAATTTAGTGCAGGTTTGCTTAAAGTGATACATGTGGAAATGGAGCATTGTAATGTCTGCTAGATTTTAAATTGTAATGGATACATGCAACCTAGTGAACAGCTTACTTGAAAGCCTTTGGGCCTTGCTGAACCAAAAAGAATAAATCCAACACCCTGATCTATTAGGCGATAGGCACAGAGGGTGGTAATTAGCACTCTAATGCCCTCACTACCACATAAATGGTAATGTCTACAGCATTAGTCCTCTATAGGGCTTTCTTGACAAAGAAATTCTGTGCCAGAAATACAAGTTCAAAGTATACATCTATTGATTTTAACCCCTTTAAAGACTTCTAAATGACATGATATTAAAAATGTTATGTTTTCCTGGTTTAGAGAGAAGATGCATAAGAACTGCCATGTTGGTCAAAAAAAATTTTATCTTGGATGTGTGAATGTGTACATTTTATATATATTTAATTATATATTTTATATATGTAGACTATTGCTGTGTAGAAAAGGACTAAGTATAAGCCAGCTGAATTGTATCTAGGGACTGCATCCCTTTTACATGGCTTCTCCAATATATTTTATCAGCAACATATGCACTTCTGCTGATGGTTGCACTTTCCTTGACTTTATTGTTCCATTGTCCCTAATAAATATGGATACTTTGACGCAGTAGCATGCATATGTTAGTTCTCTTTTTCTAGTATATCTTTGCTGACTCAAGCAGCAGTCTGTTTCATCTGAAACTTTATTTACTGGGAGGTGTTTATGTAAATACACAGTAAAAAAAGGGTGATATAAAGCCAAGTGATCTATCAAACGTGGGGAAGGAAAAAAAAAAAAACCAACAAACAAACCTGAAACCAGACAAAGGATTTCTCAGAACATTTCTGTTCAGCATTCAAGTTATAGATAGTAATGCAATGCACAATTTTTTTTAAAAAAGCTTATTATTTTATGCTTTGTATTAAAAGTAGTGTTATAAAGAAAGTGGAAAATAAATTAATCCTTT
>JAVJGG010000073.1:32875161-32931637 GCA_035590195.1 Aviceda cuculoides
TTTATTAGTGTTATCATTATCGTTATTATTTTCTTCTTTTCTGTTCTATTAAACTGTTCTTATCTCAATCAACGAGTTTTACTTCTTTTCCCGAATTCTCTCCCCCATCCCACTGGGTTGGGGGGAGTGAGTAGCTGCGTGGTGCTTAGTTGCTGGCTGGGGTTAAACCATGACAGTTTTCTTAGTCAAAACATTCTTATTGTTATTTAATCTGGCGGAAATACACATAAAAATATATCCAAGAGAAAGTACAAAGCATCACTGACAAAGTTACCAAGCAACCACTGTTTAATGCTAAGTAAGAATAATTTTGTCCATCCAATTAGTGAGCCTATGTGAGAAAAGTATCTATGTTAAATCACAAAATGCAATCAGATGAGATATTCCAATACAAAATGCTATTTTATTTGTAACTACCAGCAGATGAAGATACAGAAATAACACGAAACGTATGGCATACTTACTGAAGGCGTTGAAAACAGAGATGATTTTATTGCACTGTCTTTTCCAGAGACAAGCTAATGCAGTCAATATGAAATATTGCTGACCTTGCAGCATCTATAACATTCAATAAATATGTAGTCCAATGTACTAGCAGTTTCTTAAAATTAGTCTATAACAACACTGTATTGTCTACTAAATTGAACACATCTGATATGACCAGCAGTATGACTGCTCCCAAATTTACAAAAGAGATAGTTAGTTGAACAATTTAATGCCTGTGGTGTTGGTAAATTAGAATAGAAACAGTGCCAGTGTAATTAGTTTGTTTAAGGTCTTAAAAAAAAAAAGTAATAGCAATGTCAGTACGCGCTCTGGTGTTGCTACGGTAACAACAGAGTAAAAGTTTATTATTAATCACTCCTGTAAACATATAAGGAAGGAATACACACACACACACAAGATGCAGGTTTTTACATTTTTAACCACAGCATATTTAAGCTAGTAGAATAAGTTTCAGTCAGATTGAAAACTACTTTGAGATCCCATTTTATTAAAATGGAATACCTTCATTCCAGAACATTCATTGGAGGAAAATCTCGAGGGCGTCAGGGGTGGCAGTGGGGCAACACACCAAAAAAGCCCCACAAAACAAAACCAAAACAAATACACACACAAACCAACACACAAGGGTGAAAGAGAGCTCTTCTAGTGAAATAGTAGTATATATCCTGGCATGTGTGTGGCTAAATAAGAACGTCTGAAACATGACAAGTGATATTTATGCTGTTATTCACAGGACTCTGAATTCTAGCTTTACAAGAACACATTCACATATGTTTACATAAGGTACATGACTTCAGAGGAAAGTTTTGCAATATTTCTTACAGTAGCAAGGAAGAATGCACTAATGAGAAAGAATAAGTTGTTTATAGGCTGCACAAACTTTCTGACTGCAAAATATATGTTAGTATTAATACTAATAGCCAATAGATCAGCTGTGTTCAATGCAGCCAAAGTATGATTTCTGTTCTGTTTTACCATTGTGCATAAAAATCAACTATCTATTCCATTAGTATTACCAGCTTTGACTTTTTTCCTTTGTTTTTTTGTTGGTATTTTTCAGCAATCCATAATTCTGAACACATCCCTTGCAAAGCCTGTAAGGACATAATTTAACCATCACTCAAACTCAGTTAATTTTTGATCATTCTGTAGAGCTGGATTAATTCAATGTATAATTATTCATATGATAGTTTAAGTAACAAAAATGCTAACATTTGCAAATCTCTCGGAAGAAACATGTCAGTTCTCTTATTGCTGTAACTTTTCACTACAACAACAGATATCTCTGTGTAGCTTGATTTTCTAAAGGGTTCTGCAGAAGAATAACTAGCTGTGTTTGCACTTTTCACTTTCATAACTTGGATTTAAAGAACAACAAATATGCAAAGGCAGTATTCATCTTTCATAGAACAGAAAAAGCCTAAAATCTTTTGGTAGAACAGGGCCTATTTTCTTGAGTTACAAATACGTTTATGTTCTTTCAACTTAATATTACTTCTTGCTTGTACTTGCAGCACCTCTGCTACATTTTACGTTTTTCCTTGAATCTGTTGCAGACAATGTCAAGACACCCAGAGCCAAACTACTCCACCAAACACACTCTTAAAAACACCACACATTGGTGGTCTGTTTATTCTTTACAAATTGCCACTAAAATTTTGCTTTTATAATGTCACTATTCCCTTCATCACTGTTTTAGAACCCATATTACATTTCTAGCCTATTGGTAAAGCTGCCTCACTGTTACCACCATTTTCCTCTGCTTTTTTGTGTTATCTCATCAAAAATTCTGGAAACATATGCTTCTGAAATCATAAATAAGACTACCAGACTCATCTTTCTTCTTTCCTCTTTTTTTTTCCTTCTTTTAATAGGTTAAATCCTGAAAATAGAAAACCAGAATTATTTATTAAATAAAAACAAACATGTTTGTATTTACCTTAAACTTCACAATATTCATGGCAGCATCACGACTGAGAGGTCTAGACTGGTGTGGAGATAGTTGGGTTTTGGAGGAGGGGGTATTTTTTGTTAGTTAGGGGTGGCTTGGCACTTGAAGTTGACAGTACTAGTTACATAGTAGGGTAATATTTTTCAGTAATGTCGACTTTTCCTGTATTGTGTAGCTATGTATGGGAAGTGTCATCCTTCCACCATAAATTTAAGAACTATACTGTTGTAATTCCACTGACTTCAGTGAGCTATTCTTGTTCACGCAATCAAGATGGGTGCTTTTTGATTCACTAGTTTTTTTAATTATATGGTTGGGCTGAGATCCATGACTTGTTGACATTGTTCACCTCTTCAATAGGGTCTGGCTCAATGACTAAAATATAATACAGATAACAGCAGCAACCTAGATTGCTTACTGCCATCCTGTTAGATAAGCCTTTTAGCATGTTTTTCTTTGTGGTGAATATAATGTTCAAAAGATGCCAGAAAGCTTTTTATACTTTGAGTCCTATTTACTTCTATAGCCTTTTTCTTCATGAGTGAAACAAATCATTAATAATGATTTCTCAGAACAAGTTTTCCCATCAGTGGCATAAAGATTTACACCTCAGGGGCTTTGGTAAAATTGTGTTTACTTGTGAAAACATGAACAAAGATATGTGTATTTCTGTATGGATTTAGACCATGTATGAGGCTAATAAAGACAAGACCTGCCTAAATTCATTAGTGTATTAATTTTCTAGTTTTTTAGCTCAACTATAAGAGGAATTTAACTGAAAAGTGTTACTTCATGTTGCATTTGACAGCAATACGCCTTAAAAAAGCAGTTTATTTAGTCATAAAAATATGACAGAATGGTTTAAGTGGTTCAGATGTGCAAAGCAAAGCAATCAACTGCCTTTGCATAATGAGGTTTACTTTCTTTTCTAGAGGTACAGCTCTGCTATTTGTCTCCAAATGGTAAATTGCACTGTGTGCAGAAAGGCACTATCTTTTAACCTTTTTTTTTTCTTTTTAAACAAAATACTTATTTTCCTAAGTCCCAGAGCCTAATTTAAGCTACTTACTTTCCACAGTTCATAATGTTTCTCCACAAAAATTTCAGACTTCTCATTTACTTAGGGGAAAAAAGCAAAATGTCAAACCTTCTTGGGAAGAGAGCAACCTTTTTCAGGCGATTGAGTAATTTTTTTTATTTCCTCTTCCCTCAGAAAAATCACTCCACATAAGCATTTATTTGTCTCTTGATCTGACACATGGCTTTGGCTGCAGAAAGACCTTATGGGAGGTCAAGCCTTGCTCTAAAGCCCTGCAGCAAAAAGGACTGAAAGCCACACCTTCAGCTAAACACTCAGACCTAGACGTCAGCTGAAGTCATTGGGAGAGGAGGTAAACAAAATGTCTAAAGATGATTTGAGGACAAAGATGGTAAGGGTAAAGAGTGGGAAATTGCTCTCATCGATATTAATGGAAAACACTGTACTGAAAACTGAGCTGCTCACATATTCTGAGTAAAAAAATGAACTATATAGAGGTGACTAACTTAGATTACACCAGTTCTCCTTTGTGCAAGCAAAAGCACTTTAGCTGTTTAGTCAACTTTAGCTGACATCCAAGGCTGACACTACTTGGCAAGGCTGACACCACCCAGCAACAAATCTCAGCAGCTGAGATTGTTAAAGTTGCCTTTTCCTCAGGAGCTAGGACAGCAATGGGCAATCGGGAAATACAAGCCTTTCAGCTTCACAAATCCTGACTAGCAGGTAATATGGCTACCTATTTCTGCTGCCAGAAATTTTTAGAAGACAATATTTACCTCCACTGCAGGGATATTAAAGTCCAAGCAGAACCTCAGCTCAGGAACACCTGGAGGTCCAAGCAGCAGGCTGTGTCTTCAATCTGTACAAAAAGTGCCCAACATTTAGAAACTGGCAGCTGCTGCTTTAACCAGAACCAGTCAGGTCCATTAGGACCATCAAGTCGTACTCCCAATGAAAAATTTCAGTTGACACTGGATTTTCATCTGTCCTAATAAAAGTACTGGAATGAGTAGCAAGAAAAAAAATGAAATAAAGTTCCATCAATCTTCATGTTAATCTGAATTTAAAGTCAGAACCTAGGTATGGTGCTGTCAAGACGACAGCACCAGACTACTCATTTGCCAAACCAGGAAAACAGGTGACTATGAGGGGTGAAGCCAACACTTCAGGGAAGCTGAGCTTGGGCTGGCAGTGAAGCCTCTGCAGCAGGGCTCCAGGAACCGTGCTCCACCATGCAGCACAGCAGCTGCCCAGCTGGGGGACGAGAAGGTACACAGAGGCTGTCCCAGTCATGACAAGAGATTGCAAACTGATGCCTTGTCCCAGCAGTCAGGGTCACCCACACATGTCACTATTTATTATCCCAGAGGGCAATACTGAATGGGAGTTCCTACAAAAATGGCACCTCTTTCTCAGAGAAAAATAAGTTTAAAAGATCAGCTTTTTGCTGATACACTGAACATTGAAATTCAGTCCATTCTTTTGATGGAGCATCTTTCTGAAGACCTCTTTGGTACCTGACTTGCTGTTGCTGCTCATGGGATAAAACACTTCTGTATGTGGAGAGCTCAACAATAGTAATTCACAACGTATTTATGAATGCAATTCATTTTTAGCATATCCCAAGGAAGAAACACTTGTGCAATCAAAACACTCCACAGGCACATCTGACTCTTACCTCTGCATGTATGTCTGGCTCTTAGCTCACCTCAAAATAATTATTTAATCTATTGACCAATTTTAAAAGAATTTGAAAGAGACAGGTGATCTCAGGTTCACCATCCAAGGAGAATCTTCATCTGCTTCAAACACTCTGAAATGACATTGCAAGCCATCACATATAATTAGAAATAGCAGCAGACAACAACATGCACTCACATTAATGAGGCACAGAACACTCCTGCTAGGGAGACAACAGGAGTTTCCAGCATGACCTACTTTCTTCTTCACTGTTATTCAGGTGTGCTCTCAGTTACAGATTTTCAGGTAAATAAGAGAATTGCTTGAGTTTTGAATGTACTGGTCATAAAAAAGCATTTTGATTAAGCAATACTTTTTCTTGCAGTTTAATATGGAGAGTTTTAAAGCATCTAACTAGAAAACCTTCCCAGTGAACTAGGACAAACATCTAACCTTAGTGACAGTGCAAAAACATGGAGAATGCTACAGTTTAGGGTATATAACTTTTGCTCATACCAACACCACAAATACTTCACTGCATGTATTTACTAGGTAGAGGGACAAGACGACTGTATCTATTTTGATGTAACATATATGAAAAGAAGATTGTATGCCCCACCAAAATTCTCTCCCATCAAGTTTGAGGTAAAAACTATAATTAAAAAATTAAGTGTGAAGCTTTGCCATCCAGTGATGAAGATGGAAGAGAGAAATGGAGGTAAAAATGGGGAGTGGTGTGACTGAATCTTTGATATTCATACTCTCAACTGGGAGAATAATATTCAAACATAGTCAGAGTAGCATGAAGTTAAAAGACCATAAAAATCAATGGGGTAAATAAAGAACAGGGATGATTCTACAAGCTTTAAATATTCTTAATAATGGATCATACTTTCCTACATCAGTGATGAGCCAGTTTTACTCCCAAACAATATCGCTGAGTCCACTTAAGACTTTCTGAACCACAGCTAACAAAAAAAAAATATGCATTTCCCTGAATATTACCGTATCTCTTTCATTTAAAAAAATAAAACTACTACTTTTGGAAATCTTTATTTCCCAAGTGGAAAATTTCTTCTTGAAAATTTCTACCTTCCAGGAAGTTGTATTCCTAAAACAAAAAATTGTTAACTCAGTATGGAAACAAGTCATTAGTCTTTTCCCATCCCAGAACACAAGTCTAATATTACTAGGGGTGAGTAGAGAGGGAAAACACAAAACAGACAATCCATGAAGTTCTGGACCTTAGACAGAAGTTCTGCAGCTTCCATATAATTCAAGAGCTGCCCCAGGGAAGATGCAACTAAAGAAAAGGTGAGTGCTAACTACAAAGCCTGGAAGAAGGAAGTAGCAGGGTCCCAGCCATCCACAGGCTGAGCAGAATGATGACTGTGTACTAGTGACTGCTGAAACTAGTTGAAGGGGCGGGACGGACGGGGGGGAGTAAAAAATACAAAACAAAAGAAATATATTGAGTTTGAGCCAGAAAGAATGTGTTCCTCCAGTCTTTTTTTTTTTTTTTCAGATATTTTAAAATTGGTATCAATTATTTTGAGGCAAGTTTCTAAATATAATAGTTCAAGATAAATATTTGAAACATTTTATTTTATCTTCTTTTTACTTATCTTTATCTGGATGAAACCATTCTTTTCAGCCCCCAGATTACAAACTAAAAGATTGTAAATTGTATCCATCCTTTTTCTATCAGCTTTTAGCAACAAATAGCATCATTTCAATTTTATTTGAACCTGTCCCACAAGCTAACTTCCATGTATTCTTCATTCTCCTCTTGCTTCTAATCTAAGATCACAGTGGGAGGCAGAGGTAAAAATCTTTGTGTTATCGTTGTACTAAAGCCAATATGTTGTGCCATAAATATTAGTGTAACAACAATAAATTAATACATATCCTTTTTCAAAGGAACCCATGTGGCGATTTCCATTGTTCCCTAATTAATTTAGGCAAATGAAAGAATGTGTGTTTTTCCTTCGAATAGTATACATACATATCTCTCATAGTTTTATTACGTCTTATGTAAAGCTATATTCGAACTAAATATAAATTAAAATAATGGTTAAATTAATACTTATTCAAATATATATTTATAAATATATCCATTAGATATGCATTAAAAAAAAAAATTAGGAAATGTTTAGTGTTAACTCTGCTAGGAGCCTGGAGTGGAAGAAAGATCTTTACCGAAGACTAATAATGCCAAATCTCACACAAGCAAGTGGTAGGAAAATACAGGCATTCCTATTTCAATTGACCTTTAGATCAATGACCTTCTTCTTTTGCCCTAAGCGTCTGTGAGACAGGCACTGTCACAAAACACCATTGCTAACCTTCAGCCTTCAATTGTTCTCTTCTACTATGCAATATAGTTCAGGTTACACCTACCATCCCTTGAGCCATTAAAAAACTCCTGAATTTTGCCTGCAGGGCACTTATTGCAGCTCTAACTTCCTTTTCTCTTCAGTATTTAAAAAGCCAGATGGTAAGGGTAACACTCACTTTCTCTGGTGTAGTTTTCTTGGGTAAGAACAACTGTCAGTCTGCATGGTTTTTAACAGTAAATAATGAATTTATTCAGTGCTACAGACAAACCAGACTGAGTTTTAGACAGAATCAACAATTTCAAAACCTGCTCAGTTTTAAAACACTTGCAATTCTGCTTGTCAGCAATGAACTACAGATTGCCAACCTGTCATTTCAAATGAAAAAACACCATTGACATTCTTGAATAGGGCTAATGAAAGCTTTTTTTCTTCATTCTTCTCCTTTTTTGTTGTTCTTGCTCACTTATCTTGTGGCTACTATGTTATTAGAACCTGACTTTAAAGTTCATCCTGGTATTGGCTAAGGATAAAGAGATATATGCAAAGACAACCTCCAGTACACTGCCATCATCCCAAACAGCCATCAGGCAGCTACATACAATTAGTGAATAAAACAATAATTTTTAGGTTAGTTTTGTATCAAATTGCTTTACAAGCAAGGGCACACAATTTCCTGAGGAGTCAGCTTTGCTCACATAAGAATATCAAAACCCAAATAACAAAATAAAGGTGTAGACTCAGACAAAGACTTGTCACAAAGAAGATACAAGATTTTTATCATGTGTGGAGTGGGACTGTAAACAGATATTATACCAGATTTCGTATGAGAAAATTGAAGTAGCTTGGACCTAAAGAGGGCAAGGGATGTTATACCAGCCATGATCTATAAGCACGGCAGTGTTCTAAGAACTCAGGACAGTAATTATGCTGAACAACAGAATGCTTTCATTTTGCTGCATAGCTTTTATCCAGGGACATATGTTTTCTTTGTCATTCGGCAACTTTTCGTCAGATCAACTTACCCACTGTATAACTAGTTTACTGCACCATTTTGAGGTATATTTATATGAATAAAGAAAACTGTTGAATTTATTGGATGTCAGAAAGGCCAGGCACACAAAGTGAAATAGAATGTGCAGCTGGGGAACAAAAAAACCAACCAAACCAAAAAGTCACACTTAAATTAAGCATATAAATTTTTCACACAACTGCCTGCACGATCCCCCTGTATACCTCCTTAATATTACTTAACTAAAACAAGCCATATAAAGATGAATATATGGGAAATTATTTGTCCTTATTTTGCTCTAGTTTCAGCAAACTGGACAGCTGGCATGCAGAGAAACAAAAAAAAAAACTTGTGAAGTTGCATAAGCTGTGGTAAAATTTGCAGGCTCTCTGACTAGTTATCCATTACCCTTTCTTTGGGGGAAGGACACTGGCAATCTGCATTTCACACTAAGATGAAAAAGCAGCCATACTTTGTGCCGCTGTTGTATCCTGCTTGTGGGAAGTTAGTTGACTCCTGCTAGAGTATGAGGACATGTTGTCATGTATTAAATCAAAGTGCTTTGCTTAGAAAAGGCAATTTTAAGCTGTGACTGGGTGCCAGTAACCCAAACGGGAGCCTGCTAGCTCTCTATCTGAGCTGCCATGTTCGTTGGTAGCCCTGGGTGTGCATCTTCCCATTGCCATGGCTCATTACAGATGCCTTCGCTGGTATCTCTGGCTGCCAAAGGGCAAGGGGGGGGGGGGTTAACCCAGGATCCGTAAGACCAAAAGTTAATCACAGCAGGTCCTAGGGACTCCGAGTTCAGTTATGATGGATAAAGACCATAGGGAAACCACTGAAGAACTGGGCAGCAATGACTAACCTTGTCCTCTTGTGCTTTGATTGTCCTTGCTATCTCCTTGGAGCCCAAAGGTGGATTTTTAGCAGAGCTGTTTCTCCCTGTACTTTTGATTAAGGGAGGTACTTGGAACATTGTCCCTGAAATAGTTCACTGATAAGGTTAATATGAGCATAGGACTTCAGGGCTTGTAGAAAGATTTTTTAAAGTCTAGCCCGCAGGAGCATGAAAGCACAGTTTCAGTACAGAGAACAGATTAACAGGTTGGGAGAGGATTTTTTGGTCAGTGCATGAAGACTGTTCCCCTCTTGCCCGCTGAAGTTCACTTGATTTGAAAATGGAGCGATATGTGATAGATATTACAAATGCTTCATAAATGGAGGTTTAAACAAGTGGAATTGAGAGAAGAGGGGTTCTCCCCCTTTCAGGGAAATGGAAAGGGGCTAAACTGCACAGCATCCAAGATTTGGCTTAGCTTTCTTTTTGTGGTTTTTTTTTTCGTTTTTGTTCTGGTTTGGGTTTAAGGTGAAAAAGAGCTAAGGAAATACGGCCTTGTATGAACCAGCAAAGTATGTAAAGAATAATGCCAGGGTTTTTTGTAAGTATAATTCGTCCCACTGTTATCATTTGCTCTAAACCCTTCGGGGTAGTTTGTTCTGCATGTCTCACTTTCCAGCTCAGAGAGGCTGTATTCTTCTTTCTCTAAGAGGAGTACAATGACTTTCTAATCACTTGAGACACAGATGAAAATTACTGTAACTGGCCAAGTATGCAATTTCATGCCCTAAAATGTTATTTATCAATTTAAAATAAAAATAAATAAAAAAAATCTAGATTTAATTTTTAGGAAATCTGGACAGGCATTAAGAATACATCTATAACTCTGTTCATCTTCTGTGATGTAATGTGAATATGGTTTTATAGGCACAACTACACTTTAAACAAATATATGATAAGAATGTTCAGAAAAATCATACACTGCTTTTCCTTTAGATACATGACAGAATTACAATCCCAGCTATTTGAAGAATGAAAGCTTTAAAACATCCACCGTGTGTGTAAAGCAAGGCAAATGTCTTCCTGTTTTGATTATATTTTTTAATATTATAAACAGTCTTAGTCACAACACTTAGAATTACATCTAGAACATCTTATAGATTCTCAGTTTCCTTTGTTATGAAAACCTACATTCAGACAGAATTTTCTCTTTCATAGAATCCACCTAGAAAAGTAAATGCTTCACTGGATCATCCCTGTAAATTTCCATATGATAGTGAAAGTGATGGTTTTGGTCTTACATCACCCTCCAAAAGAGACAAATATCAATAATGACAACAGTCAAATAAGCAGATTTATATTTTTTAAGCAAGTCAGCACAATTCTTAAGTATACATTAGTAACACCAAGACAATATCATCATAAATGCCCACACAGAAAAATATATATTTTTTTTCCACACAGCAGTATGCTCTATAGGTTTAGATTGTAATTTATAGGAATGAAAAATGCAACTAAGCTTCGCACATAAAACACATTTTAGAACAAACCACTTGGAAAACGCCTCTAAACTTCACATAGAAAAACAAACCAAAGCATTTAAGTATTACTAGTGTCAAAATGGCTATATGGGGTAAGGTTGAGCTACATCGATTTTACTTTTTTTTGTAAAACATTTTCACCTGCAGAACCCTAGCTTTCATCTCTTTCTCACCGTCACAAGAGAGAGAGGTTATGAGCTGTTTAGAAGCCCAGCCAGAGGTTGCCCCCTGTATAATTGGTGTAAAATAGAGAGTACTTTGGGTGATTAGCTTTCCTCAGCTGAATTAGCCTTTGTTTCTAAATAGCCTCATGCTTCCAGTGGCCAATTTGCTCTCGAATATCAATTTTCCGTGAGCAGGAGTGAAACATGATGAAGGAAATAAAAGAGATGAAGCTTTTAGAATGAATTATCTGCTACATACCGATGGCAAGTTTAAATCTTTATGTCCAGATATAACAGCCTAGCTCAAATGAAAACATCCACTTACTTTACGGTTGTAACAATATGCAACAAACCCTTTTTTTTTTTCTTTCCCACTCAAAGAATTTTTAAGAATTTCTAAGTGAAGAAAGATTAGACCTGGACAGGAAATTTTCAAAGTAAAATGACAATTCTTGAAAACAGAAACTCTTAATGAGAAGACATCACAAAATCTTATGTGAGAAAAAAAAAAAAAGCCCCTTGACTCCTAGATGTTCTTGTCCAAACCAGGTTGAGAAAGAGGAGTAACACACTATAATGTGACACCAATGCTCAGGGTACTTTCAGATCATGAGACTTTAAAATTGGTAGTTCAAGTAAAAGACCAGACTGCAGGCTACTATGAAGCATATCTGGATCAATAACTCCTGTTAAAGGGTTTGCATCTTGCATAGAAGAATGACAGGTTAATTCGGCCAGACAGGGGAATTAGACTAGTCCTCTGTTTAACGCATGCAGACTGTGAGAAACTGGGGCTCCTCCAAGAATTTTTTCTGTAGCATACATTAGAAAAAATTGACAAAAATTACATAAACCCTCCTCTGATCAAGAACAATAAACGAGCTCTTCCAACATTTCCGCATAAGTTCCTAACCACGGAGCATTAGCATCAGGTTCCTTCACTTTTATTGGAGAGATCACTTTTAAACACACTGTAAACACTTTGTCAAATTGCTTGGATTAAACTACCCAGTAATCTGGGGCAACGTAAAAAAAAAAAAGTAGTATTTAAAAAAATTTATTAACATAAAACCTCCAAAATAAAGCCATCTGTAAAATACAACTAAAAAAACCCCAAAACTATATTTCTATTCATGTCCCAAGATAAACATAGCACAAAATTAAAACAAGATGAAAAGTATGCACGTTTAGATTATATGTTTGTATGTGAATTGCATAAAAAGTTTAAATATACTACAAAAAGCCTATGATATCCGTGAAAAGTTTTTGAGCTGTTTTACTGAACTATTTTCCCAGTTCCAGCTACCCAACAGGAAAAATGACAAAGTATCAGCAGAGAATTAGCTGGCAATTGCAATAATGGAACTAATATTGAAAACAATTCAACAGGATCATCCCCATCTTCTCATGTTCTGTTTTCTTCAACAACAGAAAAGTTCAAGATTTCTGTTTCTCTACTCATTTGGTATGAATCAAATGTAATACAACTCACACGATTGTTTTCTAACTTTAGTAGTTTATATTTCAAATAAGGTTTATGCTGCAGGTAGACAAAGAAAGTGAGCAACTGAATGAAAAGCAGAAAAATCCCTGGCTGGTAAAGAACTGCCTGGACTAGTTTCATAGTTGACATTTTACAGAGAATTATAAACCTCTCTGGAATGGTAATCCTGAAGATGGGTGGAAGAAAGACTGTAAGAAAAGTACAAACTAGACTGAGAATCAGAAGATGTTCATTTGAAATCCATGGCTAGAAAACATTTTCCTGTGTAACTCTGACACTTGATGTAACATCCACCAAATGGACATGAATTATTCCTGTGCAGCATGTAAAGATTAGGAGCAATACTCAGGGATGCTGCATTATTCAATGCCCCTAGAAAGACGAAAACTTTGCAGGACAATAAGAATGTAAACACATAAAGCATTCAAGGAAAGAGATGAAAGATTCAGATGACTAATCTGGATAACTTCCAAAAATGCCTTAGACAATATTGCTCCCCTACAAATCTGTAGCTATGCAGTCTCAGTTGTACTGATGCACATAATGCTCTTGGATAGCTCAGCTATTGATATCTACATTTTTTCCCCCCAAACCCCAGCTACAGTACCTGATTTCTGAAAGAGAGGACTATTGTATCAATCCAGACCTGATTTTTTTTTTTAATAAATACGAATTCCACAGCCCACATGCCTGCCTAGAGCTCAAAGAAAGGCCCAAGCACAACCCAGCAGTGGTAGCAGCTTACAAAAATGGACCCTGGTTTCTCTTACAAGTCATTCTCCTCTCATCAGTTTGAGTAATGAATAAATGAAGTACATTAAAAAAAAAAGCCCAAACCCTACTACTAATTAGCACAAATATAAAAGGAAACAAAGAGTTGCTAACTGTACATTTCTAAATTCAATCAAGGCTGAGAAAAATCATTACTTCAAGAAGTAGATTTTTAAGTACATTTATGCATGCACTGTTTCTTTTTGGAAAGGTCAATTAAATGGCAAAAGTGTAACTAAAAAAAAGAAATTATTTAACATTCAGCAGTTATAGCTTGCCTGTTGGTATACATTACATCTAATTATGTACTTCACAATCATTTCAGAAAATAAATTAATAAAACATTTACAAAATAAGTTCAGCACATTAGTCATAACTAGATTTTAAAAAATACTTTCAGAAATACAATGAATTGGAAAATGACTCTGCTTATTTGAAGTGGTTTGATTTAAAGGAATAAAGTGTCAGCAGACAAAATATCTGCAAAATCCCTGGAACGCACATTGTACCATGTAAGATATTACCAGGAATTAATAAAACAGGCCACCACATATTTATGAGATTTTTTTCATCCTTGATTAGCTATATCTGCTATTAAAGGATTTAAAATATAGTAAATGCATTCCTGTGAAATCTGCTTTATAAAAAGAAAATGCATATTTTGAAAACTGTGATGCAGCTTCTGGCAAGCTGGCAGTAAATGCCACAGAAGATATCACAGACCACCGGACGTTTGCTGTACAGTAGCCAATAATACTGTCAGTGTTCAAAAAAAAATTACTCTCCCGTGTTTTCCTACTTGGAAATATCCCTCAAGTCATAGAAAAAAAGATAATCTTATATTTTGTACATCATCCTTTTCAAAGCTACACTGTCTACAAAACATATTGCTAAGGCCCAGGTTCTCATATCCTCATTCTCACCAAATATCTTCTCTTTGGTCAGTCATGCAACAAGGTCACATTAAAACAAAAGAAAGGATATTGAAACCTTGCCACAAAGGAATTAAATCAGTGCAGCAGCAAGACAGCCCTCAGATGGGCCAGCAGGAAGCCAATAAGAGAGTAGATACTTATCAGTCAGCAAGATGTCACACCTGCATTCATTTTACTAATTGTAATTTAGTATTCCTGGAGTTTTCAGAAGACTGATGTTTCCTCCCTTGTGAAAATAATTTGTTCACCTTTTTGGTTTTGTGCTTCTGGAATGAATCTAGCCTCACTCTAAAGAAAAAACTCCATTATTTTATAGAAATCTACAGGAAACAAAGTGCCTTTAGGTCATCAACAGGTAGACTCCTGAACCGCCAAAGCAATGTCAGCTCCTGCAAAATGGCCAAGAATACAGTGCCTACAGGCCAGCAGCCTCTGAATTCCCCAGAACTGCGACAAGCAGCTCTGTGAATTCATCTCACCGTTGCGAAATTGTCATCCACAGGCTCCCTGGACTTACTGGAGCAATCGTTCCCAATTGTCTGGAGCACAATATTAATTACAATGGAGGATCTAGTTCTGACTGACTATCCCACCACCAGTTTTAGTTGCTGTACAGATGCAAAGCCTTTGATTTTTTTGTATTTTATTGTTCCACCATCCCTTCTACTTCTTCATTTACATCAGATTTATTTCACTGCACTTTTTAATTCCTCTCTCTTTCTTCATTCTCTAGTCCTTCCTGCCTCCACAGTCTGTTTCCACGGCCCTTTTCAGAAAAAAACTACTTCTTCTTTGTGACTTCATCCCTCACAAAAATATACACATCACTATGCAAAAAGAAAAAATTTGATTGATGCTCACATCTGTGTATCTATTCACTCTTCTTCCTCACTTGTTTTCACCTTAGAAGGATTATTACATTGTTTTTATATCATCACTCTGGGTAGGTCAAAGTGCAGAACCATGCTATTTTCATAGAGCTATTGAAGACCATGCAGTTGTCTGTGGGCACTAAAAGAAAAATAAATAAAGCAATAAAGATATTCTTGGTGGTGTGGCACCCTTTAACCTGAGGCAAGATGTTTCCTGGGAATGCAGTCCTATGCAAAGGCAGCCCCTTACTTGCTGGATACTAGAGCAACAGAGCAGTGCAAAGCAGCCAAAGCCTGAACGAAGAATCAGTAATACCTGGGGAAAGATTCCTCAGTGAAGGGATGTCAAAACATCATCAATGGGACACAATTGGCACAACCTGCAAACTGCAAGCATGCACTGGGTTTGTCAAAGCATTAAGATTTCTAACCTTTGGAGATGTACAGCCTCAGTGCAGTGTTATGTGAAGCAGACATACTCTGACCTCCAAATCATCACATACGCAGGATTCTACACACACCTGTTAGCTATACAGGCATAAAAGTTATCCTAACTTTAAAAGTCTTAATTAAAGCTTTTATAAAGCCTTTCAAACTTTCACTGAAGTTTTCAGATACACTGTGACATCAGGCTTCCCAGATATAAAGGCCAACTTCCTATAATTTTGCATACAGTAAATATTTAGAGTTTGAAACCCAGAAAACAAGTGTTTCCTTGTGTCTCTCCTTATTCAGCTGTAAGAGAAAATAGAATTATTTGAATGCAAAGTGGATGCTTACTAAAGAAACATGAAAGGAGAAGAAGGGAGATAAAGGCAAGAAGCAATTGGTGTCTTGCTGTAGAAAAAAGCCCCCAAAATGAATGATGAAAACAGCTTTCAAAAATGGGCACAACCTGAAAGCATTTGTCCAAAGTTCTTGAAGAAAATGGCCCACTGCTGGCATATTTTATCTCTGTGAATAAGAAATTTTACATGTCAAGATAAGGTTGTTATCAAAGGAGATAGTCGACATAACTCGAACTGAGAAGAGACACTAGCAAAAAAGTAAAAGCAGAATACTGAAGAATGGGCCATTTATATGATGTACAAAAACTTTCATGTACTTCAAAAGAATAAAAACAGGTATTTTAAAAAAAATCATTAGTGCCTGCTATTGTCTATTACAGGTTTCATTAAATGGAATTATTTGTATTAAAACCGATTATTCCTAAGGACAGTAATTCCTAAAATAGAGGTTATTTTTATGTCTTTAATCACGACTTCTCCTCAGTGCAAAAGAAAGGAAACATGTGATGACTCTTAGAAAGCAGAACATCTCAACAAACAAAACAGTCAGCAATTAAGAGGCTGACGAAGGAAGAGAGGAAACATCATCAAGAAATTGCACATCTCTCATCAAGGAATTTCTTTAGAATTACACAACACAAAAATAAAAAATCTCCAATGTAAATACAGCCCTACAGCTAGACAAAGAACACTTATTTGACAGTTCACTCAGATGAAGTTACACTAAAAATTCTATGAAATTTACTGAGATGCTGGTTTTTATTTTAGTGTGAGGTATATCTTAAAAAAAACACCTACAATAAAATATACTTTTTAAATGCAATTGGTGTTCTACAGTTTTCCTCAGTATATCAACATATATCCATTGATCAGCAAGTGCACACTCTGGCATGTCAATGTGGTTTTTAACCTTCCTCTGATATAAACCCACCTTTTTATCCATGTTTTGAAACATCTGCACCAAGTCCATTTGTTCCTTCTTCCTTAGGCAATCTCAAGATCCAATGAGCCTGAGGTTCTTTCTGTTACTTTGACTGATTAAATACAGAGTATCTACACATCAATACAGAGCATTTTTTTGCCTTTAGGAAGTTCACTGCTATCCTTAAAGATGGAAACAGTCATAAGAAGAAATACCTTATTAAGGAAAGTAATGAATTTCAGGTGCAGGTAATAGGTTTACTACTTCGTTTCATCAGCTGTTGACTCCAAGATGCTCTGTGTTTGAAAAAGCTGGGAGCTGTTCCTTCTGAGCTCTGAAAATGGTGCAAGATTGCAATAATTATTGTTACATTAGTTTGGCATCTACAGTTATAGTCCTCATGATCAAAGAGAATCTTATCTAGTCACTAGTTTGGGAAAATATTATCATAACTGAAAACATTATATGCAGAAGTTTATTTTTGCACATTTTGGGTACACTGTGCTCTTTATGTAAGAAACTTCACAGTTAGGTGGCTATATTGGCTTGCCAGCTAATGGTCATAATACTATCCAACCAGTTCGCAAGTATATTACGTACTTGGGTAAAGAACTGGATGTAATATGTCTTCAGATAATGCATGATTTGACAAATTTGTCTCTTGTATTTTCAAAATATTGTTTTTTGAAAAACCTTATACCCTCACATGTTTTTTTTTAAATTCAACAATCATTTTTTTCCATTATGTCTTGGGCTTAGGCAGTTAACTATTCTAAGCATTCACCTTCCCTTATTTCTGCCTCCTGGCTACATGAGCAGTTACATTGCACTGTCTCTGTTCCCTGACTGAGTGGATTTCATTACATTTGTAAGGACAGCTTAGAGCAACATGTCGCTAGTGCACCTATGTTATTTACAGCCTTCTCTTAAACATTTTAACATTTCCAAGCAAGCCTAAGGTGACATGAAATTATAGTTATGTTTCCAGTCAAAGAATTCAGAATAAGAAGAATGTCCAATTTCTGTGACTATCTGCCATTTACTGCCATTATATCCAGCTTCTTACTGCCACCATCTTCTGGTATTATCATTATTATCCCCATTACAAATTTGCCACTATTTTGTAGGAAGCATTCTAATGTATTGATGCCACATGCACATAGATAGTTAATATGCTGGAAATGTGAGGGATGATGACCAACCATGCAAGCTTCTAAACCATATGAAAAAGCATAAGCTGTTTACAAGAAGCTAAGAGCTAGACAGAAGACTATAATTCGCAAATTAAGCAGGCAATTTCTGTTCTAGTCTTGATTCTGCTACATGAGCTTGGATAATCACAACTTCTACTTATTTTTTTCTTGCTGTGTCCTTTTTTTTGCTGTAGAAAACAGACAGGATTCCTTAATGATTTGCTGGATAAGCAAAAAAATTCACTCAGATATAACTGCAGTGCCAAGCAAGGAACTCACCTGAGTTGTTTACTGTGCTGGACTTTCTCCAAATGAGTCATGCGTATCCCCAGCCTCTAGTATCAGCCATGAGGCAGGACTATTCTGTGCTATAATAATCAGTGATACAGCTACCTGTGAACATCATCAACTCCCAAGCGCATCAGAAATTTGGATTCCAGAACCAGATCCCATATTCATTAAACAAGGTTCAGTTGTAGGTGATGTTCTAGCCCCATGATATATTAAAGTAGCACAGACAATTTCAGAAGAAAAAAAAAGCTGCTAAATTTTGTCCTTTGCACTACTGTTAGATTGTCTGCTATTTGACTGACTTTTACTTCATTGTTTACAACTTCCAGTTGTTTACCAAATATATATAGTGCACAAATTTCAACCTGTGGATTGCTTATAAATGGCTGCCTGTAACAACTTTGGTTTAAATAGGTTTTATCTTCATGAATATTTAATCATTTGTTTTTTCACATCACATTGTTTTCTTTCCCTGTCTGGGTGATATAATAATTTGAAATGGTTCAGCTTTTTTTCGCATTGAATGCTATTTTACTCATAAAACTTGGATAAGTGCCTAAAAATGCATTTTCTTGAATAAATTTCCCTGGGTAAATATGTGTGCGGGGTTGGGGGGCGGGGGGAGGACACTAATTAAAAAGCCCATATACACAGTCAAGCCCAGATTGTATTGGGAAGGCAATGAAATTGCTCCCTTGCTGCACACCGTGAAGTGATCTAAAAAGGGAAACTGCTGTGCTACTCAGTTAATGGAACAGGTTACAGTACAATTCAAGACCTTCCTCTCTCATTCAGAAATGACTATGGACTGACTTTGAGAAAAGCATCTCTTTCTCCTGAAATGCACATATAGAAAGTGATTTACTTTCCATTCTCCATTACAAATGTGTATGGATCCCACTTAAATCTGCCAAAACCTGAGATAATCACAATGGAAAAAACTGAGAGATGGCTGGTTCAGAGCCCGTCATGTTGATGCAAAGTTCAGACTGTTTTTCCTAGTGGATCTCTTTACATTTACCTATATTAAATTTTGCCTACTATTTCCTTGTTACCTGGGTCCTGTAAAGACCTTCTATGAGTCTATGCTGCCTGTCACTGTCCCCCTTACTACCTTGAATAACACAGTATCATCTGCATGCTTTCTCACTGTCTCTAACCAAGACTTTCACCTGTTTATCTTTCAGCCAACTATTAATCATAGAATCGTAGAATCATTTAGGTTGGAAAAGACCTTTAAGATCATCAAGTCCAACCATCAACCATGCCCACTAAACCCATGTTATGGAGTACCCCGTCTACGCATTTTTTTAATACCTCCAGGGATGGTGAGTCAACCACTTCCCTGGGCAGCCTATTCCAACGTCTGACAACCCTCTCAGTAAAGAAGTTTTTCCTGATATCCAATCTAAACCTCCCCGGCCGCAACTTGAAGCCATTTACTCTTGTCCTATCACCAGCCACCTGACAGAAGAGACCAGCACCCGACTCACTACAATCCCCCTTGAGGTAGCTGTAGAGAGTGATGTCTCCCCTCAGCCTCCTTTCCTCCAGACTAAACAGCCCCAGCTCCCTCAGCCGCTCCTCGTAAGACTTGTGCTCCAGGCCCCTCACCAACTTGGTTGCCCTTCTGTATGTGTATATATATGCCTATATGTATATGTATAAGTATCTATGAGTTTATACACACATATATATGCACATACACATACACATGTATAGATACATGCATATATGCATGTAAATACACATATACATAGATGCAGGCATATATGTATATATGCACATATATACACATGTGTATGCATATATGTATACACGTACATACGTGAATAGATATGTACGTACATATGCATAAATGCATGCATGTATGTATGTATTCATATGTATTCATATGTACACATATGCACATATGCACATATATGCATACCCGTGTATGTAGATATATATGCATATACACACACAAATCTATAGGAAATACATATTATATGTGTATATATATATATATTCACAACCTAATGGAAATCCTTTTGTACCATTGCAGAACAGAAATTGATATTGTTTCCCCTGGAATTTGTCTAGTAAGAAAGAAATATATTGCATGCATTTTCTTTTATATGATTCCAGCCTTCCATCACTACCACCTCCAATTTCTGTACCTGAGAGGAAAAAAATAATGGATATGAGGAAACAACAAACAACAAATGTAAAGACCTTATTTTCTTCCTGAAAATGGGTAAAAGTGACTGTAAATAAAAGAACGATGTATATACTTAGATATATAACAGTACTTATTCTCAAAATATGATCTTCCTAAATTTATTATTTCTGCGAGAAAATATGACAGCAAGAAGCCAGCTAGAAGCAGATAATGGACTATCTTCAAAGAAGATCCTTTTATTCCTCACACAGCAGTAGGTGATAAATGTTTCTAATGTCAGTGCTTACTATTTTCTTCTGGTTTTATTTTTTCTTTGCAGCATATCTCAAATCAGAGACTAATAGCCCCCAAGATAAGATACCTTGACACAGCTTCTTTCCATCTCCAATGGCTGAAGCTATCAAACACCTGTCACTAACATGAAATGGAGAAGGATGTAGATGTTTTGCTTGTTGACAAGTGTTGTATTTTTTTTTTTTAGATTATTAAAGAGAAGAGACTCTTATAATGAGTTTTTTCACAGAAATCTGTGTTTGTTTTGGACTCTTGCTTAGAAGCATCTTTCCTTGCTAGCTCCGAAGCTGTTCTACTGAACCTCAGAAGATGGGAATAGGCAAAGAGCCTGAATAGGTCTTGATCAAAGATCAACAGCCGAAGTATTGTAATGACCTATTTTTCACCCCAGAGATGCCTAGTGAAAACTGTCATCCTGAATTTTCACTTGAAATTAGTAATTAACATGTCATTTTAGAGTCATTCAACTTTTAGGAGAGTTTTTAAGCATCAGCAAAACCTCTTTGCAGTGAACAGAAGGAGGGCAGCTACTTGAAAGACCTGATTATTGTTCATTCCCTGTTCAAAGTCTGACCTGTCTCTGATGATTCAGATAGTAGGAAGGATGTGCTGTTGAGAGTAAAACTTGGATTCAGTGCAGAACTTAACTGCTATGTATCTGCAGGCAAATCTATTTGCATTTTTTCCTCTTTGTCTGTTAGATAGGAGTAGTTTTTGCTTGCTTTGTAGCATTTCTGTGAAGACAAAATTTATGACTTTGATGTTCATGATGCCATATTCTGATGCTGCATTGTTTAGGGGCGTGAGTAGACATCACCATAGTAGGTAGGAGATTTTTTTTTTTTTTAATTTTTTTAGGAATAAATTTTAATAAACAAATTCTATTTGAAAATAAAACAGGTGAGAATTGCCATGTAAGTGAGCAAGGGACCAGTAAAGAAAGAGCAAACGGATATATTGTATTCCTCTGGGAACTGCTGAGCAGTTGATGGAAATTTTATACAAAAGGAAAAGAATCAGGAAACAGTATAGTAAATCTGAAGTTATACATTCTCCTTAGGCTTCAGACTGATTTGGTAGAAATAATTTATTTGTGAGGAATCTATTTCCACAGCTCCAGCTATGAAGATATTGCTTTCAGTTACATGTGGGACAGTTTGAGGTTGGTAGGTTGCACACTAGTAAAAAGCACGTAGAAAAATTAAGCACAGCCATTCTTAAACCCAAAGCATTTTTTCTGTCTTTCCTAATTAACAGCAACTCCTATAAATCTCAGGAACTTTCAACTGAATGTTAGACCAGTTTCAATTGGAATGGGTGGTTTTCCTGTAGTTGAGACTACAATCGCAAAGGTAACTGCTCCAATTCCTGAAAAATCAAGAGCTGGACTGCAAGAAAGGGTTAACAAAGGAATTCGCCTACTAATCACTGAATAGAAAGAAGTTCACTGAATAAAAAAATATTGAAAAAAACCCTTAGATGTGTCTGGGACAAGTCACGTTTCCCATATTGCCTGAGAGCTATGGGGTTTTTTTTCTGTGGCTTGCTCACTGTCTTGGAAATGTGTAGTTTTGCACTTTACCGTATGAAACACAGATGACTGTGAACTTCGTCGTGGTTTAACCCCAGGACAACTTCTAGGCCAGGAGGAGGCTGGAAGGCCCAAACCAGTCCAACTAGTTAGAATTCATTTAGCAAACTAAGGAATGCTACCAGGATTCTCTGATCATGTCACCCACAACTTCCTTCTTCTGTTTCTAGCTACTACTTGTCTCTCCTCCTGGGGAACAATAGTTGAATTTTTTTGTTATAGACAAATTGCTAGTTTAATAATGCCTTTTATATCTTAGGCTACTGACATTGGTGGTGAATAACATTCAAAGTGCTTTTCTTATAGTGCAGTTCTGTAGTTATACATACAATGTAAGGAAGGAGAAAAGGGTGCCATGGTATATCTAAGAGAACCACAATGAGCCACAGAAAAAAAATTGACAAATGGAATTAACAAAAATTTTTTAAGTAATTTTTAAAATAAATCTTAATGACAATTTTTTATGATTTATGATTCACTAAGACACCTCAGTTGTTACCAAGAGTATTTTAACAGCTCCTGGGATCTTCCAGAAGACTGAAGATGGAGGGATTTAAAAAAATTTTGCAGGCTTACTGGCTTAAAGGATAGAACAAATCTATTTTCCTTTGCATAACACGAACTACAAAATTTCACCAACTAGCCACAGTTATTTCAACTCTGAGATACTTTCCAGAAGGTGATCTAAAATAAATGCCTCTATCTCTGGTTTGACAAATCATTTACACTAAATACCTCAGTCAAAGGTTTGCTGGCCATCTGTTCCTAAGTTTTCATGAAATGTCCTCTCCTCATAATTTGCTGGTTATACTCTGATTGGGCCAGTAAGTGATATGATATGGCATCTGTTACTTTTGATCTCAGAATAAAAGATGAGTTTTTTCTTAACAGGAACACTTGGTGTCTGAAGTCTTACAGGGAGACGGTCAGTGTGAATTTCTAATTTAATTATACTCTCTTAAGCAGATGTGATGTTTTGAAGGGAAATAAAGAAATTGCTCCCACAAACTTAATCTTCTACTGGAAATTGGCTTCCTTGATATCTGCTTTCAAGTGATTTTCTCTCCAGGAATATTTTAAAGGATTTCTTTCTTATGACAAAATTTACCTCTCCTGTACTCTAAACGGATTTAAAAAAATTCTCCCTGTTCAAGCTACCAGAAGTTTGTCATGTAGCTGTTGATTTTGGTAACCACCTGAATGAAAACTGGCCTATGTGAAAAAAAACTTTTGAAACCTGTGAAACACACAGTTGTAAATAAAATTAAAACCAGTTATATCTCTTGTAAAAGTAGTCATCACTTTTTAACTTCAACCACAAGATCATCATGAAAGACAGACAAACACCCTTTACCTTTTGAGATAGGAATCCTAGTAAGGAAGGCCTTCTCTGTAATTTTGATGCTATGTGGCAGCTAAACAAAGAGATTAGTGAATTGTAAGCTTCAAAGAGTCCGATATTACAACCAGGTCTAAATTTCTGTACACACAGGTCAAAGGATAATTCTATCAATGTTTTATACATCAGTAGCTACAAACATGTAAGTCAGGCCTGTTCTATGCTCTATTTCAACCCTTTAAGCGTACTCAGTCTTTTAATCTATTTTTTTTAAGGTAAAATTTTCTAGGAGGTTCCACATATTCCAAAAATTAAAAAATACACATTTCACAAGTTATAGTAATAATGGGGAGAATTTTTTTTGTTACAACTAAGAATTTCCTAAGATTATTTTCTTTGCTTCTTTTTTTCTTTGGCATCTTTACAAAGCCATTTGAGAACAAAACGTTTAATGAAATAGCAACAGAATTTTGCTCCTGAGAAGACTGAACATTTTTTTAATCAGTGACTAGCAACAAAGAAGCCTGTGAATATCTTTTCTACTGGGAGTATCAGCTTCTGTGTTTACACTTGTGCCCAGGAACTGCAGCTTGGTGATGCGTGCTGCTCAGAAACAGACACATTGTGTTGTTTTTATTGATAGCACTTGAATACTTTTCCACTTCCATATGGACAAAAGACATCACAGATTGCCAAATCCTGCTGTGTGCACTACGATGTAGACCTAGCTCTGATATCGTTTTCCTTGTGTCTAAAGTAACTCATGCACATTCTCCACATGAATCACACTGTCCGTGTTGCTTCATTGGTTTGAAGTGTGACACAGTATATATATCAAATGCAATTTAGATGGTGTGTTTCAATATTTCATTGGCACGGGAGCTAAGAACAATAGAATTGCCATAACAGAACAGAACCAATGGTCCATCTAGTCCAGCGTCCTGCCTGAGGCAACAGTTGCACGCTTCAAAGGAAAGCACGAAGGCTTTGGCATGCACACAAAATTTAACCATGGAAGGAAATTGGTTTTTGATTCTGTCTGTTGCTCAACTAATGCTACAAAGCATGAGCATTACATGTCCCTGTAATTGTTATCCTAGTCAGTGGAACTGTGCATGATAGTCTAATTTATAAATGTCTGAACCTTTTTTGAAATGCGTCACACAATGTTGTGAGGGTTACTGTGAACAGATATGAAGTGTTGCTGAGATTAAAATTAATTTTTTTCTTTCCATTTATTATTTTTTAAAATGGGTAAAAGATCTATCAGCAGATGGTGCTGTCTCAGAGAGCTGTGTTAGTTCTGTGCAACCCAAGATACGGGCAATTAATTCTTTAAAGGATGGTTTATTGTCAGGTGTAATGGTCCCTTTGGTCTAATGAAGAGAATACCAGAAAAGTCAACTCTCTTTCTTAAAGATGGTTAATCTATACATTTTTATTTCTTCGTTTCAGCGCATGGTCGGTGCCCATGTGCTAGCAAATGTTACTAGCAAAAATAAAAAGTTATGGGTAAGTCATGTGGCAATGATTTTCCCATCTCAAAGTAGATGAATAGAAATTTTGTGTTCAACAGATTAACTGGGTTATCTCAATATTTTGCTACACCATAGCAATGAGCAATAGAACTTGAAACATAAAGATTTATTCAGCAACATGTGCTTTCTACCCCATTCCTCTTCTGGATAAATTAAAAATCATATCATTCCATGTATCATATATATGTAACATATTTTTACTGTTATGATTTTCGATGTCCATGGGTCTCAGACCTAATGAATTAAAGGGCAGAAGAGGAAAAGGTGGCAACGGCAGGTAGAAGAAAAGGCCTCAAACAGAGAGCATAGAAAGTCACCAGAAGTTCTCAACAAGCTAAAATAGTGATGGAGAAAGAAGATGACTACAGGACATTACTGAATGTCTGGTAAATAAGTGCTTTGACAGAAGACCTCTAGGTTGTAGCTATTCTCATCTGCTTGCTCTGTCCCTCCAGAAAAGGCTGACCCCCTCAGCCTGCTGTGTCCTCCTCCCTCTACAGTCAGTGTAAGAAAATGTCAACCTGTCTTCTCCTTCCTCCCCCAGTTCAGTAAATGATCAAAAATCACCAGTGGATTGATTTGAAATGAGTGCCTGAGGGACAAATATCATTCCTTTCTGCCAATACCACTATGTAATAATATCTTCGGAGAGAGGTGTGGGGCAGGTTAACATCTTCTGCTATCTCTTGAACTGCTCTTGTGGGATCCAGCAGAACCCATGTGTCAGAGTCCCATGTGCTGGGACTCACTGTTTTATTTCAAGATGAACTCTTGCTTGAACAGTAATCTAGTGAAATGGGACAAAAATCCAAATATAGAGACACAACTTGAATTATAAATCCAAAGCGTTTGTAATCAATTTTCTTTCTACACTTGAAGAGTAATGGAGATGCTAAATTTTTGCTCTGCATCAAGTAGAAAGATTGGAAAGGAAAAAAAAAAAACCAAACATTACTTACTAACCAAAACTAGTGCCAGCAGTTATATAGACACAGATTAACAAGATGAAAGACATGTAAAAATTACTGTAAAAATAGCAGCCAATCTGCTTTAATTCATTCAAGTCACAACTGTGAAAATAATGATTATCAAATTCCCTATACATTTTAGAATTCACAGTTTTTCTAGATGATCTAGAGACAGATAGCATCTGGTAGTAACAAAGTTAAAATGAATAGAAGAATCAGAGTAATTAAACTCTGTGAAAAAACTAAGCTTACAGAATATACACAAAATATGTGAATTTCATAATCTGCAATAATGGATGCCAGACAGTGAGTTTATTCATTTTTTTCTGTCACTGTCTGAATCAAACTGAATCTTGGCTAGGGAACATTCAATGAAGTCTAGCAAATCTTCACCAGTCACAGGTTCTGCCCAAATGCTGATTTCATGTCATATTTAACAAAAAAAATTAGCAGATTAGAACTAGTAGGGGAGACATTTAAATGATTTGTAAATCTGGTTTGGACAAGTTCCCAAAAGACAAAACTTGTTAGATCTATCTGGACTGCATGTCTTGTAAGAAAAAGATATTTTTTACCATGAGCACTGATTACTGGTCATAGTTGATAGCTCTGTGGTTGCATTGCAAGTTCCGTTGATCAATATATATAGTGTCTCTTTTTCCATAAACAAAGTAAAGTTTGGTTTTGATTCCTAACAGTGTGGAAGATATAGAGATGTGAACATCCTTTCCTTTCTAGTGTATGAAAAGCTTCGGGCGATGTATGTGCTACTTTAGGCATGCAACCCTCTAATTTGGGTTTGAAATCTTAAAACATGGGCAGATTCACATCTGCATTTCAGATCACATTTGTGTAAAGCATGGGACATGTATTTCTTTATTCCCTGAACAATCACCTATCTTCATAGCAAAGTAATTCTTCTTAAATTTTTGATAAATTCTTTATATCTGTAATAACTTTCATCTTCTTTCTCCTTTCCCTCCACTTCTCCCCACAAACTACACAAAGCAAAGAGTGTACTTGATTTGATCCTTTAAGTAGACATATGCATTCCACAAAAATCATGTTCGGTTTCTCCTACAGCAGCTTTTTAGACACAATAAAAAACTTCCTAGGAATATAGAGTTTGGGACAAAACTGACTCTTTCTGATATTTTTTCAGACACTTTCGTCTTCTTCTAGTAAATATTGAAAGTCTTAAATAATCACTTCAGATGTAGAGTGTCTCCCATCACAGGCTGAATTTACTGGGGTTTCTGCAGTGTACCGTGGGTAGAAGTGCTATGACCTTAGAATATTTAGAAAAAGATCATTAGAGAAAACTCCACATTTCATTTTGTGCTACGATCATACTTGGATAGTAGTGAAGAACACCGTAGTCCAAATTTCTTTATTAATGGTCTTCATAAGATCTGTGATTCTTTAATATCTGCAAGATTTTGCAGACATGGAAGTTTATGTAGACATGGATGATGCTTTCAAATAAATATGTATAGCAGTTTTTTGATTAATTTTATTCTCACAAAGAGTTATCAGTGATCTGAACTACAGTTTAGTTTAAACTACAGTCTTCTGATATTTACAGAGATGCAAATAATAGACTGTTATTCCCCAGGGTATCGCTCTGATTAAATTGTACATATATTACTTTTTTATTAGCTTGCCCCATGTAACATTATTTTTACGTCAAAATTCTTTCTAAATCTGGAGATAGGTGGTCCCCTGCCTTCAGGCAGCTTTGACAGTCCCATGCTTATTATGTAAAAATAATGTAACCATCAGATGTTTATTATAATTTTGTTACTGACCTCATTCCCTTAAACCATATGGAATATCTGTTTCACAGACGAGATTTCAGAGCTGGCATTTTTTATTGCATCTTTGTGGTATCAAATTTCACTTACGACTTAACATTGCAGGTTTAATGTGATACTTACAGAAGTACTGAGCCTTCGCATGACTGTTACAGTGACTGAGTTCCAGAGGTATCTGCTTTTAACAGCTTTCAGACAGTGAAATCTGGCTTTTATAGCAATGTTCAAGCAGCTACGGTGCTTGAATGGTAGCAACTTCTGAGCTTTTGCAAAGATTAGATGAGCTTCACTGCAAACTCCCTTTGTCGACACTGCACATTCCCTCATAGCAGAAATACTGAAGCTGACCCTCACCACTGACTTGTTCAACAGCCAAGATATTTTATTGCCACAATTATTTCATTTCAATATATGTTAGCAGTTATTGTCCACCTCCTTCATTTCCTTTCCTTCTCCTTCAACATTCAGAAGACAAACATTCTGACCACTGTTAGGATTCAGAATATGTCTCATCAAATCACTTTCCTCATCATCTTTTCTCCTGTTTGAAAGCTTTTGAAGTTTACCGCTAGTTTTCAAGGAAAAAAAAAAAAAAAAAGAAAAAGAAAGAATATGATTAATATGTTCCATGTGATAGTGGCATATGAGACAGCTTTCAATGACCAAACTCTCCCCATGTTATTTACTGGCAATAATCTATAATCACAGTAATCTATAGTGATTTCTTTATTTCTGGTGCGGCTAGATCCTTCCATATGATGTTTTAAAACACGGCAAGGAAAATTCTGGTTCTATGGGTCAAGAAATAGAGAGCTTTATCTCTTACTCTTTTTTTGAACTGTAGTCACTACGTTGCCTGACATGATATACCCCTGGAATACGTCATGTAACATACAGCAACATTTAGCCATCTTCGGGACTTACTTTCATTTATCCTATTAGGTTGCACTGTCATGTTTTTCTCCAGGATAACAGATTTACTTCCTCACCCTCCCCACCTAGGATTGGTAAATCTCTGAATTCATACTCTAATAAAAGATCCTTTATGGCTTTAAGGAAATAGTTTCAGATTCCTGTTATATTCAAATAAATGATTTTTCCTATTTTTAGATAAAGGGTTCTGCCATGGTTGAAACAGAAGCACCTTACTGGTCCTCTTTGGTATTGTCCTTTATTGGATTCACCCATACTTCCACATGCAGTAACATAGCTGTTCTCACTCTTAAATTTGTACATTAATGAAAATGGAAAATTACTTTAAACTTCAAGTTTAAATCAAAATTATTTTTAGTATAAATTGTATGCACAATATTCTTTGATCCTCCATGACATCTTCTCATAGAGCATTAGCATAACAAAGAAGAATAAAAGCAGTTGGAAGAGAACGGTTAAGAATTTCTTTGCTGGAGAATTTGCAATGAGGTAGCTGTAGATCCTAAGGATGTGAGACTGTCATTTCCTTCTGCAGCTATTAAAATTACTTTTAATAAGAAGAGAGGAACACAGCATCAGTACTTCCAAAAGTAGACAGCAGGCAGGATCCATATCTTGTAATTCTGCGCTGACATTTTGTATTAGCTACCTATTTACTATTGACTAGTTTGTAGTAATGAATTTTATATTTCTAAGAGGTCTACAGCAGAAAAAGATCTCATCTTCGTGTTCTAAGTGCAGAAGTCTTCTGGGTTTCTCAGGAGTTGTGTTCAGAGTTATATAGCTTGAAAATGCTAATACAACCACCTCAGTTGAGCAGCCCTAGTGGTAGAGCTACCTTGAACAGGGAATCAACAAGTCTGATTTGCTTTCAGACCTCAGGACAATATTGAGGAGACCTTTAGTACAATATTGTTGTTTCAGGTGTTTTTGTCATTTTTATTCCCACGGAATATCTCAGGTAAGTTTTATGAAAACTGCGTTCACAATCAAAATGTAAGTTTCCTGTTGTTTTGTATTTAATTGAATACTTGTTGTAAAATGCCTCTGTACTGCACGAGGTCTTAGTTTTATAACCAAGTGACCTTCAGGGAATCAATATACAAACAATGGATCTGTTGCAAGACAGGTGTTTAAGATAGCCAATGAATATCACCCTTGAGCAATGGTTATCTTAACCGAATGATAAACTGTATATTTTTATTGGTTTATTATGCACATACAGCTATGATTACACTTTGGTATATAGCAAGAAGTCCTATAAATATGCTAAAATGCATATGCTATTTAAATGAATAAATACATTTTTTGCAATAGCAATTTAACCTGTTATTGGAGACAGGATATAAAACCACTAAGGAGTAGGTGAGTTTGGATTTAAGTGGAAGGTCATACTGAAGAGCTCAAGTGAACATTGTTTTTTCCTAATTTCAAATGCCCAGTCTCTGCTACCCATTTCATATGTTACTTAACCGTTTTCTATAACAAGTCAACTTTAGGGTCAATTGAAGTTCAAACCTTACATCTTTAATTATATGATTAACAAATAAAATACTGCGTAATACGTTCTCCTTTCTCCTGCATTTCTGCATTGAAGCTTGACACAGCATGTTAAAGAGCAAGCTTTTCAGGTCATCTATTAGATGTAAGGTAAGTAAAGCTTCATTAAATACTTCTAATGAATTTTGTATTTGTACACTCCAGAAATTCAAGAATATAGCCAGCTCATCGGTGTATATCCAGGCAGGCTCCTTTCAACACTGTAGCTTTCTAAGCAGTAAGTGGAATGGAACTAACACAATTTCTTCAGCTGGAATAGCAGAATATTCACAAGGGAAGGGGGAAAGGTTTTTCTATGGCTCCAGCATAAGCAAGAACCTATTTGTAAGCAGAATTTCCTATTCCTCTTCAAAATATCTTGTGTGCATGCAGTTAGTTTAAACACCTCAGTATCTTATTTGAGAACATCTGAAGAGGACAGATGATGATAAGAAAGGAAGTAGAAATTTGGCAGGGAGTTGGCAGGGAAATACTGTAGTTGTGATGAACTATGGCATTTCTGACAATATAGACTTCTTGTGCCTGATGTCAGCCCTTCACTTTCTGCCATTCATAAGCACTGCTGGGTGCATAGTGCAGATAAGTTTACTTCTGTGCAGAGGGAAGAATATTAAATGAATGTAAAGAAAGCATGCTTCATGGGAGAAAGATTTCACTTTTTTCCAATTAAGTTACTGAGTAAAATTGACATAGAAATAGCCAAATTTAACATTCTAAGATTGAGTTCCAAGCTGTATAAAATAGAATCTCTACTAGCTGAGACTTACAGGAGCTTTGTCATCCTAGGGCTCTGAGCCACACACATCACAGCCTGCTGTGTTAACACAAACTGAAATCAATGCCGTTTTAATATAGTGTGTCAGATTGCAACCTGTGTTGGCTAAGGAATGGACAAACTGCCATTTGCTGTACTTCTGTGAGGGGATGGCAACCTCTGGTCTAAGTGCAGAATGGATGGCTGGAGACAATTGCTGTCATTACCTGACACTGGGAAATCCAAGGACCATCAGCTTGAAACTTTACAGTGAATGGAAGAATATACTTGACCTAGGCTACTTACTTTGGAACTTTCTTTGAATTTTGTTGAACATAGCACTGTATGAGAAAAGGAAAGCATACATGTCATAATGCCCCTGCACTTTTTTTCTTTTTTCCTTCACAGACCATCAACCTAAGGTTTCAACCATGTGAGATTTCATATCAAGACTTATTGTAAGGAAATACAGAAGACATCATGAAGGGTAGTATGTTGCTTATAGAGGGAGAGCATAATTCAATTTACTGCTCCTACAAAGCACAGTTTAAAGCTCAAAGCACCTTTTCTGGAGCTTTCAGGACTCTAGCAGGAAGAAAACCAGTATCAGGTAGTCCTGATGTCATTAACTGAGGCACCTGTGTATTTGAGAAGAGAAAGACCCATCCAGAAATATGGTTTAAATAGGTAGAGGAGACCATGTTTCCTTCTCCAATAAAACTTATCTGCCTGATCCATAATACATTTCTATCTTTCCTTTGCATAATGGGAAACAGTGTTTCAGAGATTAACAAACTGAATCACTGCAGACAAGGAGTAAATATTTATTTGCACCTAGCATTTATACAACATTCCTCATCCACAATGCAAAAATATTTTATTATGGCAAGCATTACTACTCTATTGTTATGAAAGAAAACAAAATACTGATTTGTTCACTATAATAAGGAAAGTAAATAACAGAGCTCAGGTCATCTGATTTCCCATCCAATCTCTATACACTGATGGCTTCAGCTATTTCTATATGCTATTAATATTCTTTATTGCATCCTGAAATCCACCAGAGGTTTGTGTCCCAGCTTTCTGGTTTCAGTAGAAACACATAAGAAGCTACTCTCCAATGAGCACTAACTGATCAAAAGAAAATACTTAGCTTCTGTAGTAGTACATAGTTCTGGTTAAGCTTGCAGCAACAAGACTAATCTAATTTCTGTGGAACATAGTATCATTTCTAAGATTCTAAAGGAAAAAAGAAACTAAATTTAAGTGGAAGCACCGATACACAACAAAATCACATGTATAGCAATGTATTTTATGAGAGGTTCCTGTGTAAAAACTAACTTGATTGCATCAGCTTGAACCACATTCCACAATAGGCTGTTTACCCTGGTTTTGATCAAACTGGAATAATATCGTTTAAGCTTGTAAAATACCTTAGAATACACTCTCATTTTTAAGAAAGCAAAGATGCATACACAACGAGATCTTAAGGAGTGCTTAAAATCAGAGGCAATATCCATAAGGGTCTCAACTTGACTTAAAATGATCAAACCCAAAATGTTTTAGAACTGAAATTGCCAAATTTATACTTGAAAATACCTTTGAAAGGTACAATTTAAGTCGTTCTACACTGAACACTTTAAAAAGCATACTAATACAAACTTTATACATGGATATAAACTTTATAAATGGACAAGGCTGAAGTGATCCGTATCTTCATATGTTGATTAAAAATTTCAGAGAAGAAAGAAGATTTTCAAAGGTGCAAATAGCCCATTAAAGAGAACCAGATCACTAATTTGAAATTTATGGTCTTGCTAATGGTTTAAGATTTAAAATCCATTCTTCTTAACTACTGGAAAACATATGCTATATTTTGTATTTTGTGTAAATTGTCCTTTGTTCCTCCTTCTGAGGTAAAGTTATTACTTTTCACTTTTACCCTTTTTTGCATTAACTCTTGATATCCAAACCACAAGAGGCACCAACTATTTGTGATAAAACAAAACCAGAGCAAAATAACCACATATTCAGAAATGGCAAATCACCAGGACCATTATTTAACCAGACTCCAGAATCAGATTCAGTTCTGATGTCACTGGGTATGTTGTCCTCAGTGTTATGCTGCTAACATTTCCTATTCTAAAGAATAAACAGTCCAAAACATATGTAGAATTTTATAATTGGACACCAGTCAATTAAATAGCAAACTGAAGTAATTTTACTGCGGATTAAATGACTAGCAGATGGAATAAACAAGGCAAAAACCCCTGCAAATAAACAAACAAAAAAAGGAAACATGAGAATAAAAAATGCATTACACAAGCAAATAAAACATATAAGTTGCATTTTAAATGGAATATAGATTTAAACTGTTAGGAAGGCATAGATCTCTTGGAAGGATGTAATGCCCTTTTGACAAATAAGTGAAATAAAGCAGTGAAATATGGCACTCTTGTGCCCAAGCTGGAAAGTTTGTTAAATGCCAGCCACCCCTTCCATCTGTCCTTCCAGCCTGTCTGCATTTTGGCTTTTTAAATTTCTCCCACCATTCCTTTTGCTTTGCCTTTTTTTTTTTGCTTCCTTACCTGTTTCTTTATGGTATGTCACAATATTGAGCTATAACAGACTCTAAAATTACAGTCACTTCTTAGCTCACTCCTAAACTTTTTAGGTTTTTCCAACTTGGGAAAAAAAAAAAAAAGAAAAAAAAAAAAAAGGAAAAGTGGGTTAAAAATAAAGAAGGTAGGGGAAAAGTGTTGGTTAGGACTCTGTTTTGTTCAGGGCTGTTTTTCCAGAAGCAATTCTTGCACTACACACCTTAGAGGACTTTCTTCCTGTAGCAAGGGAAAAAAAAAAAAAACAAAACATGGAAAAGATCAATGTCTACAATATCTCCAAAATAACTCTGTGTTTTCAGATGTTGTTAAGACTGTTCCAGGTCTCATGTCCTGTGAATATTTCTCATAACTGAGGCTGATCTTTCGTGACAATATTTTTCCAAACTGGCGTAAATTCGAAGCCCAGTTATAGCAAGCCTTGGGCTGCTTAGGGCAAAGTGCTTCCACTCACGCAGGTCCACTGCAGTGTTTTCAGAACAATAATCAGCCTTAACAGGTACTCATAAACAAAGACCTCAGTGCTGAGAAAAAGCCAGATATTTGCTAATAATTTCAGAGAAGAGAGGAGAATAGAGTCGAGGGGAGGAGAGGAGAGGAGAGAGAAAAAGATGAATCAGGATGCAGTAGAAAGGTAAGCCAGGATTCAGGAGCATAGACCTAAGTTACACTAACGGCATTGCAGTACTTTTACAGTCATAAGACTGATTTTGCCTTCACATTGTATTTGTTACCTACACGAGGGATTTCACTAGGAGAGTTTTTGAATTCCTAAACAGTGGTCTGTATTTTAGAGCTCTGTAGTTTTCCATCCCAATTTTGCCATAAAATCACTGTGGTCCTACGTCAAAATCATGCTGGGCATCCTGGACTTTCTACCATATGAACAGGTATTTCTGTCTGCACACAGCTAAGCCCTGCAGAGATAAAAGTCCCAGGGCGCAAAGGCATTCTGATTACACCAGCATGATACCACTCCTGAGCTAATTATCTCTGCCTTTTGATAGGACCAGCTATTTTGGCACAAAGTAACATCGATGTACATATACTGTTTCTGATTCTTGGACTAACTTAGTACTAGTTTCAAGATATTTACCCAAAGTAGACATGTCCTGGATGACTGAGCAGATTGCATAGCTACTGCAGCAGGAATCAAAGGTCTGGGAAAAACTTCTATATAACGTCAGAGAATCTTTTACTTTACTATGGATACTGTAACATCTATATGAATGCTGCATTGGATGCCATGCAACCAAGTTAAAGTATTTTCATTTTTTTCTGTTTATTATCATATTTATCTCTTCCTTATATGTCAAGTATGACATTAATGAGCATGAAAGGAGAAAAAGTGACTCCGTGCAACCAGCACCCCTGTTTCCTCTGTACTGAGGACTAGGAGAAACCTCCTCTAGGGAAAATTGTACAGAGGAATAAACGCTATGCCAACATGGACCATTGGTGGGGCAGATCTGGAAAAGATGGAGCCAGAGTGTCTGTCACCGAATGTTCTACCCCACAGTAAGGGCATGCTGGGGCAGTGAATGTACATACTCATACACTGAAAGCATGGCATTAATGTATGCAGGGAAAAAATTTTTTTCACACATGGCTTTCCTGAGGAGATATCAAGCACTGAGCTGAGTCCTGAGTCCCTGGCACTGAACAAATTAAAATAACAAAATGACTCCAGCAGAACTGATTCATAATGCTTCAGTGAGGGAAACCTATCATGATGCTAAACTTCGAGTAAAGGCGTACGCAGGAGGCATCTGTTATCATTTTTCCAGCTGCCTGACATCTCCTGTCATTGTAAAGCAATCTCAGGTCACTGTTTCTAGTGGAAATTCCAAAAATTGGAAACAAGACCTCAGAAAAGCCTGCTGCAACTGGACTGTAGAGTTTTTCTTATGCTTGAAAGGTTGTAAAACAAGTCACAACCCCCCCGTTGAGGCTAGTATGACATTTTCTGTGTTTGTTCCTGATACCATAATGCCACAGAGATGAACCCTATTCATTGCGTGCCCACTAAACCACTTGTAAAGCATTAGGGCAACAAATAAGTGTGAGACTGGTGTGTTCATAAACCACACTTTTTTTACCAGACACTTTTTGATCCCAGACAAATACCAAGGGAGAGTCTAAAGGTCTTCTTGCCCTCTAACTTTTATATAGTAATGCCTAAAAAAGATTTTGAGTAAGTACTTAAGTAATCTTTTATACTAAAGATGTAATAGTCTGCATTTTTATTGGAATTTGTCTGTCCTGCACTTTATGGTCATTAGTGAAGATTTTTTAAATGGGAACTCGCATTGTTCAGAAGGCAATAAAAATTGGTTTGATTTGTACATGTGCTCTTGTAAAGTGATATACTTATCTATAATTTTCTTCTGACATTATTTGTCACAGCAGCTAGGAACAAATAATTTACTCCTAGACTATGGTCTGTTTATTTTTTTTTTTTCAGACATCCTATGATTTAAATGGTAGAACACATAGGACTTTCCACATAAGTGATGGTTTTGATTCAGAAGTTTTATGAACAAAATTACCAAAAAATGGGCTTGACTAAAACTAAACTTATTTTTCCCATCATATTTTCCTCACACAAAAAAAAAAAAAAAACCCAAACCAAAAACCCAAAACAACCCTGTTCTATTTGGACAAAATGTCCTACTCATTTTATTTATTTATTTATCTGTGCATGTGTTGATTTATATTCAGAACTGTATAAAAAAACACATGGCAATGAATGGTTACATTAAAAACATAGTAAATGGTTCACTCTCATTCCTCTATCCCATGATTAGGGTATTTGACAAGGATGTAGGAGGATTCAGTCCAATGTCTTCCTTAGTCTGAAGCAGTTTAAATCTGCATCTTCCATTTTCATTCCCTGCAGAATATCTGAGTGGGTTTCCTTCAGTCCCTTTCACTGGAGATATTTCACTTCAGAGATGTATTCATCCCATGATTCTTTAACTTGGAATCTGGGACATTTATTATTTAATACAACTGTGACTTATACTAGTAGATTGTGAAACTACTAGGACACAGGCATTGTACTGTGATTGCTTGCCGTTACTGTGTTAACATGATCCTTAGCACAATGTAGGCCTCTGGCAACTGGTGTCCTCCAGACAATTTCTGGGCATAGCTGGGATTAGCAGTGGGATCCTTACCAGTGAGCAGATTGGATCCTGCCACCATTTTTTGGAAGATAAGAGAGTTTAACCATATGAACATAAGCTGTAAAGTTTCTGTTGCTTGAGATCTCTTTTGACTACCAACATACTTCTAAATTTGAAGAACTATGCCAGGTCTGTGTGCCCAACCAAGCTGAAGGAAGGGAATGACCTGCTGTAAGGAGTGATCAGCCTTACATCTCCCAGATTTTAGAAACCTCAATTTTACCTGAATCTTTTGGAAAGAGGGGACAGATGAGACCTTAGTTCAATTTTGTGAAGAGCTAAAATAAATATAGAGGACACACAGAAGCTGAGACCATGCCCCAGACTTTTTAATTTCTGTGTGGGCAATTCTGCCCATGAAGGCATCAACAAGAGCACAAGAGGATGGTGTGTATCATATTAGACATCCTACACGCTGTGTATACTTGTAAATGCAGAGTTTGAAAGTAATGGCCACCAATCACTCATCAGAGCCATTAGCCCTTTGTGACAAGACCATAAATATGCTTGTTTGAAGATAGATATACCCTTTCAGTTCCCAAAGCATAACAATAAAAACCGCCTCTAATATTGTAAGCCAATATTCACAGAAAAGACTGCTGAAAATCATTGAAACAGTGGAATCAAAATGCCAGCGAGAATCTGTGAAGCATCCACAGATACTTTTGCTTGTTATTGCTTTGACTGAGTTAATGGTAATAAATTGTTCCTGACAAATGCTTTTCCTGACTCTTGCCATGGACTTCCAGATAAGGTAGAATAAATATGCCTGAAAACACCGTCACAAACAATAGAGTCCTTTAGGAAGGACAAGCCATTGATTCTCTTATGTTTTCATTATTTTGACATTGATCAGAACAAGTGCAGTATGAAGCTTGTTGATATTCTCACACATAGATACAAAAGAGTGCATAATTCCTGAAAACATATGTATTGTTCTAGACAGCAAGGCAAAATATATAAAGACAGTACTTGTTAGAATGTAAGAGCTTTTGAACTGAAGATTCTAGATTGCTTTATTTTTTGATTACTTTAATAAAACTACCCTAATAAAATAATTATATACAGTATTTAGTCACTCTTGTTTCTTCAAGAGATTCCTACTGCAAAATTATTGAAGGCTGTTTGAATAATAAATACAAAAAAATTTTTTATGAAAGTAAAAAAGAGAATGATTAACCATTTTCATGATCTCCAGCTAAAATTAAAATGTGTTTTATATTAAGCATTTCAATCCTTGGAAATACTTGTGTCTTTTAGCAGCAGTATGTGATACATGAGAGATGCATCCAATAACTTGTAGAAGATTAAGGTTTGATTTACAGAAGAGGTATGATGCCAAAGTGCTCTTGATATCTGGACCTCACCATTCAGTGAATGCACACATGACATGCTTGTTCTCAGGTGTGTTTACTGGATCATGAGTCCTGGTGAAGGCAAAAAGGACTCAATTTTTCCTTTCTGTTGAGCAGACAAAGTAGAAGGAAGAAGAGACTTGTCCCTGTCATCTTAATTTTCTAAATGCAAAGGCAAGTTGTCCATCATAAATGAGCTGATGTGTTAAAGGAAATAATAAGTTCTAATTTTGGTTGGTGGCAATTGTGACATCTAATACTAAATAATAATTCTAAAAGACCCACAGCAATGTTAATTAATTACATTTCCTTTCACATTATCTTAATAAAACCACCAAATTATCAACTAATTTTATTTTTAATTTAGTAAAACCAATGATTTTTAGCAGTAACTCCCAAAGTCATTGATATTAAGAGAAGTGCTGTGCAACAGCCATTATTAGTTAAGTACTGCTTTGAAGCCAGCTTGAAATTTCATAACATATTTTGGACTGCCATGAATAATACTTAGTATTTAATTTGTTGAAGTAATGATTTTTTTTTTCATCTAAATTGCATCTGCAGGGTTTTAAAATCTTTATAGAGGAAAAGTGGTGCAGCTTACATTCATTACTGTATTTATTGGAATATAAATTAACATGCTTTTAAAGATGGGTCTAGATTGAAAAATTTAAAAGAGCCTCTAAACAGAGTGTATCGACAGAGATACATCCAAAATTTGTGAACATGGAAGATATAATAATGTTACATTAAGAATGCTGACGAAACCTTTACAGGTTTTAAAAGCTTCAAAGGGAAATATTCAAAGACAATGAGGTGGAAGAAATTTTGGATTGCAAGTTCAGAGACAGATAATTTTTATTGTTACACAGAGGTTTTCTGTTTATATTTTACTTCTGACAGGAAACTTAGTCTCTTAAATACTGAAAGTTCATGCAAGCAAATTCATATTTTCGAACATTTTTTCTCTTGGGAAGGTCAAGTTGAAGTATTTTGTTGAATTCTTCTAATGTTAATCTATAATTGATTGGAAACAGTACCTCATTGTGCAAATGGCAAAAACAAGGGCCCAGGAAGGCTTAGATATTACTGTTGTACCATTTTGCCCCTCTACCTGTAGTATTTCAGTCAACTAGCTGACTGAACAGAAATTTCATACTGACTTCATAGCTTCATAAGATCTGCTTTTCACATCCCCCCTATTTAAGCTTTCTCCTGCATTTGGAACAAGGCAAGCTCTGTTGTCTTCATTCTAACAGATACATGAGCACCTAAGGTAATAGTGACCATAAACTTCATTTATCATGACAATAGTTTGCAATTATTGTTATAAAGACCTTTTTAAAAATTCAGACAAACTTGTTTTTCCATTTCCATACAGTTTTTTGTTCCTTATTTTTCATTCACAAACTCCTATCAAACTTCCAGAAAGAAACCTTGAAGTCCACAGTGGATAAACCAGCTGAAAAAGATCTGAGATACAGATCCATTACTGAACATAATTCATATGCTAGGTGGATTCTTTCTGCATCTAATTTACTGTCATCTTGCCTATTTGCACGGGTATTGAAATACTTGTGTTAGCATTTTACTTGAAGATGAACAATAAAGAATACACACCCACTATGCGCCTTTTTCTATTTTAGTGGAACTGAGTTGTGATTTGGAAACCTTTACAGTGCATTACTGTATTGTAATTAGAACTACAGGGCAAATCACAGGGCATGGTTTTCACCGTAGTGTCAAACCACCCCACTGTAATCAACTAGACTTCTTCTGTCAGATATGGGAGCACTTGCTGTGCAGAAACAAGAAGATTTGCATGCCAACACCCAGAACATATGTTAAGCGCTACATGCTTCATTTCAGATCTATTGATTTCGTGAAAGCAGAGGTAAAATAAAAATTAAATCTTTGCCATGTTAAACATGGGCAAGATCCAATTTTTAATTTTTAACCTGTGCTAACATTGGAAGGCTTTTCTTCACTTCTGTGTTCCTTTCTAGACCAAGGGTACGATAAATGCAGCAACAGGGAATGCTAAACCTGCTGACTAAACACAATTGTCTTTTCTGTTTCTAGAGGAACAAAGCTTGTTTCATATCCTTCTACTCAAAATGTTTTACTCCCTCTGTGCCAGAATGTGTAGACTTGTCCCAAGGAAACAGCCATAGGAGGAAGTACTGAAGGATTTGGTAGTTGGGCATATTCTTTTTACTTTCTAAAACACAGAGACTTCACTGTGTCCTTTTGTCTCTGATCCTTCCAACAACAAAAATTGCTGATCCTGTCCCTCCCAATCACTGGTATTAATGAACAACCTTCTTTACATCAGAAACATCTCCCTTCTTATAGAGCACACAGCTGTGTGACCAAAGCACTGAAATTTAAAACATGTTAATGTGGGGTGGAGGGAAGCATGGTTTAATTCTAAACCACTAATGTCCAATTTTAATCTGATTTAGAGTATTGGATGTGATTAAAACTGATTATAAATGAGAAGCTTCTACTTCATTCAATCTACTTAATGTTTTAACCTCTACTATACGGGATTTGTACTTTTCAACAATTCCTCATTTTAAGTCTTAACAAAGGGCTTCCATAAATCACTTTGCACATGTTTGGTTGTCAAACAAGAAAATAAATGACAAGTTGCCATTTGCCAGAAGAACCTTAGGTTCAGAGACTTCATTTGCTCATTTTACATGTAGCCCATATACAAATTTGTGTAACTTAACCTTCCTTTTTTATCTGCCCTTTGTCATGGGAGAAAATAAAAGCCAAGGATAAAAGGGATCAAACTCCCAGCTATTTTTAGCACTTCATAAATGGTTTAGAATCAGGTTGTCCTTTTTGAGCTCAGAGACATAGAAAAGTGGGTGACACATATGGTTGTGGCTTGCTTGTTCCAAGGGCTGCCTTATGCAGAATGTGAGCTGACTACATCTTAGTGGAAGATCAGAAAAGCAGAACAGAAGTCTAGCTTGATTTTGTCATTTATTTTCTTTTATCAGGACTATTAAAAGCCTGATAGCAAAGCACTGAATCCCTCAGCAGCAGATCGTCAAAGACTTCTTCTTAACATCAATAAAGGAATTCTCAAGTCACTCAGACTCTTCATTTGTTCTTCAGTAAATAGCATATACAACCAATTTTGACCCCCATGAAATACATAATCTCCTAAAAGAAACTACCTCAACCTTCAGAATCTCAGCCTCTTTTGTTAGAGAAAGCATGATATTTCTTCTGAGTTTTCTGCCACGTCTACTTTCAATAGTTAATCCTCTGAGTTTATCCTCCATGTCATGACAGTTGCAAACCCTTACATCTCTACCACCTACTCTCAGCATTCCCAAAGCAAAATTCAGGCTTTGATTTAGAATAAATTTTACTATAGGTAATAGAGGTTATACGTTGTAATTCAATGCTTCCTTTTTTTCCTCCGAATCTTGTCTCTTGACTAGGATTCAGATTCTTCTGAAGACTTAGATGCATCTTTGTTCCAGCTTTGAAGTTGGTAAATCCTTTCACTAGCATCATCATACAATCTTTGAAGTCCAAAGGGCAAAGGATCAGCAAAATAAAAGGAACGATCTGTTTTTCTAGACATGAAAATTAATGTCTCTATATATTCACTAGTAACATTTTAAAATATGTAAAAGTGTAGCAAAAACAAATCCTGTGTTTGGAAATACAACGGGTAAATCAGACATGTGAGTGGGCAGATGCCTGCTATGCCCAGAGGGCACAGTTTTTAAAAATATCTCAAATAATTTCCTTAGACCCCCATAAGGGGCAGATTCTTTGTATGTGTTCTCCCTCAGAGAGATTCACATGCTTATACTTGCTGGAAGCTAAAGTCATCATCCATGGCTGACTCCTTCCCAGGTACACTAAATATCTGTTCAATTTTCAGTGCTTGAAAAGCAGGTGCTTCTTAAACAGGTATCTGGTACATCTGTTTAGAGGCAGATGAATCAGTAAGACACTGCCTCTTGGGCAGGTAAGTATTCTGACCTGCTTGAAAAGGAGGTCACTGTCAAGGGTGCCTCCAAGGCATAGTCTGTTCAGCCAGCAGACACACCAGCTTCAAAAGCTGGTGGCATGGCAGCTTTGCTTTAAAATGAGCTACTAGGCACGTAACTGGACTCAGGACTGCAGGGTGGAAACTTGTTCAGGCAACCAGTCAAGTCAGTCTGTCTTAAAGGTCATATATGCTCTATAATAACAAAGACCTCATCGCCAGACTATATAATTCCTTTCCACTTTGCTCTTTTATTTATTTTGTCTGCTTTACCCTTTCTTCTCCCTGCTTCACAATCTTTTCCCCACAGTGAATCACAGCCTGAGCTTAGATAGCCTAAAATAGATCCCCTGTGAGGAAGTTCCATTTTCCTATAGTCTAAATCTACTCTTCGGTGCACCACGCAGAACGGGTGCAAGCCCCAGTGCCACTGGGAAAACCCTTGAGCTGATTGCTCAGTGCTGGGGATCCCTGCTGCCCAGGTCTCCAGCAGAGGAAAAGAGCACAGCAAAACTCAGGATATATCTCTCGCTCCTCCATACAGTTAAGTGGTGTGTCTGGTGGCAGCAGGTTGACAGAAGGGTATATCAATTGGCCGTGTGACTGTAGGTCTCCTCTATGTCTGATTTTAAGCCTGCATTTTCTCACCGAAGTATCAGAAGTGGAACACGGGAACTGGGGTAAGAGTAGTGTTACAATTTACTCTTGGCAAAGACAGGGCAAAGAAGCATAAGATATGAATGTTTCTTCTTGGTAGATGGCAAGCTGACATTTTACATCAGAGAATCAGTAACTATATTGCATTAAACTCAATCTTCTCATGGAGGAGTTACCATGTCTGCACCCAGAGATATGTACAACCACATTCAAAAGTTTAGAATAATTTAGAACTCCATGTTTTGGTTACTTTATGATGTATGTAGTCTGGTGCCTTTTATTCACTCCTGGTTAACAATCAAGAGTGACTGCCCCTCTGCAGCTTAATTCTCATTTTTTATAGACCAGACCAACAACACTTAATATATCCTAACTGTATCTTGAGTCCATTGGGAAAAGTTATAGTATATATCATTATTTTTATATATCTAATAATTTCTCATATAATTTTAATACTTAAAATTTCATGTGGCAAAAGTGTTTGGCAACTAAAAATTGGGAAATGTTCCTTACGGCGAAGAAGTTCTTAAAGTGGACAACATCAAAGAAAAAGTTCATGTTCACATAATAACAAAGAAAAGCAAATTTTAAAGTTACTGATTTTCTGTTTGAATTCCAAACTATTTTTTCCTCTAAAATCAAATGTCTTTACATTTAAATAGATAGGTGAAAGAAAGTATTTTGGAATTATTTCTATTAAAGGTTTAAAATGCCACATTCTTAAATTTTTTGTTGAATGGCTTGTTCATGGAAATTAAAGGAAAAGTGGAATGGCAAACTTTGGATGCTGCTCAACGACAGAAAATCCATCTCTTTTGCAATTTTCATGTTTGCTTTTTCCAGATCTGCTCCATGGGTTGCCATAGCTACCATTCAACAGAGGAAGTTTCTTGAAAGGCAGGTGAGCAGCGTGTTGCTCTATCTGCCCTTCATGTATTGCTGCGTCTGCTCTGTTGGTATCAGGCCACCTTCAAGTTCTGGGCTCTGCTCCCAATAGGACGCCAGCTCACCAAACCGGTAGGCCAAAACTGGTTGTGTCTTAGGTAGTTTCTACATGGCAGGTTTATTTTGACAAATTGATGCTTCACAAATAATACTCTATTGCAAGATGGTGGAATATAGAGTAGACTTGCAAATGCGGAAATGTAGGTACCAAAGCACGTCCATCTGCTGTGTCATTGTTGTTGGTTATTCACTATTTTCTCTGATGCTTTCAGTCACTCTCCCTCCAAATATTGGCCTGAATATAAATATATTTTTCACTTCTGGTGGGTTATAAAGGTTCACAAATATCAGCAACTCAAAATTCTTGTGTACTGCCTTGAAAATATTAAGATACCATTGTCTGACTGGAAATTATTTGGACTGATTCCTTGCCATGTATGGTTTTATCATGTTTGTTTATTTTATAACCAAGGCTTTTGGTTTAAAAACTTCAGTCTTTCCATATAGAGGAAGCTACATATGTATTTATTTTCATCTTTTTTTACCCCCAGAAGCTAGCAAAGAGAAGACACATATTACACAGTCAACAGGAAAGGTACCCAACCAGCTGCGCAGCAGAGAATTTCCTAACACTAGAATTAATTTAAATAAAATTCTGATACCATTTTAACTCAGCAATCTTATGATTTTACTCAGACACATTGTGGTATATCACATGCCATTTGTCAGAAGCAGTTTGGAACTTTAAGAGCAGAAGACTACACATGTCACTTTTTGACCTCAGCTGCAAAACTTTGCGTATAATTCTCCTACATGCTTGTATTCTGCATGACTGGATTAATGAATACAAAAGTAATAGGCCTCCAAGGTGATTTACATGCATTGATTAAATGTCAGCATTGAAATGCAGTAGGTTCTATTGCTACAGACGCTGAGAACAGACAGGGAGATTGTAACCATTTGTTAAACAAGTTACTTATCAATTCTTTTTAGCATATAATTACATTTTTGTGTTTTACCAAAAGGATACTCAAATAGTAAAATGTTCTGAAAGTTGTACATGAAGTTATTTAATTTTGCAGTTGCAAGACATATTATTAATTCTTTTACTGTATGCTAATGTGTACAATACAGTAAAGATGGGAAAACACTAACTTTTGCAACATAATAGAGAATTAAAATTGTTCATGGGATAGTGATTGTCTCTTGCCTGTTATAACTTAATAGAGAGACTGTAAAAGTGGTTTTTACCTCTTCAAAATATTTGAAAAATGTGATTATAGCATGGAGAGAGATTGTCCAGTTCAATTTCAATGAAAAAAGTTAATTTTATGCCATTATCAGGATACATTAAATATCTATCTTAACCACCACAATAAAGCATCTAATAGCAAAATTTCCCAGGAGACTAAATAACCCATGAGTGACAAAACTGCCTTCACAAAGAATAAAAAAAATATATCGGTGACCTAAAATGTCAAAACTGCCACATGCTTCAATACGGTGCTGCCTCCAAATTTCAGTCCCAACCTATGCACAATGCATCATATGTTGTATTATCCACATGTGATGTATTAAATACAGGTTAAGTAGGTCCACACTATTACAGTCAGGTGAATCCTGCTTGACTAGTGATAGCAGTTGATAGTTATGGAACACTATTGTGTTCAACTGAATCATTTATGCAAATTTAAAGTGATGTTTGATTCAAGTCTATCTGAAAGGATGAAGCTTTAGAATGTGTGTATATATATATATATATATTAAAAAAATATGCTATTTATATTTCTTCCTAATTGGTACAATTTAGCATGTACTGACTCAGAAAGATATGTTTCCCATCTATCCATCCTGACTAAATCAGAGATTGAGAAACTTTAATAGATTCTTCCTGTTACTACAACTACCTTATTTTGATCAAAGAATAAAAGATGGTATGTCACATCACAAGTAGCAATAATAAAAAATATTGAACAGGCAAGACGTTCAAGGAATTGAGCTAGATAAGTAACGAGTATAGAATGGGGTTGATATCAGGTATCTCTGAACCAGCAGAGAAACAGGTGGTAAAAATCTAAGTTTGCTTGTAGGTAGAAAAAAAAACATATTTACTCTGAAAAGATTAATTCAACCAGGATTTAAGATTGAGGTAACAGATGTGTACATTTTAAAAAGGAAATGTACACAGCACCATTAAAAAAGCAAGCAGACAAAAAAACTTAAGGCTGTATTGTTAAGAATTTGTGTATTGTTAAAATTTGCTCTCCAGCTTGATAGCTAATTAATAAGGCTCTTCGACAGCTTATTATGTGGATGTATATATGTACAACTGCATATTGTAACAGTACGTGAACCCTTGGGTGTCAGGGTTGAAAAACATTCTCATGTATTGGTATTACACCAGTTATTCCTAACTCACTTCAGAAATCGTTCTGTCCCCTGTTCTTTTCCAGCTCCTGATGTTTCTGAATGATTTTTCTGTTGTTTAGTGTGGTGATGAATGCCAATAAGAACAAAAGACTGCGTAGTCTTATCCCCTGTAATGTGTGGTCTTTATCTCCTTCAGGGTCAGAAAGGGGTCATGAGCTCCAGTTATGAGACAATACTTGGATGGAGAAGTAAGCATTACCAAATCAGACATTTATTTTTAGTGTCATAAAAATTATTTTGGGGGATGATGGGAAAAAGAAAGATGGCTTATAAAGACATCAAATAGTTAATTTCCAGTTGTTCAGAAAAGAAAGAGGCTCCCTGAGGCTTATACTGCATCTTGGTATTTATTGAACTTTAAGCTACAACCAACAGGCTGGTTAATAACAATTCATGCAGCTGTCAATCTTTTTGACCAATGTCATCAATATTTCACGCTGCCAAATAACAACAATTAAGAACCAGGACTGGAAGAAGCACTCAGGGCAAAAGTGTTTCTAACACTATAATGAAATTGATGGTGTAGGACAGACATTTCCAATGGGCATTCAGAGAAAGGCTTTCCTGTGATTTTCTTTTTTAAACAGTGTGAATTAGTGTTCTGTATTACACACTCAAAGCATTCATGCACTGGATAAATTTCATACTCTTAACTCATAAAACTCAAATAAGTATATTTTTATGAACACAAGTTAGTTGGGTAAACTAGAATTTTAACCTGAAAGCAATGCCTAGATTTTTGTAAAGAGCACAATTATTCAAGTGTTAATTAAGCATTTACTTTTTGGTAAATGTTTACACTCAGCATTAGCTGAGACACCTGCCTTCCAGCCCAAATGAGTAAAAGTACCGAATTCTATAAATTCTTTTCCAAAAACTTCATTTAAATGTTCATATTTCACATTAAGCAGACCATACCAACAGTTCTGCTTCCAATCATAAACATAAAGCTAGTCATAAAAACTTTTTAATCGTAACCAGCAATGTCTGAAAAAAGTATAAAGGAAAAAAGGAACTATGCTCCTCCTATACTAAACGACTGAATTTTTTATTTTAAGAATTATTTTAATCATATTCAAATGCAGATACTTAAAAATATTTATGTAAATGTTTTTAAAAGCATATTTTTAAAGGATATTTATATGCATGTATATTCTAACTCCAGGTAGATAAGGCTATACTCATAATTAAACCTACCCAGGATCAGTAAGCATCAGCAATTTTGCTTTTAAGTTATACAAGTTTACCAAGATTTTCAAACTGTGTTAATTTATGTGTTTCTTAAAGCCCACTTCTCACATCTATTAAATGTCTCCACATGTCCAGCACAAATTTCTGTATTTCTCCTGAGCTATAACTTGAAGTTACAAAAATGACCATGTAAGACTGAAATAGTAGCCATAGTATCTGTTTTGGTATTTGTTTCTTTTGCAGAGAGCTCCAGCACAGCTTTTTAGCTCAGATACATTTTATTTGATGCCATTGAAGAAAACTGAAGGTAAAGACTCCAAGTAGACGTCAAAGTCCATACCAGTAGATAACTTAAATTCACAGGAGTGAAACAATTTTTCAACTTGTGTTTTCAAAGTTGTAATATAAATCCCTGTGTCATACAGGCTTATAGTATATTCTGCAATAGTTTTCTTACATCACCCAAGGACTCGTAATCTTTTGGCCTACTGAAACATATGATAGAGTTTTAATAAAAAATGGGTTAAGGAGAACACAGGAGAATATACATATATTACTAAGCTAAAAAGAACAACAAACAAACAAAAAACAAACAGAAGAATGATTAAGAATTCTACAAATACCTGGGAACACCATGTAATGAAAATAAGTTAAAATTAAGAGGGATATTTTAAAGATGTAGACTTGCATGACCATTACCCTAAATTTAAAAGATGTAGGCATCACATTATTTTAGATCAATTTTAAAAAATAATATTATATTGTAAATAGAATTATTTAAAAATAGAACAATAATAGTATAGCTGAGATGGACCAGAAAGTTTGAAGCAAAAAGTGCTGCACTCAGGAATGCAATTCTTACTTTTTGATCTGTTTCCAAGGTTTGCATGTATTCTGGTTTAACCCCACCCAGCTGCTCAGCCCTACACAGATGCTCTCTCACTCTTTGCCAGCGGGATGGGGGACGGAATGGGAGGAGTAAAAGTAAGAAAACTCCTGGGTTGAGATAAAGACAGTTTAAAAGGTAAAGCAAAAGCTGCACGCAGGCAGAACAAAATAAGGAATTCATTCACTACTTCCATCAGCAGGCAGGTGTTCAGACATCTCCAGGAAAACAGGGCTTCATCGCACGTATTGGTTACTTGGGAAGACAAACATTATTATTCCAAACATCCCTACTTGCTCCTTCTTCCCCCAGCTTTTACTGCTGAACATGACGTCCTATGGTCTGGGATATCCCTTGGGTCAGTGGGGGTCAGCTGTCCCAGCTGTGTCCCCTCCAACTCCTTGTGCCCCCCCAGCCTCCTCGCTGGTGGGGTTGGGGGAGAAGCAGAAAAGGCCTTGAAGCTGTGCAAGCACTGCTCAGCAATAGCTAAAATATTGGTGTTATCCATACTGTTTTCAGCACAAATTCAAAAAAGCACCCTACAAGCTGCTACAAAGAAAATTAACTCTATCCCAGCAAAAACCAGAACAGCATAGAGACATTTACTGGTTATGAAAGTGTGGGTCCTGACTGTTGAAAAAGTTACTCTTCTCTCCCATCTTTAAAATTTGAACTAAAAAAAAAAAAGGAGATTACCTTATGATTTCCCAGCTGTCTTTGTGTTACTGTATGTGGAGAGTGCAACAATTCAAATATTGTGTTAAGCATCCAGTTAATAAATACTTGCTAGCTGATTTTATCTCTTAGGAAAGTAAAACATAAAAAAAGGTATTAGGTGCCCCAGGGTGATCTTTGATAGTGAATCCCTGTGTTCATGTGGAAATGAGTTAAGACAATTCAATATGGCTGAGGACAGATATGTTCCGAATTTATAACACTGGATGTTTGAGCTTTTATTGAACAAGCAAATGGAGAAAGAACACGAACACATGTGGTAGGCTAGCATGCAGTTTAGGCTGCAAAGCAAAGCTTTTTCACAAGTAACACTATGAATATTTTGGTAAGTGTGCTATTGGTATTTCCTCTTTGTCTACACAAAATACCAACATTTCAGGATCTCTTTTGGACTACCTTGCATCAAGAAAAGGCACATTGCATGGCACATTAAACTGAACTGTTGGAGCATTAGGTCAGAAAAATATATGATTTCCTCTCTGGAACTGAAGTCTAAAATCTAAAACTTAGCAACCAGCACTCCGTAGAACACGTTTCCTGCTAAATATTCTGTTATCAGTCGTGCGTCAGAAGAAGGTTTCTCTATATGTGCAGAATCTGCTAGAAGATTAATGGCAATTTGTCTGCCCACACAGACCTGAAATTCAATAGAAATTACATCTTATCTTCTCATTGTGGACTAGCCAGAGCTAGAGGAAGGGAACCCCAAGAAATCAGTTTTCTGATGTAGTAGAACAGAACGAGCTCAGCATCTGCAGAGAATATATTTCAAATATATTCTTACTATACTTTAGGTTTGAAAAGGTTTGAAAAGCCTCCATTAAGAAATGTGCAGGGTGTAAACAATGTATATCTTTGAAAACAAAATCTGCAAAAATAAAACCACTGGTTTATAATTATAAAAAGGAATGGAGAGTTTTCATCTTTGTTGCATTTTCACCTAATGATCTCCTGGTGTTTTATGAAAGAAATCTGGAAAGGAGTATTTCCTTGCTGTATGTAAAATAAAGGCTGGTTTATATTTGTTTGGATTGGTTCAAATTTATAAATTATGCCAATAACAAAATCATCTATAAAAGCTAAGGTGACAATTTCTTGAATAATAAAGAAAAAGAAAACCAGTTAGGATTCCTGCAGTCTCGGGAATCCAGTGTAGGATATTTTAGGGGAACATAACTTTTTAATCCCTTTACATTTTACCTGATTCTCCCACACTTTTTTTTGATCAGCACGAAATCCTGTTCTCCTTGAAAACTTTAGAAAACAGACACTAGTTATACAGATTTTCAAGGGCTCAACTCTTCTATAATGAATATCTGAAGTTGCTGTCACTGAAATGATACTGTCTTTAGTAGGAGCTTTATTATATCAGGAGTGATCTAATTCCATTCAAGTGCCTTTTTTTTTTTTTTTTTTTCAGTTTGTTTGTGGAAGCATCAGGAATTATTTAACTGACGGATCTTAGTTCTCTGCATTTCACAGCCATGTCAGGCCCCATCTCAGTAGTGCTGAAAAAGTGAGCAAATAAGTTCTTACAATTAAAAATAAAGATACAGGCTTTTTCTGGTTTGTGCAATTTGCAAAATAATAGCCCCAGGTTACATGAACATAGTAAGACTGGCAGACTTATGGCATACTGTACAGAACAATACAATGTCTCTAACTAAGGAAACAACTGAAGGGTACAAGGTCAAGTGCAGAAGAACCTTTTGTCTTCCCAGTCACCAGCTCCACTCTGTCCTCTGCTAAGTTCATATGGTTAAGGAGGATGCTGATTCTCTGAAATCAGTGGTTAATGTCCCATCAATACCAGCATCCTTGAGATTTCATTTGTGCATTATGAGTTGGTCTCTGGGTCTGCAGAATGCACTCAAGAGTGAGAACTTTTCTGCCTTCTCAGAGTATTTAACTCACCTGGAGCAAGGCCATTACATGCATTGACCTGTGTGGTTCAGTCTTCCCAGAGAAAAGCTCTGTTAGATATTAATCTGTCAAAGGAAGGACTCTTACAACATAGTGAGGATGCATCCTCTCGTGATCCAGGAACTACCTGCATGGACAAAATTATCTTTAACAACTCTCTTTAGACATAACAAAGGCCTCAAATTGCTCTGAATAGTTGTTGCTATTTTAACAGAATTGTTGAATGACAGATGTATTTCCTATGCTCAGCTTTTCAGGCCTACTGGACACACCTAACTTTTACGTAACAGATTCTGATAAAAGGATTCTTCAGTGTTTAGGTTACCACAGTTTTCTTGCACCTTGTCTCAGCATATTTTGTGCTATTTTCTACCACATCTTCCTGTTTCTTTGTCTGAGCTGCAGCCTGGATCTGGACAGCTTGTTAGAGCTGAAGAATGGTCTGAAACCTTGATAATATGTGGAAATATTTTTACAGTAGTTTTCTTCTTATTCAATTGGTGTAAGCAATATCTTCCTCTGCCCATGTACCTAACAGATGTAAAGCAAAATGGTTCTTTTCCTCGAAAGGACATTATCATAATAAACCAATTCTTGTTAATTTATATTTTTACAAAGGCATCTCTTCTGGATGACCCTTTGGCTGCTGAATATTACAGTTAAGTTGGTACATGCTGTTAAAAATATTGCTCTATTTTGCCTTTAGCAATCATGCAGCAAAATATTGCTCAGCATGAAAACGAAATGATAAAGATAAGGCAGTTAATAATTGCAAGATATGCTACTGTATCTCCTGTTATTAAAATGAGTAACGCAAGAGGATTTGGAATACATATCCTTAATTATTATTGTCTGTCTACTGAGGAAATAGAGAACCAATGTCAAAAAAAGCCCCACCAAAACCACAAAAGTTTTTATTTTATGGGATTAAAAGAATATTTTTTTTTTTTCCTTTTGAGGCTTTTTCCCTGCACTAAGGATCTGTAATTCCAACTGATTTTTTAAAGTTCTTTTATCAAATATTTAGACATAGTTAACATATGCTACTGCAAACGTTGGGAGGGTCAATGTTATTACAACCGTTTTTTTCATATGTGCCAGCTAAAAAATTTTTTTCCTAGATATAAAAACTTCATGAATTGTATCCTCAATGAGACATCAGCACTGTTGTCTTCCCATGTCACAGCTTCTGTTTGCATGATATCTTGAGATAATGGTGAAGAAAACACAGAAAAAAAAAATCCTTTAGAAAATAAATACTTGATCTTAAGAATAGGCTTATTGCACCCACTCATTTACTACAGGTAACCCAGTTCAGTGATACGGATAGAATTAGGCAATTTACGAAGAGTTTAAGAATAAAATTAAAAAGCCCTTCTGCATTCCCCCATCTAGTTATCAGATGTGATCACACCATAAAATTCTGTATGAAAATATACCATGTTGTTGGTTTAGAAATAGGAGCTTTGCCTACTGAATGCGTATTGGAAGACTATTCCAGAAACTTACTCCTATAACTTCTTTTAATTATCTCAGAGAAAAAATGAATATAAACTATCTGTAAGTGTATTTAAACACAGAGCTAAAGAAATTTCACTGGTGTTGCTTGAAGAGATTGCTCTGTTTCCTAATTTGATCAAAGCAATGTTTATATTTGATTATAAGCCTTCCTGGGACTCCACTGCAAATAGCATGTGTTATAAAGAGCCCAGATTCAAGAAAATAAGATGGTTGAAGAGATTCTGTTATAATGTTCTTCAGCTGGGATAAACCATTTTGTGAAAATCAGACCTTCTGGAAGGCGGAGCCTTTCTTCTTCCAGAAGTCTGTCCATCTGCAGTACCACTGCCAGCTGCCTCAGCTCCAGCTTTCCCCAGCCTTGACTCCAGAAGTCAAATACACTGTCTTTCCTGATGATGGTAGGACACCACAATCCTACCAGAGATCTCAACTTCAGCTGCAGACAGAACAAAATTAAGGGGGCTTCTGCTCGGCTGCTGGACCGTTGCTTTTTTAACAAAATCTTCTGTAACTGTTTAAACACTAGCAGACTAATCAAAATGCTTTCTCTCTAGGCTAAGTGACATATACTCATTATGCCCACCACACACATTCAGAAGGATATTTATGGCATTGTTGATACTCCAAATCCAGAGAAGATTTTGAAATGTGTTTCCAAGGAGAAAGATTTTTTTGATGCTTTTACTTTACTTAAAAAATAATATAAAACAGTGCATCAGGACTCACAAGAAAACTTGGCACTCCATAGCATAAATAAACAAATAAAAGTTCTCTGGGAATCTTCATTGTCTCCTTCTTTGGGCCAAAAGCTTTTTGTCAAATTTTGTTTTTAAAACATGGTTACTGTTGCTAAATAACTGAAATTGTACAAAATTGTTGATCTCCCATCAGTTTGCCTGATGAAATGCGTCATTGAGACCTTCTTTGGCAGCTCCAGTGACTGTGATCTCTGCCCTATGGGCTATCAGGAGCAACTTGGAAAGAGTTGCATATTGTCTTGCTCTGATTTCATGTTCTGAGGGCCTGTAGACTTTAAACATCACAAAGCTTCAAGCAACAGAAACACCAGAGACATTTTTTAACATGAAAAACCTTAAATTAATAATGTTAATAAATCTGTAATAAATCCTCACCATTACAGAAAAATAGATACATTCCTCTGAAGGCTCTACCAAACAGTAGCAGGACATTGCATCTTTATGTGCCACAAATACAGTTTCAGCATATATAACTCTTTTTGCCATCTATTATCTCCTAGCAGAGACATTAACAGCAGAGCCTATTGCTTGATTCTGTTATCAAATTTTAGTAGCTAATTTCTTTACCTTACAACATGGCTATACATTTCTTTTATTAATATTGAAAGAAAAACCTGCAGTTGTCACCAAACTTTTTCAGCAAACATTTTTTAATTTACTTTAAACCGATTTACATCTAGGATTAAAGTGTAATTCAAGGTGTAAGGGTCTTTACTTCACAGGTAACAGTAACTAGTGAGTCAGTAAATCCAGAGTATTAAAAAAATATGGCTGGAAGGGACTTCAAAAGGCCATTTGTCTACCTCTTTGCCCTCAGGCAGGTTCTCTATAATTGCTGACAGATGTTTGCCTAATCCAATCTCAAAAGACTCCAGTTCTGGAAATTCCAAAATCCCTAAATAAGGGAGATTACAAATGAGAGAAAATTTTAGCTAACATGTAACCTCAGACTCCTTTATTTCAATGTATGACCTTAGCAACATGTATTTTATGGTGTTTATAATTTCTCTCAGTCCTGTTTCTCAGATTTTTAAACAGTTTCTAACTTTGCTAGGAGAAGGAATCAACCCCTTATTAGGTCCACATTGATGGCAAAGTGGGTAGATTTTAGAATTACTTCAGATTTTTTCATAGTTCAGTGTAAAGCTAGGAACAAAAGAAAGGATTAAAGAAGTAAATGTCTTCACAAAGGCAATCAGATGTTCTTTCCTCCAGATGATTCTACATTAGATAGTGGGCTGAAGATAATAAATCACAAAATGAGTAAGTACTTACATCCCTTTTTCCAAGTTTATCTTTACAGTTTACAATCCAACCACAAGCCAGACTAAGTTATTACTTTAGTTTCCAGAACTGTGGGATTTTTTCAGTAAAAGGAATTATTCCAATATCTTAAATGTTTTGGAATAAAATTCGTTCTGGTAGCAAAGTTCTATATTGCAAGTAACCTAGAAAAATATCACTATTTATTAACAAATCTTAGAAAATTGAATCTGGAAGAGATCTGGGAAAGTTAATTCATTCTCCCTGCTGGAAGGGGATCAGCTGTTCCTGTGTAATTTCTGACAGACTTTCCCACTTTATTTTAGAAAGTACCCATGTTAGAAAGTCCACAGCCGCCCTGAGCAGGCTGCTCCCTTGCATAGGTTTGGGAATTTGTTCTGATGTCTAACCTAAATGCTCTCTTCTGCAGTTTAAGTCAATGTAAATGTGGTTAGCTGATATTCTTGCCATTAGTATGAAATAAGTGTGTCTTTTGTGTTGGGAAATCCCTCAGGCTTGTGGTATGAGAGGGTTAAAAAGAGTACAGACTCTTTTTGGCTGCTCAAATAAAAAAAATCAAGGGTTTTACTGTTCATTAACAAAGAATTACACTTCTTTTAATGAAGTCTGACAATAGTGTACTTTTACTCTCCTTCATTTAAAGCCATCGAAAAATACGTGAGGTTTTTTTGTGGATGAGCAGGTTAATTAGTTTTCTGATCAACATTCTATAGCTGCCAGCTATGGTCCTTGTAAAGAACAAAAATGGATTCACTATGACAAACAGACATGTGTTTTTAAAACAAATTCTTAGTAGTAAAAGTGGGTGTATTTTTGCCAATATAGCTCAGCCTTTACCTGTATCTTTTTGTGTGCATGTGAAACCTTCCACTTTCTGCAGGAGGCAAGTGCTCTTTCGGGTTTTCGGTAATGAACACACCTTTATACTCAGTGAGGGAAGGTGTTAAAAAAAATTACAGAAAAGCTGTTGGACACCTGCCTAGTCATGCAAACAGTGGATCAAATAATCCAACCTCAACCAGCCTGTCGTTAACAGCCACCAAGTTTGCATCTGTGTCTTGGACAGAGCACAGTCCCATGCCATATGTTTGCTCATTTTTTTTAAAGAAGAAGAGGGAGCAAGGAGGATGGTTGTTGGATTCTTGGGTCCAAATCACCAACTATGTCCTTGGGTGTAACCTTTGGTGCACAAATAAAGTGACTGGAGTTTGAAGGTGAATCTAAGCAGTTTCTACAGTTCCTCTAAAAGGAGGAAAATTCTTTCTTACCATGAGGAGGCAACTTCTTCCTCCAGGAAGGAGGGATTTAAAAAGGAATTGATCTCAGACAGAAGGTTTTGGAACCCAAAGTTGCAGGGCCACTGCAGTAGCAAAACACCACATTTAGCGAAGAATGTTGTACAAAAATGTGACTGAATCCTAAGAAGAAAATGGCAAAACTAGGTGCCTTTTTTGCACTTCTTTATAACAGAAATAGTCAATGGAAATTCTCAGATCAGAAGAGTCATTGTCCTGGTTTCAGCCGGGATAGAGTTAATTGTCTTCCTAGTAGCTGGTATGGAGCTGTGTTTTGAGTTCAGTATGCCAAGAATGTTGATAACACCCTGATGTTTTCAGTTGTTGCTAAGTAGGGTTTAGTCTAAAATCAAGGACTTTTCAGCTT
>JAVJGG010000073.1:32943916-32960812 GCA_035590195.1 Aviceda cuculoides
TGGGGCTTTGAGCAACCTGGTCTAGTGGAAGGTGTCCCTGCCCATGGCAGGGGGCTTGGAACTAGATGATCTTTAAGATCCCCTCCAACCCAAACCATTCTATGATTCTATGATTCTAGAAAATCAGCAGTGGACAGAACGTTTAATAACAGAGCCACAGGATCCATTGAATAGGAACATATTTGCTTGGTTAAATGAGTGGCATATGCCATCATGAGGCTTAAATCCTAGTACTACAACTGTGGAGGTTTTCTCCTTGTGCCCATAAAGCAGGATTACACAATGATCCACAATGACCAGCAATATTTTTAAAACAGACTTAGGAAAACACTCATTTAACATGTCCCTAAAGAGAACACAAAAAATTTATTTCTCTTCACCAGCTTTTTGCTTGCCATATCCTAAAATCATTCATGGAATAAAGCTGGCACTATAATCTAAGCCATCCACCTACCCCCTAACAGGATCCTGAGCTTTCCCTAAACAATTCATGGAAGACGTTTCTCTAACCTGTTCTCAGATATCCCCAGTGAGAGGGGACACACACAATGAATCCCAGCACTCATCAGTCCTTACAGCTAGAAATTATTTCCCAATGTCTAACCTGAATCCAAACTCTCATCTACTTTATTCATACACTTGAGATCTCTCATTTGCTATTTCTCAGAATACTGCAACCCCAAACCATTTTAGGTGGCCTGCAATATATGCAATAAATCTTGTCACTAGGACACTGGGTGAAGGGTTACTGTTCTTTATGTATCGAAATGAAAATTCAAAGCTTGACATTTATGTCTGTTTCTGCTGTTTATCTGCTGTTTCTGCATGGCTTCAAGCACTGTTTCCCAGTCATGGTTATCAGTCTAAAATGTGGCTGTGACTACAGTAAGGCTCCTTATGCTTCCGTGCAGTCACATACCTCAGAATACAAGGACTTCTGTTATTTCTGACAGAGAGAATACTGTTCAGAAAAAGGCATAGCAGGTATGTCCTACGCAAACTTGCAGTCTTATTTACACTGGTGTGATTCTACTTCAAGGTTTGTTTCTATAATTTCTGCCTGTAGCTCTTCTGTTATGTTTTGTTTGACACTTACCTCTGAAGGTATGTGAAGTAGCAAGTGTCCTCTGTTACCCATTACTAGCAGGAGAAAGCTATCTTTTATGATGGTTCCTAGGCACAATTTTAATATACATAATGGTAATTATATTTGGAAAATCATGTTCCTTGCCAAGTTTTTGTGTGCTTAGTACAATTAAAATTTGCAGTGTTTATCTTATTTTGCATAGCTCTGTACAAAAACTACTGTAATTAGACAATTTGCCATTTCAAAGTGGTAGCGAATGATTTTAACCCAAAGCTTTGTATTTTGTATCAGTAGGAATTCCATAGTTGCCATAAAGCTATTATTGCTATGTGTAGCAGCACCTATTCTGCAAGTTTCAAACACTGCCTTGCCCTGACGGACACTGTGGAGTGATCAGCTGTTTAGTTAATTCATAGATCCTGAGAAGATGCCTCTCTGAATCCATTGATCTACAATAACCACATGAAGGACAGAGGTTTGACAGAGTCAAACATAATATTCAGGCTATTTGTTCATTTAAAGCATTATCATTTTCATAATAAATTATACTTTTAAAAATATTTTAAAATATTTAAACTGTCAAAACCAAAAACTTTTCTTATTTGCAGTCCTTAGATGTGAAATGGTGAAATGGAGAAAATGTGTATTTGTTAGTATCTGCAAGCTCATCAATGAACTTCCTCGCAGAGCCTAGGCCTTTTGCAGTCCTAAGTATTGTTGCAAGGAAGAAATTCCGTGCAAATCAAAGCCAAAGCAAACAGAAAATATCTTGAGATACTATTTACGCTGCAACAGCATGGCATTCCAGCAGACTTACTCATGGTATTAAAGCATTTGCTTGTGCCTTGAGAAGTGCCCTGACTCTCATCAAGTATCTCATTAACACAATTAAGCAGGCTTTGCCTTTCAGTAGTTAGAGTAATTCCAGGAGTTAACTTCATTAACCAGCCTATTTTAGTAAATTTGTGTTTTATGTACATGTAAAATAACTTTCAGTTTGTAAATCTCTACTCATAGCTGCTAAGTAGCCTGTAAACAAACACAGATTCTAAGATGAGACTCTAATAACTGAGTCTAATTTGTCTTGAATCCCAGAAGTCCTGCAGTACATGTCAGATGCCCAGTAGGTGATTCACAACTTGCTGACTAAAATGAAAAAGAACCCCTGGGTTACTGGAGCTAATAAATAACATTGCAGATTTCTGCCATTAAATGCTGCTGAAGTGCTATAAGGTAAGAATGATAGAATCAGCTTTTTTATTCTTTAATACCGATGCACAGAGTTAATGATTTAACACTGACAGCTCTCACACAAGAAGACACCTTTCATTCCTGAAGAGCCTCATGGCTGATTGATCTGATTTACCATAGATCTGTCGCTAACCAGCCCTGGACTGAATGACACCACTGTTTTAAGAATGAGAAGGACTTCAGTGCAAAAAGTGAAAATGGATTCTTTTTCCAGGTGAAAAGGGGCAGGGGGGGGAACTTGCTAAAAAGTGCATAGGAATGATGAGATAATGCCATTTGTTCAAACAAATATGTTTGATAGGACTATTGGAAAAGAGAAAATGGATGCTTCCCAGAACGAACTCCAGGTATAGTGAAGTATGAGATGAAATCAGAAAGGGACCAACAGCAGCATTAGAAAAACACATTCTTCAGCCATTATACAGTTATTTCTTATTATAGAAAATAAATAAGCACTTTGTAAAAAGCGCACAAGCCATTTGTATTTAGTACATTCTGCAAGATAAGGAATGGCAACCATTTCTAGAAATCTTTCTAATGCAAACAAATTTGCAAAAATAAATTTGTCAGACTGTCTAAATGTATGCATTTTGTAATTTTTGCAAATATGTAAAGAAACCTGATAACCCTTTATTTCTTTATTGCGTAGAAGAAATTCACCCTAATTCTTTTAAGAAAGACTTTATCTTCTCATTAATTTTGGTGCTTCTGAATGTTTTTATATGAAGATGCAGATGAGAATGGTACTAATAGCTATAACAAGATGTTTATAGGATTAGATTGTAGACTGTAGTCTTGCAATTTGTTTCTTTCAACTGCTTTCATTTTTTCTGTCTTCTTACAGAAGCACTTCCATTTATTTAAACATTTTGCTAATCTCTTCTTTTGCTGAGACTCAGAGTAGTAGCTGTCATGGCATCTCAACTCCAGCCATTGGAGTTCTTGTATGTTTTATTGTAATATAAGATACTGTACAACACAGGAAAACTTTTCTAGTTGTAGAAAACAACAGTTGGACAGTAGATGCTCTCCCTTGCAAAGAATCCAGGAAAGGGCAACTGTATCAGTCTACAAATTGTCTTTCCATTACATAGAAAACAAAAGCCCAGATGTTTTTTACATGACAGTACAATTTGCCACCACCACACCCCTAAGGAGTGGAGTTTCCATATCCTTAACATCTTAGACCATAGATTGTCATTGAGATCCATTTAGGCTATAAAATAATGCAACAGTGAAATGAGAACTCTTTCACGTTGAAACAACTTTGATGATGAAAATTAATAGCAAAGAGCTCATACCTTTCCATAGAGAATAGAATTATTCTCCAAAATCTCGACAGCACCCTCTCCCACTTGGTGTAAAGATGGAAGCTCTGTTATTTTCATTGCTGCAATCATATTATTTATAGACTGTTTATAGATGAGGCAGCTCTGTGTGTCTAGTTGCCTATTTCAGCTGGAAGTAGAAGGCACTGGGCACAATACTGTTCAGTACATCTAGCAGGCTTGAAGGTATGACTGAACCACATGAGCCCACTGGCACACCTGAACTTGATAACTGAAAAGCTGAGTCAAGGCAAATCCAGAAAGGGCCAGGAGGACAATGCGCACCTGTAAAATGCCACTCACTGCAGGTAGGTCCCTCAGAGTGTGACTGACACAGAGCACGGGTGCTTTGCCCCCTCCCTCCCAGCCTTCTCTCCACAGCACTTCCTACCTCTTCCACTCTGTGCACCCATCCATGAGCTTCCTTGGCCCTCCTTACTCAACGTATTGCTAACTACATCCTTCAACTTCGTTCTTTATAGCACAGGGGTCTCTCCTGCATGATTTCTTACTATTTTACAGTCCCAAACTTGTCTAAGCAGTCCTGTCGCACCACAGTTTTGATCCTCCTTTCAATGCACATTCTTGCCATACTTAACTGCTCCTCAGCTACTTCTGCTCCTCTTTGCTCATTTCAAGAGCCAACAGAAGAGCTGGTTGAGACCTCCTGGGCTGATTAACATAGATACTACAAATATTCCAGGCTTAGGTACAAATTGGCATGGATGGTCCCCACCTGAGGTCGGGGATAAACTGATCCTCTGGAGGTGTCTGCCACTGAAATGATTTCTTGTCAGCTGGAAAGACAATCTCAGTATTTCACTTGTCAAAAAGCTGTAAATGTCACCAAGCAAGGGAAATCAGCCTGCTGCAGTGCATATTTCTACTGTTACCCCTTACAAGACTTTACAGATCTACAGGTTGTGTTATGTCAAATTGATATTTTCCTTGTGAACACAGAACAAATGCACTAGATCTTTAGTTGCTTTTACAATAAAATTAATTTCATTTATTATATCAAATCTTGCATCTTGCATTACTGAGGATTTCATAAGACAATTCACTAGATCAGAAAGTCAGCTTGGAGAAGAAAGGATTTTATTTTACAGTGCTGCTGACAAGGGAGTTAGATCAGCAGCAAATATTTTGACCGAGTATCCTACTTCCCAACAAAGCTTTAAAGAATACCATTTAACTAAGGGATACTTTCTTGTGATATAGTGGGGTTATATTCTACTTTCAGGGCTTAATCCATCAGTGCAGATTCTGAGACAATTTCTCAGGTGTTGTGGACTAAATCTTTCTCTAAATAATGTTCAAGTAAATATGAAATAGTTACACTGTCGTCACTGTTGGAATTCTAACAGTAGCAACAAGCACAGGGCAATTTTTCTTTTCCATGCAGTAAACATTAGAAAAACTAATGGTAACTGTGGAATTTGATATTTCTAAATGCTCGCTGGCTATATGTGTGAAATACTCTTTACTGTGGTCATCATGAAGAGACATTACTAAAGGCACACATGGCTGTGAATTTCCTAACTCCCATTAAGCTGTGAGGGAATTACCTAAGTTCTGTTGAGAATACAGATCTTGGTGGTATGCCACAGGCCTCGGCTCCAGTGTTCACCCTGCATAAAGAGAATGGAGCAAAGAGGTCTGAGTTCAGAGGACCTGAGTAAGAGCATGTGAAGTGTACCTTATGTGTTTTGAAAGACGGTACAAGCAGAAATGGAGGACATTGCGCCTTCCAGCAGAGCTCTGTGCACCTTGGGCAGAAAGCAGTCCCTTGGCTCCTGCACACAGCTCTGCTTCAGCCAGACGGACCTGAAAAGCCACAGTCCGACTTTTAATCTACATTAATTCCAACTTTTCAAAGATGTCCCCTAGCTGACTACAGAGCTGAGCAATTTCCTCTGCTGCTTCTTTTCTGCATGGTTGCCTGGATACTTGGTCTCCTTGAGGATCTCACTGATTAAAGTGTGGTTGCAATTTGGTGATTTGAAGACCCTGATCTGCCATCTAGATACAGAAATCCTTAGCAAAATAAGAGTGATTTGTCAAGTGCCTGTTTTAGTGAAGTTACTTAGACACAATAATCCACAAGAAATCTCAATGGTTTACAGATTTTTCTCTTGTATTGATAAACATCCTACAGGCAAAATGAAGTTCAGTGGTGTTAACTCACCACTTTTGTTACTGTGCGAAGCAGTACATTTTTTGGCGCTATCTATTCCAATAATGTCTGCCCTTGTTTAATGTGCAACTGGATGGCTGCTTCCAGAAACAGGTACAAACCTTTCCGAATGTAAGAACATCACAGGCTAATCAGCAGATTGTGACCCTGTTTTCTCAGGGCTGTCACAAGTTCCACTTTTGATATAATGCTTGGAAAGAAGCTGCAATAAACACAACAAATTATAGCAAGATTGGAGCAGCACTGGGATTATGTCTTCGCAGATCATACAGAGTTCAGAAACAGCAAAATTTCCTTCTTATTCATCACTGTTTGTTGCCTGCTTTGCCCTTTTCTACAATTACAACATATTTAGCAGTAAAAATGACCAGAACTGGAATCCGATAAATTAATAGACAGCATGACATGAATTTACAGAAAGCCTGCAGGAACTTATCATCACATAAAAATAATCACAGAATGGTTTGGGTTGGAAGGGACCTTAAAGATCATCTAGTTCCAAGCCCCCTGCCATGGGCAGGGACACCTTCCACTAGACCAGCTCGCTCAAAGCCCCATCCAACCTGGCCTTGAACAATTCCAGGGATGGGGCATCCACAACCTCTCTGGGCAGCCTCTTCCAGTGCCTCACCACCCTCACAGAGAAGAACTTCTTCCTTACAGCTAATCTAAATCTACTCTCATTCAGTTTACAGCCATCACCCCTTGTCCTATCACTACATGCCCTTGTAAAATGTTGCTTTCCTGTAGGCCCCCTTTAGGTACTGGAAGGCTGCTATAAGATCTCTCCAGAGCCTTCTCTTCTCCAGGCTGAACAACCCCAACTCTCTCACCCTGTCCTCTCACGGGAGGTGCTCCAGCCCTCTGATCATCTTTGTGGCCCTCCTCTGGGCTCGCTCCGACAGGTCCATGTCCTTCTTATATTGGGGGCCCCAGAGCTGAATGCAGTATGGCAGGTGGGGTCTCAGACATTTTCCCTGGTCTTCCTTTTATCACCAACGTACCTATAGCCTTTCTTGTTGCCCTTGACATCCCTGGCCAGATTTAATTGTATCACGGCCTTTAGCTTTCTTAACCTGATCCCTGGCTGCTTGGACAATTTCTCGGTATTCCTCCCAGGCTACCTGTCCTTGCTTCCACCCTCTGTAGACTTCCTTTCTGTGTTTGAGTGTTTCCAGGAGCTCCTTGTTGATCCATGCAGGTTTCCTGGCATTTTTGCCCGACTTTCTCTTTGCTGGGATGCATCACTCCTGAGCTTGGAGGAGGTGATCCTTGAATATTAATAAAATTTCCATGCAAACAAAACAAAACATGATAAACATGGGATTTAAAAATTGTCAGGAAATAGTTTTCCATAATATAAAAAATTTTCCTCCATGCCTGGGTAAAGGGGGGAACATTTAGAAAAGGAAATCCATGACAATCTGTGAAGATGAGACCAAAAAATGACCAAAAAATCAATTGTAGAGTATATTTCTCAATTTGATGTTTAATTGAAATTTCTATCTCACATCTAGTAAATCTTTCCTGATACAAATCTAGGCAAAATGATTAAATTATTGAGAAAATATTCGGTCTCCAGAAAGTGAAATGAAAATATACTTAATAAGTATTTCCAGTCAATTTACTTATAGCTTGATGTGAAGAACTTAGAATTTTGTATCTGGCTAGTCTTTTAAATAGTATGCTTTTGGGTGTTTTTTATGTTCTTTGGAATAATGAGAGCATTAAATCCATAGCCAGCAATGGTTAAAATTCTCTGAAGTCCTTAATTATATCTCACTTATTTTTTTAATTATCCATGACTTTCAAAAAAAGCCTTTGAATTTTGTTCCAGCACTCATCCAGCCATTTCTGAATTACAGCAAGGCAAATAAAATGTACTTCCCATTTCAGTAAATTTTAAGATATCTTCCTTGCTCCTCTGTAACTCAAAAATGCAGAATTGTTACAAATCAGAGCTTCCAAGGCCATCAGCTTTCTATTCTTATTCAGCAATACTTAATATATGTGCACGATTTTAGCACATTACTGAATAAAGGTAGACTTGAGGACATAGAAGAAGATTTTGTTCAACTAAGTTTTAATTTCTTTGTTAGGAACAATATAGCATGACTGTACTATTTGCATTTAGAAGCTCAGTATCAGATTCAGTTTATCACTTATTCGTTTCCAGTACTGTAACTTTTGTTTAATTTTATAGCCTCCCAAATAAAAGTAATCATGCAATGTATGAAGTTGTGCTGAATGCCTAGCCTTGCTACCAACACAACAAGCGTATGAACTGGAGAGCAGTAGCAGTTGCCCTCCTGTTGCAGAAGGCACAAAGAGAATTCCTACCTCTCTTGGAAAAAGACAGAGATTTTGCAGTTTTCCTGTCATAATCTCCTTTATCCCAACATAAGGTGCACCAATTCTTCTCTCAGGTATAGTGACAAGGAATGGGAATGAATAATGTCCTAACAAGTCAAGACAGCAAAATTATGGAGGTCAGTTACTTGCTGGTTTCTTTGTTTGCCTTCAGATAATGTATAATAACCTCTTTTTTTAATGCTAGACAATGATGTGTTTACTTCTCCTACTTCTTCTTCCTACAGGTGGAAACCTGCATGCTGAAAGTCAAGCATCTAAATAAGCTTGATTCCATCTGATATAAACACATAATACATCTTTTCTTTAGGTATTGAACAATCTTAGCAAGCTGTACTGACAGACAGCAAAATATTGGGAAAATACACGCTTTGTTGACTTTTAGGAGAGAAAGCACAGCTCGTCATTTTTTTTTTACTTCCAATTAGCTGTACTGCTGAGATAAATCTCAGAAGATGTTAAGCAAGAAGATGACACAGCCCTTAAAAGAAAATGAAAAAAAAACCAAACCAATGACAATATATTGAAATGTGACAAATCCTCCTATACATATGGAATAGTATTTCCCATTTATAGACCTTTAGGAGATTTTAACACAGTTTGTCTGATTTCACAACCCAGGTTACAAAAAAGATGTGGCATGTGTGAGAAAAGAATAGTATAATGAAGTGAGAAAACAATCTCATTCATACAGCACTGAGTGATTGGTCTTAGTCAATCTTCAGAAAACTAAATATAGAAAGGTTCAAAGAGGATTAAATCTGCAGTAACTGAGGGTGTCTAAAGAGGTTATGAAATGAACATAAAGTTTAATTAATTCAATAGATGAGGAACTGCTTAATAGCATAATTACTTGAATTTATTGCAGATATTTCATAACATGTGCAAAACGAACACTTTAACCCTGGAATTACTGAGCTGCAGGATTCATTCCTTTCTACTGAAGAGATTATTCACTTAATTGTTAACAGTTATTATGCTCTTTATTATTATTATTATTATTATTATTATGTGATTTTTTAAAATATGTGTGCTTTGATTTACATGTCTCAAACCCACTAAACCTCATTTATGAAAAAAAGATACAAACTATTTACTTTCTGGAAATGCATATAATACCTGGATGGTGCTGAGTGTGAGGATATTATTTCAGCTCTAACTTGCAGTGAAGAATCCCTCTACACTTATACAGAAATGAGAATAACTTTAAGATGTACTACATCTTTTCCTGCGAGGTAGCACAATTCAATTACCATAGAAAACTAAAATAAAAATACTGTCGTAGCTCAACAGAAAAATATGTGGCATAACTGGGTTCCCATGAGCTATGTTTTACTGTAAATACAGAAATATACATGCAGCTATAAATTTAAGGCACCACCCGGTTTCTGGTTGCTTTTAAATAGTGAACATAGTAAATATCATAGGCTTACAGTCTCTTTAAGATATAATATGCTACTTTTTCTTCCTCTTAAATGTGTCAGGAGATTTTCAAAGTTACTATTGCTACTTCATTTCTGCATGTATCCTTGTTTCAGTGTTATCTGCAAGCCCCTGTTTCAGATCAGGTTCTCCCATTGCTGTTGAGGTTGTAAAAATACAAAAATATTTTTTTTCTTCCCTGAAGATCTATTGTAACCAATAAATTAATCATTCTGTCAGAAGGAAGCTTGTTTTTGGACCACATTTTAGGAACTTAATGAAAGTTCATTTGAGAAGTCTGGCCTGGGGTTTTTTTCAAGCTTAAAATACTACTAGTTTTTGATACAGTTTCTCTTTCTCAGATTAGATGCAGAGACTGAATTAGGAGCTTTGAAGATCTGGAGCTGATCATTGGCTGATTAGAAGTATGCAGAGAGAAGTAGCTTTCTGAAGGATCAAGGGACTAAAAGAAATTAAAGAATCAGATTTTACCCTGGCTATTTCATCTGTATTAATCAATAAATCTATTCCCTGCTTTCAGAAAGCTTTGGGGACAGAAAAAAACTATGTTTACCTAGTAGCACTTTCAAAAGCACCTAAATGCCTCGTACTTTTAAAAATGGATTAAAATTATTTGGTTACATTAAAAAACATGTACTTTCCATGGATTGAGTGGCAAGGCACATTAACACATAGAGGTGCCTAAACTGAGCAGTAACCTGCATGTATTCTCGCAAAGAACAACTTTTAGGTAACACCTAGGGTGGTTTTACCTTCCTTTATTCAGAGAAGTTGTCCCTCTGATAATGGGTAGCTCTGTCTCCAGATCTAAATCAAAGACCTTCTGGGTTTTTTTGTAATGAGACTGTCTCTATGTACTTTACTGATTACAAGCTCAAAAACTGGATATTGCCCTACATATTTTTGATGATGATGTTAGTATTAGGTCAAACTATTATTATAATGACATCAGCATGGATTTGTACATCTGACAGTGTCTTGACCTTTCCATTGTGTCTTATGGCTGATATTCAGAAACCTTCAATATCTTTTAAGCAGATGGGCAATAGATTTTTGTCATGGTAAGTGAAGAGACCAGGTGGTAATGGTACAGAATAAAACTACTCAGATGCTTGTGGTTTTAACCCATAAATAAGATAACCATATATTTATTTCAGAATTAGTTGCTATGCATTAAAAAACCCAAACTTTAAAAATGCAATGCATAATGACAATTCATGAAGTTGTTGCCAGATATGCATTTTAACATATCATTAACTGACCTCCCAATCTACCAGTGCAGTTTTCCCTCTGATATTCATGAGCTTTGAATCAGACCTTGCAAACTTCTTATCTGAGAAAATGTAATTTTTAAAAAGACAAGGAGGACGAACTGAATGATCCCAACCTACAAATGTGGTTTAACACGTAAATGCATGGTGTGTGTGGATCAGATTTCTCAGCCACTTTAAGGGTTTTTTCTCCTTTCTTACAAAGGAGCCATGATTCATGTGAAAATGCTCAAAGAACTCACTTTCATATGACTCCTGCTCACAGAAGTCCAGGAAGAGCAGCAGGAGAAATTCTTTACCCATCGTTGGTGCTAGATCCACTGAGACACTCAAAAATACATGCAGTAGCTGTAATGAAAATTCCTCCCAGGAAAGTCCTCTGGATCAAGGAAGTGGTGGTGCATCTCTCTCTCCTGTCTGACACAGAGTTCTGGTGCAGCATAAACTCTGACCAACTAAATAGTATTGCTACTTATCAATAAACAAGGAAGATATGTTTCAACACAAAACCGACCACCTTCAGACTGAAAATATTCAATACTTTCTGGAGGAATAAAATCTCACTCATCTACTCCACACTTTTTAATAGCAACAGCTGATACGTACTCACCTCCTATAAATAGTATAATTACCAAATAAGTCAAGGATGTTTAAAAAGATCAGTCATAACCTCTTGAATAAAATACTTCATATACTTAGTTTTTAAACCCAGTTCTTGATCCATTATCATCAAGATTAATCAACTAATATTCGGATATGAGGAAATACTGAGGAGTCATAATTGCACAATGCTAATCAAAGACAGGAAGAGTGATAAGAAAATAAAACAGAGAGAAGTTTTTTCACATGTTTTTTCCAGACATTTGTGCATACCAATTTTCATTTGCCTATGTGACCTGACTAAACATGTGATGAATGTTTTCAAATTATAAGTCAACAACAACAAAGTGAATAAATGAAAGAATTGCTTAAAATAAATTGCCAAAATTGGTTTTGCGTGACTTTTCCTCTAAATACCTGGAAAAACACGATCTCTCTCAACTTAGGTTACATTAATTCTCTGTTTGATTTTTGCCATCATATTTTAGATCAATGAGTATATTTTTGTTTCTGCAAGAGGAAATAAATTTGTTCATTTAGGATTTGGTAAAGTTTGTAGATTAAAGAAAAAACCTCTCAATTTTTTTTATGTGTGTCCATTTTGACATATTTCTGTTATTCCACATGGATTCTGAGTCAAAAGAAGTGGAACTTTGGAGCCTCCTACTAAAGTAGAGCATCTGAGAAAATATGTTAGATGTTGTCCTTGAAGCCTTGACCCAGAAAAGCTAGGATCAAGGAAGGCAGGCTACCTTGCTGAGTAAATACTCCAAATGCAACAGCAATTATTCCACATTTCTTAAATAAATCCAAATCTTGAAAAAGTACAAATCTCAAATATATTAATCTTCTGGAAAAATGAATATATGTCATAACAAAAGGAATTCCAATACTTCCAACTGTTAATATATTTTGCTTGTCTAATTCCAGCACCATTTTTCATATTTTTTTAATATATATTTCACCATGGCTTCTTTGCAGGAACCATTCCCATGTCAGCTGTTTTTATTAAGTATTCTGTTTCACTGGCACCTACTCTCCCATCTCAGATCAAGAATATGAGTAACTTAAAATATTGACATTTAACAAAAATATTAGGTTGTATTATCAACATTTTTCCTATAGCAGGTTTCAGCAATTTTCTTTAAAAGAATGTAAATAACCTATCCAAATATAAAATGGAACCTGACTGACATTTCCAAGTTCATAGGGAAAGAAATGCTCTTCTGTTAACAGCAAAATATGAAGTCCAAGTTGTACTTTCTAGTACATTACTTCCTAGTAATATAACTAAACCCACAATAGACCAAACTTGAGATTCCCATCTCAGCCAATTGTGAATATACTTAACTTTGAGCTTGTAAAAATGTTCTGTGAGAAGTAGGTTGACTGGACAGTTGCTGAGCTTTTAAATTTATGAATTCACCTAAGTTATAACTACATTCTGGTGGTTTACATGACCTGGTGACCTGGATGACCAGATCAGAGACATAGTAAGGAGGTACCACAGCTTCCTGCCAGAGTGCTGACCCATGTTCCCCTCTGAAGGAAACCGAGTCAGCAGTGAAGATGATATGTGATTGAGTCTTACCCTCTTAGGGAGTTAAGATAGGGCTGCAGCACACACTTCAATATTTGGGAAGATTAGGCATATCTATTGACTGTTCTTGGATGGATGTTTTTTACATGCTTAAAGCCAGGTGTTTAAATGTTTTGTGGACATGGCAACTGCAGATGATAATTTTCTGGAATTATCTTCCAGGTTTCTTGAATGACAACCAGTAGATAAATACTTTTTCTGACACTGATTTTTACAAGTCAAGGTTTTATTTTTCCTCACCACAGCTAACTGCTCAACATTTTGCAAAAACAATGCCTGGTTTCTAAATGTTCATACATTATTCCATTCATTACTGACATTCCAAAATAAAACTCTGGAACTGAAGAGCACTGTTTCATGGTTTCCATTTCCAAGTTTCTGAGCAGTTCTGCAGCATATACTTTTGTATATTCAAAACTAGGCTATCAAAATATAATGCCAATTTAAGCCACAACCATTATTTATATTAGTAGTGAAGGAGGAAAAACGTAGTGGTAAATTAATCTTTGTGCAGCAAAGAACTCCTTAAAATAGGTTTTCAGCATGCATAGTAATGAACTATTGCTATCTCTCCTCAACAGACATCTTTAAATAACTATGTCCAAAGTTGTTTAAAATCCTTTTCCTAGAATTTCAGTTTCAGTAATGCAGGGAAGACTGATTCCTCGCTTATAACGCTGATCAACACAAGCCTCCTTTTTTATCTTCTGCTTAATATAGGGAACTCATGAATCAGCTATGACTTTTACATGCCTTCCCTTTGACCTTCCTACAGATAACCATAATAATGCTGGGCTGCTGAGAATCAATCAGTTTTCATAAAGGCAGCAGCCTTCAGATTAATCTCATATTATTAATTCTGCAAGTTAAAAAGACAAGCAGAAAGACAAGATGGCTTTCAGTGCTATTTACTTCCCTAAAAATATTTCCTGTGGATAATAAACAAACAAATTTCCAATCTGGTGAAGCTGTAAATTTGCAGCCTTCATGAAAATTAATTTAAATGGATGTGACTGTGAGGTTGGGATTGTAAAGATTAGGGAGACTCCTGTAGTTATAATTGCCTGTTCAGTTCATCTGCTGCTCTGTCACTCAAGAGTGGCACAGCTGCATTAACAACTCTAATCATAATCTAATTCTCAGATCAAATTCCCATCTTCAATATATCCTTTAATAAAGCTTCCATACCCCATCTTTTAGCCTTAATTATTGCTTCCTGTCTCCCCTGACAACCAAATTAAAAGGTACATGCAGCAGTTCTATAATAAAAAAATAGCACAGATACAACTACTGTACTGCAAATTCACACTAACCTTGTGAAGGTTGGATGGCTTGTGATAAATAGATTTTTTACTGATAGCACAAGCACTAAAAGATAAGAAATACAATTTTATAATCATGTATTGATTTTTCTTTTTTCCCAGCTAATATGGAAAATTACCTGGGCCACTTTTTGGATTAGCAAAGTGAGAAAAGACAATTTTATAGGAAAACTGTCTAGATCCCAACATGTGGACTGTTTTACTTCTTCAAGCTGGAGCTCTTGACATGTCAGTTGTTGACAGTAGACATTGTACTAAAGTTAAATCCCTTTGCACAAGAACTGAGATGCCAAGTCAGCAAGATACTTAATCACGCATCTGCCTTTTGGCATATTAATAATATCAAGTCAATAAAACTGTTAAAATATTACCGAAGTACTTTTTGAGCAGGACCCAAACATTCAGTGTCTTGTCCACATAGGATTCTGTTTGTTGTACTGTGCAAATGAGGATTTAATAAGAGTTAAACTGTTGTCTATGCAAATGTAACAAGATGACATGTTGACATTTCTGAGCCAGAAATACATTTCCATGAAACTTTAATAATGGTTTAATACAATGATGGTTAAATTGGGAAAATTATTAAAAAATTAAAATGATGGGACAGGTATGAACAACAAAAGAGAAGATGATTGTCAGTGTAAGTAAGGGAGAAAAAGATTAATCAATTATCAAAATATTTCAGCTAAGTTAGGAAGATTTTAATTAGAACAGCACACTATGGTGTTGAGAAGATTTTTAAATGTAGCCATGGATTTCAAGGGAAGTAAGCAAAGTCTGTCGGGAAATGGTTTCACAGATAAGAGAGGCCTGCAAGAAAGCCAAACTTTAAAATGGCAGATTTTAATTATCCTGATACCAGTATTGATTTGGATAAGAACTGTTTCAGGGCTAAGGAGACAAATGCATTTGAGAAAGTAGCAAAGGATTTATTTTCCAAGCAATGTGCTGATCAGTTTTAGTGGCTTGGGGCTATCTTGCAAGTGAATGGATCTTGAATAAACCAGGACATGGGGGACAATTTAGTGTAGGCAATGAATCTGAAACAGAAAGTTTAGCAAAATGAAAGGGGTTTATCATTTAAATGGATACAGTCTGAAGAACTATGACCCAGAAAGGAACATGTTTAGTCATTGTCGCTTAGGATATCTAAAAGTGATAAATTAAAAATGTTGCATAACTTTATAGGTCACTTCTGAAAATGTAGAGATTTCTCATGTACCTAGATTTCTGTTGTCATATACCAAGCTTAAACAAGTGATCTGAGACACACCAATATTTAAAATTCCAATTGTGCTGGATCAAACATTTTGCTGGTCTTGGAGACTCCCACCAGTTTTGTGACTAGTAATCTTTTTAACTTCCCAGTGGTCACCAAAAAATATTCCTCTTTTTCCTTTTCTTTTTCATTTTTTGAGACGTGAAGCATGACAGTACTGAAGTATACAATCCAGTTATGTTTTCCTTAAAAAAGAAAACACGTAAGACGTGTAGATACATTACTTTTTAGTCATTAAGATGAAGTATGGAGAAATGTTTCAGTAACTCTAATTCTTCACTCTTTTGTATCTGGTGGTTTTACGATTACTCAGGTCTTGCCAGACCCGAAGCTGTAGTGCTGTACCAGTGTCAGTACTTGCCACAGCTCTTAAATGAACCTTTTTAAAAGCATGAGTCCTCCCTTTCTATAACATTTATTTAATGGCAGTAATTACCATATGGCATCTGCCATCCTTGTAAAGTATTTATCTTTACCAGACTCTGTGGATGTAGGAATGTGTTACTATTCCCATCTTTTGTTCTGAAAACAGAAACAAAAAAAAGATGTGATTCATCTCTACCTATAAAGTGAAGCATAGTTTAAGAGGGGTGGATAAACTCTCTTAATAGTCAATGGAGAGAGATAAGTTGCCTTCAGAGGGCGATTCCTATTATAATGCAATAGCTCTTGAGGTGAATCACACCCTGGTGGAGTCTGAATTTCTGCACTGACTATAGAAAGGGGCTTCAATGACTAGCCTAGCTTAGACAGCCAGTTATCAGATGTCTGTAGGCAAGTTGAATACTACCCTAAAATCAGCAAGGGGGTCTCATCCTAGTAGACTAAAGATCCAAGGAGAAAATAAGGGATCATGTCTCTGAGCGTTTCAGTCCCTAACTGGCAAGAGCTCTGGAGTGCCAGGTATGGGAAGGCTACCTTATTTCAGTGTTGGATCCAAAGCAAGCTGAACAATAAGGAGAAAGTGATCCAGAGCTGAGCAGTAGCAACCAGTGCATCCCACTGTGATCCCAATAGTAAATGCTACAGTAATTTGATCCCAGGAGCAAGTGCTATGCTGCCTCTTTTTGCTGCTTAGAAACCTAAATCAGGGTGGGATTGGATGGCAGCGGGGGGGGAGGGGGGGGGGAGCGGGGTGGGGGCACATT
>JAVJGG010000073.1:32978098-33018969 GCA_035590195.1 Aviceda cuculoides
ATCGGCGGGTGGTGAGCAATTGCACTGCGCATCATTTGTACATTCCAATCCTTTTATTATTACTGTTGTCATTTTATAAGTGTTATCATTATAGTTATTAGTTTCTTCTTTTCTGTTCTATTAAACAGTTCTTATCTCAACCCACGAGTTTTACTTCTTTTCCCGATTTCCTCCCCCATCCCACTGCGGGGGGAAGTGAGAGGGCGGCTGCGTGGTGCTGAGTTGCTGGCTGAGGTTAAACCACAACACAGTTTTTGTTACTGTCACTGTGTGTGGTGGGTTGACCTTGGCTGGACACCAGGTGCCCACCGAAGCCACTCTACCACTCTTCTCCTTAGCTGGACAGGGGAGAGAAAGCATAACAAAAGGATTGTGGGTCAAGATAAGGACAGGGAGAGATCATTCACCAATTACCATCACAGGCAAAACACTTGACTTGAGGAAATTAGTTTAGTTTATTGCCAATCAAATCAGAGTAGGATAATGAGAAATAAAACCTAAATCTTAAAACACCTTCCCCCCACCCCTCTCTTCTTCCTGGGCTCACTTTCAGTCCTGGATTCTCACTACCTACCTCCCCCCAGAGGAACAGAGGGACTGGGAATGGGGTTTTCGGTGAGTTCATCACACGTTGTCTCTGCCGCTCCTTCCTCCCCAGGGGGAGGACTCCTCACTCTTTCCCTGCTCCAGCTTGGGGTCCCTCTCGCAGGAGACAGTTCTCCATGAACTTCTCCAGTGTGAGTCTCTCACACGGCTGCAGTTCTTCATGAACTGCTTCAGTGTGGCTCCCTTCCACAGGGTGCAGTCCTTCAGGAACAGACTGCTCCAGTACTGGCTTTCCCATGGAGTCACGGCCATCTTCAGGAGCAGCCACCTGCTCCTGCGTGGGGTCTTCTCTCCCCAGGCTGCTGGTGTAGATCTGCTCCCCCGTGGACCTCCCTGGGCTGCAGGGGGACAGCCTGCCTCACCATGGTCTTTACCACGGGCTGCAGGGGAATCTCTGCTCCGGCGCCTGGAGCATCTCCTCCGCCTCCTTCTGCACTGACCTGGGGGTCTGTGGGATTGGTTCTCCCACATCTTCTCGCTCCTCTCTCTGACTGCAATTGCTCAGCTTTGGGGTTTTTTTTCCCCTTCTTAAATCTATTATCTCAGAGGCACTACAACTGTCGTTGATAAGCTCAGCCTTGGCATCTTGGAGCCAGCTGGCATTGGCTCTGTTGGACACAGGGGAAGTTTCTAGCAGCTTCTCACAGAAGCCACCCCTGTAGCCCCCCCGCTACCAAAATCTTGCCACGCAAACCCAATACACTATGGCATTCTCCTCAAAAGAGAAATAGAAAAGAGGAATGTAGAGAAAATGCAGTAGCAGTGAACATGTGAAGGGAGACATGTGAAGGGTACAACATCAGGCCTTCCCGTGGAGACAGATGTGGGTGTTTAAACCACCTGGTTCAATTCCCACTGGTCCCTACTGAATGCAGAGGATCCACAGAGCCAGGGACACAAGCTCCTAACATTTACACAGTAATGACATGAGTCCTGGTCTATCTTGAGAGAAGAGCACCCTGTCCCTCTTTCCTGAGGATTCGTTCCCTCAACATCAGAGCCATGATGTCAGTAGGCCAAGCCTCTACTCGGAGGCAGAGGTGACTTTTAGAGTATGAAGTCTAGATTACACAAGAAGATAATTTAAAATCAGAGTGAGATGTAAGAGATTCTGTTTTGAGAAGAATTTTTTTTCAGCTTTAATAAAACCAAGATGTGAAAATGTTTGGTTGGGTAACTAAATTTTGTTAAAAAAATCGGATGTCAAGTAGTGTTCTTCCTCTTACAGTTAGCATAGCTTTCTGGGTAAATTTCTCTTTTTTCTTTCCCCCCCCCCAACAAAGTCTGGAAAATCTTTTCATTTAAAATTGTTAAAGAATATTTTTGCAGTGAAGACTAACTTTTCCAATATGTTTTTTCTAAACTCTTTTATAAATGCATTTTTAGTACAAAAACTTTGGGAAACAAATAAAGTCTGTGAGGTCTATTAAGATCAAGAAATCTTTACTACAATAATATGAATTTTTTTCTGTACCATTTGGTATATATTAAAGTCATCCATATTGCCTCTTAGAAGGAGAGTTTTTTGCTTTATGTACCTATGAGTTTGTCTACATGGAGAACTAAACCATTAGGTAATGCTGTTATGTAAATACAAATTAATGCATAGTCCTAGGTCTTTCTGTGTTTTCTCTTAACCTGAATGATAAAGTTTACCTAGGGATATAGTACATCCTAATTTATGCATGTTACCTTTTCTTGAGTTTCATTTCCACATAATTCGTTCTCTGTTGTGTAAGACCAATTAAGAAAAAAGAAAAAAAGGAAAAGAAAAAAAAAGAAATTGAAAATATCAGCTGTTCAGCATGCCTGCTCAAAGAGGCCACTAGAACTCCATTTGGCAGAAGAATGCACTAGTTAGGATCAGTTTTGTCAATTTGAAGTGTTGTGTTGCAAGGCAGGGAAAGAAAAATGTCACTGTAATAAGCAGAATAATAAATTCACTGAGTTAAATCAGAATTTCACATTTCATTATGTATTTTCTACTTCTGTTATGAGACAGAGCAACAGAATTTCCTTAACTGTCTTTCCACACCGCAGTTTTATCGTAGCCAACCCATAGTAAGAGCATCTAATGCACACCTTTCAATGCAATAAGCCATATGGTCGTTTGGTGGCTTATCCTGACATTCATTTTCTTATTTGGTTGTGACTTGTTAGTGATTTAAAAAAAAAATAGCAGAAACTGATAATTTTCTCATAATTACTATCTTACTAATTACCACGCTTACTCTCTAGAATACTTTCCCTTGTTGCTTTCAGCATAAAGATTAGCATTTTAACTGTACGATTCAAGTTCAGACATGAAGATTTCAGTGTCACTGTAGAGACGGACAAAGCGACACGCACACACATCAATACAATCAAGCAGTTCCTTTTTTTATTACAAGAGTGCTCTTTTTATATATTTCTAGCGCCAGCGTGTTGCAATATAACTCGTTAAAAGGTTGTTTTTCTCACCACTCATTGGGTGGCTTTTTCAGGTACCTTATCACAACTGCAAACTGGTCAACACACTCCTTAACTTAGTTTCTCAGGCATGCTTGTGATTCTTTCTTGTTCTCTCATGGGAGCACTGTAATCTTGTCAAGGCCAGACTTGTATACTTCCACCTGGTTGTCAGCAGACCAGCTGTCTACCCCAACATTTCAGATCATGTACTTCAGGCAAAAAAATAAGGAAAAGAGCAAAGCTACAGAAATGAAGATGAGGTTTAACTCTGACAGGCTTCCAGCATTTGAAAGTGAGCATGAGAAATATTCTTTCAGTATCTGAACACACATGTGGCTGGGTATCTGCATAAGGTTTCATGGTCAGTCTGGCTAGGGATTTCTCGATCAAGTTCTTACAAAGGCAGGGGTATTTCCATAAAGGCTTGCCCATCAAGTTTTACCCCACAAAAAATTCCATTTATGAACCACAGTGTTTCCAGCTTTCCTAGAGGAAGATCCTGTTCATATGCATAATTTCCTACAAAGAGCCTCCAAGAGATCAGGGTCTAAGGACAGCAAGTTGTGACTCCCTTAGGAAGTGAAAATAATGTATTATTAATTCATTGACTACCAACAAGCATGTCACTTTTTCGAATAAACAGATCTAATAAATAAATCTGTGAACTTCTGAAATGGTTTACATTTATTATTTTCCATCAATATTCTGAGTTCTCATTTTTCTTTCAATGTCTGCTTATAGATTAAAAAAGAAAGGATGGGAAATTAGGTTTGATAAAAAATACAGAAAGCATTTGATGCCAAAAAAAAAAAATCATTACAGATTATAACAAAACAGAAGTTTAGTACTTTCCATCAAGTCCATTTTTGAGCACCTTATAGATCTGGTCACTTCCAGTTGTATGTCTCAATCATAGACAAAGAAAAACACTTTGTAAAGAAATGGTTTTGTAGTAGGCACAAGCTAACATATAGCCAGCCTCTAATTAGGCAGATGTTTAGTCAATGCAATAAGAAAGCTGATGTTCTGTTACGGGTTCCCTCAACCAACAATGTAACCCCGTAAAACAAAAGCCAACTGCCACACAACAAACATCCTCATGTTCCCTGTCACTTCCATCCACTGCTTATGTTGTACCAGATGGAAATAGTCACTTTAATCTCTTTCTTCATCAATATGCAATTAAGAAATGGCGACGAAAGGCTAAGGTGTAAGATCATACAGTATGATTATGTAGAGTATATCACCAAATGTTTAATAATGCTGGCACAAGGGGAAAAAATAATTTTGAAATATATTTTATAAGACTACTGAATTTCATTAATGAAATCACTTTGAAAAGTAGTAGTTGATCAACAATGTAAGTATGGTCAATCCATACCAAATACTGCTTTTGTATATAGATGTTTTATATAAATATTAGTAAAAAATAATATGTATGCATCATTTCGTGTGTTAATAGACCTGTGCAATAGACCCGGCTATAACCTTCTCAAAATAATTTTTGCCATTGCAACACAAAATTTCACAGTCAGTGGTGAGTTTCTAAAGTTGCTGTGCCACATTTAGACATTTCAGTACAAAATTAGAAGTATCTTAATTTGAGATAATTTTTCAACTGAAAAATAAAATAGTATCAATAGATTTTATAATAAACATTAGTTCCAGGAGGTTCCACACAAGGCCTGACTTTTATGATGTATTAGGCTCAGAGCTAAGATAGTGGTTAAATCAGGTTAAATCATATTCTCTTATCTCTGGTATGCACCTGAAGTCTTTCCAAGACTTTCTTTCTAGTCTATCCATTCACCTAAAGCATCCACCTACAACAATGATTTTAAGAAATTTTCATTCTGTCATGTGGGGTGTTGTAACTCCTGCTAGAGTAACATAGACAAAACAACCCAATAAACATTTAAACAATCAGTGGCACTGTGATACTTATGTCATGTCATCAAATTAAAGAAATTGCTTTTCTTTGAGAGAGGTAATACAAGTAAATAGTTATATAACATGAATGCTTTGAATCAACCCACAACAATAGAGATATGCACCATTTAAATCCCTGCTTTCAAGTTCTATATCCTTCTCAGGCTTCTAAAAGACCATTTATTGAATCAATTAGCTGTGGAAAAACAAGTATCCTCTAAATAATGCAAAATACCAAATGCACGGTGAATAATTCTCTTCATAAGAAGCAAGATTGATTTTGCCTTTGATTATCCTTGCTACACAGAAATACTTTTTCCAATTAAGGTTAAAAAGTTAATGTTACAGAGCCAACAACTTGACAAAATATCACATTAATCAGGAAGTATAAACTCATTGGAATTCTACATATTATGCTGAAGGAGCTATTTCTGGAATATCAGACAAGTACCGAGATACAGAAGCATGTTCTGGAGCACTGATTAGCAAGGCTTTTTAAACAGTAACACGTTGATTGTACCAACAACATATTGTTAAACAAGGTACTAAAATATTCAGTTTCTCGCCTCTTTTTTTCAGGAACAATTAGGAGCCTAAACAGTTGAAATGATTTATAGAAAAATGTTACGTTCCATAAAATATTTTCTTTAAAGGTAGCTGAATGTATCTATTGCAATGATACTACCACAATCAGCTCTTAACTATAAAGGTATGCTTCCTTTCTTGGCATCCAGTTCTGCAGGGACCTCGCTGTGCTAGCTGCTGGGAGTATTATCACCACTTTGTCCACAAACCAGACACAAAGTTAACAAACCTAGTTGGACCCTGCTGTGACTGGATCTGGATCAGCTTGGGCCCTTAACTTGGCCAAAGCAGATCCAGGAGGTCAGAGCAGCTCCCCTTTCCTGGAAGGGCTCAGAAACAGGCAGCAAGTGGGCAAAAAAAAGAAGGAGAAAGAGGGAGGAAGCAATAGCAACAGTCCTTGGGGCTTCTTCGCATGTACCCTTGTTTTGGTGACCAGTCCCCATTGCAGCTGTTGGTGCTCTATACCTCTGGAAATCAGACCACAGATGGCTTAAAGTACTTGTAAATGCTTATAATCAGAATGGTCCCATAGTTGTGGTTCTTACATTCCAAACTGGGGGCAAGATACAGTTTTCTAGACAGCAGAGCTGTAAAACAGATGAGCTACTACAAAAGCAACCTGCCAAGAAAATTCACTTCATTTGAGATTCAGTTGTTGGCTCCCATCAAAGTGATGGACATTTTCAAAGGACTATGATAACTTCAGGGTGTTATGTCTTCTTTGCATTCCCACACATCAAACTCAAAATAAGATGTTGGAGTAATGTTTGAATAACATGTTGTCAAGTCTATAGGATTATGATAGCATAATGATGAGTGACACAAAAATATGTACAGATGGATAAAGTTGTCTCTAATGAAGGAGGGATCAAAAATGAATATTAAGAAAGGACAGCTTCATAAAAATAAAGCAATTGCTTCGTAATTTTGTTAATGGACAGGGAATAGCACTCTGCTGTTGTTTATATACAGATAACAGTGAAGCAAATGAAAGAAGTAATAGAGAGAATAAAATAATGATAAAACTTGTTTTTCAGGTAAAGTAATAACTCAGAACACTATTAAAAATAAGGTTGTTATTATTTTTCTAATTTTTCTACCCTGCACAATGGATACATATTCTCCCACTGTAAAACCAGTCATAAAAAGATATAATGAAAAGAAAAATTATGGTCATTAATTTCACTTTGAAAACCTTTTTTCTTTATCCCAGAGTGTAGCTACACAAGGACGATTCGTAATTTGGCCTCTGGCAGTGAGATACTCAAAAGGAATAAATAGAAGCATCTAGTGTTGCCTGCAGTAGTAATAGCCTTGCTAAGAATACCTCTGAGAAAGACAACGATGAGATCACAACTTAATTTGTGACAGTCAGACAGTATTTGAAGTGCTATCTACATTCCTCTCACTCTTATTGCAGATTTTGGCATATATTGCATTCCCATATCAGCTCCTCAAAGTATTGAACTAAATTCTACCTAAGCAGTCCTTTTAAAAGCAATGGGATTGTACAGGTTTAACTAAAATAATTTGGTTAGTACACCAAAGATGAAAAGAGCCATTTTGCATTGTATTAATCAGGACACTGACTGATATGAATTTTAATTAAAAAAAAAATAATCATATCATAGGATGGAAAGACTCTTCATTCTGAGGAAATTACCTGTGGACAATTCAGAACAGTTATTCACAGGCTGAAGAATAAAGCCATTAGGTGAGGAAAGGAGAAGGAAGGGTGAGGTGGGGCAAGGGAAGGAGTAAAGGAAAAGGGAAAGAAACCTGCAAACCTCTTCAAATGAAGTACTGTAACAAATCGAAAAAGCTGATATAATTCATCCAGAGGAAGGGAAGGGGAAAACACACATACAAATCATGATGAAATTTCCTCATGAAAGAAATCAGCAATTTGAACAAATGTTGTGTGGGTCACATCACCATCAAAGAACAATTTTAAGATAGAGAATAAAAAAAATGCCATCAAAAACATGTTTGAAGAGTGACAGTTGTTCTTTATTTTCTCATCTCTGCACTGACAGTTTCACTGTTAACATTTCTAAGAGCAAGAAATGGGGCTTCCATGTTTTCATGGTGTTGAGAAAGCTATAACAGCAGGGACAGAGAGAGCTAATTCATTTCTAGTAACTTCAGAAAGTCTACAGGGTATAACTGCAGAATGGGGAGGGGCAGGGGAAAGCTTCCTTTGTAGATAGGTAGGCACTTATTAAGGCACAAGTCATCCTAAATATTTGAGACATCAACTTTAGTAAACTGAATGCGGCAGTGTATTTCTCTGTGTCCCCTTTATTAGCTGTAGAGGGAGCCTGGAGTGACCAGCTCAGAATAGATGTCTGTATTTAGTTAGCTGAATCCCATAGGAAGTCTCTTGGAGAAGGACTGGATATCTGTGGATTCCTTTATGAAATAACCAGATTTTCCAGGGTGTTTGTTGAGATACCATCTTTCACTTTCAATCAATAAATAATACAATTAGCCTGATAGTACTACTAGATTTAGTAGTATCACCATCCTTTGAGTCAACCAGTTGTTCCAGTCAAGTTTTTCTTTTATACAATAGACATCAGAAGCGGAACCCAGAGAGACAGCTAGACGGACACTGCACTTAGGGGTCTGGATGATATGAGTTCTCTGAATACACAGATACCATTAAATGCTCCAAAGAACTAAAATTTAAATCATATAATCCCAGTTGCAGAGTAAATACAAGTTATTAAAAAAAAAAAAAAAAAAAAGACAGTATGATCATGGACAATCTCCATGTTCCAAAGAGAATTCATGAGAAATACTGCTATCATTAATGGTCCACTTCAAGTGCTGGGGTGAACATGCAAAGATTCATCCTTTCCCCACACACTCACCATGCTTCAAACCTAAGAAATCTGGAGGACTTGTTTTTGCAATAAAACACAAAGCAGGACTGTAGTTTCTAGTGCACACTTCTGAAGTTACAATTCTAAGTTCTCTGTTTTATCTAACTGTTTATGGAATGGAAATAGGGATAGGCAAAAAAGACATCCATTTCTAAACAGTCACATGACAAATTAACACTTCTTAGAAAACAACAAGGTAAGCTTATATGGCGATTAATATTAATATCAAGCTTTTAGAAGTAGTTTTTCTCTCTGTTAACACAAGATAAGGAATAGAGGGCAAGCATATGATTTCAGGAAAGATGCTTCCTAACTATACTGATTTTATTCCTAAACTATGTAAGTTACTTGATTTTATATACTCCTTGAATTAATTCTTCATGCAGTTATAGTTTCTCTGCCTCAGAATGTGGTAAAACTGGAAAAGCCAGAGAGAAGGAAGGCAAGGACAGTCAGAGGCATGAGGTGAAGCAGACTAGGATTCTTCAAGCTGGAGAAGCTTTATAAAACCAGAAGTGTCATGGAGAGGGCAAATAGGGAAGAATAGTATTGTCTCTGCCAATGCAATAAACAGGATACATCAAGTCAGCTCGAAGGCGATAGGTTGAGACTAAACTAAAGAGAGTTTAGCTGAGCCATGAAATTACTGTTACTAGTTGTGGAGGATGACTATTAAAAAGTGAGTGGACAAATCCACAACAATACTGTCCACTGGGGGTTATTAAATAGAAAGGCTGCACCATGAAGTTTCTGAGTCACAATTGTTGGGAGCTAGAAGAACACCTGGAAAAGAACCTGTTTTTTTCATCCACTTCAGAACTCCTCCCCAAGCATCTGGCAAAATACTGGGCTAAAATATCTTTGGCCGAATGTCATGCAGCAACATCTTACAAGGTATGTAAGAATTTTTTTCCTAAATATGTTGAGTACATGACTCAGTATACTTGACGTAAACAATACATGTATAATGAAATGAGAAATAGCTTCAAAACCAGCTACTGACTTCATTAATATTTATAATGGTATTTGATGTTACAGTATCCTGATAACTTGAGATTTCAAACTAACCTATATATTCACTATTTAATCTAATTGTTCCTTTTTATTTCATTAGCAGAAAATGCTTTCTTTTTCTAATGTACACTGTTAAGATTTATTTGCTCTTATGAGGCCCCAACCTTCTATATAGAAAATAACAAAACAACAAAACATTTAGCTAGCTCTCTCAAAAGAGTAACTCTTTCTGTTTGAATGCCTGTTATTGTAGAAAGCTTTGGCATGCTTATATTTCTCTTTTTAAAAGTTTTCTGCATATTTTGCATTGCAAGGCAGGTTCTAATCTATGCATTAATAATCAAACCCAGATTAGCAAACTCATTACTAGTATCAGATGGGTTTTATGAAAGTCTGATATGTCAAAATAAATCAAATGAATTGAATATATATTTATGCTCTGCCCCATTGTCTGTTACTGGCATTAATAATCATGCTGTCATTAGTCAGTACTCATCAGGAGGTGAGACATGATTGTTTCTGCTATGCAACATTTGAAAATGGGTTGATGCAGACCATGCATGATGCATGGTTCATTGCTCTCTGCAGGGTAAACTAGCACTCCATAGCACCATGACTTGCAGTACCCAGCTATGTCTGGGGACTTCTGTACTGTGCTGCAGCGTGTACTGTAGACAGATCCAGGACAACTTGCCTGTGTCTTTCATAGTACGTAAAATTAGAGCCAAAAGCAGAACACAAGCAGCCCTGGCTCCCAGCTACTGTTAGATCACAGTTCTGAAGGAATTAATCAGTGTGTGTTTACACTACATATTTTAGCTCAGCTGCTTCACTTTGAATGCTCAGACTTTTCATTTGAAAAAAAAAACCAAAAACAAAAAACAAAAACAAAAACCCACAAACCTAATCCTGGAGTTTCTCTAAGCATTCTTTTAGATTTGTAAATACGGAAGAAAATGTAAAAGCTGTACACTCCCTGCTTAGCTGCAACTGACAGCTGCAAGAAGGACAAACTGTGCAGGAAGAAGAAGAAAAAAAAAAAAAAAGAAAGCAGAGCTTAAAACAATAGTTGAAGCAATTATGTCTTCCAATAACCCTCTTAACCACTACCACACCTGCTTTCCATCTATCCTTATTAACAAGTATAATGCAAAAGATTAAATACTAGAGACTTTCAGAATTCAAATACTCATTACCAGCTGTTATGTGCAGATGTCAAAAATTAGGACTTTCAGGTGGGTTACCTGAACCACAAACAACCTGCAAAAGCCTGGGTCAGGTTTTTTATCTCCTCATATAAAACTCATTGAAGAGAAGGCCTGTCTGGAACAAAAATATCGTTTTAAGAACATGCAGTGTCACTACCATGGACAAAAAGAGGAAGGGGACACTAGAAAAAAACAGGTGGCCTCGACAGGAAAATGTATGTCTTCATGATATATATGAACTTTCTTTTTCAAAGGTTTCCACTCCTATCCCATTCCAAGTAAAGCCATTATCTTGTGGCCCATGCTCTGCACTTTCAAAATTATCAAACAGGTGTTAAATCTAGTATTTGACAGCTATAGCAATGACATGCATTGTCTTCACAGCTGTGGTAACTGGCAGCCATTGATACCATAAGAAATGCTGGCAATTGAAAGAATAATTTGCATTATTTTGCAGTTGCATAGAAATTACTATTGTGCAGCCACTGCAGCCATCAGTCAGCTCTCTGGGCAGAGTGTTCAATATCTTTTGTATCAGTGGAGACAGTAGTCCATTTATCTTCCAAACCGGCACTTAGCATCAACTTGTTACTTAGTGGATTAGGTAAATGTGTGAACATAATCTCTGCAGCTTCATGAGTTATGAGATCTTCAGGCTATTGTAGTTAACGATGGAATGAGACTGGAACATCCACTGTGACCTTTCTCTCCAACCTTGAAAGAGAATGGTCTCCTGATTTCTGCTTTTCGGCATAAGGCTCAAAGCTGAATTTTCACTTGAAACTGAAAATTTCCAAATCTCCAGCCTGAGATTTAGACACTGAATCTCAGATCCACATCCAAACACAAAGGAGTTGTAATGCCAGTGTCAAGGCAAACTTTTCCTATTTAGAGGCACAGTTAATACAGGCACAGAATTACCACTGATTAAGAAAACCCTTGAATGCTTTCTGCTTTCTCATTCATTTTGTTTCATTAGTGGCTTGCCGTGCATTACAAAAGGCAGCTTTTGGACCCCAGTATCACCTCCCTTCTTTCAAAGAGCTCACACAACATTGTCATGTGCATTTTCTGCCCTAGACTTCAATTCCAGGCCAAACTCAAAAGATTTTCCTTCCAAAACCAAAGTATTTGTTACTAATATTACCAAAAGTATTGATGTTACTTCTGCTCCATTATTCCTGGAAAGACAAATAGTGTTTTTAATATTGCCTTGTCAAATCCACAGGACCACAGAAGTAATTTTTCAGCCTTTATTTTTTACTAATATGGCAGACTAAAGAGTAGATTTCACATGATTTGATATGAAATTAACCATCAGAAAGTGTTACAATAGAGCTATAATTAAAAACTAAGTGTTTAAAAAAGGAAATTTGTAAATCAAACTGTTTGCTTAATTTTATGCTTAAATATATCCTAATAAGCAACGTATTTCCACAGTGAATCTACCATAAATCACTTCCTGGAATCATTTATATTTTTGGAATACACGGCCCCAATCCATAAATATTATGTTTAGATTGATTTATTTTAGTATTTATACACAGTCTGTTCTTCAAGCTTCTGGGTTTTTAATTAATCTGGATTTGGGGCATAAATTCTTTATGCCTTGATTAATACCAAGCAGGTTTTATTTAATTAAAGAGACAGACTGGTGAGAGATATTTTAATCAAAAAATTCATATGCATACAGTACATCTGTATTTTTTAATACAAGCTCAGGCACATTAAAACAAGATTTATTCTTTCTCAGCTGTTTTCCTTTTTGAATTATGGCATATTTCTGGTTCATGTGAGGAGTTACCTTCATGCACTCATTCCTTCCCCTGCCTCCAATCCCCTCAGAACAGCAGAGTTAGAAAATAAGATGAAGTGACAGGATCAAACAGAAAAAACAAGGACAAAAGTAAAATAATAACATGCTGAGAAGCAACTTGTTAGATATCCCTGAATCTTCTAAAAGCAAAAAAAAAGAATGTTATAAATGCCATTTCTTGAGGAGTAAAGTAATTCCAGGAAAATACAGGGAATTCCTTTGGTTCTTAGGAAAGGATTGCATAAACAGAAGATTTCAAGAAAATCATATGGTCATATCTTCTTTATCTTTTCAGCCATGCTGCCAAGAGGTTAATTTTAAAGCAGTATGCATTAGTTTTTGTATGGAAAATAGTCATTTTGCACAGTAATAAACATTTGCCTGAAGTTTTGCATCTGGCTACATTGTGTGTATGTCATCAGCACAATATTGTCTTAGCAACTTATGATTTTTCAGTGTATTTATTTGCTGCTCAACTATATCCATGTTTAGAGTTTTTAAGTATCTGTAATATGACAAAACAGTATTTTTTGAAATAGAAAAGATAGTCTTCACAGCTCATAACACAGATACAGTCCTTTCATTTTTCACAGAGCAGGAATCACAGTTAAGAACCATCAGCAATGTACTTAGCTTGAGACTACAGTATTTTAGGAGGAATAAGATCAGTTCAAATGAATAGCAAGTAAGGTCTGTGAAAGATGGGAGTCTTTGTAACAACCTAGTGTAGACAACCAGTATCATTCACAAGGAATTTCTCTAAAATCAAAGGCTACATTCATAATACTTTGTTTTGCCTATGCCTTTTTTTTAAGCTTTTTAAAAAAAAATTATTCTGTGCAAGTATGTAAGTATATGTATATACAGGTTCAATATACACTATTGTGTAAATGGATTTAGCTGACTACTAAAGAGGAAGGGTGAACGTCCCCCCTGTTGTGGAGAGAGGATGATGGCCAGGTGCAGCCCTCTAAGTAAGGAGGAGATTGTGCCTGTCCAACAGGCAATCAGGAACGTTCAGAGGAGCTTCTGCTCAAGAGCAAGCTGCTTGATAAAGCAAACACTGCAAAGGACAATCACAGCACTTGGCTTCAGGTGTTTGTAATGCAGTCATGCAAAGCTGAGGTCACCCTACGTTTGAGGTGTTTGGGGTAAACTAGGTAATCTAATTTTTCTACCTGTTTTAGTTTGAAGAAAATTCTATCCTCAATGTCATTGGTTAGAATTGCACCGACAAGAAAGAGAGGAGATAGTGGTGGCTGCTCAAATATTTATGTCTTTGATACAGATGTCAACATTTAATCAGAGTTATCCTCTCTGGAAATGTATTATCCATGTCTGCTGGCCTGCAGCCGACCTGGGACTGGGAGATACCTGAGAGGAGTATGAGCTTGTTGGCAACAAGGAGGTGACCCAGCATGAAGCCCCCCTCAGAGGTGATGGGAAACCTTGAGAGGTGGGGGCATTGTGTGATGCAGGGAGACACCAAGACATAATCATGGGGAACATTTGTGTCTCCCCACCCCTACTTCTACTGTTCTTGCTTTCTGAATTTATGATGCTATGTTCTGGATTAACATTTCACATTTTAATAAAACCTAGGTTTAGCAGTTCAACATCTTTTGGAGTGTTTGTTTTAAAGACCAGAAGAGTAGTTTCTTTAAAAGAACTGGCTATTAAATATTCTAATGAAAGCTGCTGTTATAATTACTGGAAGCTTTGAGTAGACAGTTTTTCCCCAGAGGAGAAGGTTATCTTTTCCCAACTCAGTCAGGCACGAAAGCTGAGAATTTATGATGGTTTATTTGCAAATCCATTCGTATCTTAGTTAATGCCCAACTTCATTTTTTTACCTTTTCAGAAACTTTTTTGCCCCCCAAACTTGCTGGGTTTGGAGTAGAAAATTACCCCAGAGAAGGATATTTTAAATCTATACATGATACCTACACTTAAATTACTCATCCTATGTTTCCTTTATAAACAAAAAAAAATGAAACAAGCCAGATATAACTGGTTTTTCTGATAGTGCTATCTTAGTGCTCCTCTATAAAGAGAGACTATAAAAAATAGCTAAGATTTTTTTATCCAACTTCTTGAGACTATTGCAAGGGTTGATGTAACCCATCAGATGACAAGTGGAAGAAGAGAAACTCATGTCTAAAAATCAAGCTGATCCAAAACTAATTTGTGTTGTTGCCTTATCAGTATATATTTATGGATAATTTGGTTGTAGAAGCAGATAACTATGGGAATATAACAGACAGCAGGTAACAGCGTTATTGGCAGCAGGCTACTGTCACATTTTTGCAATATTGAACAGAACAGCGTTTCTCTAAATAAACAGCAAGACTTCAAAAATCAATACTTACCAAGACATCTAAGTTCTGAAATCCATACTTATTTGCCCCAGGTGTTACCTGTCTCCAAAGTAGATATTCTAGACCAAGCATATGTTTAAGAATATAATTTTCTGGAAACATAGGAAAAAAATCTGTAAGTGACAGTACATGAACAATAAACTTTCTCTAAAAGCCTTGGAGCTGAATTTTTAAAAAATTAACAAAAGCCACAATGTTTTGTTTGTTTGGTTTTGTTTGTTTGTTTGTACTGAAAAGGAATTACCTCCACAGTGCATGATTACAAGAAGCAAAATGTGACCAGAGGTATCCAACCTGTAGTCTGGGGATTCTTGGAGGTTGCCAGTGCACTTCTAAGAGGTTCACAAAAACTGACTGAGAAAAGCAGTTCACAATACATGATATTTCAAACAGAAAAAAATAATATGAAAACCACTGACCTAGATACAAAAAGTAACAAATAATACCATCTACAAACTAACATTCTTCTTTTTAATAACAATCAACCATCATTAGTTAAATTAAAAATAAATGCAGGATTAACATATCAAGCATCATAACATCATTCAAACACAGTTCACATGGGGTCGTTAGGTAAGATAGATGAGACCAGTGGTTAAAAGATGAGAATTAGCAATGATTTTCATTTTGTTGACTTTGGATGGCTGAGGGCAGATGTAGGAAGTTTTGTCTGCCTTCACAAATCCCTCCAGTGGTCACCAAATTTTTCAGTGTGATGTTCCTAAGTGCTATTTGTGCCAAGATGTTGTGTGTTCAAGTTGTGCAGTGACTGGTTTTAGAGAAAACACCCACAGAGCTGCTCTCTTTCCCTCTCTCTGACATACTCTCGAACGTGATTTATTGTGTTTTACCAGCTGCCCATCAATATTTTCTTTCTCTCAACAGAAAACTGCTTCAAAGTTTAGTTTCATGTTTTACAGCACCTTATACGTGCACAGCACTCCTAGATATTATGGTGAAATAAAATAGTCAGTGTATTCATATCACTGAGATGAACCACCAGCTTAACAGGACTACAAATGCACAGAGGATGCTGGTTGTCACTACTATTCTCTGTCTGCTCTTTCCTCTCCATGTGTAAGTCTTAGTTCGCCTCTACAGCCACCTCCTGCAACATCTGTACCTATAAACTGGTTGTAGGAAAGGGCTTCATGAACATGTCTACCTACAAGGCAAAGGCTAACATCAGACAAGGTATGAGTGAAATATACATTGTATACATTATGTAATACATAATGTTCCTCCGACCATCATTCAGAAGAGCTCTGGGCTGGACATATCCCCCCTCTTTTCAGTGGAAACTAACAATATTCAGTAGAAATAGTTGAACACCTCTCAGCAAGAAAACAGCCCATGCTTTCCTTGAAATTGTGAATGATCCACAAAGACAGCTGTGTGTTTGTTGCACCTCCAGTTTGCTGCACCTCTAGTTTGAGTTTAAACTAGAATTAATAATACATTTTTGTTTGTTTGTTTAGGGCTGTTTCTTATCACGTCTGGTCAGAAATCATATGAAGTGCTTTTTGACTTCAGAAAAACATGAGTCGATTTTGAAAAATATCTTAAGCAAGATGGATGGCAAAGGAATCTGAATATATACTTTTCTACATAACTTCACTCAGACTTTTGTAAGACATACATTTTACACAAATATCCTTATAAACTAATAACCACTCCTATAAATAATTGAAGGAGAAACTATTCTAATGGTTCATGATGAGTCTACAAGCACAACTAAAGCATTTATTTAAAGAAAAGTTGATAAATACTGTTTGAATCCAAATGTACTATTTTACTGAGAATCTTCTTTACCAAAAGGAAAAAGTTACAAGTGTCATATGGGTTTTTTTCTCTTTTTTTTTTCTGAGAATTTCACATGGTGAAAAAAAAACCCCTGTGTCTGATTAAAAATTGATTTATTTTAATAAAAATTTCAGTGGAGAATGTCTGGGTTTGTTTTTGTTTGTTTGTTTGTTTTTTTTAGTACAACTCATATCATATATTGTGATTCATTTGGGGGGATTAGTTGCCAAATATACAATAAATACATGCAGATCTGTTCTGGTACTTTGTTGAGTACTAGAATGAGAATTTATTTGACTTTTAAAATAATATGCTAAGCATTCTGTGAAGTGCAAATATAACAAAGCTCAGGAGAAGCTTTCCATCAGAACATTCAGTTCTGTCTCCACTGAACGTAATGGAATTCTCTGTGAAATTAGACCTAAGTTTTGTGCAAGCTTCATGGAATCTGCACAGATTTTGAGCAGAATTTGTTATACTCGCTTTAAACCACATGTAGCTCCTCTCCATTTAGACTGTCATTCCTAGAAAAGCAAGTGGTGCTGTTGAAACAGTTGAGGTTCAGATCAGGCTGAGCAACGAAGATAGCAAGTGTTACTTTTACCCTTGGATTCATACCACCGCCATGACCCACAGTTTTCTCAGAGTCTCCCAAGAAGCAGCAAAGCGTACAGCTATCAAGCATTGCACTTCTCTCACAACTTACGTCTCTGGGATTTCAAAGACCTTAAAGACTATGATATACTAGTACAAGGAGTCAGAAAATGGTGGGGGGTTATTTAGATGAGAAAAAAATGGAAATTTTTCCAGTGAGTAAGGAATTGCATGCTAATCTCATTTTGATTGCTGGAAACATCTTTTGAATAAGTTTTCTGATATAAACCAGAAAAGTAATATAACTGTTCTGAGAAGAATCACATCACACAACAATTCTACAAGGCTGTCTTTATCTATATTCCCCCCTGCCCTTTTTTAGAAGATTAATATTGGAGTTTATCGATCGTATTGACAGATAAATTGCTTGCAATGTTCCAAATATCCGTCAGAGTTCCTGTGTAGAATGAAATTTTGAATTTCATTAATTACTTTATTACCACAAATTGTTGGAAGAAACATGTGTTCTTGGATGTTAATTAATAGCTCATTATTATTATACAAATTAACTTGGCAGCACTATGTACCGTATATTTGCAGAATAATGAATTACATTAAAGGGAAGCCAAGATGGCAAACATTGAAGTGCATGCATCTATTATCTGCTCCTTATAAATGCATAAGCCTTTCCTAGGGCGTTAAACAGAAATCCTAATGAGAGGCACTCTAGAGTCAAAAGAAAAAATAAAAGAATAGGGAAAAGGATAAAGAGCAATGCACATACAGCTCGAAGTACTAAGCATTGCACTGAGAAGCAATAGCTACTCTTTCAGTCCCACAGGCATTTGTTCTTAAATGGGCTGTCATAATAGCTGGGAAAGCCAACAACGTACTGCGCAGCAGTGTGAGTTTTGAGTCTGACCTGTGAAACTAACAGTAGCAATAGGCTCATCTCGACTGCTCTGAGCAGCTGGCCTGGGTAGTAACACAGAAATTCAAAAGTTCAAAAGGCAAAACAGCAAAGTCTTACCTACCCTGGTGCAACACAAAGAAACCTTGTCTTGCCTTGTCGTTCTGTTTCTTTTCTTTTCCCTTTTCCTTTTCCTTTTCCTTTTCCTTTTCCTGTTTCTCTTCTCTTCTCTTCTCTTCTCTTCTCTTCTCTTCTCTTCTCTTCTTTCTCTTTCCTTTCTCTGTGGAGGAAAATAAAGGAAATCAAGCTGAATTCCTGTATATCAAAAGAAATAAGTTATTCACTTGGAGAAAAATAAACAAAGCGTTCATGAAGTAAACAAGCTCTCCAACAGCTCCTGATGTTTTTCTGTCTAGTTGAATTTGAACTCAAACAGACCTAGTAACTCAGAGACTTTCCATATGCATCTTTCCACCAGTCATGCAAATTTTTTTTCTACTGAAATTGCAGTATCAAAATCTATGCCTCGTAGTGTTCAGGCTCCCTGATTAAAGTGTACCGAATTCCATATATTTTACCTCCAATTCAAACACAGTCATATTCCTTTTTTTTCACTCATTCCCAATAACTTGCATTGTCCCTGCTTCTATTATTTATTTAAAACTAAGGAGAAGATTTGTTTAGGGTCACTACTTACATTATCTCCAAATTCTACTTCATCTCTGTATTGATCTCTCTGTATTTATATACTATTCTAATTTTAAATGTTCTTTAACTTCTTTATAATTTGGCATTTCTCATGTTGTTTCTTTAAAATTTTATATATTCAGACTACTACATTCTCTGCTGTTCTATTATTTCTCTTATCTACTTTATAGATTCTCTACTTACTCCTAGTAGCAAGAGATTCTCTGCTAACTTCTACTACCATGAAGAGATGACTATCGAATTAGTCTGGCCTGAAATGTATTCCTTGTGTTTCCTCCTTCTTTGCAAGGCCAAGTCCAATTAGTTTCATTTAAAGTTTCTTCAGAATTTAATTTCAGGAGATATTCTGTCCTGTTGGCTTCCCTAATGGTTTTCCTGAGCTTCTCATATTCTACCTTTTTGAAATGAATAGTTGCTATTTTTTTTTTGTTTATCTTTTTATTTAACTGCAATTAAATCTCTGTTATCTTGTCCTCCAGGATTATTTTTTGTTAAGGCTTTTCTGTTATCTCTCCACTACTTATGAGAACAAAGTTTAAACCCTTTCTTATTTGATCGGTAGAGAAATCTAAAAGCTTTTACAATCCTCATCAGTATCAGTAATGATATCACGTATTCTATCTGTAAGAAGTCAAAGTTTTTCAAAATAATACAATTTCTAGCACTACTTATTACTTTAATTATGCCATATTCATAAGCAAATCCAACACTCATTGTCTATAGCAACTCCTAACACTCTCAAAAAAGTCTCATTTACAATCTTTTAAAAATCTTGTTAGGAACAAAGTCTTTTCTGTTTTATAGACACTGTAATGTCTTATTTTTTAAAAAAATGCATTCCATCACATTATTTTAAATGCTACATAAAAATGTGTACATTCATATAGCTATAAAACTTCACTCTGAGTACTGAAAAAGGGGGTACTATCTTCTATTTGGTCAGATACCTAAGATCACTTCAAGCACAACTTGCAGTTGCAATCTTGTGCATCCAGGAATAATATTTTAATGCAAAGTTTGCATTTTCTAGTGGGCAGTTTGGCCTATGCTTCGGAGCAGTCTGAAGTCACGAAAAGAAACACCACAACTTTCCTAAAGCTTGTTTCACAGATTAAGCATCTTAGTTGTGTTTCTGAAAATCAGCTGTGTAGATATATTCTTCAGTAAGATCCCACTTTGAAAAGCAAAAATGTTAGATTTTATCTAGTTGTATGTAATTTTTTCTTTGGTACATTTGAATTGTCAATGTATCAAATCAACAGGGCTATAAGAAAATTTCAGTTTTTTCATTACTTCAGCACCAAACAGTATTTCTTCAAAATTCCTTTCTCTCACATTTAGATAGCAAAGGGAGTTATGATGAGATGTGAGTTGGAGAGATGAAAAGTCAACTTTAAAGCAGCCTAGGGAAGGTAGTGAAGGCAGTGAAATTATCTGATAACACTAAAGTCTGGAACTAAAGCAATCCTGATATTATCAATAAAGGGGGTTGATAACAGTTTCACCTGTCAAAAGAGGAGACACTTTCTTTGATGTCACATTAACATGGACCTTTCATTTAAGTTTCTATTCTTCTAACTGAGATAAAGCTACCTAGACAATTTCTACCCCTTTTTTACTTTGCATTTTTAATTTTCTGTCTGCTCTAGTTATATTAACCTAGATGCCTGAATCATTATTTTATAAAGTTCAAGGAGGAATAGTTTAACAGAAATATTGGGCTGTGGAGTGGAGATAACATACAAATGTTAACCTGAATTTTAGAATTAAAAAAACAGTCAACCCAATTCTATTTTGAGTTAATCTTGTACAATAGGGAAAAATGCTGGAATAACTCCCCCTTCTCAACAGGACAGGGGGTCAAAAATATGACAGAAAGCTTGTGGGTCGAGATAAAGACAGGGAGATCACTTACCAGTTATGATCATGGGCAAAACAGACTTGGATTGATGAAATTAATTTAATTTGTTGTCAGTAAAACAGAGTAAGCTAATGAGAAATAAGAACAAATCTAAAAACACCTTCCAACATCCCTCCTGTTGTGGTTTAACCCGGCAACTAAGCTCCACACAGCTGCCATGTACTCCCTCCTGGCAGGATGGGGGATAGAATCTGAAGGGTAAAAGTGAGAAAACTCCTGGTTCAGCTAAAGACAGTTTAATAGGTAAAGCAAAAGCCATGTGTGTAAGCAAAGCAAAACAAGGAATTAATTCACGGTTTCCCATCAGCAGGCAGGAGTTCATCCATCTCCAGGACAACAGGGCTCCATCACGCCTAACGGGCACTTGGGAAGACAAACGCCATCACTCCCAACGTCCTCCCTTCCTTCTTCTTCCCCCAGTTTTACATGCTGAGCATGACGTCCTATGGTCTGGGATATCCCTTGGTCAGTGGGGGTCAGCTGTCCCAGCTGTGTCCCCTCCCAACTCCTTGTGCCCCCCCAGCCTCCTCACTGGTGGGTGGGGTGAGAAGCAGAAAAGGCCTTGGCTCTCTGTAAGCACTGCTCAGCAATAACAAAAACATCCCTGTGTTATCAACACTGTTTTCAGTACAGATCCAAAACATAGCTCCATACTAGCTACTATGAAGAAAATTAACTCTATCCCAGCCAAGAACAGCACACACAGTAAGCCTCCATCCAAATCCATGCCTCAGCAATACTGAGGTTAGTGCTGGCCAGTCAGGGCTGAGCAGACTACCTTAAATGAATAAATGTCTTATTTCTTAGCAGTATGAACAAAGAAATTGTGGTTCTCCAACGCTGTGTTTTTCCCTGCAGACAATCCCCCTAGGCTGGGCTTGGGCCCTTGCTGGGGTCTGTTTTCTCTCTAACATCTTGCACCTGCTCTGGTTCAGAAGAGGACTTTGAACCCCAGCGAGAATGAGCAAGCAGCTCTCTCAGACCAGGCATTACAGATATAATTCACAGTGTTTATGCTGGGAAAGCAGAAGAGCCTTGTCCCATCTCAGATAGCTGAAAGGTATTTCTGGGTCAAAGCTATGCAAAGGTTTCTTTCCACTTCTTCTGTGGCTGGGCACAGTAGCAGCAAAGATGGGGGGAGTGGGGAGCTATAGGGACAGAAGCAGGGGGGAGCAGGAGGCCAAGCCCCACATACCTAGTAAGTCCTCTTCTACTGGTCTGTTCCTACTCTTCTACCCGTGACTGCTTTTTCGTTTTTACCTCACCTTTTCTGCTTCCTGGAGTGTGACAGCCTTTGCAGTTAACAGCCAGACATTTGTCTCTTCATTTCCAAAGCCACGGTACTGCTATGTGCCTTCAACCAGCCCACCACAGAGGCTCCTTCTGCTGCAGCTGCAGGGTCTGAAGCCCTGCTTGAAGCCGTCTCTTGCAGGACTAATTTCAGCAATGCCTCAAGATGCTTTTCCTGAGTGTCTTCTGCAAGAGCTGGAAGAGCCTGCATGCCTGGCCTGGCTCCCCAAACGCCACAGCCCCAGAGAGGTCTCCAAGCGCACCCTTGGGCACCCCTGGGGTACAAAACCCACCACATGTAGGAGGGTCTGACCACAAAAAAGAAGCTTGTCTCAGCGCTTCAGTAATTTAAGAACAAGGAATAGAGGAAGACAGACTCCATTTCCAACTGGTCCACATGTGGAGAGGGCAGTCGCTGTAGTCAGGGCAGGTTTGCCATACTCTACCTCCATGCTCAGCAGCTCGTCTCAGCACATGGTCTAGATTAAGCCCCATTCTCTTTTTTAAGCTATTAAACCATCATAAGCTCTCCGGTCCCCCAGTGGGCTCATCTTGGAAAATCTTGCAATAGCTCCAATTTCTGCCAAATCATTTGGATCTTAGCTTTCAAGTTGCCTTTCACCCCCGGGGTTTGGTTTCCCCTTTGGTAGAAGGATAAAGGTCTTGTACAAAGGCCTCAGGAGAGGTGTGTGTAGGCTCACTGATGCTGATCTGAAGCAAAGACAGAGTTTGTGTGGGGGTGTGCGTATGTAAAACTCAGCGCTCCAGTCCACCTCAGGGGCCACCCACAGACTCCAAAATGAATTATTTGCTCATATATTCTCCCCACAATAAGATTCATTTGTGGGGAGGGGGTGGAGAACACAGAGAATTCAGGGCTGGTGAACTCTGCTGTTCAGACAGATGTTCAGTTTGTACTAAATCTGGTCCAAACCCACATTTGAATGCTTTCACAGAGCTGAGCTGATGCTCTGGGAATGACCTGATCTCTTAGATCATCCGTGCCGTATGGAGAAAGTGGCATTCTCAGGAGTGTGATACAAATTCCTGACCCTGCCATCAGTTTTATTTTCTTAGATTAAGGCAGCCTTGGTCACTTTGTAGTCCTCCAGCAGACCAAGTGCCTCTCCTGCCAGAATTGCATGGCGTGGCTCTGACCAGCTCACCGAGGCACGTGCAACATGTCTAGTGGCTGGCAGCCACCTGGCAAATAGCCCGTGGGAGCCAGCCAGCACTGGGCTCCATTAAGGTACGTTCACACCACAGGGTGACAATTTTGGCACAACAGAGGAGTTCAGGCAGCTAAGACATGCGAATGAATGCTTTAACAGCATATGCACAGCCATCCCTGCTTCGGCCAGGGGAAGCACTGAGACGTGCACCGTGGCGGGGAGCTCTGTGCCCAGGTAGCTGTGCAAGGGGTACCCCCTGTTGTGTCTTTTCTCATGGTGAACCATCAGTCCTGCATCTTCACTGCAAGGCTTATTTTAGTGCCACATAAATGTCCTTAAATTCATTAGCAGATGTACCATATTTTACAAACAGATCCTTTAAAAGACTAACTTCATTGTCCAGCAAGCTGTGGGTACAGCCTTTGGCGTCCATGTTAAACAAACAGCTGCTGAGCAAGACAGAAGGTAGTCAGAAATTAATAAAACCTTTCCTAGACTAAATGGTGAAACGCTGCATAGCGGGTATGTCATCTAATAAATACTCCTGTTGAATGATGGGATAAGCAAAGAGAAGGAAGGGAAATGTTGCCTGAGACCACTTCGGGCTGGCTGCCGGCTGCTGTTTGAGCAGCACACACAGGCACGAGGGGTGTATTTGTGCAGCAGGAAAGGGAAGGGAAGGGAAGGGAAGCAAAAGCTGAGTAGGAGAAAGGCTTGTGCCACTCGAGTGCAAGGTCTTGCTCCGAGACCCCAGCCCCTTAAATTCACCAACAGGGTCTGAGCACAGGCAGCCCCCGTGACTTTGCAGCCCAGGTTCCCTGGAAGCTGGCCAGGGATTAAGTCAGTAAATAAAAACATTGCATTCTTTTAAGTCTCGGCCAAGGAGAGGAAAACAAAGCTTCATGGCCTAGCATTTTCCGTGCAAGGGTTAGCTGACTTCCTTCAAATGCCTGCTGTCACCAGGGTCTCTAGCTGAGTCTCTGTAGAGAGGGAAGCAGCAGATGAGCAGCTCTGCCAGCCACAGGCTCATGGTGTTGGATGCATCCATAGCAAGCGGTGTCCCTCACAAGTCACAGAGCACCACTGCAGCCTGTCCCCACGGAAAAGATAAGAATGCATAGAGCATATTGAGGAAAGAGGGGAATACTCTTGAATGTTTCAAGTCCCTGATGTTGTTTAGGAGATTGTCAGGGTCTGTGAGAAGTTCATCATTGAGCTGCTTCTCCGGAGAAACTTGCCATCGCATGTATGTCTCATCGTGTCCTTTATCCTCATGCTAAATCATGCCTTCCCAACACTTCTGCCATGGCAATCTCCCTAAGCCTGAGTCCCTTGCACAGCACATGCTAAGAAGAGGGTGCCCAGACCTGGCTGTTGATAAGGCATGCAGTAAAGAAGATTCCCTGTAAAGAAGTATTGCTAAAGTGGTTTGAGATCCCTGGACGAAAGGATCTGTTAATAATACTACTTTATTACTGCAAAGCTATTGCTAAAGGTCTGTCAGCTTTTCCTTTGTGATTATATACATTGGGGTTTACCGCAGAGTTACAGAACACCTCCACAGGCTGATACTTGGCAAACTGTGTCCCAGTCCTGAGCCATTTAATTTTTTATTCATTTTCTGAAAGCTTGTGTTGGCCAATTTTAAGCCTGAAAAGTGAAGAAACAGAACAAATCCAATAATACCTGAACTGTAAAATCTGCACCCTGGTGATTTACAATGAAATGACTGTCTGGATTAGACTGACTATTGTTCTAGCAACATTCCACATCACCACTGAATGGGACAAAAAAACAAATATAGGGATAGAAGAGATATTTTCTTTTATATGAAGGCATGGAAAATCGCGGTAGCTTAGCATCCCTTCTTACCTACAGCTTTCCCCCTGGAGCAAGCATGAATCATGTGGACAGGAGCACAAATAAATCTTCATGTAGACAAACTTGTGTCTGCAATGTCCTCATCCAGCTGGTCTTTGCCAAGCAGTCAGAGTGTGAAAATGCAGTAGCTGTTCAGAGAGGTGAGGAATGTTCACTTTTTAACTGTAAGAAATTAATTTGTAAAAATGGTTCGAAAGAAAGAAATAGGGCATTCACTTTCTGGCAATACAACATGCTCTGCACAAACAGGTGTTTTCCGAGTGCATTTGGTGGCTCTGCTCTTCGGTGCTCCCTACGGCTTGGGGCATCAGTGCCACTAAATCCATTACTGACACGCTCTTTTCCTAAGCATCTCGGCTTGGATGGACAGTTTCTGCAAGGATAGCATGAGGACAAGGACTCTCACATGCCTGCAACCCATGCAGTGCCCATAGCTGTTCATTGTTGCACTTTGCTTGGGGACGCACATCAGACTGATCCAGCCATCCAGGTCACCTTCCAGCAGCTCTGGCCTGACTTTGGAGCAACACTAGGTAGGGGATGGAAGATATTCCTCCCGAGCCCTGCAGCAACTAGAATCAATTAAATAGGATTAAACAGGAACCAAACAGGAATTGGAAAATTGTTTCTGTTATTTTTACCAGCACTGGAATGCATGCAATCTGACTGTAATTGTGTCCTGTTTACTGACTTGACCAGTACAGAGATGGATGTCCAGATAAAATAAAGCAACTTTTCATAATCCGCTTCTAAGAAAAAGTAGCAGGGTGGGGATGGAGAAGCAGGGCTTGTGTGCAGCACTTTAGGTAAGTGGCTGATCAGTGCCTGGACTTGCTCTGCAGAGTGACTGACCTTGGCTCAGTGGCAGTGCCCTCATCCCCAGCCATGCAGGGACAGGGCGGCTGAGAACGCGTCCTCTTCCCACACCTCAACAGCTCACACAGGCCAGTAAAGACTCATGATCATCCCTCCCTAACCTGCTCCTCAGATTTGCTGTTCACACCTTACAAAACAGTCCCCATACTTAATTTCTGGGAACACTCACCAAGGTTATATGGACTTGTTTGGGTGCCTTTCTGAAATTAAATTTCCTTTGCAGTACATTTAGGCAACTGGATCTCGGTGGTAGAAGAAAACCAGGAGAATCTCGTGCAAGAATTTTTCAAACAGCAATGCAAAAATGGAACCTCTCTGTTAACCAGAAGCAGCAGAAGGACCATCAGTCAAACTGCGAGGTACAGTCAAAGATATTGCCCTCAGAGGTATACTGCATTCTCTTTTTTTTTCTGTATGAAGAAAATGCAAGATAAGGACAATAAAATATGATAACAAATGCAGAGTATCACTGAAGCCCCAGTGCGGAACTTTAATAGAACAAGCCATTCTGTACTCATGTTCAAAAATAAGTCAAGTATTGTAATACTTGATGGTGCTACCTCATGGGATGCTTGCCCAGATGTTGTCTCTGAAAGCAGAAGATTATTTAAACTACTGTAGGGTTAAAAATGCTGCAAAGTTCTTGACTCCACTCTGGAAAACCAGAGGTCAAAATTCCACTAAAGCAGAAAGCACAAGAGACAAAGTTGCCACTTCAGCAACCATCATTCAGATGATATCAGAATAGATATGTAGGAAAGTCTAATTTCATTGTAATGTATTGCACAACACAATATTTTTCCATAATGAGCATTCACTACATTCTTGCAAGACAAGCTGCTCCTGGACTGCAATATCAGAGGAGTGAAAGAAAATCTTAACTATTTCTTTTTAAAAATCAATGATTCTTTAAGAATAACCCAACAGAAAATGGAGCAAATATGATGAAAATAGCAAAGCTAATGACAGCAGGAGTCAAGGAAAGCAAAGAAGCAAAATGAGAGAGAAACTGAAAATTCAGTCTTTGGGAAAGGTGTCCAAGAAGGTGACATGGTCACGATCAAGGCACTGAGCTGACAACGTCTGCTGAAGCTGGGAGTTTAAAATCATTCTGGCAATAAACTGCAGCTTGCAGCAGAGACACTGCAGGAAGAAAAACCTCTGGCACAACAGATAAAGCACCGTATTTCTGTAAAGGATGGAAATAAACAAACTGAGACTGGTCCTAGCTATAAAATTATAATGAAATTTCAAGAAATACACTCATCCTACTAGACTGCGTGCAGCTTGGGTGCTGCAGCAACTCTTGGAGTGCAGTGATTTCTACCAGAACATGGACCACAAATCCTGGTGTTTCAACTGAAAAAAAAGGATGCCTTTAAAGGTATTGGACTTAGATTGAAGCTGCTAAAATGACAACAAAAATTCCTCAGTATAAACAAACTGAGCATGCACCGTGCTTGATAAAAAATGTCACTTTGAAACATTTAACATATTTTCTCTTTTTCCTGAATCTTCTCTATCAATGATGAAAAACCAGGAAAAAAAAGCTGGGAAAACCAGGGTGACACACACTCTGTCTTACACATGTATCCAGACTACATTCTTCAGCAAAAAGGCAAAATTTTGTCTGATAAAATCAAGTGTGTAATCAGAAATGCTTCAGTCAGAAATTCAAAATAATCATGTCCTATGCATATGTAAAATCAAAGTTGGACATGCTTTGCTATGAAAGATCTGATGAGAATTTGGAACTTCTTAAGACTCTTGAAATCTTCCAAGAAAAGAAGAGTGATCTGGACTTAGAAACACTCCAGAAAAGATTAAGCTAAGTTTTGGTTCATTTAGCAGATGAGCCACATTTCAGTTAGAAAGAAAACATATTAAACGACTGGGAATGTCACAAAAATGTTATGCTTCAGCTGTATTCACTGGCAGAAATTGTGCTTGCAGTTCCAGTAAGCTATCTGAGTGCTGAAAGAATATTTTCAGGACTCCAATTTATCCCTTCACCACAGAGGTCCAATGTTACAGAGCAAATATCAGAAAATGTTACTTCAGTTTTCTCAAATAAATTATTCAGGAGAAGCACGTTTGTTTTACAACATTAGAGCATTAGAGTATATTCTGCAAAATTACCACGCAAGAATGAGTGATCAAAAAAGAGACTAAAATTTGAACTTCAACTTTTTATTTATACTTTTCTTAGGATTAAAACCAACCTGAAGGTATAACCAAATCCTAAGTTTTTATTTCATGTGTCATACCATGAAACAAAGCAAGAAAAAGAAACCAAAGACAAGGTAGAATGAAATAAAGCTTTGTTTGACTTCTGGATATAAGCCCCCACTCAGGCTCCCCAAATCCTACAGTCCTGCACAGCAAGACCATAGAAGCTTTGCCACAGCTGTGCTTACAGTTGCCTGCACTGGGAGGTTCATGCAGACCAGCACAGCTGCAGGTTGAAATGCAGCTTTGCATGGATGAACCTGCTCACATGCAATGCAAAGCAGCTTGAAAGTTTGGAAAAATAACCTCCATGGTTCATTTCAGCAATTATTTTAATAATCAGCACAATTATATGGCACTAGAAAGCATCCAGAGAAGGAATGATAAACTAATAAGGATATTTTTAAACTGGAAACCACTTCCCAGTAATTAATTCCTGGTCTGTGTTTGACCACTGTTACTCTGTGCATAGGTTGAAACTTGAAAGAGTATTTGTATCAAAGCACACACGTTCCTTAGCACACAGACCCCACTAAGCTCATTTCCTATCCAAATGTAGAGTTCAGTTTAAAAGTTAATTCCTCCCCTACAGAGGTTATGGGCTACAGCAATATTCTCTCCTTTAATGAGGTGGAATACTGCTGTGCTGGGAGTATTTCCATGGCCAAATTAAATTCTTGAAGTACACCCAGCATAGACGAAAGCCCAGTTCTGCAACCTTTCCTTACCTCTTTATGGCCTGACCTCACCACAGTAGAGTCGAGCCCATAGCTGAGAACAAACCATAGGGCCGGATTCTGCCCTCACGTATGCTTAAGCAAGTCTATGTTCTCAAGGAGGTTGCTCAGGTAATACTGAAGGTGTTGTCAGACTGCACTCTTTGTAGTCTACCAAAGCAGACTGAAAGTGATGTATATTAAAAGAGTCTTTTAGTTTGGTGTGTCGAGTCTTGTCTTTTTTTTTAAACCTTGTGTTTTTCCAGGTCCTCGAGAAAGCCTTTTCAGACTAACTAATTCATAAAAAAATGCATTTAAAGAGAGAAGACAGAAAATCTCAAACATTCTTCTTTGGTTTGAACAAGTTTGACTATCCCTTAATGCTCACGATAAAATACTAAAAACTGATGATAAAAGAAAGTAAGGCTTTCTTAGCTGAAAGAAAGAATGAGAGTATATTTAGGAGAAGCAAGGGGTTCTGTAAATAGATTAAATGATGCACACTTTGTTTGAGAGAGCTTTCAACACAGTACACAAATTAAACATTTCCAGAAAGTCTGTTGGGCCTACGTAACAGGGTGGTATTGTGGGCTCTCAAAATGACCTTTCATATTTTTAAAAAAAAAGTCTGTATATAAAATGGAAAATGTGCCTTGATAAACATAAGGTACTTTGTTGACTGTGGTTGAAAACTAACTGTTGAAGTAATCTCACATGGACACAAAATGAGGCCTTGTTTTATTTATTTTTTTATTTTACTTCTTTAGCAAGGTCACGGGTTTACAGACATCACATGGAGAAAATGGAAACTTGTACCTCATCACACTAGTAAGTGGAATTCAGTATAGCTCTCTGGCACGCTCACTAGCCAGCTCAGTCACAGTTTTCACTAATGCATCTGCAGAGGAATAAGTGTTCTCATCTGAAGACTTTGGACGTAGTGTTAGTATTGTTGGATCCACCTTGACGAGAGTCTGCGGAGGAGATGCAGCCCACCCCACCCTCACCTCTCTCAGCCCTTGGGCAGCCCAACCCATCAGACTACCTTGTTCAAAAGATCTGACGTTCATCCTAGGCTTCGGGTTTTTGAGTGTCCCAGCTTCTCTTCATTTGGTAAACGCAGAGAAAGATTTCTGCATGCACGAAATCCCCACTTCAGTGGACCAATCTGGCCCTGCTCCACTTGGCAAGAGAACAACTCGAGAGTCACAAACGATAAAGGACACACCTTGCCTGACATCCCCAGCGCTGCTCCATCCCCACGCTTTGAGACCCTTTATCAAAGGTGTTACATATAGTCCTTGGCCTGGAAAGTGAAGGTTCCTCTTTCTTCCCACAATTTAGGGATGCTTCCTGATGGTTTCTGTGCTCTTTCTTATGTTTTGTAAAACCTACTACATTTCAACTCATATCTCTTTCCTTGTGCCTGCAGCAGCCCTTTCCCTTCTCCTCCACTGCCCCCAATGCACTGATACTGTTTTGAGGAAGGAATTGCAAGCACAAGTCCTTCACCTTGTTCTGCTGTAACCTTGTAACAGTGGCTCCGACTCACAGCAGCACTCAGGTGATGGGTTCTCCCAAAGCGCAGGAGAAGTCCTCTCGGTCTCCAGTGCAATGTAGTGCAGGGCATTGCACAGGGAAGCACAACGAGTAGTTTGCCTCTCTCTTTCTCCATATCACTGTCTTTGAATGAACACCTTTATAAAACACATTAATGTCTGCCAGCAAAAAACATTGCGGGTAAGGGAGGAAGGATCACTGTTGACTGACTTACCGTTCTGGGAGGAGCAAGGTGCTATCTGAAGTGGGTTTAAGTTTCTGTGTTCTCCAAGGTTGGGGCTGGTTTCTCTCTGTGGCAGTTACAATGCCTACGCAGCAGGATCCACAGTCCAAATCACTATTTTATTATTATATTACAGACCTAGAAATGCTCAAAATAAAAACTGATTACTACTTGCTTAGCACATCACCATGGCAACTGGCCTTTCTCCATCTGCTTGTTTATGATGATGATGGCCTCTGCAATAAATGTTGGAATAGATACACAGGTAGAACCAAGTCAAAACAAATTATAGAAAATGAATACCTTAACTGGCAGCAAGTAAGTCCATCATGCTCTGCCCCACAATCACTGTTGTCTAGGCCCAAGATGAAAAAAGCTATGGCCTCCAGAACAAACACATAAGCAGAATTTAAGCACATGCATAAATGCAATCCACAAAATCCCAAGCTACTTGCTGTGTTGCCCTAAAATCCATAGATACTTCAGGATATTTTTACTTTAAAATTCACCAGACACCCAGAGTTTTTACACACTCCAGTGGCTTCCAGTATGGTCTGACTGGGCAGCACAGTACTAGTGGTGATAGCACATAAACACTCCCCAGCTACTTGGAAAATACTAATAAAAGCTAAATCATCTCAGCTCATTGCAGTCATTCACTTAATCTCTCCTTAGCTCCATGAATCATTCCCAGCCGATTGCAAAAACACCTCATTATCACCTGAAACTAGACAGGCTTCTCACAGCCAACCTGGTAGAAACCTGGTAGAAAGGTGCCCACACTCTTCTGTGAATGAGCAAAGTGAATAGTTATCTCCTCCAAAAATGATACTGCAAATGAACTGACAGTTCATTAAGGATTTCTGTGTGTTGCAAGAGCGACGACAACAGCAAGTATAGTTAAATGTCAATGTCTGCATTTGAGCCTTGATTCCTGTGGTCCACAGAGAGAAATCGGCACCGGCTGAGGTGATCTGTCACCCTTCTGAGATGCCCTCCTAAGCACAGAGGGAATCCAGCGACAGGAGAAATGGAGTCCACTCTAAACCATCAAGAACTGGGACCTAAACACTCTCCAGAATCAGATCACAGAGGTGTTGCAAAAGCGATGTTTTTCTAGGCAGTTTCTGCTCGATGAACAGCAGTTACACGTGCACCGTTCTTTGTGGGATCATTCCTAGGTGACAGTGCCGAAGCTCCAGATTGCACTGAGCGGCGAGATCTCCCACCCCGGTCCCCTTCTCTCCCTGCTTCTTCGCTCCTGGTAGAGGCGCAGCAGCCAGCCAGATGCGGACCCTGACCTGTCCGACAAAACCCAAGTGTACCGGAGGGCAGCCTCTGCCCTTTTTCAGCTCAGTGGGGAGCAAGATGGTTATCCTTTTTCAGCTGAACTTCAATGATGAAAATCTCTCTGTCTCTCCTTTTTTTATGACTTTTAATGTTGGCATCACAGCCCTGCCCAGGGATGCAGGTGCTAGGCAGGAGACACCCAAACAGAGAGCCCTGTGACTAGGAGGGGTATACATGCGCAAAAATGTAGCTGGTAGACCAAAGCCTTGAAAATGAGAACAAGCAGCATTATTTTGTTCTGTAAAGCAAACATGAGAACTGCTAGGTCCCATCCAACACACATACATGGTAGATTCTATGCCCCGAAACATGGCTTCTGTGCGCTGTACTCCTTTATGTTCATAACCTTTTCCCAAAGCCCAAATTTCTCTGTGTTTGTACGGATGCACACGGTTCTGGGCAAGGCTGCTCTTGGGACGTATGCCCACATAGGCAGGCAAAAAAGGATCTTCACAATCAAAGAAAAGCATTCAGAATTTGTCCGTCTTTATTTCACTGTTTATAAATACCCAGTTAGGAATTAGGGGAAAACCACTGTGTGGTTCAAGTAGCCAGTCTTCTACCACAAAAGATGAATAGTGAATAGCTGAAGTGAATGATTCTCAGAAAACTCATAATCTGAAAACGGTTTGTCTGTGTTATTCAGCAAATACTTATGAATAATGAACAAGCAAACAGAAGTCAGAACATGACCAGAGGATGGATTAAACTGATCAGAGAGTTTATTCACAATTAAATATCTATTATACACTAAAAATATATATACACATTTGTATGTTGGGGGAGTATTTATATACCTCACACTCTTGTGCAAGCATAAACAAGCCAGAGCACCGACAGCATCATATCATCTGTTAGATGGTAATGAGTAGCACTAATGAGACTGCAGGAAATGACTGTCCATGGGTGCCATAGTGCAACACCCCTGCGTCAACTATATTTTATGTTCTCGTTTCATCTGTCTCGTATGCTACAAGTATGATCAGTACTCATATTGAAAACTTGATGACTATGCATCAGCAAGGCATGTTGCGTGTTAAAAAGGGGCAAGACCTGACAAACTTCTTCACAGTGTTCCTTATGATACTGATGATATTGGGGTGATACTAAGCCCAAGGTGAGAGCTGAGACAGAGAGTCATTTTAAGAGTGCTGCCACTGAAATTTCCTGCCCAAGATACTGTCACAGATATTACCTACAAGGAATCCTGCCTCTCATCTTACAGATGTTCTCCTCTTGCTGCAGCGATTTACCAGTCTTTGAAAGTAATCTGGAAGGGACAGTCACCTGCATAACAATTTCTTCAGAGGTACCACATGTATTGCAAGAGCCCTGCTTGCAGAACCCTTTGTGACAGTCCTGAGTGGGAAGCCTTTACAGGGTCAGACACAAATAATCCAAAAGTACTTCTTTTTCTATTAAAACATGCTTACTATGTCACCAAGCCCTGTCAAACTCTCCAGTAGAACTGGGTGAAAAACAGATTTTTTTTTTCAACTGCCAACTCGAAAGAAGTGTTTGGAGACGATTCGATTTTTTCATTTTTAAATATAGCCTGATTTCAAAATGAAAATATCATTTTTAAACAAAATGTCAAGATGCTTTCCAGGCCTTCTTCCCACTTTTTGTCAAAATGATTTATCAAACTTGACCCAAATTGATTCAATTGCTCTAAAACTGCTGTGAATTTATATATTAACTAAAAATATTTTCTGCTCAGCTCCATCCAAAACATGTATAACACTTGTAAGAACTGGTGGGGGAAACTGTGACTGGGATACAGAAATATTTAAACATCCAATGCAAATAAAGTGCAAATGTAATGGCCTCACTACTACAGAAAAGTCTTGGCGTGTTTCCACCTGGAGCCAGTGAGATGATTAACTGGCCACATGCACTAATTATTTGAGGCTGACGTTTACATCAGCACTGTGCAAACTGGGTGCTGTTCTGCTCACAAAAAACTACTCAACTGAAGCCTGGAGACTGTATCTTCTGTGCCCGATGAAACCTGAAATAAGGTACAGAAAAATGAGCCTCTGAGATTTCCAAGCAGGAGTTTGAGCAGACCCAAAGAAGCCAACAGCCTGGCCAGGGAAAGCCCTTGCTGTGCTGGCTGCAATAGCCCCCAGAGGTCTTCCCCAGAGTGGGAATCACTTGCACAAGGACTCCCACCACTTCTTTCCCACTGTAAACATCTCTAACACCCTTGTCCCTTGGGACTCAGATGGGAAAGCATGGAGCTGACTGCACATTACCTACGGATGTCTTTACATTTGGAGGAACGCCTGTGTAGTGGTAATAGATAAGAGCAATGCCAAACCAGCCAAATGCCCTTTTCTGTCAGTGTTCTCTATCATTCTGCAACTGGTTGAGGAAACAGCCCAGAAAGCCAACCATATCCTGGGCTGCATTAAAAGAAGCATGGCCAGCAGGTCAAGGGAGGTGATTCTCCCCCTCCTCTCTGCTCTTGTGAGACCCCACCTGGAGTAATGTGTTTGGCTCTGGGGCTCCTAACACAAGAAGGACATGGACCTGTTGGAGCAAGTCCAGAGGAGGGCCATGAAGATGATCAGAGGGCTGGATCACCTCTCCTATGAGGACAGGCTGAGAGAGTTGGGCTTTTTCTGCCTGGAGAAGACAAGACTCCGGGATGACCTTATAGCAGCCTTCCAGCACCTAAAAGGGCCTACAAGAAAGCTGGAGGGGGACTTTTTACAAGGACATATAGCTATAGGACAAGGGGTAATGGATTTAAACTGAAACAGGGTAGATTTAGATTAGATATAAGGAAGAAATTCCTCACTATGAGGGTGGTGAGGCACTAGAACAGGTTGGCCAGAGAGGTTGTGGATGCCCCATCCCTGGAAGTGTTCAAGGCCAGGCTGGATGGGGCTTTGAGCAACCTGGTCTAGTGGAAGTGTCCCTGCCCATGGCAGGCAGATTGGAACTAGATGATCTTTACAGTCCCTTCCAACCCAAACCATTCTATGATTCCATGTTTCTATATATTATTTGGCAGTAAATTTATTTCCCCAAGTCGAGTCTGCTTTGCCCGCAATGATATTTGGTGAGTGATCTCCTGTCTTTATCTCAACCCATGAGATTTCTCATTCCTGATTTTCCAAATCTGTCTCCCTGCTGAGGGGAGGAGTGAGCAGCTGGGTGGGAGTTTGGCTACTAGCTGGGACCAACCCACCATTGTCCATTTTTTGTTACCAGGTGTGTAAGTCTGCCTACATCAAAAAATGTTTTTACCAGCCTTCCTTCAGCAAATGTTATATACTCCTTTCTGATAGCATCTGCTCATAACTACATCATTACCACTTCAACCTGGGTTTCACCCACAGCAGGTCTCAGCTGTAATGCCAGGCTTGGCTTCAGATGACTGGTCCTAAAGCTGAGCCACGCATACATCCAGCAGAAGCTCTTACACATTCTTCGTTGGAGAATTAGACTTTGAAATGTCAATGAAGATTAAATCTAATATTATTTAGATTTTAGTAATATCAGATGCTGTAAATTTTTCTACCACCTAGGCTATCCATTTAAAATCAGTTCTCTAAGAACCCTCTATTAGATGCACACTATTCTTTTTACCAACAAAAAAGTAATCTCATATACAACACAGTGTTCATTAACCTGTTTTTCCCAAATACGTAACAAAACATACACACATACACTTACTTCTTGCATCATTATTTCTCAGTGAAGCAATATCCATCTCATATTGGATCTGTGTCATTACTAGAATTTTATTTTCCAATGTACTCAAAAAACTTCTTAACTCTATTGATTGCAACTGTGGATTTTTCTCTGCTGATCTTAATTTCCTTTATCAATTTTCTGTTCTCTTGTGTCTGCTTTTCAGAGATTGTTATGTATCCCCCCCTCTCCTACTGTTATTTACAGCTTTTTTTATTTCAATAGTTTGGGCTTAGTCAACTGGGAGGTGGGGAGTCAAGCAGCAGGAGCTCCTGTTGCTGAAAAGAAAAGATGGGCCCTGAGGACAGAGGAATGTGGGACAGACAGATGGGGCAAGATGAAGAAGGTGGTTTGTCTAGAATACCTTGAGGGCCTGGGAAGAGAAGAAATGGATGGGTGCCTAAAAGATGAGATTGCTCTTGGCAGCATCACAGCCTACATACTGAAGAACTGCGACAAGCAGTTTAGAAATGTGAGTGATTGGTGGTCTCCCGTTGGTCTACAGCTGTGCTCCATAGTTATTCTGACCACGTGGGAATCTCAGCAGTTTACAGTGTAAGTGACATGTTGCCACTTCACTGATCAAGGCAACGCTTGTCCAGCCACAGGGAAGGGAGGCAAGACACAGGGAAGAAGCAGAGGGAATGGAGAAAGCTGCTCAGTCCTAGATATGCAGAAGGAGCAATAAAATCAGTGTTGGGCACAAAGAGAGAAGACAGGAAGAAAGAAAACACTCATAAAAATGAGAAATATCCAAAGGTTAAAGAACATAAAGTGAAGGACAAGCATCATGATGTGGTATGATAGGGTCTAGGAGAAAGCAGACCTCCAGCAATGGTGTCTTTCTCACTCCCCAAAACTAATTCAAAATGAGAATAATGAATACTTCCAACTGATGAAAGAATGAGGTAGGGGGCTGCTGTACAAGCTGCTTGTCCCCACTCTGTTTCTGAAGCATATCTCCTTTCTCTTGCCCAACAGAGGAATCTTCTTTGGAGCCCATTGCAGAATATGAAAAGTCACAGCCCAAAGCCAGAGGAGCCATTTGCATAACTTCATGCAAAATGTAGAAGACATCCCTGTAGTTCCTAGAGCTCCAGTCCACCATGTTGCCCTAGTGAAAGATACTTTTTATGCTACTGACTGTCTTCTCCCCTAACATCCTGCATTCTCCTCCTTGTCTTGCTCCTCTCTCCTGCATAGCTCCCCTTCTTCAGCAGACCTGGATGAGCTCTTTGATTATGTTGTACCCATAATCTGATATAAAGGCAGTATGCCCCTTACTATTTTCCACCACTGGCTGCTACCACTTACCCCTCTGCAATTTTCCTTACAAGAGGTTATGAGAGGAAGACCAACATCCGTGCCTGGCAGAGGGAGTGGTGAGCCTCTGTTCTAGCAAAGCAGCCTGTCATAGACAGACACCTGTGTCCAGGAAAGCCTGCTTGGAAAGTGGTATACAGGAAACTGAGCCAGAAATTGCAACTTGCAACCAAAAGCTGTGGGTTAGAAGTTATTTTAGCTGAATATACTGGTCATTGTGCTAGGTCCTGCACAGCTCCGCACACAGCGAGTTATGCAAATAATGCCTTAAGCTACTTTTTTCATGTTTGCAGTCTGTTTATAAATAGCTATAAGCATAAAAATATTTGAATGCAAAGGGAAAAGTATGATTTGGTTCATGTAAGTTCTGGGTGCTTCACATATTACTCCAGTCTCCTTTGTTAAGTAGAGGAGGCACCATAGATTACAGAAGCCAGCAAACACACAGGATAGCAAGCCTTCCAGATGGGAAAACTGCACACAGAAAGCCACATCCCATCCACTGACTAGTTGGGTGTGCAGTGGGTTTGGTCTACCTCTTTTTTTTTTGGTAATTTAGTCCCATGAGCCTTGTGCATTTTGAAAAGTATGGCTAGGAAGAGACATCTGCTAACAAAAGCTGCAGCTGGAGATAAGGAGGTAAAGAAGATATAAAAGACAATCACCCACTCTACAGGAAGAATAATGCAAAAAGTAATTGTACTTTGCAAGCAGAAGCCCTTTTTTTTAGGTTAGGGGAGGTGAGGGGCTTTGTGTTGCTTAGTTGTGTGATGGGGTTTTTTTTCAGAAAAGAAGATTATGGACTTGAAAAAAAATGAAATCATTAAAAACAAAGCTATGGAGCTGTTCGAGGAGTTAGTTAACCAGGGTCAAAAGATATTTCTGCACGGGTTTTAAAGGAGTTCCTGAGGCTGTTTTTCCAATATCTTCAGTGGACTTTGCATCAGTCCTTATATCCTTACTAACAGCAATTACCAAGAAGATTAGAAAGTTGCCCATTGGTGTCAGGAACACCAGTCCCAGAGAAACAGTCTAATTAAGAATCAGATAATACAGCATTTAGATAAACACAGTATAGCTTGATTGGGTCAAACCATCACAGCTTCTGAAGGGAAAAGTATGTCTTGTTAACTTGAAAAAGTTAATAAAACAGGAGAGCAAGATGACCTAAGTGCATGTAATTTACTTGGTTTTTTGAAACACTTTTTATAAGGTTCCTCATGAAAGACTGTTAAGGAAAATAAATAGGTATAGGATCAAGGAAAATGATTCATTGGATTAATAACTGATTTCATTAAAAGATACAAAACAAAAAAATGTAATGGAAGGATTTTCCCCAGAGTAGCAGAGGTAAGAAAAGGGTTTTCTCAGGGAGCCAGTGTTGGTTTTTTATAGTCTTTAATTAAATATTAAAAACTATGTTAATTATATTGTCAATGCAAAACATACATTTAAAATATAGGAAACACCAGACGTTCAGCTGTCTCTTGTGACAAGACTCTGAACTGTCCAAAATTTTCAGATGGATTCTCTTGGTGCTCTTCCAGAAATGCCCAAAGAAACTGCTCTTAAAAACAAAAAAAACCCAGATTTTATCTGAAAACATTATAAGAACAAGGAGGACTTCTTTTTCCAGTCTGCCCTCCAGATCCAGAAACCTGCTGATATTCTGGGCTGGAATATCTCTGTCCAGGAAAAGTCATGGCTGTCACTATTTCTGATGTCCCCTTCTGTCTTCAGAAGCCCATGTCTGCCACACTGACCATGGTGTCTTGTGGTTCAGGCCAGTACCAATGCTGCCATATCATGTGCATCCTCAAAGCTCCTGGAGGACTTCACTGATATACCAGCCTCTGAGGTGTCCATAACCCTGTGGAGGATAGATGATTTGGAGGAGAAATGCTTCTTGGTGTTTGACATCTCAGAGAGCTGGAAGGGAGGCTTATGAAGAAGTTAGACACCGTCAGATCATCCAAGGTTGAAGTGTGAGCTAAGGTCAGACAAGGATGAAAGGCTGATGTGTTATATTGTTTTGAGGGCTTCACACAGGTATCATGATGCATAGGTGGTCACCAGAACCTGCAAAAATCTTCATGACAGAGATTCAGGTGTACCACCAGTTGTTTTTTGGATGGTCAGTTTGGTCTTGCTGCCCACTCTCTGCAGACCACCAACATTGAGTCTGTGTTAGGAAGCCCATGTGGTCCAGTTCTGCACCCAGAACTGATTTGTGTGCATGTATATGAGGCATTGCTCTGTATACTCCCCAGAGCATTGAGAAACTGTCCCAACAGGTTGGAGAACCAACTGCCTGAGGTAGAAAAGTGCCTTTGGTGGTGCCGGTGGTGCAACAGTGGCCGAGGCCCTCAGGGAGGAGGTGATGTTCGTGATATTTTCACAAATTGTCTATATTGAGGTTGCGTAGCACCCATATACAGGGAGAAACAGTCAGTGATGCTCTTGGGGAATCATAAAAGAGCTACTACACAGGCTGGGCTTGAGGAGGTAGCATGTTGGTGAGCTCTCTGGGGCCTGTTGTTCCAGCTCCTGTAAGGAGCAAGGTGCAGTTATAAGAGTCAGAGAAAAATGTCATCTGCTCTCTGCACCTGCCCTTGGCCTTCCACTTGTCTTATGACTGCTGCCCTTCCTGTTCCCTCATGCAGATCTTGCCCTAACTGAGCTCAGACCTACCTAGTCTGCTCCTAGTCCTTCTGCTTCATCCTCTTGTTCAAACTGCCAGCCTACTCCTGCCATCAGATCATTTCTAGCCTACTGAAAATCTGTTAAAATCTGTTCTGTATTATGCTAGCTAGGGTTCCTCTGAGAAAAGTCTTCTTCTACCTCATGTACGTCTCCTCAGAGTATTTACTCCTCAAGCATAGGGACAAATTCTGGTGGGGGTAGTCCTCTTATTCTCTTACAAGATGTTGTTGCCAGCTGGCCAGTTGTGCACTGCTAAAATTGTGTGGAAAGCAAAAATGGGATTTACCTTTGGCAGGCTGAGGGTGTAAAATACCAGAGTTTGGGCACTGGCATAGATGGTATGTACTTTGTGGCACAAGAGTCACCTGAAACCTCTGGGTATATTGGAGTAGCCACTGATGTAAATGCGTACCAGAAACCTGGTGGAAAAGATCCCACTGAGCAAGACTTAGCTGCATAAAATGGCCCAGGGTGACTAACCTGGGACAGTGTCAGAGACAGGCAAGGATTTCATATCTTCTGAGTGGCCTCCATGAGCTGTGCAGCTTGTTTTCCAATGCTTCCAAATTTCAAGCAAAATACCGGGGCCCCAACAGCCTTTCTGGTGAGACAACTCAGATTTTTTTAATTGAGTACCACTCATCTTGTGCTCAGCATGGCTAAGGTTCCTACAGGGAAATAGAGTACAAGCAGGCAATTACAAAGTCCATGTCATAAGGGAGTGACTTAGCTACTTGACCACATTTCATGTAGCTCTGGGGAATGAGGACTGTCCATGATTTCATGCTTTAAAAAACCTGAAAGACACACACACACAAAAGTCATCAGGATTGCAATTTCATGTAGTTTACTTAAGCTAACAGAATATTCAGAATATTGGGAAAAGAGGAAAGGAGACATTTGTAATTATCTGCACTCTAGACACTCATGAAGAAAAGCAGGTTTCACTGAGGACCTCTGTCTTGGTTTGAAAGACAGGTGTCTGCCAAGGAAGGCAGGAGCCCCCCCTGGAATGGCAGATGCAACCCCCCT
>JAVJGG010000073.1:33025332-33050804 GCA_035590195.1 Aviceda cuculoides
GTGATCTCTCCTGTCCTTATCTCGACCCACAAGCCCTTTGTTATATTTTCTCTCCCCTGTCCAGCTGAGGAGGGGAGTGATAGAACAGCTTTGGTGGGCACCTGGCATCCAGCCAGGGCCAACCCACCACAATCATACAAGAATGTCACAACAGACATTTGTTTTTTTAAAATTTTACAGTGACAAAATTTTAGACTTAGTGCAGCAGTTTCTGCTTGGCCTGCAATACTTTCTAAGTCCCTAAAACTCTTTTAGGTTCACAGAGCTGGAGATCTGAATTCAACATCTACTTAAATAAAATACAGGAAAAAATAACAATAACAAAAATATTTAAATATACTTTGCATTTTGGGAAAAATATGTAATCCATACTAATGATTGAATCTTATTAAATAACGAAGTGACTTTTTTAAAGACTAAGTAAACATTTATATCATATGTATAACATTTAATCAACTTCAGCATATTACCACAGCAGCATCAAAGCTGTAATGATGAACTGTGAAGTTTTCTTTCTCTAAGCAATAGTTTCAATTACTTATACAGCCTAAGTGTTTTAGTACATCGATTGCTTTTTATTCCTTTTATATAATTTTCAGAAAGGATATTTTAATATATTTCAAAGTTAGCTTAGTGAACTAAGCACAATGCCTCTACTTAGCTAGGGTATGTGAGAATCTTCATCATGTGAGATGTTTTTCTCCTAAACCTAACCAGCTCTTTTCCATTCATACATCTTTTTCATACATCTTTATATAGACAGGATCTTTCTGAGGCTTTTAGGAGATATTAGTTTGATAATTTGAACCAAAATTAGTTTCCTCTCTTAATACAGTAACAAGGCACATGTGGAAGGAAGGAAAGGCTAGGGCTTTCATCCAGAGAGTGCTGCTACAAGAGAAATGCTCTTCTAAAAAAAATCCAGCCTTTAAAAATGTGTCAGATCTGGCATGCTGCAGTTCTGGTATGATAGAGCCCGATGAGCACTCCCCTGACCGACAGAATCCTTGAAAAATTACTACTCACTACACTCTTATGCTCAAAATTTTGTTATCACAGAATCACAGAATGGTTGAGGTTGGAAGAGACTGCTGGAGGTCATCTAGTCTAACCCCCCTGCTCAAGCAGGGACACCTAAAGGCAGTTGCCCAGGGCCCTGACCAGACAGTTTTTTAATATCTTCCAGTATGGAGACTCCACAACCTCTCTGGCACCTTGTGCCAGTTCTCAGTCACCCTTGCAGTGAAAAAGTGTTTCCTGATGTTCAGAGACAATCTCCTCTGTTTCAATTTGTGACCATTGCCTCTGGTCATGTCACTGGGCACCACTGAGAAGAGCCTGGCTACATCTTTTTTGCACTACCCTTTCAGGTGCGTATATACATTAACAACTTCCCCCTGTTGCATTAAAAGGTAAAGAAGTTGGCAGAAAATAAAGCCCCTTGCGTTCCAGCTTATCCTCAGATGTCAGAGGGGCTGGGGATGGCTAGGTTTAGTTTCTGAGTAATGTCCAATTCAGCGCCGTAAGTCCGGTCATGTTCAATATGCCGAACTATCACGATGATGGATGCACTTACAGCATACTGCATTCTCAGCTTAGCCCTGTTCAACGCTCAAGAATTACCAGACTTAGGGAGTTTGGTTGCATTAACGAACTATCACGACTAGGTTAATGAGCAGTGCGGTTTATTAAAGCAACAGTACAGGTTCTTTTGGATTGCTGGTGATAAATACACTGTCTGCAAGGCACATGCAAATAATAATACAGTTGACTACAAGCACACTAAATTCTGGAAAAAAAAATCTATAGAGATTTCTAAGCTTCCCAGGGAAGCACTCAGTATAACAGAGGGTTTGAATCTTATCCAAGTGGCGTCCCTATGGGTGGCAAAGAGAAGTTCAGCCCGTTGACTGATCCCAGAAGTCAGCGATATCCTCCCGCCTTCTCTATCATGGTATCTTCACAATAGTCCCCCTCTCTCTGGGCCTTTCTATCCTATTATTCCTGTTTAGGTGGAGCTTGAGTGACTCTAGTCATACATACCTTTACTTTGATTGGTATAAAGTTCTCGCTTTGCTTTTAAAGGTATATACTAGAAAAAATCTAGAGCACATGCTCAGAGGGGGTGGTCGCACCTTGGAGGTGGGTAACGTTTGGGTTGGAGGTGTGTTTTGGTATTGTAGTGATATTATGATGAGCAAAGTTCACCCAAAGGACATGATGTTATGTGTCAGTACCCCAGAACAGGGCACATGTGATACAAATCAGAAGTAGGGCAGTAGGTCAACAGAACTCCCATTATTTTACCTCCTTGCTTCAGTGGATTCAATGCAGGGACCCACCGTTCTCGCTCGTACCATTCCAGTTCCCTGTCCCTGTGGTGATATCACAGAGCCTGGCTGTGGCATCTCCACTCAGCTCCGTCCTCCGTGTTTCTTCTCAGAGTCAGCATACCACGCTCCCCTGGTGTTGCTAACATCTAAAGTTGCAGGTTATGTCGCTTAGGGAGTTATTATGGAACCGATTCTTTATGTGTCCACTGCATTCCACCCTGGAGGTTCCCCTTCCCTTGGAGGGGGGTGTCATATCACTAAGTCACCTCCAGCAATCATTCCACACACCCCTGAGATGCCTTCTTCTCTAGGCTAAACAGTCCCAGCTCTTTCAGCCTTTCCTTGCAGGTCCAGCCCATTAATCATCTTAGTGGCAGTCCCTTTGTCGGACTCTCTCCAGTATGTCTGTGTCTCTCTCTCGTACTGGGGAGCCCAGCACCCCAGGTGTGGCCTCACCAGTGCTGAGTAGGGGGGAAGGATCACCTCCTCTGACCTGATGGCAATGCTCCCTCTAACGCAGGCCAGGATACCATTAGCCTTCTCTGTGCCAAGTCTGTTAGAAAGGCTATTTCCTTGCCATTTCAAGTTAAGAATTTAAAAGAAGGCTATAGGGTAAGCTGCTATTTTCCCAGTGATTGCACTGCTTTATGATATGATATGATAATGTTAAATACATGAATTTAACATTATACAAGTTCCAGCTACAATCTCTCCATCTCCTCCTGCCCCCCCAGTTGTTTTTTATGTTAGTGGATTATCGTGAAAAGTAGTGAGCCTTAGTAAAGGCCCTGGTTTTCAAAAATCCTTTAGAGTAAATTCAGAGGATGTTTAGGAAATGTGTTTCTATTGTCTTCCCAAAAGATCTGCAGAACTATCTCTATGTAAAGCAATAGGGTTGTTACACAGCTTCCAGGAAACCTGCGATCTCTGTTACTATTTTTTAAATTAATTTTCAGAAAATTAACATATTTCTAGGAAAATTTACTAACAAACAAAGCCAAGGTAAAGGGTGAAAGTGACTTTTTGCATCTAGTGCATTAGGCTGAATGATAAGAACAACACATATTTTGTTGTGTTGGACTGATAATTGTATCATTTAAAAAAGTCCCTGCATCAAAATTAAATCACAGAACCATAATTGCTGGAGTATGGCCGAGAAACCTTTTGATGACCACAGAGTTAGACTTCATGCTTTCAATACTGGAAATCTTGAAACATTCATCTCTCATTTTGCAGATTCCAGACCAGCAAAGCAAAGCTACCTATTCAGTGAAGCATTAAGGAAAATGATCAAGTCAAACCATGTTCAACAAAGCACAGAAGCACATGTTTAACTGTCAAGGGGACATCAGCATATGCCAGAAAAATGCCTTGCTGAATATGGATGAACTGTTGTAGATTGGGTGACAGCTGTCCAGTGTAAAAAACTTTAAAGACCACATGTAAGTGAGCTCCCGTGATGTGATGAGCACATCCACATTTCAGTGGGAGATCAGGATACTCAGCAGAGTGGCAGTTCGGGTGCATGAAGCATATTTCTCCCAGAAAGGCAGGTATGTTTGACAACCTTCTCTACCTTCCACAGGTTTCCCAACCTGGTGGCTTTACAGCTCACAGGTGTGGCATGGTTTTCTACACCGTAGTAAGAAATGTGCAAATCATAACTCAGGAACAAAGTACTCATTTGCGCTGATGTTTATTTATATTTATTTCACAATCCTTTAGTGCTGAACAAAGATGCTTTTTGTTGCAGGACTTTTGCACTTTAACTCTCTATTAAAAGCTATTTTGTGTGTTTCGTAACATTCAGCTCTAAGAAACATGAATTCTTATAATTTCATCATTTCTCCATTGATACACAATACCTTTTGGTAACCCATGGTAACAGCCTTCCTTGTTTTAAGCAGCAAGTGTGGAGGACGTGGCAAATGGCTGCCTATTCAGTTTCGACCACCTAATGGAGCTTTTAGGGCTAGTCAACATTTTCATTTAAATTACACCAGGGTATTGTACATGCATGTCACACAGTGAGCTTTGCTGGAAAGCTGCAGGGATTCAATAAACCCTACATTACACAATCTGTCTCTGCAGACAATTTTAATACTGAGAGTCTAGGCTGCTTTTATGTTTGCCCTGTTTAGCTTGGGGTTTTACATACGTTAAACAAGACAGACAGCATGAGCCAAAATCATTCCTCCTACAACTCAATCTTAGTCAATCCATTTATTCCAAGGCTGAACTGGCTCACTGTGGTCAGTTGTGGGTTTTTTCTACAGAAAAGTATATATCTCAATCTTGGAAACATTTCTACATATGAAAGGGGAGCAAGCGAGACTAATTAAGCAACCCATTTACTTTAAAATCTTTCTTCACGCCTTCTGTTTCAGCCTTTAAAACTATATGATCTATATTTGACATAATTCATAAAAAATGGTTAAATATCAATGTCACTGTTTATGATGATGAAAGTTAAAATTTGAGAAATAGAGAAGCTAGAATTGCTAAGGTCTAGATGACATTGAACAGTTTCACTATAGAGAAGTAACTGTTCCTTCTCAGATGTACCTCCTACATTTTTAAATCAAAATGTGCTCCTACTGTCTTCAGTCAGTCATTCTGTCAGAATTCATTTTTAAATCTAGGCCGTCACCAAAACATGGGCCTTTTGCTGAACACATTGCAAAGGATGCAGAGGTCTTCCTCCTGTTACTTTCAACTCCAGAGATGAGAGCATGAGGAGGAGGGGAGTGTTCAGCCACAGAAGGAAGCCTGAAACTGGTTATCTTCAGCACAGAATGATTTTTTAGCTGCTCCCATTACTTTACAGTGCTGCAATCCTTGTGAGTCTGTTCCCGGAAAAAAAATGACATGCAGCAAATTTGTGCAGAACTCCAGTAGTCTGGGACAACTACAGCTGTACAAGTAATTCTTTAAAGTATTAGTTGCCCTTTTCAAGCCTTACTTCAAAAAATATTGTAATTTTATAGGTCTTGAAAAATTATTTGTCAGCTTGTGTTCAGATGTTAGCATTAATTCCTTTCCAATGGCTGCAGATCCAAGCTCAGCATAACCCCAGTAAAGGTTTACAGAGGCTTTAGGGTGGGATATAAGGAACTGCTTTATTCCAAGATGCATTTTGAGACCATTGCAAAGGAAGAACCAGAGCAAGCTTCATGGTTTGTTAAACACAAAATATCAGCTACACAATCTGATGTGTCCTTAAAGAAAACTTCTGTAGTGAGTCAACACTGCTTCCTTCTGATTTCAGAGTATTGGGGTTTTTGTGTTTGGTTTGTTGATTGGTTGGTTGGTTGTTGGTTTTGGGGGTTTTTTTTGTTTTTTTGTTTTTTGTTTTTTTTTAAATTAGGCAATATTCAGTAGTCTAATTGGTTATTTTTAGATCCAATTTATCCAGCTGCTAACTTCATTACATAAATTCTGGACCTAAGTAATTATTTGATATATAGCATTTGCTCTAATTACAGCGACACCCTGCTGAAATAAAATGTAAGGTCAAGTTTGATAGAATTTGTGTAGCATCAGTTCAACAACTTCTGTATGTGCTGCACTCCACTGCATAGTCTTACCTAGAGCACAATGACTTTACACTGCCACAGCTCTGAGGAATAATACAAAAGTTCATTGATTTCCTGCTATTCTTAATAAGCTTTAGAGAATTCAAAGCATCATAATTGTTCCAAAAGACCAGCCAAAGAATGCATTGTGTCACCAAGTCAATAACACTTGTGCATTACACACAGTGTAACAGCAAGCAGGAGAATAGACATTTACCCCCTCCCTGGTTGATACTAAAAGGAGATTTCAGAGACTGGTGGAAAAGTAACATTTTTTGTTTTGCTGAGCTGCAGAAAACAGGGACGTTTTACATATTAGTGTGCAGGAACTGTCTTTGAACACTTCTAGAAAGTTTCTCAACACCGAGCTTGCATCAGTGGTGTGCTATTTCCTTCTCTTTCTGAAAAACATGGGGATACTCTGTGCTGCTGCTTCACTCTTTAGCAGGAGTGCTTTCTTGTAACTATCCCTGAAGAAAGGCTTGCCAGCCCCAAGATGTTTTATCATCTGCCTGTTTTTCATTAGTAGCTTAGCAGATGGAACAGTTTACTTCTGTGATGCTAATATATACACATATACAAATTTTATAGATACTTTGAAACATTCTTTCGTTATTTACATGTTCCTCATCTATATGTGGAGAAAGAGAATGACAGAAGGAGTTTGCAATGTTTCACACTTTTTTCACTGATAATTTAGATAACAGTTCTGGGTTCTGGCACGTTTTCATAATACCACATATTAAGAAATCATTATACATTGCCTAGGCTGCAATAACAGTGTCTTTGTGCATTCTCAACCTATGGAAGGACTGAATTAATTTTCCTTGTTTAGTCTTAGAGTTACAATTAAAGTCGTGGTGCATTATCTTGCATGTGCTGTGGATAATGCATATATATGTATATGTAGCACTTTGCACTAGCAATTACTATAGCTCAGCTGATACACATGCACACGTTTCCTGTGATCCATTATCACATCCTGGATTGTTTCTTCTTTTCTCCAATTATAGGATCAGCATCTTAAATGAAAGCTTTCCCTAACCACCCGCCAGACAGTGCAGTCATGTAACATAGCTCCGTTCACTGAGATTTAGCCAGCAACAGAGACACAGCCAGAACTGGCACGTGGACAAAGGAAGGACATCTCTCACCATTCAGTTCAGTTCACCTGCTATCCTGAAGAACACACTCTCTAATTCAGAAATGTGAAGAACTCTCTTTAAAAGAAGCCCTTACTAGCACAGGTATTGTCAACACCATTGAAAAAATAATTTTATCAATTATTCCTTGCAGGACTTGAATCCCTTGATGTCAAAATTAAACCCTTTATGCAGCTATAGGCAGCATATCGCCTCCATGTAGTAAGGATAAACAAGCAATAGATCTCTTAGTTTCTCCCAAAGAGTTACAAGCTCCTGGCTGGTCCCCCAGCAGCCCATGTCCCCTGACAGCCAGCACTGCGCCAGCCACCCATCGGGGAGCTCAGGGCCACCACCAGCCACTTTCGGCCTTGGACACCCTGCTCTGCCCACTGACCTCGTCAATGCTCCTTATGTTTCTTCTACTTCTGTAGGGACATTTTTGAGAGCAGCAGTTCAACCTGGAGTAAAATACTCTGTAAACTGCTTCCAAGTTAAGCCAAGGTAATCCTTCACAGGATAATTCTAAAATATATTAAGTCACAATAAAGTCTTCATATTATATAGCACGAATCTGTGCTGTTGCCAAAAATTGGACAGTTTGTATATTAAAAAAATCTTAGTCTGATTCAGATACAAATTATGGCACTCCTATATTGATTCAGGGGTATTAAAAAGTTATTAAAAGTTTAGGAAAACTTTGATCAAGCTTGTGCTTGCTTCGTTAACATTTGTTTCGCTACCAAGGGAAAGAAAGGAGCTCTGTTGAATTACTGTGTAAGTAGAGTTTTATTGAATTGCCTGCCTCAGAATGTGCTGATTTTGGGGGGAGATTTTAACTGCACTATCTATTATGCCAAAGACAGAACCATTTAGAGTCTCATCCTCCATCTGTAAAAGAATTGTCTTCTCTTACATATTTATGATTTAACTGATGTGCTAGAGGAATTTTAATCCATAAAATAGGCATTATACATGACTCAGTATAAAGCTAACCTTCTTTCCAGCAAGGCAAGATAGGTTTTGCACTTACCAGAAATATTTAAATCTGTTAAAAATGAGCTATATTCATTCTAATAACTTTTCTTTTCCTGATCACAGTTTAGTTGTTCTTAGTTTTGTTTCATCTTCCTTAAAACTGTTAACATGTATGAGAGTCTTAAGACACACATTTTCAAAATTCTTGTTCTACCTGAAATAGATGTGAATGCTTTGAAACAGAAATAATGTGTTTTCAAGACCCCAACTTGTGGTTAAAAATCAATTCTAATTTAACCTGTTTGTATTCTCATTTGGCTAAAGCTATCTTACACCATTCTGGTATGAAAAACAAGCCTTTAGGCCATATAAAATAAATGAGAATCCAAGGCCACGTGTAAGTGCTTTGCTGAATCAAGCCTCAATTACTAGACCATTACTATAATATCATGATGCTGTATTACAAACCCGTCATAGTTGCTTCCAGACATCTGTGCTTAAATTCCAAACATTACAAGATCATATCTTTAAAAAGCGGTAAGAAATTAGCTTGTGTTTCAGCCATGTTAGTTTATATAAATTAATAATACAGTAATTGGATTATTTAAATAAATAAACCAAAAAGCAAACAAATAAGAACATTGTCCCTTTTAGCAGGTGATCTCAGATACTTGTTAGCACCTTCTGAAACTTTAGAAGAACGTGAAAGGCTGGATAGAGGCATTTCCACAGGTCACACAAACTTTATATTGTAAGCTCGGTCAAGTTCAATAATAGAGACTGGCCTCACGGAGAGAAACTGAGGGATTGTTCAGTACTTCTGTTACGCCATAAAGTGAGGAACACATTTAATTTTATAATTTTATGAAGTTGTGCACAATGGACTGGTGTAGGAATTTCTCCTCTTACATGGGAGGACATTTGCTGAAAATGGCAGAACAGAAGAAAGATATATGAGTGAATCACAAAGGATTTGGGGAACTAATACTATGCATCTGTGAAAAAGGCAAGTGAATATAGGAGACAAGGTGTTTCCATAAAGATCAAGACTTAATAATGTTATGGTAAGAAACTCTGTTAAGGCCCTTATAGAAAAATACTATCTACAGAAACAATAACTTCACACACTTACTTGTGTGTGTAAATGAGAGTACACAAATTTGTGTACATATACACACAGAGAACATTAGATATAAATGAAATATAGGATATTTCTCCATTTTTTGCTTTTTCCTGAGGCTTGCCATAGAAAAGAAAATGGAATACTTAGATAAAAGCAGAAATGAAAGCATTTCTGTGAAATATGTTGTCTTAAAATGAGTACTTCTAGAGTTTCTAGAGTCACATTCTATTTGTCTTTAATCTTAAAAAAATATATGTGTGAAATGTGTTTTTAATAAAGCTACTTTGTTTAAACTGATATTTATAAAATATATATTTTGGAATGGGTTTATTTTTGGCTGTCAATGTTATGTTGCACGATTTACATTATGATGAATGCACATAAGCACAACATGTCCATTTTGCAATTTTGCTCCTCAAAATGTGACTTTCTTCTATCTGCACTGTACTTGTACAAGTCTAATTATTGCAGGCCTGTCTCATAAGTCAAGCTTATTGCAGGAAGGCATGGGAAAGGAGGCTAGGGTTTTTCTGAAAAGACAAAAAGAAAACCCAAACCACCTCTGAAACCCTGAGCTGCTTTTTCTGCTCTTCTCCAGCACGGGGTCCAGTGACATCGGGGAAAGAAATGAGGGAATAAGAGGGGCATAAGACATTCTTCTTTTGGCCAAGAAGAACCATTGGATCACCTCAAGCTATCTTGCCTATATTCCAGGATGACCAGGGAGATTGTGCATGACTAAAAGGTTTCTTTATCATAATAAAATTAAACAAGAGAAAGAGATAGAGCTGTTGTCTACGAAAATGGGAGCTGTAACATTGTCTTGAAGGTAGTTATACAAAGTGATGGAGTCTCATTAGGCACATCCTACAGTATCTCCAACAGATTTACTTTAGCTAACATCTTTTTGATCAAAGATAGAGTCATTTCAAAATAATGTAATTTGATATAGATTCTACCTTTTAGAACTAGAAAAGACCTTTGATCATCTTTGTTTTGCCTTGCTTTAAACCCCAGAGGTTTCAGTTTAGGTTTCATTTTATGGTGGAAGTACAGCAAAGGGGACATACCTGTTTTTATATTGCTGCGTCAATAAAAGCAGGAAAGTATGATTTCTCTGATTAGAGTATAGCGTTCTGCTTCCATCAAAATCTCTGGGAGTTTGGGCATTGCATTTCAATGGAGAAGAATCAAGTCCCTAACAGACTGAGAGTAAAACACCTCTTTGTCAGGAATGCTTTATTTATTGTTCGCAGAAGCGTCATTATACAGGAGAGAGAATGGTGTGCTTTTTTCATTCCTTGCTTCCATCGGCACTTCTCGTTCTTGTGGGATTCTAGAAGTTAGAGCAAGAGCTCAAAGACAAAACAACGAAAGACCTGACTGGAAGTAAACACTGCATAGGGAAGTATTTCTCAATGTGAATAGTGTTGAAAGAATCAGTCCCAAAATATTCACTGAAGGAAATGTAAGATAAGAAAAGTAATGGCAAAACAAGCAAAGGTGCTGTAGGGAATGAGCTGACCTACGGCATGGGGAAAGTTATAAAACAAATTAGTAGATCTTCAGCTGCTGAAAATTAATGTAAGTCCTTATAAGTTGAGAGCTCATGAAGTAAATAAAAGGAAGCACAACGTTTTCATGCATGTAACCTAAATTCCAGGGAACCCACTGCACTTTAAAAATGCACTGCTTAAAAAAATGATGCCAGGCAACCTGCACTATTTGATATCCTCCACAAAATGACAGTAAGGCAGCAGTCTGAGGGTCAATATGGCAGACAGAGGGGAACCCTCTAAGGAAACAAGCAATGATGGGTTGGGGGAAAAGGGACTTTAAAGAGAGAGATTCTGAAATCATCTTCCCTCCACACTAGCTTCACGTCCATATAGCCTGCACTGCTTCACAATCCCAAGGCTCATTTGTTTTCCTGAGATAATCTTCCAGATATGAGTAGAGACCTGATTTTTCACGAGACTCAGTTCAGTGCATTTCATTTGAACCATACACATGGTCAGAATGACCCTTTATTTCATGCTGACCTTAGTTTGTAAAGGCAAAAGAACATCTCCCCCAAACTCCCCTTTTTGACAACCTCTTTATTTAAAAGAGGGGAAAAGCTATACCATCTCTCTTGGTGGAATAATACTAATGATAATGTGTAACTTTTGAAAAACTAATTAAACTCACCTTCAAATTACACCTATTTGGAACAGTTCTACTGCTGCTGTTGCTGACAGACATATTTCCTGCTTTTTGTTGGGACAGGGGGAGAAAAAGGAGAGTAATTCTTCAATGTTTAACAATAATTCGTAAACATGTTAAATTGCTTGTATTTTGTCTTCCTGTTTCATAATTCTTCCGCATTTGTATTCAAACACAAGTCTTCAATGTCTTACCAGGGTAAGATTTTGTCTTAAATATTAATAAGGGAAAAACACATATTCCGAAGGAAGTTGCTGGTAACTTTACATCACTTCTCATATAACAATATAATGAAACCATTTGTTAATAATATTAAAATGAGAGCAATCGAACCCAATGATGACTGAAAATGGCCTCAAGCAGAGCTCAAATATTGATTCGGTGAGAAGTTATATGCTCTTCATTATTACATCTTTCAACAGCAGCTGAAAACACTTACTGCTTTGGTAACTTAGCCAGGGCAGGATGAGCATGACCAAAAAACCCTGAAAAAAAATAAAACAAAAATACTGACTTGCTTCCTAGTAGTAATACAATTTAAATAAAAGATTTATCCTTTTACCATTTTATTGTATCTAGAATGTGTTCTTCTGACTAATAGAAAAAGAAGTCTAAATCAAAAGTTCTAATCTTTAAAGGTCTCTTTCCAAAAGCAAGCTTGGATTTCTCAGTTGATCTACATTACAACAAGCTTGGCGGAAGATCTGTTTGCACTGGCACAAGAACTAGTGGTATTTTTTGCTAACTTTTGTTTGAGCTATGTCGGAACAACTGGTTCCTTTCTGGTGCATCATTGTCAACACAAGACTTTTGAAGAAAGGTGATCCTGCTTTTATACTAAGAGAATTTTAAAGTGAAAACTGGACTACTGCACTGCAGTACACTGCAAGGTATGTGTGCATTTTTCACCCCAAAGGAGATGTGTGACTAAATGCAAGCAATCATTCAGAAGATAAGTAGAGTATAATAGATTCATAAATTAATGTTTTTCTTACAGGTTAGATTATGTCTGAGTAACAGTGTTTCTCGTCCTATTTGTGTGGTTGTTTCTTTTCTTGTTTTGTTTTGCTTTTTAAATGTCCAGCCTCTACTGAACTGTTGTAAAGTCTTGACTTGTATGAATCTCTCAGAGCAAGGAGTTGCACAAGAAACATTTAATGTGGAGTGAAGTAGAATTTATTTTTTTCATTAGTCTGTATTTCTCATATTTCTATTTCGATGCATCTTCTTTTCATTTATTGTTATAAGAAAAGATCACACCATTTCCAACTCTGTATTACCTGTACTATTGATTGCTTTGTATATCTTCATCTAAGTTCCCCTTACTAGTCTTCTGTGCAAAGCACGCAAGGCAGATCAAAGATTTTTTCTTTACATCAGCTTCTCCAAAGCACTCATGGGAAATTATTGTTGGTCATTTCCAACTGCAGTAATTTCTGCCACACTCTTAGGGATTCCTTTAGATTATAACATTGTTCACAAATTTTACAGAGACAGAAATGAGCAACCATATCTCCAAAACAGTTTCCATCAGTTCTTTAATTAAAACTAAAGTCTATACTCCTTTTGGTTTATTAAATAGTATTCATGTTTTAATATCTTCCTACAGCATTTCCACTCGGTAATTTTCTTGAGAAACCAAATAAAAACATGAACATAGAGGGGCTATTTACATACTGTGCATTAAATATTGAACACATTCTTATTTACTTTGTCAGTTTGATTAAACTGTGGCTGTCATCTGTCTGCTAGACAGAAAATCCTGGTATCCTAACTTGAAAAATACGCTCGTCATAAGTGGACAAATAGTGTTTCTCCTTAAATCATTTAAAGTCAGATTCTTACACAGCCCAGAGCTGATGGAGTGAATGTTTGCAATCATCTTCAGATGTCTGTTCTTTTTTGGGAAAGATGATGTTAAATGGAAAAAAACACAAAGTAGTTCTACATTCTGCTGAGGAAATAAAATTGATGGGCTCTCTGGCATGCTGTATCTAAAGAGTTGAAGAAATAGGGGAAGCAGCAGCAGACTGATTTCAAAATGTATGTTAAATACTAATTTGTGTCAGGATATTTTATCTCCTCCTTCTCCTGCTCCCCATAATCTTTTTTTCACAGCATGCTCACCCAGCAGAAGATAATAATTAAGCTCCAGTGCATTGTCTGTCACTGGCACACATTAGAAAATTATGAAATAAGGCTGAAGAATAGCCAAAATTAACTTTCAGAAACTCATTTTTTTCATTAGTTTTCTGTGAATTTAGGTCATTTAAAAGGTGACATTTTATTAAGGCTGGACAGAGAACAGTAATTCTTCTTTTAGAAAGGATTCAGAAGTTTTGAAATTTGTTTTCTTCCTAACTTGAAACAGATTTTTTTTTTCCTGTGAAAAGGAAATCTGAATATTTAAAATTATATTTTTTAAATCAGCCCATTCTGATAATTTGAAAATAAATCATTTGTGATACATTGAAAGAGAACCAGAGACCCTCAACAGAGAAGTTTATCAGCTTGTGTCTTCAGAACTTCTCAGACTGTAGTATTTTTAGCATAAGTGGCCTGTTCTGAGTGATAGATGTTAGGCAACCTGGGATTCCCAGCTGAGCCCAAGTTTTTCTGGAAAAATATCCCAATAATAAAATATGTAAATCCAGGGAGGAAAATAACAAAGTCTATTCGAGAAGTGAAATAGGCTTATTGGCTTGTTGATCATCTCCCAAAGGGGGTCTTGTCAACATTTCTTTTTCCCTTTCAGACTGGGAGTTTGGTGGGAAGCCCACAGCTGTCTGAGGAAGAGGAGCAGTGTCCTTCCTGCTAGGCTGTGGGCAAGCTAAAAGCTTCAGTACTACTTTTACTGGTGATTGGAGTGACTGGAGTGTCCCTAAGGTGCACCCCAGTTTCTAGTGCCTATAACATGTTCACAGCATTTGTTTCAAATTGTGGTTGAAATTCAGCAGTCTATAATGAATGTATTTCAACAAATTAAAATTTCAATGAAAAATGTAATTTTTTTCCATTCTCCTCTGCAAATTCTATCTTTTCTCCATCTTCTTGTACATTGTAATCCACAATAACACTGATTCCTTAAAAGTATGCTTACATATTTTTCATTGCATACCACATAAAAACGCAGTCAGCAAAGTCTTCACTCCTGAAATAGTTAATCCAACATCTGACCATCTCCATGTATGTATTTAAAACAGATCTGTAAGGAAGGAATCCACTTTTGGTTTCACAGACAACAAACTGAAGCACAAAAAATAACATGCTCGTACTCATGTAAATCTTACTGAAAATTAATTCTAACTAACCATGAATCTTAATTTTCTATTGCTTAACTAACAATCATCCGGGCTGTAAGTCATCCTCATTTTGTAATGTTTCAGAAATTACTAGGATTAAATTCAAGGGTGCTCAGAGCATTCAGAAACTCTGGGTTAGATTATCAAATAGCTTTTGGAGTTTTGGCATGGTTTCCCACTTCTGAACAAAGAAGAGAAATGGCTTTATATCACTTAAGGACATCATACAATATTCTGTAAAGTTATTTTGCAATCCCTCAATACCAGAAGGAAAGGTTGACATCAAAACAAAATTATTTTAAAATGAAACGGGCCTTTGAAAAGAAATGTTTGAACCATGGGAGTGACTTAGCTTTGTGGATGCTCCTCCTGGATTCCAGGACAAGACATTTACTTGATTTGGTGCTTAGTACTGGAGAAGACAGGGTGAAGATGGAGGGTGAGAGGTTTAGGCTGTCCTGGGGAAACACTATGCTTGTAGTATTTGCTAAAGAAACAGAATGTGCTGTAGGAACCTGAAATACAGTTTCCTCTTGAGTGTAGCAGTGGGTATTGACACCAGTTTGAGCTGTTATAATACCATGGTGTTAAAGATTTATCTGGGCCTTGATTTCAGTGTGTGAGCACAGAAGCGTCTTCTTTTGTTTCTCCTTTTCTCTTTGTAGCTCATTTGGAAGTATTATAGATAATCACCAAACAAGATGCCAAACTCTTAGCTCATTGTCTGTGTTCATTGTTCCATAATTATATATGAAAGCTAAACTCATGGTTAGAGACTGCTATACTCTGTTATCAGTGCAACAAAACACAGAAGGGAGATTTATAGCATGCATGGTGTTACAAATTACCTACACATGAAAGGAAGTAGAAATAGCTTACAGTGGCACTAGCTATTAAGCGTACAGCTATTCTTTCATAGCTGGATTCTCTTACAGGGCTATCCACCACAGTTCAAAGCTACCATCCACCAATGCATTAGTTACTTTCACATTTGTCATATGTTCATGCTCTTTTCTCTCTCCTGAGAAAAGTATGAGCAGTACATGTTTTGTTTCCATATTTTAATTGCCTTAGGGAAAGAATCTGCCATAGATACAAAAGCATTTGAATTCATCTTTCTCCAACTGTTCTTGGAAAAGAAACTATCGTGTTTATACAACACAGGACAGACTTGGCAACTGTTACGTGGATGGTGCCTTCCCACAGATCATACAGTGCCTCAATCTATTAATGACCTAAACTCCATGCAGCAATGCCCTTGGAAAACTTCTGTTGCTAGCAAATGTTGAATCAGAAACACTCCCAAAACAAATCTGGTGTAGATTGTCTTAATTATCTAAAGCTTCTAGGAGCTTGGGGATTTGCAATGAAGTATTTACAAAAGCCGAAAACCAAGAACTAACTTAAAAATAACACATCTTCTATCTGAGCAATGAACAAGTGTTGGTCATTCAAGTCTCCTGTATGAATGGCTAGCAAGGATATTAACTTAATATACATTACAGGCTGACGTAGAGTGATTTACTTTTTACCATATTCAATAGAAAGTCCCAGGATCAAATCCCGGTTCCCTGAAGTCGAGGAGAGTTCTTATATTTAATTTAATGTTCATGAGCTTTCTCTTTCAGTCTCTGCATCATTGCTCATAGCCTTTCATTCAATGCCTATGCCATTTCCATTGACCTTAGGAAAAGGACTTTTTCCATTTCCTCAATAAGCCAAAGTATGTACCAATATCACATAACTTCCCCAGTATCTATGCTGCATGTTTATGTTGTCTAAGTCTAGATGTATACTGTAACACATTGCCTCTCTCTATACAGCTGGTGACGCCTAGAGATCCAGCATGCTAAAACAAGTTGGAGCTCCATTTTATGCACAACATGGACAGAGAGCAGGACATCTTCCCAGCTAAAAGGAGTGCCATGAATGGGGATCATAACTGGCACAGAGAAGGTAGATAAGGAATTATATTTCCCTTATTTCTAGTATAATGAGAAGCAGTATAATGACAAACAGAAGACAAGAATCATTCATGTATCCATATGGGATGTGCAACTGAAAGAAGGATCTCTCAGTTAAGCAGGTACCCACCAGCTGATGTGATACAATCAGGTTGCTTTTTTTTTTTTTTCCTTGTGAGACCACTACAATTGCCATACTTTCAGACGTGTAATCTGTGTCTCAATACCTACCTTCCCTCAAAAGTATTAGTCCCTGATAATAAGTAAATAAAATCCTGCAAGATCAGGTTATCGTGCTCTCATAACCCCTATCAAATTCTGGGTAAATAGCTCCAATAGCTGGAAAAAAGAAAGTTAATTTTATGGAATCAGAGGCAAGGAAATTATTAAGGAGAGGTATTTGGAATAAACTTTCCATTGTAATGCTTCATTCCACAATCTACGCTTAAATAAAACCATGGGGCACAGATGCAGGTTAACCTACAGGAAAATAATAATAACTGGTGTTTTGGGGAATGTTGTGTTGGGCCTGTTGGACTGCTTGGGGGTTTCCTGTATTGTGGAGGGGACTAAGACGGTGGTTATCTTTCTATCTGGACCATGTTTCACGGAACAAAAAGAGGGTTTTGGAAAATGTGCATTTTCTGAATTGGCCTCTATCATGCACTTTAATTCCCACTGTATATCTCTAACAGTCATGCCCTATCTTTGTGAATGACAAAGGCCATTAGTCGAACAACCATAACAATCCATTACCATAATTAAGGAGACTATTTAATATGTCAAAGTCTCCATTTTCTAATAGATCTAATTAACATAGTATTTTGCATTCCTTGAAAATTCACAGTATTCCTCCAGCACGAGGTAGCTGACCTGACCAAAATATGGGGAAGGATTTCCTGATGTTAATTTTTGAATAGTCACAAAAGCAACCTTAATAACTTGTTCCATCCCTCACTGCCCATCGATTAGTACTGCTTTATCTCCTCTGTTTTTTGCCATCTTCTTTTGGAACAATGGGGAAGTAAGAAGTCAGTAGGATCCACTAGGATCCTACTGTCCACTAGGATTTGTATGTTTTATGGATATCTATCGCAATTCTCCTTCTCCTAAACAGCAAGTGGCACAGTCCTAACCTGATCATTATGAATTTTTCATATGTAAGATATCATAATGTGTCCAAGTGCAAGGTCCTGCCCAGGGGTCAGGACAACCACTGGTATCAATACAAGCTGGGGGTAAAGGGACTGAGAGCATCCCTGCAGAGAAGGACTTGGGGGTACTGGTGGATAAAAAGCTGGACATGACCTGGCAATGTGCACTCACAGCCCAGAAAGCCAACCGTATCCTGGGCTGCATCAAAAGCAGTTCAAGGGAGGTGATTCTGCCCCCTTGCTCTGCTCTCATGAGACCCCAGCTGCAGTACCATGTTCAGCTCTGGGTTCCCCAACATAAGGACACAGACCTGTTGGAGCAGGTCCAGAGGAGGGCTGCAACAAGGATCAGTAGGATGGAACACCTCTCCTATGAAAAAAGGCTGAGAGAGTCGGGGTTGTTAAGCCTGGAGAAGAGAAGGCTCCAGGGAGACCTGACTGTGGCCTTTCAATACTTACAGGGGGCTTATAAGAAAGATTGGGACAAGCTTTTTAGCTGGGCCTGTTGCAATAGGACAAGGGGTAATGGTGTTAAAAGAAGATAGATTTAGACTAGATGTAAGGAAGAAATTCTTTACAATGAGAGTGGTGAAACACTGGAACAGGTTGCTCAGAGAGGCTGTAGATGCCCTATCCCTGGATATATTCAAGGTCAGACTGGTTGGTACTCTCAGCAACTTGATCTAGTTGAAGATATCCCTGCTTATTGCAAGGGGAGGTTGGACTATACGACCTGTAAAGGTCCCTTCTAACCCAAACTGTTCTATGTTTCTGTGATAATGAGGTAGCAGTTTATCATATTCCTTTGACACATGCACCCATCCCTCACTCATCATGAAGGTCCTTCATAAACCTCCTGCTCCTATAGTCAGGATTCAACTTCTGCCTTGGATACTTGTGAATACTTATACAAACAAATATATATGTGTTATGTTTGTGTGGTTTATGGTACAGCTGAGGTTGAAGGGAGCTTAAAAACAGACACCAGAAAAAATCTTTAGGTTTGAAAAATCTAAAGTCAGTATATGTTTATTTATTTTAAACAAATGTGTTACTTTAAGCAATCTCCTGGTTTTGACATTGAAGTACATTAAGTGAAGTATATTGAACTCTCTGAATATGTCTGCACTGGTCTCCTCTTGAAGTGGAACCAGAACACTTACGAAATCATTTGTACTACCAAAAAGCCTGGCCAGCACCTGCCTCACTCCTTTGTCCAAACACCTGACTATATCTTTATTTCACAACTCTCTGAGCTGATGCTTATCGGCAAATTGAAGGTGTTTATAATAAAAAACTCTTTGCATTTCTATAGTGCTGCCCATCTGGTGATCTCAAAATGCAGCAAAACATTAATTAAGCCTCAGAAGTTGTTGGAGGATAATGAAGCTAAATATATTTCCTTAGTAATGAATGTTTTCTTTATTTCACACTCAGATGTGGATGGGTCCACTTTAGCTAATATTTCAGACAGTTTTTTCCTGCATTCCATTCTTAGATATACTCTTTTTGGTCTATATAAATGCATCAGTTAGCATGTAGCTGCAGAAGACAAACATAAACAGCAGAGGGAAAGTCTTTTTTCTTTCTTACAGAAAGGGGACTTCCCAACCACCTCTTTCACAGCCCCAGTTTTATTGGCTCCATCTAAGTCCTTATACATTTTCTATATTGGTTAGAAACATGCCTGCCCTTCATCTTTGGTATCTATTGAAAGAAAAAAATTTAGTCACAGCACTGAAGAAGAAAACGAGAAAGTAATAATCCTTACGCAAGCCAGTCCAGGCCACATTTCACCCAGAAGGTTTATGCCAGGTGCTGTCTATTCAAAGCAAAGTCTCATGCGCATGTAAGTCTGCAGTCTGTAAAAAGTCAAACTCTCTTTTCTTTGAAACTGAATTTGTAGCTATTTGGAAATATTACTTAAATTACTTAGAAATGTTTATGAAATGATACACTGACTGTAAAAGCATGATTAAGTAAGGGCTGATAGGGAGCTCCCAGCAAAAGACATAGTTCAAATGTCCAATCCAAAGGGGAGGAAACAAGATCAAAATGGCTGGAATTGTTCAGCTCCCCAACAAACATAGGCCCTGTCCAGAAAACAGGGTCTTCTCAAGAGCAGGACTCTAAATATTTGCACCCATGTGGTAGGTATCAACCACTTCCTAGTTTCATACCTAGTTTTGGGGAAGCTCGTTTTGTTTTGTTTTTCTTCTGTAAACATAAGCCAAGTTTTCTCAACCTGAGCCAAAAATGTGCCTGAAAGTCTGCACTGGCACTCTTACAAAAGGCTCTTGAAAGGACATCAGCAAAATATTTAGCAATATCAGAGATCTTCAGGTCACCTCTACTATGTCAATTTATGCCAATTCACCAAGAAACGCTGCACATAACAGTGTCTGTTTGCTCTGCTCAGAGGCAGTTAGGAGATAAGACATTGGCTGGGATACTGAAGGTGATCCTTGGGCTGATTGACAGAGATCACACAGGCTTAGTTCAGGGACTCCAGCCAGCTTTAAGTGACAGAAATGCTCTCAACATTATCCACTCAACACAGTCCTTTAAAGGACTGTAATTGTTTTGCTCTATAGACAATAGGAGAACTTATGTCTAAAGCTGTGTGGGTCTTCCTATCGTCTGTGATGAAAATACTGGGATTTTGAACATAAGCAACAAAAATTAATTCAGTTTTTTGAAAGGTAAGTCTAAAATGCTGGATGACAATGGAATCAGATCCTAATAGAACAACAAAAGCAGCTAACTTTTGGTCTCAACTGTTCTGTTTAAATAAGGATCATTGGTAGGGCAATGTTTAAAATTTAGAACATAGAGAAATAAAAGCAGGGGTATTTCACTGGCATATATTAGGGAAGAGAACAGATTAAAACAGTTGTTTATAACTTCTGTTTTTATATGCTTGAGGGAGAATTCAGGCTGAAAATGATTCGGGAAGGAGGAAAAACAGAAACTTGTTATGGGGAGAAGTTACACATTACCAGTACTAGGAGGCCAAGGGAGACTGTGGTAATTCTGAAGATATTAAAGTTTAAAGGCAATCTTTTTGCAAGCCTCACTTCTTATGTGTAGATAAAGTGAATGCTGAGCTGCCCCATTCACTTATTAGTTTGTCTTGCTTTAGAATTTTATTTTTTTTACTGTGATGGACATAAGGGCTTAATTTGTCTACAAGAAAGGCAAACAGGAGGATGGCACATATTTTTGAAGCAGATAGTAAACATGATCTGAGAAAAGATAGGGTTGTGGTATGTAAGTATCAGTGCCACATCAGTGGAAATCTTGCTGTGTACACACAGGTATCTGCTTCACAGATCACACAGGATCTCTTGTCAATGCCTGTATGTGATGATACAATGTGCGTCTGTGATGTGCTTCATAGCTTTGTAAGTCCCTCGGATGTGTAATGACAATTCGCCCTTGAGATCTTGGCTTGGATGAGTCATTCAGCTCTTTCTCTTCATTTGCATGTACAGAACAAGGTACGTTCTTTCTCCATGTCCATTGCCCTCTGGATTTGCTCTGTAAATGTGAGTAATGCACACTGACAATGTTCTTTATGCCTTTACCTAAAGCCTATGCTCAGCATATCAGAGCTCACTGCAGGGAAGAGAGAAGACCTTGTATTTGCATCTCTCCACTGAGTCACAGATTTGCTTCTTCCTATGGGTGCTTATCTCTTTTCTTCTCCTTCACACAAACCTGATGCCTGGTCTCTTTTCCAGTAAGCCTTCCATAATTCACCACAGCTTTTCCATGTATGTCCTAGACTGGTGGAACAGGGCCCTGTTGCTCCCTCATGTTCCTGGGCACGCAGTACAAATAAGCTCTGATGAGGTGTCTGAACTGGACCTGGATCATCCTCTGAGCTCCTCCTTCAAGCAGGAAACTGGACCAGGCATGTGTCCTGCTGGCCTGTGGGAAAGCAGAGGGAACATCTTCCCCCAAAATTCAGTGCACCACCTGTGTGAGAAGAGCAGAGATAAACCTCAGTGAGGAGGAAATTTCCACCAGCAATGACAGAGGTGTGAGATATGTCAGTGTTTACCCAGACTAACAGCAAAGAATATCAACTTTGGAGATCATTTTCAGGTTTAGTTGTTTGGTTTTTTTTTTAAGGAATGACTGATAGGAAAGAGGGATGAGACAGACAGACTTGTAAATTACAAACGTGTTACTAGATTACACTCTAACTTAAAGCATAGTATAGGTATTGCAGAGAAGCAGCCTGATGGAGGAGAGGGAGAGGAAAAAAAGTCCTTTCTTTGAACTGGTGATAGTTTAACAGCAGGTTGAATTTTCAAGAAAACTTCTGTGAAGAATGGCTTGAAACTGCCCTTTCCTTGTGATGGAAGCAGATATTCTCTATGAGCTAGAGTGGACTATTTGCCATGCTAAATCCTCTGGAGGTCATCATTGCTCCTTCCCATATTTGCAGTGTCACATTAAAGATCATGGATAACTGGAATTCATGGGCAATGTACAGGGTTCTGGAATTATCAAGTGAACAATTTTAGTATACAGGAGTAATTTTACAAATACCTCAGATTTGCTTTGTAAAAAATCTTGTCAGGATATTATTTTTCTTTTAATTTCTCTATGTAAAGGCAAACACTGAGATGCAATATTACCATTCCATGAGTCAGAACACACAAAAAGGCTTAAAAAGGAAAACGATACAATCTGTTTAGAGATTTCTGCCCTTGCTGCTGAATCCTCCATGATAAGCAAAAAAATATGATAATCAGAAGACTGATGACTATCACCTACTGATAGCAAAGTTACTTTAGCCCACTAAAGGAGATTTTACTAGGAGATTCGACTGAGCTTAGAGTATGCTCATTTGTGTGAAAAGCTTCCTTTTGGTGCACAGCCCTCCCATGCATTTCTCTGCAATCCTGTACTTTCATAGTAATGAATGCTGGCTCGGGAGAGCTGCCCCAGTGAATATTACACTATTCTCTTTCTAGGGCAGGGATACACAATCCCAGGGATTATGTATATAAAAAATTAATCTAGACTAGGACAATACACAGTAATAAAGGAGGAAAGGGCAGAAGAAAGTCAATCCACAGAGCAAAGGATGAAGGAAGGAAGGATATTTCGAGGTCCCATCTCGTTCTGTTCCTTTTCTTTCCCATTCCTGCATGTGAAACTCCTCTGTAGTTCTTGAGTTTGAATAATTTGTACCTCAGAAAATGAATTATGAGATTTTTAGAAAACATTCCAAACTTTTATCATGAACTCTTCATCTCTTTTACAATTTTCTGTTTACTTGTCTTAAGTAGTAAACCATCAGATCAAATTAATCCAATATTTATTTTAAAATTCCCTTATTCCCACATTAATCTGTGGTAATTGATGCCTCTTTCATTAAACTATGTGTTTCCATATGCATGGAGTTCAAATTTGTTGTGTAGCTGGTTTAATGTCCACAAAATAGACAACGGCTCTGTTCATTTTAAATCAAGGTTCAAACATCTGTTGAAGGAATCCACAAAGGGAATTAAATGCAAATTCGGGGGGGGGGGTGTTCACTCTAGGAAAAATGGATAAATGTTTCAATTTCTGCTACACATCAGGTCAGAAAACACCTGCCTTTACTTTATACGTTACATTGCTAGAGGTCAATGCTAACCAGGCAGGAATAAGATATAAAGAAGCCGCTCTGTTTTCTGATGAAAGTTCACCACTTGATTATTGCTGAAATACCTTAGAATTTGTAATTACTATCCTTTTCATTTCTACCTCACAGGGAAGTTCACACACTCTTTAAGTGTTTCCCTTTTGTTCTAGGATCATTTCAGAAGTGCACATGAGTTGGCATCATCATATTGTCTAATTGCTGCAACTAATTTTTCCAGTCTGTTTGTGCCTTCTTGTCAAGAAGACAAGCTGTTTTATTTCTTTCCTCTTTGAGGATATCGTAACATGAGGAGAAAAACACCAGGCATAATGAGACGGAATTATGTTATAAATCCTCAGAGGGAAATATATTTTCTCAAAATTCTTGGCACAGAACTTTATAGAATGACCTAGTTGGTAAATGGCAAGAGACAAAAAGTTAAGTAGCATAGTATAAACAAAATCCTACCCTAGGGAACAGTAAACTGAAAAAACCCCTTGCACTGATCGCTTAGGCATTATCCTTTTCACAATATTTCTCATGTCTTTCATGCAGATATCTTTAAATTATGGAAAGCCTGATTTCATTTTCCAATGTCCAGTATAAGATTACAGTACATTATCTCTTTTTTGGCTTATTTCATGTTTGCATACTCCCCAACACAGGACAGTCCTGATCTAGAACCAGCCTGCCCAAAATATATTTTTAAAAAAAGCATAGTAGTAATAAAAGGTCTGATACAGTCTAAAAAAATGTACTTTTCAGTAAGTAATTTAAATACCTCTAGTCATATAGCTGTATCCCAAATAATGATGGTATTTTCATTATACCTATTGCCACAAATTTATTGCTGAATTGCAATTTGACTTCTGTAATGAGACTGTGCATAAAATGATCTCCCATGAACATTCTGCAGGCTGCTGGAAATGCATTTTTAAAATGTCTTTTAAAATAAAAGTGTATTTGGGTTAATTATTCTGTAGGCAATAGACCAGTGGGGGAAGTGCAGACATTTCCGATATTTCTCTTTTAAATACCTTTTTAATACGAAAAAAATCAGGGCTTCACTTTCCAATATCTGTAAAAGTCAGTTAGGAAATCAATGTAAAAGTGGATGATAGAGGGAAGAAAATAAAGGCTATTTACTTACGTGAAACACTCAGAAAAAGCTCAGAGAGGTAGCTTGTCCAATATTCTTTCTGGAGGTCCCCATTCTGCTCCAAACAAATGCAGTGGAAAAACTAATGATTTGAAGAACATGAGGGCATAACAACAAATTAAAAAAACAAAAACCTTTGTGGATGAGACGGACAACAAGAAAAACAGACTTCCAAAGATCCAAAAGACATTGAGGCATACCTCTTCCAGTGACTTTGAGTGAGAATTTTGTACATAGCTACCCTTGAAATTTTGGAAATCTATGGTGTAGAAAGTATTTGATGACTGCAGACAACATTTACTGTCCCTGATGTCTGTTTTACTTACACTTTTAATCATGCCAGCAGGCATACACTGAATGTACAGGATGAGTCTTCTGAACGTAACTGCTCCGTCCTGTCTGAGTCTAGGAGCTATTCATCACTCAGTGATCAGGAGGCATTGCTTTCACCCACCCTACCTGATGATCCAGTAGTCTTTATGGTACAGGTACAAGTGGTTCTTGACCATAACACTAAACACACATCAAATGTCTCTGATTTACACTAGAGGAGGATCTGTCTGTTAGTTTCTGTTTTAACTGGAACCTTCATATCTAAAGTTCAAGAGCAAATTTCAGTCCATATATAAGTTTAACTTTTTATCTTTCATGTACATGTTTGTAAATGTATTAAGTGTACTTATGTCAGTTATCTCCGAGTCCTTCTCCGAGGAGGACCTCGGCTGGACCAAGGGGCCTGGGGAGGATATTGACCTTGACAAGATTACAGTGTTCGCTTGAGAGAACAAGAAACAATGACAAGCATGCCTGAGAAACTAAGTTAAGGAATGTGTTGACCAGTTTGCAGGTGTGAGGATGAGAAGCATGCCTGGGAAACTAAGTTTAAGGAATGT
>JAVJGG010000073.1:33057363-33073725 GCA_035590195.1 Aviceda cuculoides
AAAAGAAAAGAAAAGAAAAGAAAAGAAAAGAAAAGAAAAGAAAAGAAAAGAAAAGAAAAGAAAAGAAAAGAAAAGGAGAAAAATCTCTCTGGTATGGTGGACAATGATTTAAAAATAGGGCCTGTGTTTATAAGCATGTCTGTAAGTGTGATAAATATTCATTATACCTTTGTGACAGCATTTTGAAAGTTTGAATAAACCAGAAAGGTTTATTTGACCCAAAATGTTATTTAAAACTGAGGAAAGCTGTTACTGACACTGCTGAATCCAACAAATGGCTATGGTCCAAAAATGAGGTAAGAACTGTAATGTACTAAGTATTTCATTTAAATATATTCAGAATTATAGTTTGTTTTCTCACTGGAAACACTTTGTTGCAAGATTTTCCTGGGTTTAATTTTAAAATTTGTGTTCTAGATAATTGACCTTCAGTTGTTTTCCAGTTTTCATTTGCTGAGACAGGTAAAACTGGGTTTTTTGATCAATTTGTTTTTCAGTTCGGACAGTGAATTTAAACTTTAGAAATTTTCACAGCGCTAGCTAAATAGTGGTTAAATTTATAAATAATGTATCCAAGTTTCTCTGTGTGGCAAGAGTAATTGGGAACTGGAAACTATTCTGTATTTGTCAAAATGCTTTCTTGATGTAGTTCACAGGAAGCTAATTCACCTTCTGCACTGAACAGGTGGCTCCCATCAATTTTTGGGGAACCTGTCGTGTAAGGATTGTGTGCAATGATTTCAGTTGCAGTTGTTTGTATTGTACCACTAAAGCATAAGGCCATGGAGCCGTAAAATCCATGTCCTGCAGGACAGAATTATCTACATTGCAGGAACTTTTTGTAACTTGGAGGAATGCACTCTGAAGAGACGAAGGTGGGTTTTTAAGTCCAGAGCTCTGTATTTGTAGGTTAGCTTTAGATAATTAGGCTCCATGACGTTTCTAATTTTCAAACTGAGCAAATACCTGTTTAAATCTGATGGTAACATTAAAGCACAGGTTAGAGTTTTCTTATACTGAAATAATATAGTCTTCACAAATTAAGTCTTAGTATCATACAATTAAAAGCAAATCATAATAATCTAAAATGCTCTCCTATTCAATGAGTCTTTAAAGTGATTACAGGTTTCTTAGACAATACATTGACCATGCCCACTGCATGACACTAACATATTAGCCAAAGAACATTTATTATAGCTTTTTACAAACCCGTGCAACTTTGATTTAAAGTCATGCATTCTAATATGTTTTGACAAGTAAATTGCTTGCCTTTTTTCCTTGATAGCCAACCATATAAATAATGCATGCATAGTAATAGCTAGAGCAATAATGTAAAAGTCAAGTAAGGAGACACATACAGCATGTTAATGATAAAGGTGCACTACTCATTTCGAACAGGAAGAAAAATTAAACAACTGTAAAATATATGAAGGAGAAGAGCCCATTCTTTAAAAAACAGTTTTTAAATGACTATGGTAACTGCCAAAGAACAATGGCAGGATATTTATTAAAGCCTGTCATAAACAAAGACATTTTTGGCATCCTGAAATTCTTTCTCTTCTCGAGTGAGAACTGACTCAGTATACGGAAGCTGAAGAATGAGATGTAGCAAATTCTAGGTCTGGAATGATCCTCTCTGATTGCTTAGTTGGACCGTTTGCATTACAACCATAGCACTTCACTGAGTATCTTCTTCATAGGAAGCTCCATGGCTTGACTAGGCATGGAGTCCAACAGGAAGGCCTCTGGTCAATGTCTGAAGACCTCAAAAGAATGAGGGATCAATAATTTGCCAAAACAGGGGCTTATTGGACCAAATAAGTTGGGTAGCCAAATCACTGCTAATATTGAGAACTAGATGAGAATAAAACTTTTTCATATACAAAATTTTTATCTTTGTGATCTGTCATCCTTCTTTATAAGTAACCTTTTACATTTTGAACCAGGGGAATGAAATATTACAAGTCTTTCAGAAGAGCTTATACGTTTTCTGACATACTCCTTTTTTCCATACCTTAGGGTCTAGCCACAGAGTCATTGCAATTTATTTAGACTTTAATGGCTGCTACAATCAATTTAGACAAGCACTGCCAATTCAGCTCTTTTCTTCTAGCTACAAATAGTTGCAAACCTGCCCCGATTCTTTTGTAGCTGTTACTCACAAGATGTTCACTGAGTAATACTGTCAAATTCTGAAATAGTTCCTTTGGACTGATCATGTTCCTGGCTAGAAACAGCATTACACTGTTACTTCCTGAGAGCTATGGCACTTGCTGACAAATGATAGAAAATATTATATACTGTCATAGGCATTTAGAAGATTTTCTCCCTGTTAAGGCTTTCAAATTTTTCTTAACCTGTTGAAACATAATTTGGTGAACATTTGCATGCTTTTCACAGGATACTGATATGTTTCAGTGTGACATTCCTGAAACCTAACCAAAACAGAGAATATCCCAGTTTAAGATACTGTATAGGTGTTCAAGTGGATTGCTGTACCTAAACCTTCTGTTCTTTCTGATAGACATGGATCCCATTTCGGACAATAGTTCTTAGAAAAATGCAACCAACTCCAACTGGAATTCCTTATCCTGAATACAGCTGGGCTATACTAGAGTAAAATCAACAGGGAGTTAAAGATGCCACATTTCTCGGTTATCAGAAACAAAAGCATTAAAGCAACTCAGCCAATGGTTCCTAGTTTTACAGTTTGCTTTGTCTTATTTGATCCATTTGTAATAATTCAGTTGCTATCAGACAGTATTCCAGCCATGGGAATCCAATTCACTTTGGAAAGGTACATTTTCTGTATGCTTTTCAAAAATATTTGATATTTTTTCTTAATCTCGGGGAACACTTGGACTAAATCATGCATATAAAAATAACATCCTATCATTCACACTGTAAGGTGTGTTTTTTATGATATGAATTTTGGTGTCAATTTGTTCTATAATTGGTTCTTTTTAATAAAGGAATATAAAGAAAAGTGGTTTAAAATGCAATTATTATTCAAATAACACCACAGATGCAGAGACATCATCTTTTGTTTTGTATTTTCAGTAGCTGCCAGCATTCATTTCTGATCAGTTTATCAGCATGTAATTTAAATGCTCATATCTTCCCAGACGAACTGTATGATTAGCCACTTAAATACCCTCATTTTGTTCTTTTAAACAATTGCTATAAAGAGCAACTCTTTGCTATATCAGCACATGATTTGAACATGAATTATGCAATATGTGTGCTGCAGTTATAAACAATTGGAAAGAACTGATAAGAATGTTCAAAATATATATTTTTATTGAAAAAATGTTGAAACACACCTATAGCATGTTAGTCATAATAATGCTTTTTTAGCAGAAAGAATGTCTGTGCATTGCAAGGAGTCCTTCCCTCTGTCCATTCCTCCCTCCAATGGACAAGGAGCAGGATGGAAGGAAGTTCAAAAAGGCTGTTACCTGGAATAACCATGCATGGACCTAAGCTATGGTACCAAAGTGAAAGAACACAAGACTATGCGACTGTTCTCAGAAGAATTTAAATATCAGAGTTTTATAAATATTGCAAATATGCTTTCTGAAAGTATTTGCTACCTTCTGTCAACCTTTAAATGTAGGAGGGCTTGCGTGTTTTCATACTTTCCTTTTCTAGGTCCTCCTGAAAAGTTCATTTTAACATTGTCAAGTCTGCAAGTATTTTCAGTTAATATTTGTGTTATTAGACTATCTTGTAACCTATGTCTACAGCAGCATTTTTCCCACCCTAAATTTTTGACTGTTGCTAACTTTAGAATTAATGGAATTAATTAGACAGTGGACTTCATTGTTGTCATGTTGTGGCCACATCAGGGGGCCATTTGTACTCTAATCACTACATCGTCTAACATGCAAAAACCATTTTTTCTTGATACATTTAACAGTAAATTTCATCATGCAGTTATCCCAGCTTAACAAGATTTCTATTTTGGATAACAGTGAAAGCATATGAGCTCATAACACATTGACTTTAAATTATTAAGATTTTCTTTTCATCTAGCACTAAGATTTTCTACATATTTTTATGAATGAGAACATATTTTCGCAATGGAGGCAAAATTTGCACATTCCCTATTTGACAGAAGTATGCCTGAACAAAATGGGGAGTTTCACAAGGGAGTTTATTGGTCTCTACTCAAAAACTTGTAGCTTGACAAGTTGAAAATGTTGGGGGTTTTTTTGCAGGGGTCTCTTGACTAGTGACGGCAGAAGCCAACGCTGCTGGAAACTTTTTGTCTTTTTAAATTAAGTTAAAATTAAAATGACAAATGGAAGCTCAAAGATTTTCAACATAGTGGAGACATTTCAAATTTTGCGATGTGGCTCCTGAGCTCCCAAAGGCAAAATAATTTTAGACAATATTCCTAAAAATAGGAGACCTAGCAGTGAGAAAAGAAGCAGGTGCTGAATTCTCTTAGGACTGTGGACCGCAGTTGGATCAGAGGCTACTGAGAATCACTCGGGCATTAGCAGGATTGGTCTCTGAACCAATGGAGAAGTTTGGATTTTAGAGGAATCAAAGCACCCATTGGCCAAACCTGCTTTCTGTCGATGCTGAATAACCAAAAAAATGTTTGTTTTCTTGCCACTAGTCAAAGTGTAGCTGAGATCAACTGAATTGTATTTAAATGATGCTTCTGATAACATTTATTTAACATTCTAAAGGTCTGAGAACATATGTGAAACCAATTGGCCAGAAAATGAAAATTGCAGCATGACCAAAAGGTTTTATTGCGATTACAAACCAGTGAATGCAAAATGCTCTTCATAAAATAGCAAAGCCCTTAGGAGGTGTTTAAGAAGCCTCCTGTTACTTGGCAAATTGGGGGGGGGAAGAACAAAAGAAAGAAAAAACTGAACAGGCATAAGAGGAACAAAATTTCCATATCAATCTGCTGAACCAGTGGAGGGGATGGAAAACCTCAGGAGATCAAACTGAGCTTACTGTACCAGGGAAGAGAAAAACAGAGTACATTTTGGGTAACATCTGTGGAGGAAGAAAAATAATGTGGAAAAGCATCTTTTCTTACAGAATGCACAGAGTCCACTGAGACATAGACATTGTCACACCCATGGTGCCTGTGCTTTAGCAATGTGCGGAAACTGTGCTAGTTGTGTTAGGCTGAGCCTGTTCAGAACCTAAAATTGTTACAGAAGTGTGTCACTGCATCTAAGTTGATTAATCCTGCTAGATTACTTTATGCTCAAATTACTTTCTCAATACAGTATTATGTTGTTGTTTTTCTGAGAATTTCTCATTACATGCCACAAAAAAACTTTTAACTTTATTGAATTTGACACGTTACAGTTTTCATTTCCATGAAGTCTTCCAGCATAAGGGATTGAGTAGTGGTTTAGGATTGTGGCTGAGACACAGCTCTGAAAAAAGCAGCCTTACGAAATTCACAGCTGATTCTAGGTTGCAAAGCAAACATAAATGAAAGTAAATGTGTGGACAGTTTGGCCTTGTCTTGGAAGAAAGGTAGTGTATTTTCAGTGTCCATTTTGAGCAGGCAGCAAATCCTTAAAAATACTGCATCTGGGAAGTCCATTCCGATAGCGATAGCAATAGCATGGCTTCATTTAAAATTATCCATCTTAGGGAAATTAAGGGCATGAGTCAAGCCCACGAGGAACTGAGTCACTGCTGCTGAGAAATCTAGGTGTTTCTGTGGTAGAACTTAGACAACTGTGTTACTCATCTTGACTGAACTTTGCATTGCAACTGGCTGACAAAAGTCACCCTAGCATGCAATAAATTTCACTGAGGAAAGTTGTTTGCCCAATGAGGAGAGCTGTTAGAGAGCTTTCTTCAAAGTTGACACAAAATCCTATGAAAGTTTTAACCAAGGTTTCTCCTTATTAGCTGTAAAATATTAAAATTCACACATCTACATAACCTCCTTATATTAATCCACGTTAGATGTAATAAAATATGCATTTTAAGTATTACTGTGTGTGCTATTATGAAAGCTGTCCCCGACTTGTTCTCAAGGATTTGAATAGCAACTGTCTTACCAGAATTCCTAGGTTTACTCTGAAAATCTAGCAGCAGGTGAACTTTTTCTATGTTTTGCTAATTATTAAGCTATACCATAGACGAAACTAACACATTCTTTTGGGGCTGCTAATGTATAACTCTGTGACATTGATATAATTTCAGTCAGTAAACTAATAACACTCAGACAGTATGGTCCATTGAACAGTTTCTAAAAAGTAGCTCTTTCACTGAAAGAACAAGAAAACAACAAACATAGTCAAAACATGGCATTATTCTTATTCTTATTCTTATTAACAGATCAATTTAATCTGCAGTATGTTAAAAAAACCTAAACAAACACAAAACAAAACAAGAAAAACCACAAACCACAAACTCAGTTAAAAAAAAAAAAGAAAACAAACCAAACCAAACCAAAACCCAAACAGACAGAAAACATAGCTGGATGAATGGGAGGAAAAGGATCATTGCTTCTAACTCTTTTAAACCCAAAAAGAATGTTTTTAAAGAAAAAAAAATAACAAGACAGGTGGCACTCTATGCATTTGTACACTTTGATTGAAGATCAGTCTTTGTGTTTAATTTCTTATTATTTATCTTTCAGAGGTAATATAATCTGTGCTGGCATCTGTTTCATTTGACAACTTAATGTAGTCTCCATAGACTTACTTCGACAATGCTTTGTTGTGATTTGACAGTGTGGCTGTCATCTCCAATGACATACACAACCACTGCTGAGTCTGCATTTTGACATTTAAGTGGGCTCAGCTGTGAATAGATATCTAAGATGTTTATTTGCATTCACATTCTATTTTGACATTGTACCATTTTATTAGGTCCAAATTCTTGCCTAAGTAGGTTATTCCCAACCAGGGAGAAAAAGTTCTTTGCCTTTGATGTAAAACTTGATCTCTATTGGAGAAAATATAACTAACAGCATTTAAAAACTACTGAGTTTTAGTATGAGAAGAGAATTATTTGCTGGTAAGAATGTTTCCTTTTAACATGGAGAACATTCAGCCCCTCAAAATGGACGTATGGGTTTTGATTCTGCTTTAGCCTTGGTGTATACCAGGAAAAGTCAGCTGAAGTCAATGGCATTATTAGAATTAAAAATAAATTACGATTTCAGAATTTGGGTCCATAATGCCAAACAAACCATTTATTGTTATACAGGCAATTAGTATACCCTGTTATTTATTCATACATATCTTTAGATGTAAATGTCGTGCATATCTTTAAAAGTACATGTCCACATCCAACTCTGTGTATGGGTACACTATAGTACACTGTACATTCACAAAGGACTTCATTAAGAATGATTGTGAATTCTAAATTCTTCTTTTTTTCTGAGAAATGAAAGGAACTATAAATACTCCATCTAGAAAGAGTTTATAGAAGTCTCATGCTACAAATATACATGTACATAGATTAGTACTGATAGTGAATCTTCCAAATGTGACATCCATCAGCTTCAGAGTGTAGACCTCAGAATGCACCTATGTGTGCTAGTTTCCACTAGACAGTTCCCTTGTCATGCCTGCAGGCACAAAGTCCAAGTTTGTTTGGTGTAGAGAAATAATATCCTGAAAATATAGTTTGTTAATTTGAGGCAAGCTAGACACTTTGATTAAATCTCCTATGGAAGAGCAAAATATTTTCAACATAATAGGTACAATGCATAATATATTTTTATCTATAAACACAGGTATATTTTTATGTGCGGCATGTATTTAGAAATAAAAGTTGTATTTTATGTTTGCCTTTTTATGTTCTTTATGCTTGCCTAAAAATCTTAAGTTTATGTTAGTTACTCCTCAGTGCTTTCCCAAATACTGAAACATTTGGAGTGAGAGGGGGAGAAATAGAGAAAGACAATGACAGAGCAATTATCTCAAGAAGGAAATCTACCTCAGTCTGTTATTACCACCAATTTCTTTTGGATTTTGCTCAGCAAAATTTGTCAGTTCAAATCACTGAAAGAAGTGGTGAGAACTGAGGTACTAATTCTTCAACATTACGCATATTGGCATCAGTTTCTCCTGCCAGCAATTACCTTTCAGCACAGGAAAATAATTGCCACTGTAATTATGTGATGTATGGTTTAGTGAAAGCTGTTTGACCTCCCTTCAAATTCTGTCAGCTCAAAGTCCGTGCAGACCAACAAGCAATCTTTCATGAATGTGCTCTATGTAAAGCAAAACTTATTAGATCTGTGTCTGGTATTAGCATTACAATAACAACTACTGTAAGTACCTAGAAAATATAATAAAGTATCTGTTACTTCTGCAGACTGAGACCAGGGGAACTTTTTATTTTCTGTGCTACTCTGTTGACAGAAAGTAGAAAGATGTCAGTAAAAACCCCAAGTCAAGAGAGGAATTTTGCTACATAGAGAAATTATATTCAGAAGAAGAAGAAAGAGAGATGTATTGTCTCACCATCATATGTGCTTTCTGTCCCTGACACCTGTTGACTAGAATTGCAACTAGCAGTCCGTGGTTTGGGGGAGTATCTCAAAGGGGAATTGAAGCAATGTCTAATTAACACCAAATATTGAGTGAGTGAGTTGGTTCTGAATACTTTATTCAGTTGTGGTACCTAGCTATATGGGGGGAAAAAAAAAAACAAACAAGAAAACTAACAAAACCCCAAGCTTTCAGTGCGGTTTTCAGATGTAACTTCTGGATGTTGAAGGACCTTAAAGTGAAATACTGACAATATCATGCCACAAAGAGAAAAAAATTATCCTATTTATTAAGTCTGTTGATATACTGACACTGATACATGATAAGCTTTATTACTTGCAAGAGACAGTTGCTAGAAAACTCATGACTACACATTTTGGAAAGCAGTTGAAGAATCCTTAATTTTTGTTGCAGCTCACATGGGCTCTGGAGGGACGAATACAGGTTGCTGACAGGGGGACGTAGTGGATCGTTCCAGGAGGTGACTGTCTGGCTATGGCTACACCACCAGCAGGTCTGTAAACCATTCTCTTTATAAAAGTCTACCTTAGTTTCACAGATGTGGAGCCTCTGCAGTTAATGCCTGCAACATGCAGAACAAGAAGCAGCAATGAGTTCCAAAACAGACCGTGCTGTTACCTGAGACAAAGTCCTAGAGTAGAGCAAGAAGTTTCTTATCCTTCCCATAGACCAGTAACTAAAAGGCAATGTCTCTCACTCACACTGCCTTTGCATTACTCTGGTTTGCTAAAGAAATTTTAAAACACTGGCCAAAAGTGGTGGAAGAAGAAACGTACCAACCTACCTGAAACACTATCTTGCCTTTACTAACTAAGATCTTTCAATCTGGAGAAAACCTAGAAATTTGCACATATCACAATCAAAGGCTGTATAGGCAAGAACAAGCAATTGGAAGACTTTGTTGGGAACAGCTAACAGCAGCACAAAGGAGGTTTTCTAAAGGAGACAGGGAATGAGCTGCTTTTTCAGACAGAAGCAGCATCAGAAAATGAGATTATTGTTTTTTTTAAAGGAAACAGCATTTAATTATAATCTCTGGAGGCAAAACCAGGAAGAGATTTCAAAGGTTTTACTAAACTTGCAACCACCAGCCTCTGCAGTTCTAACAGCCTCTTTGACAACACTGCGACAGAAAGGTGATATTCTACTTGGGATACACGGGCCTAAGAAATGCCATATTGAACATAATGAAAATGAAATGCCAAGCCAGAGGAAGACAGTGAAAATTGTGTCATTAGGTCCAGGATTTCACAGGTGTTCTCATCAACCACTTTATCTGCCACCTTTACAGATACATGCACCACGTACTCACACACATTGCATGGCTGCTGCTTATAGACATTTTAAGCCATCGGCTGGATGTTAAAAGAAAACAGGTTACTTACAGTAGGATTTCATCTAGTTTGACTATTTTGTTTCGTGTACAGGAAAATAAAATTACAGCATCTCACAAATGGTGTGGAAAAACAGACATTCCACAAATATCACATTTGCCTTCAAACTCAGTAAATATATAGCAAGTTTTCCGCTAGATATCTCATTCTGTGTGACTCTTTCACTTGTAAAACTAGTCAATAAATATTTTAGAAGTGGTAATATTTTAAAATACTAGGATATATGTAATTTTCAAGAGAACTTCCATTACAATTCACCTGTCATTTAAGAGAAAACAAGTAAAGGGGAAAAGCAAAACCATACTGCTGATTTTTCCAGGCATTGTTTCTCAAAGGAATCCAAGAAATTAAAAAGAAATTCAGTGGGAAAAAAAAGACTTCTCATATTAATATACACATTCATGAAAATGTTTTGATTAGTCCTAGACTGGTCAAAACCCACACAGAATCTAAGCTCATGGAGAATATAGCCCAAATGGCTCAAGTACGATCAGAATTGCTATTAAAGTTTCAAGGAATATTTTGCTATTTTCATCATATAGATGAGGTTTTTGAGTACACACTGATTGACCAGTTCATCTGGTGGTTCACTGGGTCCTTCCTGTTTTGTAAATTATTTCTGTGTCCTGATCAGTTCATCTGGAAAATAGAGGCAACATATATCTACTTCACAAAGTTGTCTGACGATGCTTGAAAACTGTGTTAAAAGTGAAAATGGCTGTCAGTTAATTAAGCTGAAGAAAATGTTTTTCTTCCTTAATTCCACTTCGATCAGAGGTCAGAGTTTTTTTCTCCTGTTTTCCATCTTGAAGTATTATGGCTGAGGTTGTCATCCAACTGCATACTAACATTTCAATGTCATTCTTCATTGTTTCGGAGTACATTTTTCCAGAAATGTGTTTGCTGTCTCTGTCCTGTGATTCAGAGGTGATGTTCTCTCTTGTCACCATCATCCCATAACTTATCATTTTCAACCCCTATTCCCGAACAGTGGCTGTGTTGGGAAATATCTGCTATATTTTATTGGGAAAATGAGATATCTTTTTACTTACAGACTGTTATGGTGTAGCAATGGAATATTATGGAAACTTCCTATAGTTTTATGCCTTCTTTTAGGAATATAAATTCCAGTGTTACTAATCAGAAAGTCATCTAAGCCAAACAAAACTTGTTACATATTTTTGGTTTGCATTGCCTAATGTGGTTGCCTTAAAGTAAGAAGAAATGTTTACTGCAATACCCTTCAATCCTATATCTTATTTTCCTAAGTTAATAAATCACTTGGAATTTGGAGCAGAAATATAAACATTGGTTTACATATATTTTAAGCAGCAACACCTTATTCCCACAGTGCACTTTGTGATAGTTCCTTTCATCAGATCTTGAAACTCTTCGTAACTCACAGTTGTTTCCACAAGAAACTGGTGAAGGTGTGAAACGTGTAAGAAAAAGGAAAGTTTTGACCTAGCATCTCTCAGAGATGAAAGAGGACATTCTTGCTCTAATTAAATGTGTCCTCAGCCCATATGACGTAAACCAATTAATAATTTTTTCTCACTGACCAACTCCACTCCTTTTGCATGTTAAGGTTTTGACATGACCAACTAATTAATTTTTCTGGTTTTCCCCCAAAGCTCATTTTTATTTCAAGTTGTTATTGACCTCCACTTCTGATCATCATGACCCTGGTGTCTTTATTCAAAATTAGTACTGAAAAACCAAGACATAGCAGAAAAAGGGCTCATCAAGAAGACTAATTATTTAATATAACTGCACAATATCAAAACTTATTATACAAGTGTAATGCACTAATTAAATTCTTCAGCAAATGAAGAACCTATCTGTGTTAGGCCCAGCACTTCTATTATAGGATCGAAAGGTACAAAATACAGCCGATGTACTTTAAGGACTGATTCCATTTGAATTTGTGTGTACATAGCATTTCTAGAGATCTTGGCTTAGAAATCACATCTAATGTAAGCCAGCTCAAATTAACTTACCTCAGTAAAATTGCATCCAGTTGCACCATGTCTGATTATACACCCAGTTCCCTGAAAATGGTTTCTGACATGAAAAACATAAATTATTTAAGCTGGGAAATAAATTATCTGATTTTCTACATACTTAATTATAATGCAGGTTGTGGCTACATTCGCATTTATATATAACTAGAGGTAATGCATGTCCATTTCTCCACTGGGGCTTAGAAGTCCATAGTAAAAAAAAAGAGTTGTCCTGGTGATATGGCTATCTGCAGTTTATCAGCATCTTCACCCCATGCTTTCCCTGTTTTGTGTGTTTTTTTCTGCTGCATGGTCTCTTGCTGGTGGGTCACACTATCTTGCCTACTGGTTTATTTATCACATGTGGCAGGAGTTGGCACCAGGGCTTCTTCCTTTTGAGAGTCAGTAACTGGAGATATTCAGCAACAAAAGAGTTCTCTGAACCAAAGCATTGTTTATTTAAGCACTGAGAACAAAGTATAAGCTGGAACAAAGGCATTTCAAAACAACCAACAGTGTAAACATATGTCTATTTTACATAAACTCCTCAAGAAGATGTTACAGTCTGCTCAGCAGGCCTGTTTTGTTCGGACACCCTCAGGAGATCATTGAACATCAATCTGGTTTCCTGCTACTGAACAACCATTCCCGAACTCTTGAGACTGTGCTTTTTTAAAAACTGCTAGAGCTGTGTAGATTTCTGAGTTTCCAGTTCTAGCGTGTACAAACATTTACTCTCAGCAACCCTCAAGCATCTGGTAAAAAGTAGCTTAGACTGAGTTTTGACTCTTTGTTTTGTTTTTATTTTTTATTTCTCTTCCTTGTCCTTGCTACCCATTTAGGAAATAATTAAGACACAGCTAATCATAGGCATACTAGTGAGTCAAGGTTACTCCTAAACACAGACCAAGCTCTAAACCAATCCCTCTTCCATCTGTTTTATAGATTTGCTTTTTTTAAAAAATGGTAAAGATATTTGCTGCTAATTTAAAAAAAAAAAAAAAAATCCAGTAATTTATTACTGACAGTTAGATCCGCAGAGTAAGTTACATGCTCCCCTGCTACTCCACAGCTGCCTGAGACCAGCACTCAGTGACTGCTGAGATTCCACAAGTGACATGTTGTTGTCTAACATTTGACTGCTTCAGTGTTTATGCTCCCATTATGGTAATGGAAGCCAAGCCAACATTTTCCCTTTTTTTTTGACATGACATTTAGGTCAAACGAACCAGCCTCCAATCACTCAGTTCAACCCCTTTAACCTTTTTTTATATTAGCACAACATTGACATTCTTTCATTTTTCTGAATTTTCTCAGTACTTCAAGAATTATTAGCAATTATGATAGAAGATGAAAGTTCCCCTCAGTTACCTCTTTTAATGTTTTTTTTTAGTGCATATCACTATGCTGGTTGAAAAATATTTATGTCCTTAGCAGATGTTGATTTATGCATCCTTTGATTACTAACAGAGCAGAAAGTAGTTCATCATCTTCCAGTAATGTGTTCCATTTCCATGAAAACAGAAAAAAATCACAAACTTTTGTCTTTTTATGTCACCAATGGTCTTACATTTCCATCTGGAAATGGACATTCACTATTTCTATGACATTTTAACACTGAAGGACTTCTCAGTTCCTTCCTGTTTGCCCAAGAGACACCTACAAATGAAGATTTTTTGGTTGTGGTTTTGGTGGGTTTTTTTAATGGATTTCAACTTTCTTTGGCTAGAGCATTACCTTCCTGAAGGTGATTCAGTAAATATAATTTAATTTCCATTTAATTCAGTCTTTACCATTGACCTGTGAGGTGCTGTTACCCCTTCTAGTAACTGCAGTCCATCACATCCCCTCAGGCTCTGGGGCACCCTCACCACAGCTCTCACAACACATTCTGGTGATTCAACTCCATGGATGTAATTAACTGGTTCAGCAAATGAAGAAACTACACCATGAAATATGTAGCATGGACAAGAGTGGCTATACTTAACACCCAATTTGTAACCTCTGTGAGTCACCACAGCTCTTCAATCAAACTAAAATTAAGGTCAAGCAGGCACCAAACTGTTAAGATTTACACTGATGTAAGGAATATTCTGTTTTTATATATACAACCTGCTATAAATTACTTATTTCTAAAACAAAATGAAGAGAAATGTAGAATTTTGTAAAAAGTACATTTTTCTTGCAGGTCAAAAACGGCAGCAGAAGATTCAGGACCTAAAACTTCATCTTGTCCAGGTTATTTCATTTTCCCCTTTTAGCAATCTGAAACTCTGTATACTGCAAGTAATAGCAGGGTACTTTGCATTGCTGTCTCAGGTAAGGTGATGCATTGGTTAATTAAGACTTCGCAGTCAGGCAACAACAACAGTTGAGCTCATGAAATTCCCATATAAATACAATTTATGTGAGTTCGGTGAGTCTTTGCAGAATAATTTTCAAGCCTACCTATGACTCCTACCAGCTGCTATTCTCAGAATGTGTCAACATCTAAATGCAAGATCACTGAGAGTTAGACTTGGTAGCCCAGCTTTTATGCACAACTTATTTAGCTCCTTATGACTGCTGTGTGTTCCAACATAATCTGAGCAAATTGTTTTTCAGTGACCTTTGTCAGCTTGTTCTGGCTGAAACTGTGCCTCCTGGGAGTGATCAACCATGTCACTGAATGCCCCCCAGTCAGTCTGATAAAAAGCTATTTGATAAGTGCTGAAACCACTTTCTTTCCATGCTTTTAAGGCCAAGAATGGAGGAGGGGAAAAAAAACCCTAATGCAAAATTAGCAGCTATGTACAATTCCCATCAAGATGGGGAAAGACAGACATTGATTGAGACACGTCTCCGGTTCATTAGCATTGTTTGTCTTTGAGAAAGTTCTTGTCGGTCTGACAGATGAAGAGACATTGCTGAATGAAGAGAAAATGAAGATAACTGTGGTAAAAATAGAAAAAAATAATGAAGGGCATGCTGTTAAAACTAATTATATTAAGATTGATATCACTTAGCAGAAGAATGTTACCTCATCTCCCAAAAATGCATGATTGCTCATACACCATGAGCTTCCTGCATTTTACATGCATTAATAAATGTTGCACAAATGTTTTATTTCAGTATTCCACATTTTGGTAATCAAAACAGATTAGCAATTTCTGGGTTGGAGAACTTGTTCTCTACATGAGTGTTATTACGCAGCCTCTAAAACAAGCTTTCCATAAGAAGATCCATTTTCAGTGAATCTGCACTTATGCTTTTGAACTTTACGGAACCGAGCCTAGGTAAAAAGGAGAAATGAATATTCAGTCTTTAAATTTGTTGGTCTCTAGGGGCTGTGGCTACATAACCAATACATAATGAGTAAACAAGACCGATAGCAGTGCCCATTAAAAACCTGTCCATAGTTATAGACTGTTTGCTTTGGCTTATTGCTTATCTGAATTTCACTTTGCTAGGCTGTAATTCCACATGCAAAGTGAAATAAGGTTATCTTTGTTAGGTTGTTTTTTCTGTTCTTGGAAGCAGCCATTATGTTGAAATTATTTCCAAGATCAAAGGTGAGGGAAGGGTACCATTTTGTCCTTGATAGGTAATCCTGTGACTTCTTCTAAAATAAGTTCACTGGGTAGTCCAGTTCTCTGAAACAGGATCTTGACCTGTGGCAGGTGTTTATGTCAGGGATATATAGCTTTTTTCCCTTCTCAGCTAAGCATGCCCAAATTAGGCCTACACATAAATATTTGAAAAAACAGTGCTCTGAAGAAGGAGTTCTGCTCCAGACTCTGCTGCCCCATTTACACCAAACGCTTCACTTTCAAGTGTGAAGGGAGTCACCCACCTTACTTAGGGCCATAGCTACATACTACACTAATGTTAGCAGTGACACTGGCCTTCGGAGGTCGTACCTGCCCTACTACACCCATGAATGGCCACTTTTTTCCATCCATGTCTTCTTGTGGCCACACCATCTGTTGTATAAATTGGATGTCTAAAATAACCCAACTTAAAAAAAATAAATAAATGAAAGAGAGGAAGTGCAGTAAATAAGACATAGGATCCCTATTGGAAATCGAAAATAAAAATAATGGACAGGCTGTTCTGCTCATGGGAAAACAACAGTTTATAAACCTGTAAGTAACTATTATAACATACTGCCTGTGTGCAAGACAAAAGAAGAGTAGCAGTTTGTTTTGGGTTTGTGTGGTGGAGTTTTGGTAGCAGGGGAGGGGCTGCAGGGGTGGCTCCTGTGAGAAGCTGCTGGAAGCTTCCCTGGCTCCAAGTCAGACCCACCTCTGGCCAAGGCTGAGCCCATCAGCGATAGCGGTAGCGCCTCTGGGAGAGCAGGTTTACGAAGGGGAACCTGCAGTGAGTAGGGGATTGGAATGTGAGAGGAACCCCTCTGCGGATACCGAGGTCAGCGAGGAAGTAGGGGAGGAGGAGCAGGAGGAG
>JAVJGG010000073.1:33073867-33084039 GCA_035590195.1 Aviceda cuculoides
CCCTGAGGAGGAGGGAGCGGCAGAGACAACGTGTGATGAACTGACCACAACCCCCATTCCCCATCCCCCTGCACCACGGGTGTGGGGGAAGAGGTGGAGAATCTGGGAGTGGAGTTGAGACTGGGAAGGAGGGAGGGGTGGGGGGAAGGTGTTTTAAGATTTGGGTTTACTTCCCATTATCCTTGTTTTGATTTGATTGGTAGTAAATTAAATTGATATTGTTCTTTCCCCAAGCTGACCCTGTCTTTTGCCTGTGACCATAAGTGGTGAGTGATCCCTCCCTGTCCTTCTCTCGACCCAGGAGCTTTTCTTTATATTTTCTCCTCCTCCCCACCAGGGTGGGAAGTGGCAGGAACCAGTGAATGAGCAGCTTCCTGGTGTTTTGTTACCGGCTGGGCCTAAACCACGACACAGTTAAAGTAACGCAGACTAATTTTTTTCTTACATGATTTTTTTTTTTTTTTTTAATCACTGCTGGATCATCATTGTGAGTACAGGGTATAATATCCATCATGATTCATACTGATGTTGTACAAAAGTCAGGGGTTACTAGCATTTTTTCTCTGTTGAATATTCATACCCATAGGTGTACGAAACAAAACCTGTCCTGATGGCTATACAATGTGTAATCATATAAATCAATGCATTATATGTATATGTACTTGTAGTTGTGTCCATGTCGAGATTATTACAGTCTGTTATTTGTTTGTGTTATGATAGCCCACAGGCTTTTCTCATTACGTGCTGTCCAGACCCCTGACAGCAGCAAAAGTTCAGGGCCTATCTGAGTTTTATGGCTGATGTTTATCCAAACACATGCTAAATATACTATTCTTCCCCAGCAGCATGAAAGAATGCCTAACTGTAATTATCTCTGAGGCATCATCAAGATACATTTTAGAAAAAATAAATCATAAATTTATAAATCATTTGTTGGTAAGTGAAGAGCTTACAGACATTTCTACACAAGCAATATGTGAAATCTACCAGTTAGCTACAGACTTCCAAGTCTATGCATAAAAAATACTAATATTCTCCTGGCAATCTAAAGCATAACAAAGGTAATCAATGCTTAAGACAAAAATACTCCACTTGATATCTAGGGCTAAAAGAATGCAAGAAGAAAATCTGAAAGTACCATTCTCTAAGCACTTTGCCTACACTGCAAATAAGAAGTGCATGCACTTCCTGCAGCCAGAAAACAGCTTAATTGTGAGAGCTGAACACAAAATCTCCCATTGGCACAAACTGACTTTGAAGGGTTACCACATAAGTGAGGATTTTGAAAATAGCCAAAATAGCCTTGACCAGTTTTGTTGCAAATATATCACACTTCTATTTGTGTGATATATTCTATCTTGTGTGAATCTACTTTATCTATATATTCTATAATCTATCCTTCTATTCAAGACCAGGTTGGATGGGGCTTTGAGCAACCTGGTCTAGTGGAAGGTCTCCCCCACCAAGTGTCCCCAGGGGTGTTGGAACTAGATGATCTTTAATCTCCCTTCCAACCCAAATCGTTCTATGATTCTATGACTCTATCAGCCTTAACCATATATCATGTCACCCCTGTCATAACATTAGAGAACCTGTTCACAGTTCCAGAGTATTAAACTAATCATGCATATTTTATGCAAACATTAACCTTTAGTGTTAATCCAACAGCATTAAACCAAACCTATAATGAACCATAAAGGTAGTTTATAACATACTGTGGTTGCGTTTTATGAGTATTTTCATTTCTCTCACCAAAGTGTTTTAAACCTTAGAAAGAAATAGTACCCAGATTTTTACAGTGGAACTTTATGTAAATAATACTTGGCCTCTTTCCTGAAACAACTGAGTTATTATTTTACCTGTAAGCAAAGTAAATGAACTTTCAGAATAATTGATTCCAAAAACTTTAGTACCTCATAAAAATGAACATTGTTAAGTTCCTTCCTGTGAGCTTTTTTACATGGGCAAATTTCTTGTTTAATTGAATGTTTAATCTGTCTTGTTGCAGTTTGCGCTAATAAGAAAAACAGTTGTTCCTGTACAGAAACTTTCATGTTACACACCCCACAGCACTTCACAAGATATGCACATCTCATATCAATTATGAAAGAGATAAATTAGATGCATAAACCAGAAACATTAAACTAAACTAAAAGTGCTATGAAATGTTGCTATAATACAATGGGACCAATCAAACCGTGAGGACTGTGGTTCTCTAAGCAGGAAAATAATACTAAAATTTTCTATCAGTGCCCAGCACCTAAACCACTACATCATTTGACCTACAGACTTATACTGGAAAACATCTAATAGATAAACAATATTCAAGTGATGATTACATTAAAACCTGCACCAAAAATGTAAACAATTACATCAATGGAAAGAGTAAAATAATATTGATATTTCAACTCATTCTGCTTAGGCAATAATGTGGCTTTCAGCACTGAAATGTTGTGAAGAGCTCACAATCATTTGTAAGAATTTCTATACCCCTGAGAAGAACTATTCCTAACTTACAAGTAGGAAAAGGAGAAAGACATGTAATCCTAATTTTTTTTCAGAGTCATACAGAATGTCTATAAGCTAAAAATTGCACATAAGTACCAGACTCCACAAGCTTTAATTTATTTTGTGAGTTTCCACACTGAAATTAACAGGAAATATTTGAGGAAAGAATGGTGAGGGGATAAGATACTTAAAACATAAAAGACTGACCCCCAAACAAAATGGCTTGAATGAAACCTTCCTAGTAGCTTCATTGTCTTCAGGGTTGATTTTGGCTTAGTACTGCTAAAATAAATAAACATAGGTCTCCGAAATTCCAGTTAATGGAAGCAAAATTCACAGTCATGGAACATTTTCTATTATTTCTTCTGAAACACAAAAGAGCATAATTTGAAGAGTGGAAAATATATCAGTCATCTCAAATAACACAAGAACATCTTCACACTTCCATACATGGCCAGACTGGGAAAACCCATCTCACTGTAATTGTAGCCAAATTGGCATTGCATAGAACTGGTTTTCCTCTAAACAATGGCAAAGGTGGGACATGTGATGCTTCTTTTATATTCTGTGCAATGTCTTTTTTACCTTCAAGTGATGCATTAATAAGTGTCTTCAAATGTTTTCTTTCCTTATCTCATTCATAATTGTCAGCTTCCCTCAAGACTCCTTCTGGCAATTGATGGCTACATGTAATTTTGAGGTTAATAAGTCCAATACTTTATTTAAAAACATTGAAAAAGTTCCTAGGTAAAAAAAGTTAATGTTGTGGTGAAAGCAAGCAGCATGTGAAACAGATTAAGTATTTCTTAACCTTTTACTTCCATAACTGGCCAATGTTATTCTGTCTCTAGGATAAGAAGACTTCCTGGTGTAAGGAAAAATGACAATTCCAAGAGGAAAAAACCAAAACAGAGCAGCAACTGGGTCGATGTTCTTCATGCAAGACTGTAGCAAAGAGCAGAGGAGGCAAGTTTATTTCTGATGGGGACTTCTTTCCTTTCATTGCATGGTTTCTGACCCCATGAAGAAACTGTAAGTTGTCTCCATGCTTAGCACATTGGGAAGCGAAAATGGAAATACATTCTATGGTTGTGCCTTGGCAATACTCATCATTGCTGCAGGAGTTGGGGAAAAAATTGTGATTGGGTGAGTTGGACTGATTGTTCATTGCATATAGTTTAACCACTCAAATATGCATAAAAGAACCATTCTAGTGGAGTCACCCCTTATCACCTCTCTTAAGGAAATTAGAAATGCTTAAGTAAGCAAGAATCTGTGGCTATAAGATGACTGCAGAAAAAGCAATAAAAGAACATGTGGTAAATTATTGTTGAACAGTATCAAATGGTAAATGATATCTAATTCTCAGATAAAGGAGATTGAAGAGAAAGGCATGTCTGATATCCAACATCATGTATAGATTGCATGAACTTCTGCCTACCTGGAGAATCTCGGATTAGCTGTTACTGAAGTTTAGCCAAGCCCCTATACAGCGGTATTTTACATCTTCAAAGTATTCATGCACAGGGAGCTTTCAGGACTGCTCAGGAATTAGGGCCAAAGACAAGCTGCAGGAAAAGTTTTTTTTCTCTGCAGACTGTGGCTTGTGCTTTGGACTTCTAAAGTGCTTTACTTCAGCAGTGTTTGACATTCTGCTTTAGTTGTTCTTCAACTTCTAGCAGCAGCCCTGCTCTGGTTCCTTTGGTCTTTTCTTCAGTCCACTTCAACACTTTACCTACATCCTCTGCTCTTTGTTGTAGTCATACATGTCAGCTGCTGCGTTGTTTCAGTTTCCTCACCTCCTTGGAGATGTCCTTATCCTGTTGTAAGCAGCTGTATTGGGTTTGTGTGGCAAAGTTTTGGTAGCGGGGGGGATTACAAGGGTGGCTTCTGTGAGAAGCTGCTGGAAGCGTCCCCCATGTCCAACAGAGCCAATGCTAGCCGGCTCCAGGATGGACCCGCCTCTGGCCAAGGCTGAGCCCATCGGCAACGGTGGTAGCACCACTGTGATAAGATATTTAAGAAGGAAAAAAAAGATGCAGTGGGCACACAAATGGCAGCCGGAGAGAGGAATGAGAACATGTAAGAGAACCAACCCTGCAGAGCCCCAGGTCAGTGCAGAAGGAGGGGCAGGAGATGCTCCAGGCGCCGGAGCAGAGATTCCCCTGCAGCCCGTGGTGATGAAGACCATGGTGAGGCAGGCTGTCCCCCTGCAGCCCAGGGAGGTCCATGGGGGAGCAGATCTCCACCTGCAGCCCGGGGAGAGAGGACCCCATGCTGGAGCAGGGAGATACCCAAAGGAGGCTGTGACCCCATGGGAAGCCCACGCTGGAGCAGGTTTTCTGGCAAGACTTGTGACCCCGTGGGGGATTCACGCTGGAGCAGTGTGCTCCTGGAGGACTGTACCCCATGGAAGAGACCCACGCTGGAGCAGTTCATGAAGGACTGCAGCCCGTGGGAAGGACCCACGTTGGAGAATTTCATAGAGAACTGCCTCCCATGGGAGGGACCCCATGCTGGAGCAGGGGAAGAGTGGTGAGTCCTGCCCCTGAAGGGAATGAAGTGGCAGAGACAACATGTGATGAACTGACTGCAGCCCCCATTCCCTGTCCCCTGCACTGCTGGGGGGTAGGAGGTAGAGAATCCAGGAGTGAAGCTGTGCCCAGGAAAAAGGGAGGGGTGGAGGGAAGGTGTTTTGAGATTTGGTTTTATTTTTCATTACCTTACTTTGGTTGATTGGTAATAAATTAAGTTAATTTTCCCCAAGACAATTCTGTTTTGCCTGTGATGGTTGAGTGATCTCTCCCTGTCCTTATCTCGACCCATAAGCCCTTTGATACATTTTCTCTCCTCTGTCCAGCTGAGACGGGGGGAGTGATAGAGCGGCCTTGGTGGACACCTGGCATCCACCCAGGGTCAACCAACCACAACAGCTTTCCTGGATTCAATGATAAATTCTACAATTGTAGAAAGTTGAGTTTAGGGGTGAAATATTGGTTTGAAATAAAGCTAGGTTCACTATGAGATTGTCAAAGTAAATGACCTCTTTGAGTCACACAAGATTTTTGATATTAGATATTATTAGGTATCTTGCTCACACCTTAACTTAGCAGTTTGGAATATCCACAATGTAAATCAGGTTAAATGCTTTGATTTATGAGCAAATTTTCTTGAGAACCTAATTTTGTGATCCTTGAAGGTGAGATGCAGTAAAGCAATATGGAATGAGACTGTATGAAAACTGAAACTGAAACTTCATGTCTGAACCACAGGTACTGAATTTCTCATATCTCAAAACAGAGCTCAAAAGGTAAGATTTCAAGGTAAAGTAAGCTTATGGTGCAAATTTAATTATAAAATTATTCTAAAGTCATTATTAGATTATTTCCTGTGAAATACACTAATTAATCTAAACATCACTTAAATCGATAATCATTAATGTTTCCTATTCATTAATTTATAAAGACAGTAACAGTTAATCTGATGGTCTAGAAAGCTAGAAGCCACAATCAAGAATCAGGTGAATTTGTTTAAGTTGGTGATCCTGCAGATAAACATACTTATGTGACTACATAAATTAATAACAGGCTCTACAGCTTGGCACATTCTGTCTTTGGACTGCTGTGCACATGACATTTGGGCCACTGAAGACAAAACAAATAATCATAGCAATAATGTCCTCTCCACAGGAGGTGATGAAGGTCTCAGTCAGGGCTTTCTACAGAAGCAAAAAGACACAAAGTCAAGGTGCAACCGGAGGTTCTTGAAAACAAAAGAATTGTATAGGCTGAAAGATGGTCACCTTGTGTCCCTTCATGTGAAGATGAGAATTTTGTTCATTCTGTGAAACAAACACTTTTATTGGGGATATTTGATATCCATATGCTTAGAGTACTGTAACAAATAGAGAACAGTTAAAACCATCAAAGCTCATAAAAGGAAAGAGACTGAACTTTGTAAAACTCGGCAAAATTGTAATCAGAGGCAGGAGGGAGGGAGAATTCCCTTTAGATGTAAATGTCTGGGTTCCTTCTACATTCATTGAAGAGTGAATGTGAGTCACTTTATCCCAAAGTTTGAAATAAGTATTTTATAATTAATTACATCCTGGGAAATTCCTATTTCTCAGACTGGTGAAATGCGGACAACCCACAGCTTTCTTATAGATATATATATATATTAAAAAAATATATAAATATATATTTTTTAATATATATATGTATATATATATGAAAACTAAAGAATGTGAAATACAATTAATGCTCTAAGTCTGTGAGGTCAAGGCAAATATAGTCTCATTAACATTAATATATACATTGTTCTGTAACACTTAATAACCTATGTCTTGCTCTCATTATGAATTTTGTGGGTGAAATGACAATAAACCAAGTTAAAATTTGAGAATTGGTATATTTATTGCAAAAACTGATCACAATAAGCACAGCATGTTTCTTTTCAACCTTCAGTATTTGAACATTTGAAAGGCAATTACACACAAGAGATGGGGGATTTCAACACCAGATCAGTCAACTAATCAGCTCTTACTTTGAGACCTGAATTCTTTTCCTAGCTGGTTTTATTTCATTCAGAAATCAACTGTGAGAAGTCCAGACAGGTGTATCATCACTTTTAAAATGATTTCTTTATATTCTTTATATGTCATCTGCTGACTGAATCACTCAATTTTCCACTTTACTTTTCAGGGGTCTACAATCCTCTTAAACTTACCTAAATGACAAAGTAATATCAATTAAAATTTCACAATCTCCTCTTGGAAATCATTGATAATTAAATTAAATAACAGCTTGCCTTCTGTGTAAGTAGAGCTTCATGTGTTTCCCACCTGTATGACTCCAAGGATGCTGTATGAATAAAGAACAAATAGATGACTGGCTCCCAGGATTTGCAATCTTAATATAAGACAAAGCAAGTGAGTATTGATAAGAGAGAAGAATGAGGATAGAAAATTAATGAAATGATTGACAGTGGTCATAACATATTTGTTAAGAATGGTTTTGCAGGATGATGAAGACTCAGTTTTGTAGCTGGTAAAGGGAAACTCCTCTTGTGACTTAGGAGAGAACAACATTGAACAACACAAGAAGACAGAGAAGATTGTTTCAAAAATTTATCACAGTTGTTGAAGGAGGTTGGCACCATAGTCCATCCAAATGACTGAGAAATGATAGGTGGAGTAGTAACAGGCCATGAAGGACCATTACTTGTGCTTAATGAGACAAAACGTTGAGCCAGTGGAAGGAGTAAATGGAACAGGGTACAGGAACAATGCTCACAGCAAAACTCTGAACTGGTGTTACTGGGTAAGTCTGAATTTGTTAATCCCAAAAGAAAAAGGTTTTACAGCAAGATAGGAGAGGATAGAAGCCTGATGGGCTTCTTTTACCATAAGCCTTTCCCCAGATGCTATGAAGAAAGAATTGGCAAGTTTGAGACAGAACATGAGAAATGAAGCAAGCCAAGAGGTGATGCAAGTGATGTTCATGCGAGCGACCATCAGGATGGCGATGCTGTCTACAGAGATCGACAAAGTGTGCAAGAGAGAGAAGCCTAAAGGGAGTTTTTAGGTAGGGACAGCAAGGCCTACGCTTAACTGTACTGAATGGGAGCCAAGGGCAAGATATTCGCAGGACTGGTCAAAGACAGAAGACAGTTTAAGCACAAGCAAATAGGACTGATAGAGAAGTGTAGGTCTGTGGATCTTATTAGAGATGGCAGTTGAATACTAATACTTTATGTCTTTCTATCATTCAATCGGTCTGTAGCTCACAAGAAAATTTTACCTTTCATCCCTTCACTACACTTTATGTTTAAATCTTCCAGTCTGGATTTTATTTCAGTATCTAAATAAATTAATCTTCTTCGTGTACAAGGAGGTCCTTGTTATACAGGAGGAACAGTCTTAAAGTATGTTGAGAAACACTTGTTCAGCTCAGCTTATGGTACAGTGTGTCTTGCATATCCCACAATAATTAGCTAAGGCAGACTGAATGTTTAACAGGAATTGCTATCCAACTGCTCATGAATGATATGCAGATCAGGAATTAACTGCAGAAACTATTCAGCAAATAATTTCGAATAATACTAATGAAAGAAAAGGGTAGACTGTTTGCGGGCGTTTTGCAAAAAGAAAGGTGAGCAACATTCAAATAAATTATTCATCCAGTTCTGGCAGACTGGGTCTACTTTAACCCCCTTCCCCCCTCTCTGCTTTTCATTATACAGAGTGATTTTCCAGGGTTTTAAAGATGGAAAGGTCCGATTATGTTTGTGTGATTTACACATATAGGGGAAACTTGAACCAATAAGCCGTTCATGGTTCTTCCTTGTAGCGTAAGAGATCAGTCTCCCTTGCAGAGAAGTCACTTTCCCAGCTCAGGCAAAAATTATTTGAGCTGCAAGGTCTTTGCTGTGGTGGCATTGCCCTCCTCACCCCACAGCTGAGTGGATGGATCTGCAGACAGGGGGGCAAAGCTTGTCTCCTGGAAGCAGAATGGGTTTTACAGAAAATGCAAAAAGAAAACCTTTATTTCTACTCTTTTGGACTCAGACAGGTAATTAGGCTTCAGAACATTTTTTTTTTTCCAGAGGCTAAAGTGTTTGGATCACTTACCTAATAACTGAAACCGCTGTTATATCACAATTGTCTTGGTATTTACTGTCCTAAAATGTTCCTTGACACTGCTTTATTTTATTGAGCATAGGAAAGGATGATGACATAGGGCGTAACCCTGAGCTTTTGAGATACTATAAAACAATTATCAACAAGTGGTTTTTAAAAAATAAATATTTAGTGCCTCTGCTTTCATAATTGAGACCCACTTTTTAGCAACCTAACAAATTCTATGCTTTAGAAAGAGTTTTTGGACTGATGCGCAGATAAAATATGCAGCATTATTTACCCAGGGGCTTAAAATGGTTAAGCCTGAAGTGACAACACTTTATTTTCATTAATTATTTTCTCACCATTAGCTGAAATTCAGCAGCAAGTTGACCACTTCCTTGGTTTATCTGTTCAAATTGTACTTGGATTCAGGTTCTTCTTCCCATACAAGTAAAAAGGTCAAATACTTTGCAAGGGCACACTTGAGATTAAACTGCCAAGCAACCTTATCTTACCAAGTTTTTCTATATAATTTAAAATGCCATTTTTTCTTTTAGCATCACATGTAGAAATATAATTTCTTTACTTAATGATAGTTATAAAATTCACAATAAAAGCTTTTTTTCTTTTTTCCCTCTTCCTTTCTTTAAAATACAATATTCAAGAATTTAATAAATATGAAGGTGTATTGAGTCTGTGTGGCAAGGTTTTGGCAACCTTGGGGTGGGGGATACAGGTGTGGCTTCTGTGAGAAGCTGCTGGAAGCTTCCTCTGTGTCTGATAGAGCCAAGGCCAGCCAGCTCCAAGATGAACCTGCCTCTGGCCAAGGTTGAGCCCATCAGCAATGGTGGCAGCGCCACTGTGATAACATATTTAAGAAGGAAAAAAAAGTTGCAGGGCACACAGAAACGGCAGCTGGAGAGAGGACTGAGTTGTGAGAGAACCAACCCCACAGACCCCAGGTCAGTGCAGAAGGAGGGGGAGGAGATGCTCCAGGTGCCGGAGCAGAGATTCCCCTGCAGCCCGTGGTGATGAAGACCAT
>JAVJGG010000073.1:33084281-33113406 GCA_035590195.1 Aviceda cuculoides
CCGTGGGGGACCCACGCTGGAGCAGTGTGCTCCTGAAGGACTGCACCCCATGGAAGGGACCCACGCTGGAGCAGTTCGTGAAGAACTGCAGCCCATGGGAAGGACCCACGTTGGAGAATTTCATGGAGAACTGCCTCCCGTGGGAGGGACCGCATGCTGGAGCAGGGCAAGAGTGAAGAGTTGTGACTGGTACACCCACCCCAACAGAAAATGAAACTTCTCTGGGCAAGGAGGAGAGGGAAAAACAAACAAACCCTAGAGGCCACAGGTTGAAAACTGAACTGACCAATCCGACGCACCAGGTACACAGAAGTGTTGCCTTTTGGCCAATGGCGATTAAAATGACCACAGATCAGATTTGAAAAGGGTATAAATGGGGCTCCCCCAGAGGACATTTTGAGTCAGCCCTCCTCAGAGCAGCGGGTCTGCAGTCAGGGACTCTCCCCTTGGGTCAGGATGCCACCCTACATAACTTCTTGAGGTTGAGAGCCCTCATCTTTTAGGTAAGTGATATGTGCATTTTGAGTCATAACTTTTTAAACCTTATGAATTCTTAAGTTGGCTGTGTAGTACTCATTCCCCTTACATCATTGACCCTGTGGTTTACTAATGTTATTGGAGTTTTAACTAACTTTTTTACTGAAGAATAAATCTGATTTTTAACATCTGTTGGATTTGATTGTGTGAGCCTATGTAACAGGAGTCCTGCTCCAGAGGAGGAAGGAGCAGTAGGGACAAGGTGGCATGAACTGACCACTACCCCCATTCCCCATCCCCCTGTGCCACTGAGGGGGAGGAGGTAGAGAAAACTGGGAGTGGAGTTGAGCCGGGAAGGAGACTGGGGTGTGGGGAAGGTGTTTTAAGATTTGGTTTTATTTCTCATTACCCTATTCTGATTGGATTGATAATAAATTAAACTAATTTCCCCAAGTCGAGTCTGTTTTGCCCTTGACGGTAATAGGTGAATGATCTCTCCCTGTCCTTATCTCGACCCATGAGCCTTTTGTTATATTTTCTCTCCCCCATCCAGTTGAGGGGGAGAGTGACAGAACAGCTTTGGTGGGCACCTGGCATCCAGCCAGGGTCAACCCACCACAGAAGGCAGAGGACTACACTATTAGTGATATGAATAGATCTACTTAAACTTCTGTTCCCAAAATACTCTAGTCTTAATAAATTGTGTTTTATTGCCTACTGTGTAAATGAAAGTCAAGCCATCAGAAACATTCTTGCTTTCCAGTATCTTCTATACAAGAACACAATTTTATTAGAATTCATAGTTCACACTCATGGATTTAGGGTGCAAGGACATGCAAAAGTGTGGCAAATGGAAAAACACTGAGAAATTGAAAATTCAATTATAAAATATTATTGTATTGAAGAAAAGAAAGGTAAGAGAGTTTGGGGAAACTGTTGCTCCTACAGCAAATGAGATACTAACCCAGGTCACTGTGTCTGCTTGATCCAGAACAAAACAATACGGTTGTACCTACTCAGGTACAGAAGTAACACACCTGTATCCAAGCAAAGTTACACCAGGATTTATAAATTCTGTACCTCAGCTTCTTAACTGCTGTGCAGCATCACATAAAAGTAGCTAGTATATCTCTGATTCAGGTTTGGTAATACTTTGGATTCAGAAATGCTATACAGGAGGGCAGACAGATGTTCTCTGCATCAACAGTCCAAGTTCATCTGCAACCGAGGTAACCTTTCCACGAATAATTGACGGTCAACTCTATCTGAATTTGAGGTTGCAATAGGAAACAGTAACATGTTTCATATTAAAAGACATAAATCAGACACTAAATTTTACACAGCCTACTGTACAAGCTCTCTCTATTCTGGTACGTTTGTAGGTTAATGGACAAGCACAGGGAAAAATTACTTGCTTTAACTTTTCAAAACAGTCAGAGGGGCCATGCAAACAGTGAACTATGGCTAACCACACTGCAGTGTTGCATCTTTGCAAAACAGACAAAGTTCAGTCTGAAAATAATAGGATTTTTGCTAAAGTGATATCGGAAACAGTTACTCTTCTTAAGTTACTCCAAAACACAGTGCTCGGTGCAGAGAAATTTGCATCCCTTCTACTCCTGGTGCAACTCTTGCACAGCCCAGGAGGTGTGCCAGTGGTCCCACTGCTTCACTGAAGGCTTCAATTGCACACTTGCTGCAGAAGAGCTGCTTGGGTCAGCCTAAAAGTCCTCCCCTCCCATAGCTGCTTATTCCCACCACCACTGCAACCTCTGTCTTGCGTTAGCAGAACTGAAATAGCAGTAAAATTGCTAAGCAAACAAAAAAAGGGGGAATTTTCATCTGTCAGATGCCTACTATCACTCTAGCCATGTGACCACACAAGCACCTGTGCCACCCCAATGGATGATGCAGTTTAGGGTCTTAACAACTGTCCGAGATAACCAGGGGAAAAGACTGGGCTTTCTCAATCTGGCACTGACACAGAAAATTGCTACATAGCCTTGGAGGGGATTGTTCTTTACCAAATAACCACTATCTATTGGATCTGAGTGAACTGATCTCCTTTTCCTGGCAAGTAAGTCCTGATAGCACTCAAAGATTCCCCTCTATTAGTAGAAAGCTAAATTGAGTATTTACACTATTGGAGATAATGCACAACAGACATCGTAAGACCAGAATCAGACTCTTTTCTTTTTTGTGGTGATGTGGCAGACACATTCTGAGGACACAGTTAACAACATGTTTTACCATTTGAGAACCAAAAAGTTGAAGTGTAAGTTTTAAGGAATGTGTCTGTAAAGAGGAAATATTGCTATTAAGGTCAGAATTTTCTTGATCTTACACTTTTCTTATTAAAAAAAGGAAAACAAACCCCCCAAAATAGACAAAAACTACTTTGCTCATTATTGTAAGCCCAATTTCCATCAGCATCCACAACAACATATCTCTTTCTCTCAACTGCCATTTCTTCTCAGATTCACACCAAAAATCATTCTCTGGATTTGATTGGAGTCTCTTTGGCTTTCATACATATTTCTTCCCTTACACCATGCTCACACAGAGCTGCAAGTGAATACCAGCACTTTGCCACTCTATTTGCAGTGAGACAACAGCAAAGCTGACAAAGTACTCAGGGCGCCTGAGCAGGCTGGTGGTTTAAGACACTGTGTTGTATTGTTTCAGCTACTTCAAAAGAGAGGCTGAGTTAATTGCTCTTTCATTTAGCCTGAATGGACTAAAATGTTATGCCCGCTACTTTTAAGGAGCTTTGTTGCAGCTCCCAGCATAACAATATTAATTGCCTACTACAACTCTTTTGTAAATGAGTAAATCACATGCTGCAAAGGCCATAATATGGAAGGATAACATCCTGTTTTTCCAGTTCATTTTAGAGCTGCCAAAATCATGCATGCATATTTTACAGTTGTGGTAAATTGTATGCACAGATACAATTATTTAAATTACTAAGTATCCAACTGTGAACATAAATCACATATTTTAGGGTCTCTACCTACCAGTGAACCTCAGAGAGAGAGATGTGTGCCATTTCAAAAGCTATGAGTTTCATTTGTTCCTAAAGAAAGCTGGGTAAAACTGTTTCAATAGGGTTTTAGTAATTCATATTCTGTGTAATATACTATAAAAATCTATAGATCTGATCCAAATTGTGCTAATGTCATTTGCAAAACACCTATCGATTCAAAAGACTCTGACAAAGTCATTCTCAGAGTAAAAGTAATGGGTGAAGAGGAGGAGTATTAACAAATTTTGCTTTGAAAGAGCTTCTCATCCTTTTTATTTACATAAAAAGTTAACATTTCCATTCCATAAATAATTTAGATACCAACACAACAGCCATGGGCTGTACAGCAGCCTCCAGCCATATATCTGTATGTGAACTTGCTCCTCTATAGGGAGAATATTAACCTCATTTTCTAAGGAAACGTCTCCCCTGACTCTCTTTACTGAAATGAATTGGTCTTGCCGTTTTAACAGTGACCAAAAATGATAGCATCTGTCAGTCTTCATGAAAATCTCTGTGTTTTGGATTCCACTAACAGTAAACAATTTTCTGAGAAAAGTCACTGTGGGATTCACAGCAGGGTTTGACAGCCACTTGTCTTTCAAGAGATTGCCCACTATTGAAGTTAACAGTGTCAATGCCCACAGAATATAAACAACTATTTCCCATTAAAGAAGCCTCAAACATCTGGGTTTATTTCATCAGAAGGGCCTCCAGACTGAACTTCTCTATTTATTTATAAAAGCCTGACTGCTTTTAAAACAATATGTTGGATCTGCTGATTATTCTCTTCATGTGCCACTTTCTTCTAAATTATGCGATAATCCACAGGGATAAAAATGCATACTTGCTTTTTATTGATTTCATCTTCAAATTATCTTAAAGTGTGAATTATAACATTATTATCTTCTAAATAACAAAGTACTAGCAAGCCATTAATTACCTACTACAACTCAATGCATCATTAAAATTATCCATTTTAATAACATGAAACAGTGCAATTATTATTGGTTTGTTATTATTACTATATAAGCCTACATTAAAACCCTGGATCCAAATAAACTTCAAATCACTCCATTCCTTTTACAGTGTTCACCCAGTTTAAAATTTCCTGTCCTTCTTTGCCCATTAACACACCAAATGCTTATTCTGTTACAATTTTTGCAGAACAAGGTTACATACAGGATTTAGATAGACTAGTGTGCCAAGTCCTGTGTTTGATACATTTCCAAGCGATTTACAAGATGATGATCAGTTCTCATCAAATGTACATGAGATTTTATAGCTTAATTTTGTGACACAAATTCAAGAATTTCAAGCATGGGAAATGACACCTGATTACCTAGTTTTCATTCTGACAGAAAGCCTCTAGACATGAAAAGAATCTCAGGAAATTTATACCATTTGCTCTCATCACATTGGATAATACTTAACCCCCTTATTTAGACCATCATAGCATCAATGAACACCACATGAAGACCTTCCCCAGAAACAGCTAGAGATCAGAGCAGAATTATGCTAAACACCACATTGGGAATGACCAGACTTGCAAAAAAAAGAGGAACCAAGAAAGTACAAGAAAATGTTGGGAACACAGATAATAACCCCATGATAAAGCAGAGCAAAAAGCAATCATCATTTGTCATTTCTATTGGAATATGTGACACATTGAAGTGTTTGTATGTCCAGAGTGGGGTTTAGACAGAGAGAGAGAGACACAGCCTGAAGCAGGTTGGTGGGCAAGGCTCACTGGATGAGGGGCACTCTACAGAGAGCGGGCTTGAGTCCGAGTCGCCCGTGTCTAGGTCAGAGTAACTCCCATACTCTATACCTGGTATGTCTGACTGCACACCCAGCAACCACAGTGGAAATGGGACAGTTGCAACAGGGGAGACTGAGCGAGAGACGGCATGTGCCTGGTCCTAGATGTTCACATCCCAGGGGAGTGAGTAGCCATTTGTATCTTGCGGGATTGGTCCTGTCATTTATTCTTCCATGGATTTGGGGCAAGGAGGGGGAGGGGAAGTCAAGCCTCACCTCTGTTTTTCTTCGAAGGGAATGGTTTTGTTCAGTCAATCATAGTAAGCAATACTGACAGAGGTCTGAAACAGGAGGTGAACACTCAGCAAAGACAAGTGCGTATCACATTTTTTCAAATATTTTCCCAAACCTTTCCTGGGTCAGGTGAATTGTCTCTTAACAGCACCCTCAGTTTAATAAGGTAATGCTTCACTAACATTGTAAAAATATAAATAAAATATAGCTCAAACACTTAATCATTGACAAAGAGAATGAAATAATGCACTTATAAAGGGTTCATTCAGTAATTTATCATCAAATATCTAGACTGTCCCCTTCTATTTGAATATACTACTATACTGGCAAAGCAGTAGGCAGGAGTCATTAGATTTTAACCGAGTTTTCCAAAGGGAAACATTTATTTCACTTGAAGCATTTGTTACTGCATTTACCATAAGAGGTTTCTGTCTAGTCTGTATTTTGAACTAAGCAGCTTTGCAACATCTCATCAGTTCAAACCACATTTTATCTGAGAACCCACTGAATTAGAGAAGACTTTTTTTAGCCAGTATAACAGAAATAAAAGATCCAGCCAAGGGACTTTACAGAGATTTAGAGTGATTAGAAGGACAACTTAAATTCAAATACATGGGGAAAACAGCTGTGTGGCCTACAGATTAAGGAAGAAGAATCTTCATGTTTTACATTGTACTAAATGTAGTCCTACTGCACTACAGAAAATATAATTTCTGTATAAAGTATCATAAAGGTTAATATCCCAAATAAGTTTTGCATATAGATTAAAGACTGCCATTTTACTATTTGCATCCTTCAAGACAAATAAAAACCCAATAGCACCTTTGAATCATGATTTTAGCCACAAACCTGTACAGAACACTTTCAAAAAAAAGATCCAAGATTCTACCTTAAAATCATCAGACATGCCTGTGGTGGGTTGAACCCGGTAGAGAATTTGGGAGTAGGGGGAAAAAACAGAGATAAATAGCCCCACAGACCCCCAGGTCAGTGCAGAAGGAGGGGGAGGAGATGCTCCAGGTGCCGGAGCAGAGATTCCCCTGCAGCCTGGGGAGAAAGGACCCCACGCTGGAGCAGGTGGGTGCCCGAGGGAGGCTGTGACCCCGTGGGGGACCCACGCTGGAGCAGTGTGCTCCTGAAGGACTGCAGCCCATGGAAGGGACCCATGCTGGAGCAGTTCATGAAGAACTGCAGCCCGTGGGAAGGACTCACATTGGAGAAGTTCATGGAGAACTCTCTCCCATGGGAGGGACCCCACACTGGAGGAGGGGTTGAGTGAGGAGTCCTGCCCCTGGGGAGGAAGGAGCGGCAAAGACAACGTGTGATGAACTGACCCCAACCCCTATTCCCCGTCCCCCTGCACCACTGGGGCAGGTAGGTAGAGAAACCCACGGGTGAAGTTGAGCCAAGAAAGGAGACTGGGGTGGGGGGAAGGTGTTTGAAGATTTGGTTTTATTTCTCGTTATCCTTGTTTTGATTTGATTGGTGCTAAATTAGATTGATTTTGTTTCTTCCCCAAGTTGAGTCTGGGTTTTGCCCATGAAAGTAACTGGTTAAGTGATCTCTCCTGTCGTTATCTCAACCCACAAGCCTTTTGTTATATTTTCTCTCCCCTCTCCAGCTGAGGGGTGGAGTGATAGAGTGGCTTTTGTGGGCACCTGGCATCCACCCAGGGTCAACCCACCACAATGCAATGAATAACAGGTATGTATTCCAGCCCTTCCAGGATTTTCCCTTAGTGCAAAGAGTGCACCAAGAATAAAATAGAAAGAGTTAGATCTACATTGCTGTAACATCCACCATATTAACTTTAGAAGGTTTAGAAGATTACTAATGCCAATGATATTTTTGATGTCTGAGAATGTGAAGTTGGCTTGACTGATTGTCTCGGAACAGCTGTTTCCTGAGGTTGTTACTATTTGACTGGTTTCACAACATGTTACTACAACCACATAGATGTTGTCTCCTCCAAATGGCCCTTAGGACCATGTGCACAAGACAACAAAGGAAGTTCATCAGGTGAGGAAGTGGTTATGGGACACACTGTTCTGCCTGCTAGAAATCATACCCAACGCAAGGTTGAAGGTAGTGTAAAGCAAACAGACTCCATTTTAGTCCCAGGACAAAATACACACTAAAGACAGTGAAAAGACCTCATATGCTCTCACTGGATCCAGCCTATAGATTGCAAAACGTTTTCCTTATCTACCAGACAGAATACTGCTGTTATGCCTGATAGAGCTTCAGGCATTAATGAACAGCAATCATCAGTCACCACCATCAATCAATCATTTAAATGGTATACAAGACTTTGGTTAATACTTTTGTATTTGAGTGATTTTATTCATACACAAGTGCCCTTGCAATCAAACCTGAGGCATCTTTTGTGATGGCAAGTATGATACTTCTTTTCTGACAGACGTTCCATATTTTGAACAGAAGTGGATTTCTCAATCTGAGGGGATAGTAAAGCTATCTATGGTTGCAGGAAAATCAAATATCAAATCACCAAGTGGTGCTGTCATATCTTCCTGAGGCTCAGAGGAACAGCTGGAACCCAGAGGAAGGTTAACCTGTGTTCATCAAGAATTTCAGTGAGAAACTGGAGAGAAGTAGATTGAGACTTCTACTCCCTCTTTCTTTACCACTCTGAATACTCTGGGGTTTTGTATTACTCTGCTTCTAGCAGTGGAAGAGATGATAGACCATAGAATGATTTGTACCAGTTGGAAGATTTTATTTTCCCTCTTGACACAAGCCAGGTCAGCACCAAGAGTAGGAGACAGATAATTTTCCTATTTTTTGTACTTCCTACTATTTACCTGGAGAATTCCTAGGAAAGCCCCTTTCCACTCTGTAGCTTTTACCTTAAAGGTGTTTGGTGCAGAGATGGGCTACTTGTTTGCTGGAATAAAGAATATGTTCAATGAGCATATAGAAATAGTTTCTAACAGCCAAACATCAGCATCCCAACAAGAACTCTAGAAAATATCACGATCCCTGCTTCCTCAACCATGTCAAAATTAGCCTCTGAGTCCGAAGTCACTGCTTGCTTTTCCAGCAAGGGGCATCACAAGAGTCCATCATAGGGTACAGCTCCTGCAGATACCAGGTGAAGGTGACATCTCTACCTGGAGGCTGGAGTCAAACAGAAGTAGCATGACAGCAGCTAACTGCAAATATAGGGAAAGGATTTGGAACTTCCTGCCTTTATATTCAGGACTGTTATCCTGCACAAACATAAGAGTTTAGGCTGTACATTTGTACACTTCTGTCTGTGCCAAAGGAGGAGAAGTGCTGATTTAGCCTTCTGCATAAGGAAAGCAACTCTCAGGCTGGCCCAACTGAGACGAAGTCGAGAGACTTGGGCATTGTGACCACTCCCCCCCCCCCCCTTCAAATCAGTGGGGATGGCAGGAATACAATATATAGCACTATCTTAATTACATAATATTCTACCTTACAGCAAAACTACTGTGTGTCTCCATTCATATATGACTTTCAACTGTTCCTCAAAGCAGTTAGTGTTAAAGCTTGTGTTCTTTTTAACCTTGTATTTTTCCTCAGATAGGAAGACCTGCAGAGATGAAGAAGCAGAATCAATGTTAGGACTTGAAGACAAAATTAGTTTCTGGGAGGGTGGTTTGGGCCCAGAATATTAGCAGTGTTGTAGGAGATGTAGAAGGGGAAGGAATGGATGCATTAAATAGATCTCAGTTGTTCAGCAAGAAGCTGGAGTTTCCCTCCCACTCCACAGTTAAAACGGGTTTCTGCAGCAGGGTCCTTGTCTCACACCACGTGCACACATCTTACCTCCTGTCTGAGGCTGGAGAAGGGACCAGAGCCACCATGTGCTGTATGTTTTATAATCTCATCATTCTGAAGGCAGACAATAATTTCTGTGATTCAGACTTACGACTTTTAAACAGCTGAGATAAGAAAAATACAAACCCCATTGTTTCAGAATATTGCTAAACTGTCTGAAGGAAACAATTGCTTATTTTTTTCCCGCCTAGGTCAAGTGAAGTAACTCATTCTGCTGAACTACTTTAGGTGGAGATTACAAATAAACAAATACATTAATTGCTCCAAGACCAAGCCACCGTGGGATGTTTTCAACGCTAATGTTTAAAGGCTGACAGTCATTAGCCATTGAAACAGTAGGTTACTGGACTACCAGCTTTACTATAGTAATACTAGGTTATATATGTATCCATACACTTACACATTCACATACACATCACCCACACATATGTGCGAGTGTGTAAGTATAGATACAGATGCAGATATAGATATAAAGATACACAAAATGATAAAGGCAGCCAACAAATGCTTCAAAAAGCAACTAACAAGAATTCTATAAAACTGATGCTGTCCACTTTGCAGGTAAGTACATTTAACTGCAACGGATAAAAATCTGAGTGATGAGGCACTTCCTCAAAACAGAGAGGGGCGGGGGGGAGAGAGAGAGAATATTGCCTCTAGTTTTGAAAATGTTCTCTGAGATATTTCTCAGGCAAGGAAGAGCAAAATGCATAACATGTCCTTGGTAAACAGGCATATTAGAGAAGTTTGAGAAATTGTCTAAGTAACATGCAAAAGCTTGATTTTACATCACCAAGTGAAGCTAGATTTTGGATATTGTCAGTCTTGGGCAGAAAGGTGTGGGAGACATTCTAGCTTTTGAAAGAACTCAAAAGGTGTAACTGGAATGCATAATAACAGATTTATTGAACATAAAGATTTATGTACAGAATCTATTATTCTATTCTTAAACCGCAATATATTCTATATACATGGCATGCATACTTATCCATCCATTTATCTTTCTTACCTATCATATGAGATATTTAATTTTATAGAACTGTCATAAAGCACCAAGTAATTCATATCCTGCATTTTACATTTTCTGGCCACGTCGAAACAGATGCTAGAGCAAGAGGCATCTTTTTAATGCTTTTATGTTATCTGTCCATCTATCTGTCTATCTATCTACTATTTGTGTAAATATTGTTGAACAGTAAGTTTTGCCTGCAGCCATGATTGCATCTTCTCCATATAATTAACTAGAGATTTAATATAACTTTGAAACTAAAACTAATCTTGCTCATATTTATTTATCACTATTATTCATACCTTAGTTGTATTCATCTTATAAGTTTGCCAAGTAAAAGGGTATCCTCATTTGAGAGCAATAAGCGAAGATGTGAATATCAGATAATAGAAACTGATTTTTGTTTATCTCTAAAAATTACAATAAAATCTACGATAATAAATGGCATAGGTAGACTTGATATTTTAAACTTTAGATGGTTGCATGATTTTAATCACCAGCAAGATAACTTCAGAGTCTGTTACAATAATTAGAATTACTGTTAAAAGGGAAAAGGAGATGAAAACTAGTTATTTTTCAAAATAACCCTCCAGCAACACAAGGAGGATGGTACAGAGGGTTCCAAAGATTTCTACAGAAAAGAATTTATGCAAAAAATATATATTTTATAAATTATACTTTCTCAAATAATGGCCGAGTATATTTAAGGATTATTCTTTAGACCTGGAAAATAATAAGAAAAAGACAGCTGGAAATGCACAGAACATGACTTAGGAAAAAAATAACTCTCTGGAGATGATTCATGTCCCACTCCTCCTGCAGCATCAGAGGAAGCATGCCCACTCCTTTTTTTTTTTTTTTTTTTTTTTTTCAGACACAAGAAGCAGCCCCCAAACAAGCTGTGGAAGAGAGGAGGAGAGATTTCAGGACCAAAATGTCAACTGTTATATGGGCAGAGTTCTAGGGTTTTAAGAAAGAAAAAGAGCAATTGTACTCCATTTATAATAAATCTACTTAATTTTAATCTCATGCACTGAGATTAAAACACAAGCAAGCCAAAATAGTTGGTGCAATTTATTTTCACTTTTTCAGGCCAGATCCTGCTAGTCTGGAGCTATTAAAAGTAACCAAGCTGATAATCCAGAACTTCTCTGTGTAAGCACAGCACAGTGAACAGTTGTTTTGGGGAAAGAGAATATGATTTTTCACAAAAGAAGTGTCGAGATCAATTCACAGCTTTCATGATGAATCTGTCTCCTATATGAATTGGCAGGAGGCACAAGATGTGCAATGTGGAGTGACATCTTAGGGCCAAACTGTACCTCAACTTCTTAGCTCTTTTAATAGTCTGAATTCTTGAGGTAACTAGGCTTATGTTGTACATACATCTATCCACCTACCCTCAATAATTTTGAAGCTGTTAGCTAATATCATACAAATTTCATAAAAGTGGATCTCTCAATCATAATAAATTATTTTGAACTCTATGAATATGGCTAGTGCCTTACACAAAACAAAACTGGATTACTGTTTCTATGACAGAAGGTCTCCAGCAAAAAAACACCAGAAAGGTCAAACTCAGAACTAGCCACTGGAGAATCCACATGTGAGAGCTCCAGAAACTCAAGCTTCCTCAGTTTTGCTCCTCACAGTTTGCTTGCTTATCTCTTTTCATCTAGATTTCTGTTGCAGTTACTGCTTTAAGGATTGGCCTTTTGTTGTGTTTTTCTCAGATAAAAACACAATTCCAAGTTCCCTGCATTTATCCTCACAGTTCTCACACCCTCATATCTAGACACATGCACCTTTTCCAATCATCTAACTTAAAATATTCTCCCACTATCAAAGCCTGCCTTTCATGCTCACATAAAACTGTTTTCATAGATTCTGCAGCTTCGCATTTACTTCTAAGTCCACCTTTGATTTTGACTGAATCAGGTATAAAACATTCGGTGTATATGAATACTAAAAAGTCAGTATCTTAAAAAAAACTTTAGAAGATCATCAGTGGTACTTAGAAAATAAACTAAGGAATATTTTATGCAGTTAAGAAGTCAGCTGGACAAAGACCCTACATATGTGCTTAGATTTAAATATGGCTATAAGTTCTATTAAAATCTATGGGACATGAACTCATGCTTGTATAGTTCAGTTGTATTTCACTTACATAAGGACATTTGAAGTTTAAATATATAGCTTGTTATGATTTGGAGTCAATGGTTAACTACCTTGGAAAAGTGCACTCGCTTAAGCATCTAAGTTTGTAATAGCATCATCCTGAAGATCAACTCAAACTGATATCCAACATTTTAAACTTATTTGTGGGCTTTGTATGAGGCAGGTAAGATCTTTCAAACTACAGCTGGAGATCTCATGACCAGAGGTCTATTCTGTTTCCAGCTAAGCCCACAACATGTCATCCTACTGCCATCCTCGTGGTTCATGAAACTTTTCTTTTCCTACTTGGGCAGAACCAGCACACAAAGACCTACCCCACATGTAGCTGCTGAGGAACATATATTTCTGATGTGTTAATATGGTATCCATTGCAACACGCCAAGGCATGGGACAGGGCTGTTGTAATGCACTGCACTGTACACAGGTAAAATAGGATCTTTCCTGCCCCAGCACACCCACCATCCCAGCAAGAAGAACAGGCACAGCAGGCCAGGACTGGCCAGACTTCTTTACACTACCAGCAGCGTACACCATACATTTCATACTGCAAAAAGTGATGAGGCACAAACCGTTTGGGAGCAGAGGGAGCTAGGAGTATTGCAAAGAGGACTACTCTTACAGGGGCCTGTCACTCCATTGCAGGAAGCTCTGGGAAGGTGCAACTCTAGCTACCGGTGTCAGCCTTAGCAAGAGGTGCGCATCACCTAGAATACATGCCCTGCAGCCAGTCATATGGTATGACAGTTACATTGGGACAGCTTAAGAGCCAAACATTAACCATCCTTGCTACACAGAATGTAAGGGACAGTACAGTTGCTGTCCCTGTCCAGAGAAAGGCCAATTTGTTCCAGTATCCTGCATCCAACAGTGTCCAAAAACAAATGCTGAGGAATATAAGAATCAGACAGGTAGATGGTGATATTTCACTAGAATGTTAATCTATTTTCCATTGACCTGTGCTCCAGGGAATTCCCTGAGTAAGTACTCTGTAGGCTAAGATTAATCTCATTGCTCTGCAAATGTCTGTACCTGAGGTATCCACCTAGGTTGTCTTTGCACTCTGCAGTTCTCCTGACCTATTTCAGACATTTATTTTAGGATGAGTTGAATTGAGCCCAAACTAGCCTATTTCTCTCCATCAGTTGTGAAGGGTATTCAGATGATTGGCTCAGATATCATTTGATAAGATGCCACAAACCATTGTGCTTCATAACCCTACAGTTATAAGGTGATGTCTTTCTCAATACGGGCATAACTATAGTTTCCACAGTTTCCATAGCAAAGAATTTCATAGTTTAATGAAAGACTGTATAATAAGGGACTTCTTTTTACTGGTTTATCAGTTTGCCTCAGGTAGAGGAGCACAGAAGGAAAGTGAGATAATATTAAATGATAATGATTTCAGTTTACCAATAATCAGCTCATCAAGGGTTGTAGTCATCCTGGAAAAAAAAAATTTGAAGTTTCTGGGAACAAGACAGTGACATATAAACTGAAGAGCCATAGGAGAGATGAAACTGAAAGATAAATGTTAATTGAATGCTAATTATCAATGCTAATTTTATTCTATACATTACTAATTATTATAATGCAACAACTTTTTTTATCCATTCCCATTTAAGCAGAAAGGCTGCTTCAAGGAGTTCATCCTTAAATACACAATAACTTTTTTTTTTAATTATTTTAATCAGTGGATTTCTTGTTTCTTGTCCCTCCCTTACTTATTTATGGAAGGAAAAAAATATTTTCCAATACCTTTACAAACTCATAAACAAATCCCCAAAATAAACAGTGGATATAAAGAAAAGACAGTGGTAAGGAAATAGAAAAACTATTTCCAGTATGCTTCCAGGTCATCTTTATTAGGTAACCAGACCACATATTTGAATAGCTGTATAAAAAAGAACAAAATATGGGAGGAGTTTAAGTATTATAAATGACTATGGGCAGCTTGTACCATGGTGAGAGAGCCATTTAAAAGTCAGCATGGGAGGAGTTGAAATTGAGATTGTGAAGAATTAAGCCCCTTGTGGTTTTTTTTCCCCTCTGGATGGAAAAGGGAGATGTTATTGCACTGTTTTATTTCTTTTCACATATGCTGTTCTATATGATTTATTTAGTTTGAATGTGGTAGTTGTCATATCAACCTACACTGTTTCACAGTTGTTTGAGACACAAGCTGTTGCTGTATGAGTTCATACTGATATAGATTCAGGCCTATGGCACAGATGACTTTACAATAAAAATTTCGTTTAAAATTCAACAGATATCTGTTTTGTCCTCTTTTGCACTGAAAATATGAATCACTTTTTATTATAACTACACAATTTTTACTCATTTAGGTCATAGTAGACTAATTTGTTTAGGAGGTAAACAAAATGTAGAGTGATAATAATACCCCTGTTTTGTGACACACCACCAAATCTGTTATCTACATTAGGATTAGGCAAAAAAACCTATTTTCTTCTGCTGTTTGGAGTAACTTTCACATCTTGTGCTTTAACATGTGTCTTCTTTAACCAGCTTGCCAGCTTTCTGATCTATCACAAGTGCTCACCCACTTCACCATAGTGCTAGAAACGGCTGGGATAAATAACAACTGTTTGGGGACAATAGGAACTGTCTGTATGGTTTGTTCTTTTGTTAGTTCTTTAATGTCTTTGTATCTGACAGTAAGCTCCTGGGCCTGTTGCTAGTATACCTGGAAGGAAATGCCTGCAAGCAAAGCTTTTAAGGAGGTGGTGTAGGCTGTTTGGATACAGGATGGCTGAGCCCAGAGAATGTCTTCCCTAAATATATCAAGCCTCACCTTAAATCTTACTTATGTTCCCAGCATTTCAATTAGGTTTTTCCAAGCCCTCTTTACTTCACAGTAACAAAGCTTATTTTCAGGCTAATATTAAAAACAGCCAATTAATACCCATTTGTTCTTCTGCTACTCTCTGTTACTTTAAATTCTTACATCTCCTCCTAAGAGAATTCTAATTGGTTTTGGTTTTCGTTCTATTTTGCTGTGAAATTAATGCCTTCTGATCAAGGACAAGACTGTCCCTGATAAATACATTGAACTAATTTCTGTGAGCACAAAATATATCTGAAAATCATTGAATGTACTGGACAGATGCTCCTGCGGTGGTGTTGCACTGATAAACAGTGATGGGTCCCATTACTGACTAAAAGTGCAGACTCAGGTTGCAATTAAGACACAGATTTAACTGTGCAGTGTCTCAAATACTTGATCTGGTTGCTGACTAGGCATAGATGTTTGGTGGCATCTGAGATGCCCGAGGGAGATGGGGATGGGACATACCACTGCAGATTTCTGCATTGTGACATCTGATGAAATATATGAGGGCATCTCACATGGCATCAGGCAACTCCAAAGTTCTAGTTAGCACAAAGAGACTCTAGAGAGTTATTCAGTAAGCAGATAAAAGCATATATTTTAGGATAAGCTAATTGCTTTCTAAGCTGTATGGCTTGATCTCCCTATACAAGCTTACAGCCAGATGCCTAATCTTAAGCTGAAAGCTTCTTCTAATACTCCTAATTCAATGTGACTCTGTGTGATTTGGACCAGCCTCTATATGCTATCAAAAGTCAAGCAGGTGAGAAATTTATAAGCCTAGTCCTATTTTCTTAATCCCTTATCTACACTGAATTTTACTGATTGCAAATCAATTTTCTGATTATAAGCTTAATTACACTGTCTTTTCAAGAGAGGGTACTTTCCCCATTTGAAAGGCTTAGAAAGGTCACAGTGATACAAGCAAGCATCCTAAGGGATGAAAGCAAGGTAAGAAGTGTCACCCTTTCTACAATACATTGTCTCCAACCCAAGATGCCATGTATCTGTTTTCCTCTGCAGATCCCAGTTTCTGAGAAGCTGGCAGGGCATAAATATATATGCAATGAGAGAAGATCCAGTGGTTCTGGAACCAAGTAGGTTTAAATTGTGCCTGGAGCCATGTGGAAAGCAGAGTAGAAGTTTGACAGGTAGGAGGAACACATCTGGGAAATGCAGGGTGGGGGTAGAAAGGGACATGGTAACAAGACCTGGGGCAAGAAGGGTATCAGCATACTATGGATAATTTAGGTATGTCATTTCAAAGATAACATTTTTTCAAACTTTTTTCTAATCCATTTTCAGTAGTACTTTTAAGTCAAAATTAACCACCATTACCTGAGTTACATGACTCAAGGTAAAACCGTAGCAAAGAAATAGCACTTTTAATTTCTCACAGGACTTCAAGGGCATGGTTTATAGAAGTTTTAGTTAAATAACATTAAGAATAGACATTTATTTTGTTTGCTTCTTTAATGAATTAAAAGACTAAAAACTTAGTCTCTGGCTGATTGCAGCTTCCTCTCCATACTCCATGTACTCTTCTACTCCTTCCAGTTCTGTGAAATGCTCTCCAGCCAGCAGGAGCATCTCTGTTCACATATGACCTGCTTAAACTCATAAACACAATGTTCAGCACTCAGTCATTTTTTGGTCAGTGCTATGTAGTAGTGCTTAGACATTTATCTTGCATCCAAATCAGCAGGCTCTTCTGGATCTGATTACCAGCCTCCACATTCTTCTCTCAACAGCTATTCATACTACTTTTTCTAATGCATATAGTCATGTAAGTCTGTAATAAAACCTGAGATGCTGCATATTTATTCCTATTTTTCATGGTTTATTATCCTGACATTTCAAATTGCTCCGCTTAAACTTTGATAAGTGTTGTATGATAGAGAAATCAAACTTTTACATAAGAAATTGCTTCAATTAAATGTCAAAATAGACATAAAAATTAATTTTAAAGCCACCTATGCTTCTTTCTGAATACCCTGTGCAGGGGCTGACTCAGGAAGGAAAGTCCTGATCAGTATCTCCTCCTTACAATTGAATGTTATTTTCTAACACTGATCTTCACTACAGTATTTCAGCATGTACTCTATGCTGAATTTGATTTGTAAAACCTACAAATTACTGTTGCCTTTTTTTTCCAGTGTCAAAGGCTATTAAAATACATAACGGAGTGTGTAAGATCAAGACTTGCAGGGTGCCTTCTGTAAACAGAAGTTCTTTATCTGTTCTTTTTTTCCTACCTCTTTTGTAACTCCATTCTTTTTCCCTTACATAGCCTGGGTTGTGTCCACATATAAACTGTCTGTCTCCCAGTATAGCCATCCTAAATATGTATTACCTGTGTAATCTTTTTCACTTCTGTGTCTTTGTTTTATTCTGTATATTTGAACTATTCATATAATTATTACTGCTATTGCTATAGGTGTCCTTTTACCACATTTCTCTTTCCTATCAAACTCATTTGATCTTCTTTCTTTTCATACATCTTTTTCCTGAGCTTGTGTCCTCTGGCTAATGGCACCTTCCCTCAGGACGCAGTACTCCTCTGGCTGATTTCTTTCCCCTGAAGCTCATTCCCAGGATTTTTCTCCTTTTCAAACTCCTTTGTTCCTATTCCCTGCTAATCCCCTGCTCCCCTGCTTGCAGTCACCACCACATATTCTTCAGTCCCTTGCTGTTTCACCGCATCCCCTTCAGCAGACTGATAATGCAATTTTAAATTAAAATAAGAAACTTTAATATCACTCTCATCCTTCTTGGATTTCGGCTTGTGGATAGAGCCAGAAGCAAGATGGGAAGGGGAGGGAAGACCGGGAGGGTTGTAAGGGGACCAGCTGAGAAGAGACAGAAACGCAAACTTGACAGCACTTCACAGTCTGTTTATTTCCCAAAGAGTGTCCGCTCAGCTGGGTAGCAGAGCAATGTGAGCCACCAGATGCGCGACTGTAACACTGGTGTCAGCAAGAGCTGCTCATGCAGCTTTTGGCCAGCACATGATGTGGGACATCATTGCCTTTCCCTGCAGCCAGGATGCACCCCAGCAACTTAGCAATGCAAGGAATTAGAAAACAGAGCAGCATAAGTAAACAAAGAGTAGAACTATCTTTTATGAGGAAAAGAGTATTGAGGAAAAACCCACCAAAGTCAGTATGGCAACAGAAGGATGGTTGTCTAACTTTCTTGAGGGTAGCCGTGTATTTATTGACAAGTAAAGGCAGGTTTATACTGCATCGAGTTGATCTCTGCTGGCAGAGACACCTTAACTAGAAAGTCCAATACTTCATGGCCTTCCTTCTAACTCTACTCACAGCACCGAAAACAAAAAGCCAGGCAGCTCAGGGCCAGCATCCCACACTTCTGCCCTTCTAGACTTGGTTTTACCATGGGTAGAAGAGTACCACCTCAGGTATCCCTTAATCATGTTCTAAAACACGCATGGCACTGATTTGCAGATTTGCATTTCGGAGTTTCTAGGTCTTGCGGTGTGAACATTTTCAAGAATCCATGAGATGAAAAATAAGTTTGTTGTTGTATAAAATGCTGTTCAGTACTGGTGGGAAAATTGGTCTCCCTGAAAATAAAATGCATAGCCAGAAAGGAGGGATCTATCAGTTTCATTTATGCTAGTGAGGAGCACAGATGAGAATGTGGCCCAGAAAGGGGCTTAATCCCTGTGCAAGCACCACTAAGATTAGGTATTACATTTATTTAGCAAAACTCAGACAAAGATTATTCACCTGTTATTCCTTTCAAAAATTTGGCCTGCTGTGCTATATGTGACATAATTAGCAAAACTTTACAGCATGTTTCAATGAACCCAGCTATGTGCAATTTTCTCCGAAGTGTGATTAAAGAAATCGTTGGAGGGCAAATGGAACAGCTTTTACTGAGACAGCTAACAATGAGACACATTGGATTCTTATTATCTGTTATTAGCTTTGGCTTTCAGGTAGGAGAAAAATACATTGTAGGAATCATTCAGAGTCCTATTTTATTAATTCCTGAAACATGCCAGTTAGTGAGAAAGTTGACTATTTGTTTTATTTTACTTGATATTTCCACAAAAATATGGAGCCTGTGGAAAGCTATTCCAAAAGATTTGTTTAAAAGGTCAGCTCAGAAGAAATCTCTGCATATTCCACAAAGGAGCAGAGACATTAGCAATACATGGAGCTGGAGTTAATGCTCTAATGTGGCGCTTGAAAGCTGGGTTCTGTTTTTGACATTAGAGCGGGACACTTGTAAAACCTTTGGCAAGTCTTATACAGTTTTCAATATCCCTGGCAGCTAGGCACTTACTTACTTAGTAGTCTGGGCCTTTGTATCTTTCTAAGTTTCCAGTGTCCATTTTGAACAAAGTGTGAGTTTATCATCATGCTAATATTGCCCACTGTAGAATAGGTGCCTTGGGTCAGGGATCCAGCCCACTCTGTCCTGTGGCAGTTTGCCTTGTATTTTAAGGCAACCAGCAAACTCTTACAATTTTCAGGTGTCATGCAAGGCTGTTTTTTACTTTCTCAAATAAAAACCTGAGCCTACTGGGAGGAGCTCACTGATCACAAGGAGATGCTGCCTCTTAAGGGCAAGCCTCTGCTGAGCAGCCATGCCTAACTTCTGCCAAACTCAGACCATGAGAGGGGAACCACTGTCTCCCTGGTCTTTCACAAAAGCTTATGCCCCCCCATCTCCCAGCCCTGGGGTGACCCAGCCTCACACCATTCAAAACTCACCAGCCTGTGGCACTGCACACCAGAGATCATCTATTCCTGCTCTAGATACTATCATAACACAAATAGTGATAAATGCGCCGTGGAAGATGTGGTGTCATCCCTCCCTGAAGAGCTAAAAGCCTTTTGCTTCTCCCCTTTATTCTTGGAGATGAGGATGCCCAAAGTACTATTCTAGACAATTGACTCTCAATTGCACTCCTCTTTTGTAAGGACACTTGCTTGTTCCTTTCTGCTTTCAAATTTCAGCTTTCTATTTTTCCTTCCACTTACTGGCTGTACAGTACTTTCTGCTTAACTGAAAGCTTTTGTAGCTAACTGAGTAAAGCTCTGTGTCAGTGATAGACCTAGAGGGTTACAATCCTTTTCCTCAGGGAAGAACTGAATATTATTTCCTACCACAAGAGAACTTGAAATCATCTTTAGGAAATTAAAACAATTTAATATGTGGCACTGTAAAATGCATCATGTGAGGACAGTCAAGAGTCACTAAAAGTACCGCTTGCCTCTGTCTAACATCTTAGCCCTTCTTCCAGAAAACAACTCAATCCCCTCATTCCCCTGACCTGTTAAGGAGCCTGGCCTCATTGAGAACACTGTATGCAAGATTAGGCCCAGGAGTTTGTTTTTTTTTTTTCCTCTATTGGCTTCTTCTGAGCTTCTGCTTAGCCACTGTTTGGTTTTCCACTGCAGATTTCAGTGTAAGACATAGTGCACATATTCCCCACACAAATCCAGAGTGTTTTAGCAAAGTGCTACAGCAAAAATGAGACGGCCGTAGGTGTGTTGACTTCTGTGGAGTGTGTCAGTTTTCACCCGCTGAGTCTAACAGCTACTGATGGTCGTTAAGAACTTGCTTAGAAAGAAGGGTCTGCAGCAGATCATGTGTGACTTCCAGACAGGATTAGGGAGGGAAGATTACTGCTGCATGGGTTTACAAGGCAGGCTGGTGTTTTGGTTTCACAGCAGCTGATTTCACCACTCTGCACCTATGGGCAAGTCCACGCCCAGCTGTCCTTTAGATTTTAATTTTACTTGCATTATCCTCACTATTTGTCCACAGTTGGAGATCCCCAAGAAAAACATAAGAAAAATGAAGACTGGAAAATACCACTCCAATACAGGTCAAACCCATCGCCCAACTCCTGGGTCAGAAATAACATCTTCTATGCCATTTCACTACCTACTGATCATTTCACTACCACTTATCCTGCCATTTCAATACCTACTGATCATTTTTAAAACTGCCTGCTTTTTGTTGAAATAGCCAGCAGTGGTACAGCCACTGGGCTTTGATTTCTTCTTGCAGGGAAGGCTCAGGTCTCAGTTGCTTCCTTTGATGTTTCCTGTACTACTAATGACTACCATGGAGCTCCTCTCTGTGGGAGCTATGACAGAGAGCCGTTTCACTACTGCTGTGAAACACGTTTTATTGAGTTCCTTGAGTATATGTATCACTAGAAGAGTAGGCTCAGATAAAGCAAGGCACATAATTCTATACAAATTACAGAAAACATTTCCTACTAACCTGTGTAAAAAAAATGCTTCTGAAAAAAATACTGGTTTAAGGAAGGAGAGTAGCAGGAGCCATTTAATTTATTAGGCTACTACCAAGAGACAGTAGGTACTGCAGAACTACTAAGACTTATCCATAGATTAAAACACATGAAGACAGCTGTTGTAACTTCAGATTCATGTTCTAAAGAATCATTTATGAAAGCATTTTGAAAAACTGCCTTTTTATATAGGTAATCTCAATAGTTATCAACTTCTTGTAATCTCCCATTGAAGAGAAAAATTTACAAGAGTACTATGAAAAAACGGCCAGTGAGTCCAGGCAGGAGCATACATATTTTTAAATGTGTGACAAGGCCAAATGTTTTACTTCCTGACATAACCTTCACTATCACTGAAATCCTTTTTCAACATCAGAATGTCATTAGATGTGCTGAGTAGTCACAAATCAGCAAAAACCAGTCTTTCTTTTCACAAGCTTTTGGAGCTGGATTTAGGTACCCAACTGTAGACACATGTGACAACTTTAACCATCACTTCTTCATACCAGTTATTTTAGACTTATCACCTCTTTTGGATACTGTAGACCATGTGCTTCTGCTGACACATCATGAGAATGTTCTTGCAATAGACAGATACACTCTTAAATCATTATTTTCCTTTCACTCCATATGGTCTAGGTGCCCTTGACATAATTTAAAAATACAGTGCAGCAGCACAATTTAAGATAAACCACTACCAATAAGCCAAGCAATTTAAAATCTCATATCCCCTTCACCTTTGAACAAATCCCCCCAACTTACAATTCCTCTCCACCTTCCTAGAGAGAAAAAAAAAAAAAAAAAAAAAAAGATATGAACGCAGCAATGTACCTTAAAAAATCATTTGAAATTATACTGCCATTCAGTAGTAAACAGTTAGCTGAGATATTTGATCTATAACATCACTGCACCAAAAAACCCCCAAGTTGCAGAGACTGCAATCTTTCAAATGCAGATGGTGAATTAAAGATATGTTTTTGGAAAATATATGGTGATGCCATTCTGGAGGGTTGTCTGTTCCTTCTGCCTTGCAGTTCCCCTCCTCAATTTCCTTTGCAATAGACCTATATTATAGTGCTTCTTGAATCCCAGAATTGTCCCCATATGAAGTTCTGTAGGAGGCTACTTTGTCATTTTTTCAAATCTTCAGCTTTATACAAACTGTGTCCTTATCAAAAGTCACTGGAGAAGTTGAGTCTGTTCACATGATGGGCTCAAATCAAGCCCTTCATGAAAAGTTACACACTGCAGTGCCTGTATCCTTCTGACAATAGCTCTATATCACTGTTTGAAATAATCCAGCCATAGCAGTCATTCTGTTAGCATTTTACACTTACCTTTCCTAGGTGCAAACAGTTAAGAATTGGGCCTTCCATCGCTTCCAGCTTTTATAAGGCTTCAACAAAGTGGGCAACATTTTGTCCCTTGTTTCTTCCCTGAAACTACATCCATGCAGAGGTTCACAGCAGCGTAACTGAGCACAGTATCTGGCAGAAAGCCCAGAATTTGACCCGGCAAGTTTATGTCATATGGAGATGATATTAACACACATCATGAGCCAGATCTGCACTCTGGCTGCTTAATAAAACACTACCACCTCCATCATTACATTTAACCTCTTATATTAACAATTAAGCAGGCCAAACTGTTAGCCCACAAAATTTACTTTTTATCAGCTGCAAGCAATTTGCAATTTGTAACTTTTTTCCACAGTGAATAACTTCTTGAGTAACAGGAACTGAACGGTAACAGGTGGATCAGCAGCATTTCACTACACATTTAGAGTATTTATTAAATTTACCAGGAGGCTGCAGATACACTTGAGATATATATTCAGAGTGAAATTTTCACTTAAAGTTAGTACAAGGGGGTTACCTAAGTATAAACTTCATCATAAAGAACTGGCTTTCAGTGTCATGACTAACCCACATTTTTTTTTTTTTTTTCAGAGAAATCTTTGTGACCTGATCTTTTTTCCCTCACCTAAGAGACTAAAATAAAGTAAAAATTAAAAAAAAAAAGTCAACCAGAGCATTCCATTTGGACTGAAAGAAAATATTTCATTTTGCTTGGGACTTCTTAGCTGTTTCTGTCATTAAGTCTAAGCATTTTAACGAGGAATGTCAAGATATTTTGAGACATGGAATGATTTAAAGCAATGTAAAAGATGAAAAATATCATTCATTAGATGTGTGGTCAGCATGCAGTAGCAGAATGGTCACAGTTCATTTTCTTGCCTGTATTCAGCTAATTCTAATTACCCAGAAAGTATAATAATATGTGAAATGAAGCAAATGTGTCCCATACATTGAATTGCTCCCTGGCTTTAGTTATACTGTCCTCCCAAGCCCCTTACCAGTATTCCTTCAGCCAGGTTACTGTATTTGACTAACAGCTAAACACAACAGCACTAGTGCTAGGCTGAATTAACATCATTTAGCATTTAAATTGCACATTTAAATGAGTATATTAATGGATGCCTGCAATTTATAACTCTCTCCTCTCCACTTCCAGCCTTATCTAGTGCTGGAGATTTGTCAGACAGCTGGTATCAATCTGCCTAATCTCAGACTTAGAAGGACTGCTCGCCTGCATACCTTTAGGTGACTGATTAAAGGAAAATTCTTAGAGGCTGGCTTTAAATTTACAGTGCTGTTTGACATATATTTTATCAACTGCATCTGATTTTACAGCTACCTTCCAGGGGCCAAATATTATCTGGTTTACAACCACTTCCCAGTGCCTTCAGATGTGCTGCACTTCATGCCAGGCTGGAGAAAATTTGGCCCTGTGTTTCACTGTCTATCTCTGTGTACTGCAATAAATTACTGCCTCTGCCATGACATCCCTTCTTTCCTTTGAGGTGGAGCTCTGAATATCAAACCTTGTTTCATGAAGGGTGGTAAGAGGAAAAGTACAAGTGAAAATTGCCTACCACTAATTGCTGGTGCTATGAATGAGTTCATTCTAATCTGTATACCAAAACTTTTAGAGAGGGAGATTCTGAAGGTTTAAATTATGTACAGTTTCTGTTCCCTGAAATATCACTGTATTATGAGAAATAGCTAGTGTCATTCATGGCATCCTCCTCCTCATTATTATTATCATATTAATTTATTATTATTTTATGGAAACAAGGAATTTGTACAACCTCAAGTAATAAGCTAAAATAGGTGCCGAGGTAAAACAAAAATCACTTCAAAAGCTTTTTCTGTCTTGTCTGTTAGTTCTGACTCTAAATTCAAAAGCACATCAGTCTCACCACAAAGATTATGAGCCTGGGAGCCCAACTGAAGACCCACCTTCAGCGCCTCTGTGCCCCGTACACCCCCACACTGCTCGGGTAGCATGCCAGGCTCGCTGTCCGCATGCTCAAGAAGCCCAGGGACAGACTAGAGGGTGTCTGTAGGATTTCTGGAAGGCAGCTCTGGGAATAGACACAAATATAGGCTACATAAATATAAATTATGTCATCAACAGCAGATGTAAGGGTCAACTGTGTAAAGATCCAGCTCCAGACCATACCAATACTAAAAATGTAACACCTATACAAATACTGTATCAGAATAAAATTTCAAAAGCAACTTTACATATCCACAGTGTAATATAAAGCATCAGAGGCAGTAAAAGACATTTCAGGCAGATTTGATAGGAATCATCTAAACTACAATTAGCTGAGAAACACCACTTATTAAAAGAAAATTGCAGTAGGCAGAGACTTGTAAGTGAAGTGCAACAGCAGTTGCAATTGTGTGACAATTTCATTTTATTCTGATATCTGGCCTCAAAGATGTAATGCTATTCTTTAAATATTCTATGTCCATGCACTGTCCTGAGGTTTATTATTTATACAACAGAAGAAAGCTCCTAAGTTTTTTTCTTGAATAACATACTACTCTGGCAAACCGACTCATCAAGGTTAACCATTCTTCTTGCCTGCTACCTTCAAAAATTACGTCCTCAAGAGGAATTGCACAACTAAGTCAGATAGTGTGAGCAAATTTAATTAACTAAATGTCAGAGTCCACAGTTGTTACAGATGACATAAAGAGAAAAAGAGATAGGGCATAACCTTGAGGTACTTGTTATTGCTGCCAAATGCTTTAAAGGATTGTTCACCTGGACATGAAGCTTTCAGTCTGTGGCACAATTAATATATGTGTGTATCACAGCATGTCCCTCAAAATAGAATCTCAATGTGATGTTTCTTACTCTCATTGAAGAAAGCCCAGGGTGTAAGGGAATAAAACACAAAGGGCTCTGCCAGAAACAGATCTAACACCCACGCACTCATCAGACAGGACAGATCCGGACCCAGCGCTGCTCTTTAATTGCAACCACGGCAGGGAAGCCCAAGCTTTGCCCAGCTCAGGCTTACATTAGCAAACAGCCAGCGACCTTGAGCTGGCCACATGTTTACATCAAAAAGTGAATCTGCAGCTATCCTCTGCCTTACCGTGCAAGCAGGACTGCTTGCACAAGAAGCTAGGCACGGGGTTGCTGGGACCTAGCTGCCCCAGCTGAGAGGAACTAGGCAGCAGGACCCCAGGCATTGTCCTGAAGCTCTTTTCTTATATCACAGCGTATGCTACCTTTGCAAAAACAACTGTGTGGTCTAAATACTGAACAAGTCCCTCATTCCCTGTTCCATCTATACTGGTTTTGGGGGACACAATACAGTGTTTGTCCAGATTTTTGTAAATCCCAGCAGAGTGATTAAAAATCTGCCACTGACTGAGCTCTAATATCCTGCTGTTCTTCTGAGCCAGTGAAAGCTCAAGGTGTGAACATCAAGTCTAGCCCCTTGCTTTGGGGGAGAGAAAGGAGATAACTAACTTCAAGCTTTCCTGATTTCAGCAAGAGGGGTCCCTCTTGGTCCCTCATGAGAGCCCTTGGGGCCTGTCCGCTGCCATCCTATGGAAAGGGATAGCACATGTCTAGCACTTGCTTTCCCTCAATGAGGCACACCCAGGAGACACAAAAACTACACAGCACTGCCAGAGAAAAGAGTAAAGACATACTTTCCCCCATGACAGCATTAAAAGGTGTTCAGCTGGAATGACCCAATGAATTGGCATTGTGAAGAGCAGCTTAAAAGAAACATCTATACATTTCCCAACAAACTTGATACAGCATACCCATAGTCATTTAAAACTAGCCTGGGAGTGGTAGAAGGAAGAAGCAGAAGGATTAAAGAGTTAGTTAAGTTAATTAAGAAGCAGAATGGGAAATTAATGAGGAGTCACAGAGAGAAATAAACCTTAAACAGGTCTTCTAAAAAGATCTGCAATAAACTAACCAGCTCATGTTAAACACAAGAATAAGATAGAGGAAGGAAGGGGGGAATTGAATACAATGTCTTATAGGAATAATTCTGCCCTAGTAAAATTCTTTTTAATGCTTATAAATGACATAAATATATCAATTCTCTAGCTTGAACTACTATAAATAAGCACGAAAATAGCCTTCAGACTATTAGTTTTTTGAACCACAATATAAAATGGTTTGGGTTTTTTTTAAAGGGAATACTGGATATTTATACCGCAACATAATGATTGGTGGCAACAAGATAATAATTAAGGTTTAACAGACAATAGTCTATATTTGATATTTCAGTAAGATGCAATGAGGTAGCTTTTTTTATTATTATTTACTGAGAAGTCCATAGAGCCATCTCTAAGGATTTATGGGGAATATAGTTGTTATTCCTAGGTAGAAACAATCTTCAAAATTTTCTAGGCAGCTTCACAATGAGAGAAATTTTCCCATAATGTAAACACTGTTGGGAAATAGCCCTTTCTAGACATCCTTTCTTAGGCTCTGTTCTGATAGGAACGAGCTAAAATAAAACCATAAGAAGTGAATACGCACAAAGAGCATTTGTTGTTTGATTCACGTTCCCCAAAGAGTGTTAATGCCTTCGGAGATGTCAAATCATCATAAAGGATATACTGCACAGAAGCACTGTGTGAAAGAAGAGATGAACATTATTAGAATTCAGAAATAATGAAATAACATGGTTGACTGATACAAGTGACACTGTTTTACACCAGCTAAGGGTCTCACTTTGCTGGTGCTTTTGATGTGTATCTTGAAACACTCTCTGGTTATGCAACCTTTTAAAACAATTGCTGTGTACACATACTATGCTAAAAGTACTGAGTTTTCATACGCTTCACCTATGGGTTATCTGAAAAACTTTTGTTCAAGAGCTATGTGGGTTATATATGAATGATGGGGAATCAAGGCAAGGTTTGCTGCAGAACTTGCTCTCTGCTGACAGGCCCTGCCTCTGCTCCCTGGTAAGGTTCCTTCTCCCCGGCAGCCTCACTGCTTCCCTGATCTCTGCTACTCCCTTCACTCCCCAACCCAGAAAGACAGAAATGAGGAACAGAGGGGAGATCATTACCCCCTGTCTGCCTCATGTGGGTGTAAAGCACCCTGCAGCAACAGAGGGAGGCTACTGGGAGCAGCAGGCTGTACGAGCATGTGTCTATATAAGTAGTACTACACAAAAATACAGCAACTTGCTAGTGTTGCCTTCCTTTTGTCAAATAGTCCTAGAACTAATTATAAAGGATTAGAAGATTGTGCCTATTCCTGCTCAGAAATCCTATTGTTTGCCATCAAGCTGAGGTGCTTGGTGATGATGATGAGCTGCAAGGGGGTGGTACTGCAGCACTGGCATGCAGGGAAATACCTTTTGCCAGTTCCTGAAGTGGTTATGAGCAGGGGCACAACACAGCCCAGGCACACAACAGAGAGGCTGAGTGTGCAGAAGAAGCTGGGAAGGCTCCACATGCCCCAGCAAGGACATGTGCCCAGTTGTCCCCCCAGCACCCCAAACAGCTGCCCCAGAGGGCCATGGTCCATGATATTAAATGGGGAGGCCAGACCCAGACTGCCCACTGGAAATAGTCCCCAGCCTATGCTAGCTCCCAAACCTGACCCAGAATTAGTTTGGGAGAGGGGTCATTAGCCTAGAAAAAATCTCACCAGCACCATGCTAAAATTTAGTATAGGCAATCAGTTCCAGGTGCCCAGGACCATCACATGGCATTTTTTAATCTACTAGAGCTCTGAGGCCAGGATCCTTCTCCCTGTGGTACCCATGTGAGTGACACTACGACACTTGTGTACACACCATCATTTTACCCTTGATACTGTGTCCAAGCACCCATGTTTTGAGGGGTTTCACTTCATCACCATCCAGGCAGAAGAGCTCCAGCTGGGATCACAGCATGGCAGGGTTACTCCACTGTCCTGGTTTCAGCTGAGATAGAGTTAATTGTCTTCCTAGTACTGGTACGGTGCTGTGTTTTGAGTTCAGTATGCCAAGAATGTTGATAACACCCTGATGTTTTCAGTCGTTGCTCAGTAGTGTTTAGTCTAAAATCAAGGACTTTTCAGCTT
>JAVJGG010000073.1:33131335-33145910 GCA_035590195.1 Aviceda cuculoides
AACAGTAAATGAAAATCTGAGATTGTTAGATCTGAAGCCTGATTTTGAAATCAAAGCATTTTGGCTTAAAGAAAAAAAAAAAAAAAGTGAGATAGATAGAAAAAAAAGGGAAGGGGGCGGGGGGGAAGAGACATTTTACCTTAACATTCAAATCCACCTGCATTTATCCAGATGGAACCTCAAAACCTTTTGAGCTCAAATAATTGTTACCTTGGCTGCTCAAGTTTCCCTGTGTCATCCAGTAGAGATTTTTAACCTTAAAAAGTATAGGATAATGAGTGCTTATATGACACAAAGGAACTACAGTACGCACAAAAAATAATGATTCTGTCAGTTACAAAAAAAGTATTTAGTACCATAGAGTGATTTTTCCAGTGTTGCAGTCGACTGCCTTCAATGTCTGTTGTCTCCAAGGCTGAGTGAATCACCTTTTAAATATATATAAAGATCTCCTGCAAAATCACTTTGTCAGTAGCTCAGCTGCACAAGGTAGAGATAATCTGTATCAAAAATTCCTGACAGGGACTGTGCTTCCTTAGCAGGTCTTTGAAACCTTCCTACTCAGTGACCTCAGGCTTCAATGAGTCACTGTAAAAAAGTCAAGCTGCTGTACGTAGGTAATGAATGCACAGATTCATACTGCCTCTATTGCAGCTATGAAAAAAACTGAACATTTCTGGAAATGAAAATCTGTGAAGTTTATATTTGGAAAAAAAATTGTAACAAAATCTCACTGATTTCATCATGTGCATCTATACTGTCAGATGGGTTCAGTACCTCTTTCACTCCGTGACACGTATCTCCAAGTCATCTGCACTGCATATATGTGGCAAACCAAGTTCTTTCCTTAGCAAAAAGAGACAGAAGACAGTTTTGCTCAGGAGGTTGCACCTTACAAGCAGTATGGATGTGACTAGCCTACTACATAAAGCTTTACACTTGAGTGGTACAGAGATGAGCTTGTTTGTCTGGAGCATTGTAAGTACATTTGTGCTGGAATGCAGCATTAAGATGAAAGCTGTGAATCTTTCCACTCAAAACACTCTTTATGGCACTGTTCCATTAGGACAGATATGTGAAATTCTACCAAGGCCCAGTATGTAGCTTTGCCAAGGCACACCATGACCAGATAGAGGAAGGGAGAAAATGACGTAGTCCCCTATTGCCTTCCCTTTTTTTTAATTTTCCAAATATGAAACCTTTCCAACTTAACCTGTAGACTGAGTGGAGTCTTAGGTGCCAAATAGCACATAGCATCCATTGCAATGTATATGACAATATGCAAATACAGCTTGCTATAGTTCTTCATTGCAAAATTCACTGGAACCAATAAAAAACTGTATTATAAATCAGCTTTTTCACTCCAGGGTTTTTTATAGGTTTACAGAAGGAGAAAAAATGGCAGATGTATTTCTTAAAATTCAGCTAGTGGGCAAATTGCAGGACCGCGTAAGTGAACGCTGGATGAGTTGCCCATCGTACTATATTAATTTGAGCCCATATTCATCTCATCCAATATTACATGCCAAAAGGCATTAAGTCAAGAGCATATTCTCCCTAAAATTTCCCTTTAGTCAGTCTAGAAAAAATAGACAACTCCAGGGAGTGATTCACACCCTGTAATTCCCTATAACTGACCAGTTTGGGGATCACCTGTCCGAATTCAGCAGCTGTGCACAAAGGCCGTGGCCCACAAAGCAGCAGCATGGCTGCCTGGAGATGATTTCTGTAACTTACAAGTGTTTAAACTTGCTGCTTCTCCTAGGAGTAGGGTTGAGGACACACATCCACATTGCTCCCTCACACTACTTTTGAGCAGATGCCTTCATCCAGATCTAGCTGCGCTGAAAGCCATTGCTGTTCCCCCCTGCTTATCAGTGGCTTCTACAAAGACACATCTCATGGAGACAGTCGTGCAAATTCACCCCAGAAGCAGGTAAAACTAAATCCTTGTTCTTTGTGTATCACTTCTTTTGTCTAATTAGTACTCCACATGGTCTCCCAAGGAGGGAACAAGAAATACTTTATGAAAGAGATGCTTTTATATAAAAGCTCAAAAGAACTAAAGAAATTGCTCCATCTTTCAATAAAAATCATTATTGTTTGTATGCATTTAGATAGGTACATGCACGCATACATAAATGTCTATGAGCAATGACACCCTGGAAATGCATGAACACAAATATTTCCAATCAATTACAGGTCCATCTGGTCTCTGTGGGTTGTTAGCAGGGTAGTTAGTTTTATAGTTACAAACTCAGAAGCTCAAATTCAAATCCAGCTTGTAAGCTACGGTTTGCACTCTAGTCTGCAGTCATTAACTGCTCTCAGCCTGAGGGCCATACTCTACCTCCAGGGCTCTTTTTGAAGAACTCTCCAGTCTTGGGTGCAGTTTTCCTACATTTCATTTTTCCAGCCATGTGTATAGGATTTATTATGCTTTCACATCTGTTTAATACAAAAACTGTATACAACACACAAGGATGTATAGTTTATGTATTACCATATTTTATGACAGAATTTGTATTCAATCAGCTGAAATGAAGGGTATGAAAAAGCTTTCTTCTAAAGTACTAAATATATGTAGGGTATATATGGCACACATCATTATCGGGAGAACTGGCCAAGTAGGACAAAGACTGCTTTTGCCATCTGTAACTTTTGACAGCCCAGGAATTTTTCCTTAAAATAGATAATAATTGTGTGGATAACTTAAGACTTTTCCTAACAAATTAGACTGTGTGGTCATGTGTATTGACACATCAGTTACCTTCTAGTATAAAATAGTTGACAATTTTTCCAGCAAAATTCAGTGAAAACCACGGTAAGTGCCATCAGGAAGACAATGAAGCTACTTCCTATTGCCTATGTTCCCCACGGCAATTGGTCCTCTGTGTAGTCTGGATGACAAGGGCTCTAAAACCTGAAAATTTTATCAAAATAATTTCTAACAGAAGTTTTACTGGTGTTCCAACCATTGCAACAAACAAGCAAACAAACAGATCAGTTTGAGGGAATGCATTCCTTTAAGATTCACTATTTCCTGAGAGTTTTAGGTGCTGAGAAGGTGCTTGAGAGAAGAAAAGCGTTCCCTGGGAAGTGCCAGGGCAGGGCTCTTGGGCAGCAGCAAAAGGGAATGCTTATTCCTTCTCATTTATTCAGTTTCTGATTTTTGCCCTTCCTCTTATTAATACATAGCAAACTCATTTGCTCCACCAATTTCTATCATGAGTTTGTAATACTGGAGACTTTTGTTGTTTTTCTGATGCGCAGGAAACTCAGCAGGGAACAACCTATACTTCCCTCCTGCTGTTTTGTAAATTGACAGATCAGAGTGTGACCTAACTGCTCTTTAACAAAAAGTTAAATTTTTTTTGACTCTGTCCAGCCTCTAGGGTTCTGGACAACAAAGAAAAATGGTGAAATGTCTAAACCCATAATTTCCTTGCAAACTGCTTAGGCTTGTGTTTACCATCCCACTGACATTGCTATGCCAGATTATCCTGTCTGTTGGAGAATGTTAACATGCATGAACACAGGAGTTTAATTTCCAGAAAGACAGTCCTGGGAAAGCAAGAGTAACAGGCAAGGGCTTGTTTGTTTGTTTGTTTATTTGCTCTTGTGCAATGTAAAGTGGTTCTGCTTGTTTTTTTCTGAGACCATTTTTTTTTTCTTCTTCTACCCATGTATTTTTGTTTAATTTGACCAATGTGTTTTGCTAAACAACAAGGTTTAACATAGTCTTCAATGCTGCTATTCAATTGAGATCAGTATAAAGCATTTCTGGTACTTTCCTTACATTTTGCAATCCTTATGTGATGTGTGTATTTTTCCTGTTAATCCCATTGGAATGACTTTTTTGACATCTTTTTTAAAAGTCCTGCATAATATTGAGATACACTTCAGACTGAAAATATTGCCTTGAAACATCTTGTCCCAGCAATATTGTGTTAATAGATCTATTCTCTGTGTAAGATGTTGTCCTCAGCAGTCTCAGTTCACTTTTCAGCTGAGAAGAACATTTTCCTTTCTTAAGAAGGCAAATGTATACTTCTGCTCTAGAACTGACTCCAGCATGCTTTAGCCAAGTGATATAGAGTGTGCATTTTAAGAGAAAAAAATCTGTTTTGTCTTCAATTAAGAAAATATTTATATTAAGCTTATAAGTGGTCTCTGTGTGTTTGTGGGAGGCACAGGGAGTCACTTCTGGCAGTAAAATTAGTGGTCTGTAGTCTGTTTTAAATGGTTTTGGAGTCAGAGAAATAAATTAACATTTCTCTGACCAGTGTACAGCCTCATCTAATCTTGGAAGGCAGCAGATACAAGAAGCATAGAAAAACAATTTGGTGTCACCATCACTCCAAAAATTTCTGTCCTTGCAGACAGTGAAGACCACTCCCATTCTGCAGATTTTAACTCTTCATCTCTGCTTAAGAAGTGACATGTTCCACCTTTTTTTTTCTGCAATGACCAATGCTTTTTTTCATCCAGTTCTTCTACTTATTCTGCAATTTTCAGAAGAATATGTCCATTGGTTTTGACTTAAAGATTCAAATTTGGAAGGATGGATGGCTTCTGAAGCTCTGTTGACAGTTTTCCTACAATCAGAGGGCATCTTCTAGTCTTCTTTAATGATTTGGGATCTGTGCTCTTCCATTCAGTTCACCACCTGATGAGCCCTGCCTGTTTGTCACCTGCACTGGATTTTCTTTTCTTTGCAAAGTAGAAAGTAAACATAACTTTTCCAGTCTATTGTTTGCATGTTTCTTTGGACTCAGATTTATTCCATGTGATTTCACTTCCAAAACTTAAAAGAAAGACCTGTGTCAAGTGCCTAGTCACCTCAGGTTCCCCTCACAGTCAGAGGGAGTGAGACAGAGGGAGACCCTCATAGATTGACCTTACATGTTTCTCTGCAGGTGATTTTCTCTCTCCACTGACTACAGGCTGGGAAAGCCCTTTGCAGAGAGAAGGCATCTCTACTCCCCATTTAGACACTCTGCTTATTTGTCTAAAAGTAGACAAACCAGAGCCTCATTCACTAATAAGCACTGAATTCCATCCATTTACCCTCAGGTGCTGGTTATTACTTTGTTTCTCTCATTGCATTGACTTATACACCTCTGTCTGAATTTACATCTATACATTTTCCATATGATTTCAAATTTACAGTACATTTATCTCCCTTTGTGGCACTGCTGATTTTTCCTAAAAAGAGTTCCTGTGAACTAAAAATGTTACCATTATCTTCCTTGTCTGAGCTGTATTTCCTTTGCTGGCGCTTACAAACTCTTACATACTGAAATAATTCACTAAAGTAGTTTTTGCATTTTTCCATCTCCTCTGAACCACCGTTGTGCTTTTAATTGTGAACTGCTCCACATGTCTTCATGCCTCAGGTATCCATCCTTGCAGTGCTTCAGATCTCCCATCACATCTAATACGTGCAAACACTTACCCATGACTCAGCAGACAACTGTCAGCAGACAATTTATTTGGCCTGGAAAAAAATAATTTGTCAGTGGTCAGTTCTGAATCTTTTAATAGCCTCTTTTGGAGTGCTTTGCCTTAGTTGGTCTCATAATTTAGTCAGATGTTAAGGACTGAGTTAATTCCAAAACTGAAAGTTAGTTTTGTACAACTTGAAATTGTACAAATTCTTGCAAACCTTTTTTCTGAGTCTGTCTAAAAATTGTTCGCATGCTTCATTTTTATGTGAGGTGTGAAGTACTCCTTGAATTTTGTACTGCACTTTCAGAGTTAGCCTCTCTGCTTGAGCTACTGAAAACCATTAAAACATCAAGTAGTTCAAAACCACCTACTGTCAGAAACAAGGCTGCCTTCTGTCTTCCTTTTTGTTGCTGCCCATGGCTTGTAGTTCCTTTTAAACTTCCTCCAGTTGTCCTCCACATTTCCCAAGGGGTTTAACTCTGCTGGGGCCTTGAACAACTCCTTTCTTCTATTCAGGGTGTAGCTCAGTTGATTTTAGTCCTGTTCCAGTGTTTGGCTCAGCAGCCACAGAGAACAGGGAGATAGCAGAGACTGGCTCCACTTCATGAAGGCGTTCTTAAAGTGCAGAAAAATTTAAGTCATCCTTTCTTCTCAGTAGGTCATTTTCTTCCAATTATCACAGACAAAAACATCCTAAAGAGGGAGTTTCCCATGAAGTGAGGAGTAGCAAGAGACAAGACATAGAGAAGAAGGGATGAGAACACCTGTGGAGAATCCAGAACTGGCTGGGGCCTACTGAGAAATATCAGACTTGTTAGAAAGACAACCGAATGTGGCAGCTAATGAGCCTAAATAACAAGCACTGCCTTTTCCCTTATGATTTTCCTCACTACATCTTCCTGGCTGCCTGGGCAATAAACATCCTTTGGGGCAGAAGAGAGCAATTGCATCTCAAGGGATATGGCAACCTGAGCTGGAGCTGTTACTCTACTGAGGTTTGTTCTGCCATCCTATGACACAGAGGAATGCAGCAGAGGAAATGGACATATCTCAAAAAGAAGAAATGGTATCATTTTAGCAAAAGCATACAAAAAGTCTGCAACACTGTTCTTAGCTTCACCTTTTCATTCTTCTGAGAGTTCGGAAATAGCCCCATTATCTGCAGAAAAACAACTCCACTCAACTGAAACATTTTCTGTTGTTGACATTTGGTTTTGTACAGTATTGGCATAGAACCAAAATATTTTGAAGTTTTTCAATGAGAAAAAAAAAAAAAAGAAGCAAGAACCAAACAGAGATGGAAATACAGCCAACAGTCTAGTTAACTAGGTCACTCAGGGATATGAACTCTTCTTGCATCTTTTTGTGTAAATACTTAAACATTCACTGCATTAGAAAGGTGGAGATTTAGCTATCAATGGGCTGATGATAAAGGGCCTTGGCTAGGCTGCAAGACACTTATGGCAAAGCCTCTTTTCTTAATTATGTAAATCAGAGACTTGATCTATCTGTAAGATCCAACTGAATCTTGTAGTTACCAGTATATGGTTGTCCTGTGATTAAGGTCTCCCCCAAAATCCTTCCCTGATGCCAAAAAAATTTATATGTATTACCTAGAAGATGCTACATTTTGAAAACACTATTTTTTTTCTGAAAGTTTTAATAGCAAGACTCTTTATTAAAAAATTCCTAACCAGTTATGGAAAAAGCTGGGTTTTACATAAAGGTAACTGATGAAAAAGGACAAGTGTTTCATGACAGGAACTTTTTTGCAATGCATATATTTTCTTCAAATGTAACAGAAGTTACCCACTTTCAACAAAAATAGAAAACTAAAAAAACATTTTAGTAAAATTGTTTCTTTTTTTCAAATTGAGATTTATGAAAAAAAAATTATTTGTAATTTTTCACTCAGAAATATTTCTTTCATTTTATTAATGAACTTTACATCTATTATTCTATTTACAAAGTATCCAGGTCAATTCTTCATTCAGGACTTATATCTAAAATGTCACTAGTTTTTCTCTTTGATGGCAATAGAGTTATTTCACCACTACAGTATTTCAGTTGCGTGCGTTGTGATAGGATGGAAATAACACTATTCATACAATGGAAAAAATGGAGTTATGCAGGAATAATCAACCTCCCATAAATGGAGGAAACTTGTTTGCATACAAGACCGTTTTTAAAAGGCCATGTAAAAGGAGGTTAGATTTGCTTGCCAGGAACTAGTACATAAAATCACCACGGAGGGTCCAGTGCTCGCTCTTTGTTACAGTGCAGGGCTGAGTTCCTATGCAAACACCTGATCAGCGCACTTTGGATTCCAGGACATCACAGTACCCTGCTGTTGTTTTGATGGGAAAGAAGGAGGGGTGAAACAAACTGGGCATTTAAGTCTCTGCTCTACCTCAACTTAAAACAGAAGATGCTGTGAGTGTTGTTCTGTTGTGCACTGATCAATGTGATTGTAGCTTTGAAGCTGACTGTACATCACACACCAAAGATATTTTTGATTAATACCCTCCTGGTTAGTTTAAGTGATAGAAAGCCCCCTGAGGACTTAGGCTTGCTCTCCTTCTTTGCAGAGATCAGAGACAAATAGTTTTTTCCTGTGTTATTCTTGTCTTGTGTAAAGAGGATTTGTACAAGGAAGTCCCTGGTGTAAACAGTATTGAAAAATTGTTCTCAAGGATTAAAGCTTCTCTAACGATCTGACCCAGGGAGTGTGTCTTCTAGCAGCCTGCACTGATGTACCAAGGTTTGGGCTTCAAGTAATGAGGCAATGCTGTAGACATAATGTTTTGAGAAGATGTGAAAGACAGAAGCCTCACCCATTGGTATGTTTATTAGAATAAATATTAGTGACAGTCCTTCCTGCTTAAAGGGAGGTAATTTTTCCCAATAAATTATACACACAAGAGCACACTAGCATAGCATCTACTTTTTGCCTCTTTCTATGCCTTAAGAATAAAAGCAGGTGAGTACTAGGGAAGAAGAGTAAGAATGAAATCCTAGAGCTCCACTGAATTCTCAGACTGTTCCTGTACTGTTACTTTAAGGCTGAAAGGGATATAGGTTTTTTCCTATATCAGAATGTTGTCCAATGTCACTTCTAATTAAATAAACAGAAATGCCTGTACAACTGTCAAAAAAATCTCTACAGCTCACTGACCTTTCGACAACTTTATCGAATATGAATATGTCTCCTTTTTAGACACTGCCAAAAATACCAACTTTTGCACCTCAAGTAGAACTTCAGTGAGAAGTTCGTGCTTAGAGGATCTTTCAAATTCATTGAGTGTCTCTTACCAAATGTGCATTTATCACTTTTTCTCTTAGCTGAGAGCCTAAGGACAAGGTAGAATAGTTCCATTTAATGGACAGAATTGTATAAACATCCTGCCCATTATTTATTTTTGGAAATATAGAACCCAATGGAGCCATTGAACTATAAGGTCACATTTGCTTAGAGCAAAATCTCTTCGTCAAGATTTCAGTCTGCCTATAGTTCTTTTCTTGCAGCAAGGAGAATACAGAAGAAAGAGAGATGTAGACTGAACTCCAGAACAACACTTGAAAGAATTCTTGTTCTTCCACAGAACAACTCAGGAAGGAGCGATAAAAGAAGTTAAACAGTTGGTGCTTTTCTGTATAAATTGTGACTGGAAAAAACTACTGTTTGCAGGCTTATATATGCACAATGAGATCAAACAAAGATGGCTTAGACAAACTCAATTCTCATTTTTCAGAGCTTCCTACATCTCAACTGGGCAATTTGGATATTTTTTTATTGGTCCTTATTTGTCGATGTGTGAATGGAAAGATTCTTCTTAATTTTCATGAAAAAAAATCTATATGTAATATTGATGATGTATGGATCAAAAGTGATGTAGTTTTTAAATTTACCACCCAACATCTGTCATATAATTCAGTGGAGGAATAGATAACATCAGTTATCTCCTGAATGGATTACCTCTTTAGTCTGGATTAGTCTGAGAGTTACAGCATGAAATACAGACACTTGGCTATACAGCTGCCCAAACTCCTGGGACCGTGGCCTCTGCTCACAGACCCCCTGTGCCTCTCCTGGCATCATTCACTTCCCATCTCCATGATATTGGATCTGTGCTACCCCTACCCCTTCCAACTTCTCTTTGCTCTTGCGTTGTCTCACCTCTCCACTACCTTCTACTCCAGTTCATTGCTCAGGTGACACCAGCTCTCACATGGACGTCCTATTTGAACGCAATGGAGCAAACTGATAAATTCTTAAAGCTGGCACTGAAAGAAGTAATTCCACCTTTCTGCCCTACCCATTTATCTTATTCCAGTCTAACGTCTTGCCAGACTTTTAGCCTGAACCTGCCTCAAAGCAGTCCTGATCGCAGTCTGCCCATGGATCATTTGAGAGTCTCCAGCACTCTCACTCATAGCCCAGGTTTTGTACCCTCATCTCACCAGTGTCCTTCCCATGGACCAGCTGTTGTTTCCTGACTCTTTTTCCAGCCCATTCACACCTCTTGACCTCCCTCTGACCACACTGTCTCCGTGTGCTTCCTCTGCCCTGTTTTCACTGCTGGCTGGGTACTAGGGTAAATGACTTGTTGCTGACCTACTGCTGCTGCTGGGCTTTCGCACCAGGGTGTCCCAGGTTCCAAACCAGACATGAGCAGCAAGATTAGTTTGTCATAGTCAATCAGAAGTGGCTGCAGTATATTCGGATGGAGAATTGTAAAAAAACAAGTTCTTTGGTAGATGCAGAGGTGAAATCAAACAGACTAGACTAGATCTTCAGTTAATAAAAATCAGCACAGCTCCATTATTTTATATTTCCAAACTTCTCATCCTTGTGTATGAAATGAGAACATTGCGAACTCAGCCCCCATTTCATCAGGGCACTTAAACATTTATTAATCATCTATATTTATTCAGCAAAGTATTCAGCAGATGTTTTACTTTAATTCTTACAAAGGTCAGCGTATAAGAGCATATTTAAATGCTTACCATAATAGAATTAGGATGAAGCATCTGGGCCTAAGAAGAAAAGTAGTCTGCTGTGCAAAAAGCAAAAGAAATCTGAAGAGATAAAAATATCGGATTCATTCTTGTTTTACACAACACCTGATCATAACTGAATACCAGCATATCAGACACAACATCTAATTTTGATGTGCTTTTGTAAATTTGGTGCCTTCTGTAAACTTATTTTCTTAGATACATTTCTTGGTCAGCTGAAATGGTCTGTATAAAGATTTCAGTTACATTCTCCCATCTGTACTTTTCTTTTTTTGCCACATTTAATATATGATCAAGGAAAAGAAAACGAAGAACACAGAAGCACTCAGGAAAGCAATCACAGATTCTCCAGTTACTGCAGAAAGAACTCCCTGAAGATGACGTGTTATGCTTCCTTTCCATTTTCACTTGGCAATCCACAAAAGCACGTCAGATGGGTGACCTCTCTTGTCCTATACTTGTCCTAGAACATTAATTAGTTTATGCTTTGTGACTTACTCCTGCTGACTAGTATCTCTGAAGTTAATCATGTCACTAGGGACATTTGTGTAAGCTTAGGTTCTATGTAATAGCACTAATTATAAAGGGAGATGTAAGGTTATTTGGCTACAGAAGTGTGTTGTTTCAAGATGTTACAGAAGAACAAGATCGGTTTTCAGACATCACTGGTGAGAAGAGCAAGTCAAATGTGAACTGGCATCATGCTGCTCACCAGTCCATTAACACTTCCATTTGTCTTTCATCACTCTCCTTTCCCTCACCCATGACAATGTCAGATGGCAATGGTGTTAGTCCTTGTCGAGGGGCAAGGAGTAAGGCTTTAGCACCAATTTCTGCAGAAAAGCTTAGTGCAAGGAAGAAGAAATGCAGGAGGACAGGCTGCTTGAGACAATTTTTATAGGAATAGAGGAATACATCTCCCTTTTTTGCATTTATCCTTTGATAGTGCCATCACCTCACTATGGTGGTGCTCTGTATCCTATGCTTATGAAGTGAAATTATACACTGATCAGCACCTGAAGATGAATTTTTGTACTTGGATTTTGCTTTGGAACAGAGAATTTTGGCATTTAAAATGTTGGTTTCCATTTCCCTGACCCTGAAAGGCAGTGTGAGGTCAACTTTTGGCCACAAGCTACAGTTTGGGCTGGTGAAACCAGTGGGAGTTCTTATAAAGTTAGCACGGGTCTTTCTAGCAGTAAAGCATGATGTTTGCCCCTGCTATATGGCTCTGAAGTGATCTTCAGTTAGGACAGTGGTACAAATACAGATGAACTGAGAAGCAGTTTGAAACTTTACCTATGACACTCATTGCATTCTTTTACCTATGACACTCATAGCATTCTTTTCACTTTGTGTTTACACCAGGAAGCTGAAAAACAAAACCACTGGGAAGCAAAAGTATTAACCACCAGCTTGAAAAGAGGAACGGCATGAAATTTTACCAAGTGCCCAGTGGATTTTAAATTAGAAAAGGTGACCTTTCCTGTTAAGTAAAGGGGAAAAAAATTAAGTAATGTAGAAGCTGAAATTGTGTCTAAAATTAGTGGACGATTCTCTCAGATTTCAGATAGCCTAGGGTAGTATTGGCTAGGATAGGATAGGACAGGACAGGTTATCTGCATTTTACAACTTATATAATATGCCACTGGAAGCATGAAAGTGCCAGAAGATATTCCCTGACTATGAAACTGATCGCCAAGGAAGATAAAGGTACATGCCAAAACCGGAATAATTCTGACCCTCGTAGCACACCTCCTGCAGTACGTGTGGAAAACTGAACAGCTGTTTCAGTAGCTAACACTCCCCATGAATGACAGCATAAAGATTTATGCCAATGTCAATCATTTCCCCTGATGCTACAGCATTCCTCCTGATGCTAGATCTTAAGTGCAAAAGAGATAACCTCACTTACGCTGCCCTATCAAGTACAAGAAACCAAAATGTATTCATTCGCAAAATGCTGGTGGCATAATCCAAGCCCAGCAGAGACCCACTCGCAGTACTGCAGCCAGAGACAGGCTGCAAGACTGAAATGTTCCTCAAAGTTTCAATCATCCAATGTGTGAAATGACAGCATTTCATCCATATGTTCTCATTGCACACATTTTAAAGGGACAGTTAAGCAATTTAAATCAGGGACAGTACTGATCACATAATTATACCTAAATATTTTCTGAATATGTGCAGTGAAAATGTAATTTCTGTCTAGGAGACTGGTTGGCTTAGCACTTCCTTCAGCAAGCTTGTTTGAATTCAGAGCAGACTGAATTTCTTGGAATAGCTTCAATATGCTGTTATTTAGTCTAAGTAAAATACATAAAAAACTTCATTCCAGTAGGGTCCAAAACTACCATCACAACTATGAGTTGTACATGCACTTTTTGTCAGTGTTAACAAGGAGAGAAAGGATTTCCCATCCTTCTTGTGATACAGAGGTCATGCAAATTAAGTTCCTCAAGCAGGACGCTTTGAGAAACCCAGCACTACCACTCTCCTGCTGCATGAATGTAGTAGATAGAAGATTCATGATAAGATGAAAGTCAACCTGCTAGCCAACATTAAAGTCATTATTTGGTTTTCTGTCTATTTTAAAAATAATTTCCTTTAAGTCAGTAATTTTGTCAGTATCTATATAGAATCAAGTCAAATGATGGGTTTGAGTTAACAGATGTGGTACTACATGAAGGTTTTTTCTTTGAATCAGATAGAAGTGTTACATACTGTTTTCCAGGATCTGCCTAAGTAGTTCTAGCAAAATAAGGAATTAGTTTTTCATCTGCTTGGAAGGACTTTCTAGTATTTTATGCATTTGTTCCTTAATTTGACTTATAAAATTTTCTCTGTAGAAAATTGTTATTTTCTGGATTTGGCTTTCCTGTTGCTTTGTTTTTTTTGTTTTGTTTGTTTTCCTGTCAGTGGTGAAAGTCCATCCCTTCCACTTCTATTCTCTTTAGAGTGTATAACCTCTGCGTGCAGGCATCTGCAGTAGCCATCTGGTTGGAGGGAAAGGTGTAATGGTCACAGACTAGCAGGGCAGTACTCTTCTTACCGTAAAGACGTACTTTGACTCTAAAGTTCTAGCTCCAAAGATCTGGAACAATCAGGAATGTACATTAGATGCAAATAATGAAACCAATTGATCATCTTGTTTAAATGTCTTGGAATCAAAAATTTCTAATTCTTTTTTTCTTTCCCCCCTGCAGTCTGAATTCTAAGTATCTCTCTTGTCTGGACAAGTAAACAGTGTATTGGAAGAGGTTTGTTTAATACAGTCCTCTTTACGTGAAGTGTAAGACTAGGAGAATGACTACAATGGTGAGCTCAAAGTTCCACATAGGCCTGCACACTGTATTTAGGGTCTAAGCTGTTTTCATCATAAAGATGGAAGAATTCAGTCCCTTCGATATTTTTTGCATGAAAACAAATAGCCCTGAAACTTTCTAGAAACACGTCAAACTGAGATACTATAAATGTTTCCCGAGGAAATACACACGGGGTTTGTGTCTCTACTGCGCATTGCTTGTGTTTTGTGTTTGTGTAGTGGAGGTTTTGGTAGCAGGGGAGGGGCTGCAGGGGTGGCTCCTGTGAGAAGCTGCTGGAAGCTTCCTGGCTCCAAGTTGGACCCGCCTCTGGCCAAGGCCGAGCCCGTCAGCGACGATGGTAGCACTTCGGGGATAACATATTTAAGAAGGGAAACCTGCAGCAGGGGAGGAGATTGGAATGTGAGAGGAACACCTCTGCAGATACTGAGCTCGGTGAAGGAGGGGGAGGAGGAGCAGGAGGAGGGGGGGATGCCCCTGCAGCCCGTGGTGAGATGGCAGGCTGTTCCCCCCCCAGCCCAGGGAGGGGAGCGGGGGAGCAGATGCCCACCTGCAGCCTGGGGAGAGAGGAGCCCACACTGGAGCAGGGGGATGCCCCCCAAGATGGCTGGGACTTGTCATGGTTTAACCCCAGCCAGCAACTAAGCACCACGCAGCCGCTCACTCATTCCCCCTCCCCCAGTGGGATGGGGGAGGAAATTAGGAAAAAGAAGTAAAACTCGTGGGTTGAGATAAGAACTGTTTAATAGAACAGAAAAGAAGAAACTAATAACGATAATGAT
>JAVJGG010000073.1:33156380-33191495 GCA_035590195.1 Aviceda cuculoides
ACCTTCCACTAGACCAGGTTGCTCAAAGCCCCATCCAACCTGGCCTTGAACACTTCCAGGGATGGGGCATCCATAACCGCTCTGGGCAACCTCTTCCAGCACCTCACCACCTTCACAGTGAAAAACTTCTTCCTAATATCTAATGTAAATCTACCCTCCTTCAGTTTAAAGCCATTACCCCTTTTCCTATCACTACATGCCCTTGTAAAAAAGCTTTCTTGTAGTCCCCCTTTAGGTACTGGAAGGCTGCTATAAGGTTTCCCTGGAGCCTACTCTTCTCCAGGCTGATATATATTTTGAGTAGGGAGACAGATGACTGAAACCAGCTCAACAAGAAGTACTTTCCAAGAATGAAAAACATCCATTCACATCCCCTAGTGCCTTGCGAAATATGCGGGACTACATCAGTGCACGGTGTCATCAGTGCAACTCCAAGTATCTGAACCTTTCTTAACTACATCACCATCCTCTAAATAAAAGAGATTTCTATGGACTAAGATGCAGAAACAGAATTACAAGATTTTATGAGAATAACTTGTTAACAGCAATTTTCCACTGCAGGTGTGTTCACAGCGTACCTGCAGGCTAGCAAGCTCTTAACATACCATTACATGGTCACTGTATGGTTGTGTTCCACTGAAATCTTCAGTTAAAAGATTTTGAAAACAGAAATTATTCATTTACTTGTCTTTCTTCTTCTCTCCAGCTGAGGACAACAACCAAAATTATAATCTATAGTTCAGCAGAAGTTAATGAAGTTGCTCCATTACCTTCATGGGATATGAAGCAACTTTTACCAGCTGAAGATCTGACCTTGTCAGATGACATAAGGAGAGTAATAGGGAAGCTGAAGGCAATTGAGTCTGACACAAGCCCTGTTACTGCAGAAGATCTGTGTCATGTAGGCTCTATTCCTCCGTGAAGCCAACCCTACCAGGTACTTTAGCATTTGACTTTCGGCCAGCCCAGGCTTACATGCTTGCTTAGCTTTAAGCTTACCCCCTGCTTTAGGATTTTACAAGATTTTGGCCAAAATGCCTGTAGGATTGATCGCTTTTTCTATTGGAAATGCAAAATTCATATTAAGAACAAAATCAAACAGGTCATGGCAGGTGACAGAAAGGCAAAACTACAAGCTATATAAAAATGACTGGCAGGATATTTCTGGTGTTGTCACATCACCAAAAGGCTCGTAGAGCTTTCAGGCTTTCACAGTCAGCAGCACCATCTGATGCCAGCTAGATTCCTGGGACTGCTCTTCCTTCTTCTGGTATAATTCAGAGACAAGTTAGACATTGTGCAAAAGATTCCAGTTTGCTCTTTTATTAATTGCCTTTCTCCAGCCAACTTCAATTCACAGAGGACAAGGGCTTCATTCTTAACCATGTTGCATATTTTATCCTCTCCGATTGTTTAGCAAATCCCTTATGCTGTCATAAGTTTTTCATTTCCCCCCTGACATTTCACCCACTATATTATGGACATTATCTGAGGATTTAAATCCAAAAGCTGTTACTGTGGCTCCAAAGCTTCAAATCAAAATTGAAAGATGTAGTTCTGCTGTTCTTCTATAAATATGCAGCAATTATAAAGAAATAAGGGTCAATATAGAATCCCAGAGAGCTTTGCAATAACCTGCACTCACTATATTTAACTAGAGACATGAAAGCTACTTAGTTTCAAGGAAGCATTTAAGTATTACAAATGATGAATTTACAAATTCATGAATTATTGATGAAATAAAAACCTCTCTGGCATTTGAGCAATTTTTATTTGAACATATTCCCCATATTTATGTACAGGCATCTTAAAAGCATTTTTCAGTTTCAGTTTTGGATTTTGAATATACAGCAGAAGTATATCATTTTGTAAGCATCTGGTGAATTTGCATTACAAGTATGGTTTGCACCAAGGGTTGTGAGTTTATTGTCACCACAGTCTAAAATTCTCCAGCTCACAACCACATACAGTTTTCCTCTATCCTTCCTGCTCTGCTCAAGAAAGTGGCATTTCATGTACAGTGGTGCCCCAGGGCTGCACCAGCACGAGGCTCAGGCAGGTGGGACAGGCATCATCTGGGAAGAAGTACGTGGCTTGTTGTTGGTTTGGCTCATTGCCCTCTGTGTCATTCTGGAAAAGATTTCTGTTACAATTCCCATCTACAGCGTTCAGATTGAAGCAGTTCATGCAGTTGTCCTGGTTTCAGCTAGGACAGAGTTAATTTTCTTCCTAGTAGCTGGGACAGTGCTGTATTTTGGATTTAGTATGAGAAGAATGTTGATAACACAGTGTTTTACTTGTTTCTAAGTAGCAGTTATGCTAAGTCAGGGATTTTTCAGTTTTTCATGCTCTGCCAGCGAGGAGGTGCACAAGAAGCCAGGAAGGAGCATGGCCAGGACAGCTGACCCGAACCAGCCAAAGGGATATTCCATACCATAGGACATCATGCTTACTATATAACCCGGGGGGATTGGCTGGGAGGTGCCGATCGCTGCTTGGGGACTGCCTGGGCATCACCACAGCGGGTGGTGAGCAATTGCATTGTGCATCTCTTGTTTTTTTCTTGGGTTTTATTTCTCTTTCTTTTTATCTTCCTTTAATTACAATTGTTATTATTACTATTATTATTATTATATTTTATTTTATTTCAATTATTAAACTGCTCTTATCTCAACCCACAAGTTTTACTTTTTTTTGATTCTTCTCCTCATCCCACCAGAGGAAGGGGAGGAGTGAAGAAGCGGCTGCATGGTGCTTAGTTGCCAACCGGGGTTAAACCCCAAGAGTAGTTCAGAAATTGCCGACACAATTGACAAAGTGGCAGCCCTAATTAGCAAATATTGGCAACCACTGAGAACTTTCCAAATGAAAAATTAGTGACTTTGCAGAACCTATTAAAATGTATAGTGTATTTAACTCTCTCAGAAAAGGAAGATACCTCCTGTGTCTGTGGTTCTCATGCCAGTGGAATTTGGACACAGGAAAAAACAGTCCCTTGTTAAATTACAAAAAATATTCTGGTTTTGGTATTCTCCTGCAGGAAAATCTCAAATTCAGCTGTGGAATGCCATATTCAGGGAGTTTTGGGGCCAAGATTTCCTCCGCTAGCATAACTTCATGTAGATGCAGTTTCATGCAGATGCAAGGTGAAGCCCCTTATGCATCAGAGATGTTGATTTTTGCCGCTTGGTGACACGGCCATGAAGCCTGGACTAAAATAAGTGGCCCATGGGGAAGTTGTAGTTCCAAGAAACCAGTTGTGTTCAGGACCAGCACACACTGATTGGTGCTGGTCCTCAGTCACCCCTCCTTGCTGGTTTTCTGTGACAGCTTTTTTTGGAGAACGTATGAACCCTTCTTCTAATAGGGAAAGTGACTAGTGAAGGAAAAGTTGTTAAAGCAACTATTTTTAAATCCTTGTTTAGACACAAGGAAATGAATCTTTGATGAGAAAAAATAAAATCATAAAAGTGGGAAAGCCTTTCATTTTCTTCAGTTGTCTGGAAACTGACTCTGAAAATGACAAAAAATCTATGAGCTACCCATTAGCTTTATTACTGCTATTATCACGAGAAGCCTATCAGGACAATTTGCAGACAAACATAATTCTGAGCCTTGCCTCATCCCTGACATGACAGTCACTGTCTCAGTGCCCTCAGATTTTATTCTTATAGGACACAATATGTGGTTAAATCAAAACTGGCAAGAGAAGCCAGAGGAGCTAGAGATCTCCCATCCTGCATTTAAATTAGTCATGGTTTCAGCCACATGAAGTCAGAAAAATTTATCAACTTATTTTCTACCCTGTCTCTTCATCTCAAGTCATGTAATAATGCTTGCTTTCACAAATTTAATTTGGAGCTTTAGCCTTTAAAATGCAAGACTTACACAGTCCATAACAATTTGCATGTGTCAGATAGCCCAGATTTGTATATTTGTCCAGTCAGACCAAGGACAGCCAGACTTCGCTTGACTGGTGTTAGTTACCATTAGTTATTCTGCAAAGCTGTCCTGATTACCGATATGTGGGCATCACACGAAGAGGTTATCAGTTGGATTTCCCATTGCAGCCTGCTGTACAACCCCCTAGATTAAGCTTTGGCTGAGTCCTGAAGACTCTGCATCTCATGACTTTTCTCCATCTTGACATTGTTCTGTGGAGATTGTTTTCCATTATTTCTTCTTCATGTGATGGTTTCTCCCCTGCTTTTTTCTGTGCAACTTCACTGCAGCCTTTTACTCAGGACTGATGTTACTTCCTAGTACTTTCGATGCTAAGTTTCCAGACTGTGTTCCTTCCCCAGGAGAGAAAGAAGCTGAGATGAAGAAGACCAGGCCTACCAGCCCAGGCGATACTGGTCTGGCACCCTTTCACATTTACAATCATTATTATTTTATAAACCGCATGCCACTTTAGGGTCTGCTAACCAGAAGGAACTTGACTGAAGAAGACCAGGCCTACCAGCCCAGGCGATACTGGTCTGGCACCCTTTCACACTTACAATCATTATTATTTTATAAACCACATGCCACCTTAGGGTCTGCTAACCAGAAGGAACTTGACTTCCCAAAGTTGCAAGGACACTCAAGGCTACAAATGAGTTGTGCACACTCAGGGATGAAACCGCTCCTTCCATACCAGTGCTGGTGTATTGAGATGTTTTTAGTAAAAGAAGGTGCTATGCTAGGCTGTAAAATCCATTCCTAACATGGCTACCCAGCACAAAACAATGTTTGCTCACAAGTCTTGCCTGTTGTTTGTGGTCCTTTTCACTCCCCACACCAAAACTCTTCTGAAATGGGGGATATGGAGAATATCCTTTGTGTCCAGAGAGAAGCTGTAATGATACAACCTCACTGACTGTAGCAAGGGATCTCTTGTGTTGTAACAAAAAGCCAAAAGGGAAGAAGCTGGTTTTTGTGGCTGGTTTCACATTACAGTTTTAACTTGAGGCTTAGTAGGAGTTTCAGTGAACACTTGCTGTAAAATGTGAACAACTTCTGTATTAAATCTGAAAGAACTCTCTCCCTTGGGTCTTTTGGTCCTCACTGGTGAATGGCTTGGTAAAATTTCCCAATTTTCTCTTGGATTACAGGTTTCAGCTAGCATGTGATATATTTCTGTCCCACTGGGGAAGCCTAAGAATTTGACGGCTTCCTAAGCCTTGAAGGAAGACCAAGGTTTTTCACCATTCCTTTTGTAGCCCCTCAGTCCATCCTTGCCAGACACTGCAAGCAAAAATGATGTTGTTCTTTTGGCGAGTCTATTAATACATACAATGACAACTGAGGAAAAACAAAAACAAAACAAAAAAAAGGTAGTCCTTTTGGAGCATATCAGCAGTTTCCTTTACAGGGCAGGATGAAGAAAACAGGAGATGAGAGAGGTCATTGCTGTAAGGAGAAGAGCAAAATGTTAATTTGGTGTCTCATTTCTGTGGCCCAAGAACTAGAACAGCTGTTTAACATTTCCTTCCCATGACTACCTGACCAAGTGCAGACCCCAATGGCCTCAGGACTGGCTCAGACTGTTTGCAGAGCAGTGCCAGCCATTCTGTAAGGCTGACTGCAAGCTGCAGAGCATACGTACGACAGTGGTGGCAGACACAGTTGCTGGCAGAAGACGTTACCTAAAAGGTGGGTCCCTTCAACTGTCCCTGTTCTGTTCCATGGTTTTTGATTATTCCCTCTGCTTTTAACAGCATAAGAACTAAACCTTACAGGATAAGGACCTATTTTTGAGTAGGTAAGAATCAATGGAGGAAGGAAATGGAGGAAGGAAACAAGGTGCCTAGTAGGAGTTACTTCCTAAGCGAAAATGTGATGGCTGCTGGCCCCATTCATTCTTTGGTCTAATGCTGTATAATTTATCCTTCTGTCCTTCATCCCTTTGCAAGATGATTCCCATGCTGTGTTTCTAGAGGGAAACAAAATTGCATGGCATCACTCAGTCTAGAATGACAAATTTCCAGGCATTCAACATTAAAACCCTTCTTATTAAATGAAAATTTTGCATCCAGAAACTACTATTTATTCCATAATGTTTGCTTAATTTCTGTTTTTATCATATGAAGAGGAATTCTGTAGTTCTGCTTACGATATCAGATGCTCTGATTTTTCATAATTAAGAGCTTTGTTTGTCAAATTGTTGATGTTTGCACATCACAGCAATGGAGAGAACAGTGCTGTGTACACATAGAGATTGTTCACAGAGAATGCAACTGCAGGGCTGTTGATGTTTGCACAAGATGTAGCTCTCAGCAAAATCTGGGGTTGTGTATTGGGACATCATTGTACATCATATACTCATCCCAAAATTTCTTCTCTTCTTGCGTTAGGGAAATCTTTCATTTGAACAACAACTTCAGAACTATAAACCCATTTCCTGCTCAACTTAACACTGTGGTTTTGTTAAACTGGTGTCTAGGATTATCCAATTTGCATGTGAATCAGGAGTGTTTTTATTCTGGGACCTGGATTAAAAGTTTTGCCCATGAAGTGAAAATGACCTTTCCATAAAAAGAAACAAACAGAAGAAAATGTTTTTAATCTGTTACCACTCTACAATGAGACATACTTTGTATGATCCTTTATAAGACTGGCTGATGCCTTTCTGCTCTATGCTGTTAGAGGGAGACGATGCTCACCCTGAAGCTTTTGGTTTAGCTTCCGCAAGGAGAACTCCTGAATTAACTGCATTCTCCTACTGCTTTCTATTACATAGAGTTATATATATGTATAAAGATGGGTTGGTTACAGTCAGTGAACAGCACAGTACGTTCCTGTCGGCTTTCTTGAAATACAGAAAAAGTCTGCCTAAAACTTTTAAATGTCTAATTAAAGGAAATTAGCGTTCCCTCCTGCTACTACAGAAGAGATGTGCTGAAAAGTACAGTTGGTGATAGTCTCCCACGCATGTGTGGCTGTCTTCAGAACTGTCCATAACAAAATTCTGACTCTCTGTGACAGTTTTGAAGAATGCTTCATCTCTTCCAGATTCTATTCTGGCAAGCAGCCTTTCACAAAACTAAACAGCTTTGATCATTTTCTTTATTCTCCAATGTCTCTTTGTGATTCTTGTCAATGCTTATTGCGAAGACAGCATTCTGAAAACAGAAGTCAAATCTGAACAACCTCATCCACCCCATATTTTCATGCTAACAAAAAGCAATCTTTTTTTTCTTGCATAATTTTTCATGTCATTTTGAAACACATTGGTGCACAGAGCTTTCATTTCTCATAGGACACACCCCTGTGGTCCAATAGGCCTCATTATTAAGTATTTCCTTAAAAGCCAAAATTTACTTAATTTCTGTTTTTATAGTTATGACTCAGTGAACAACCTTTAAAGTTCCTCATCCTTCACTAGAGCATTAAAATTCTGGTCCTGTACTTTGTCTGGTAACTTTACATAGTGTGAATTGAATTTCCTCTTGTAAAAATAATAATGAGACTATAGATAGAATGAGTTAAGCCTGTGTTTTTCTAAAGTGTTCACATGAGCAACCTGTCCTTCTTCCTTTGTGTTGTGTGTAATTTCTTACACTATTAAATGCATGTGCTTCAGAGTGCTGATATATAGTGCTACAGTTTTACAGCTGAGGACTGAAAGGTCCACATCAGGGAGAAACGTTACTTGTCCCTGAGATGATATACAAAGTTTTTGCAGAAAAGGAAATCAAAACTGTCTTTACAGATTCCAGATTAATATTAAAAATAATGCAGTATTTTAGTGTAGCATATAAATTCACTTTGCACTTCTGCAGTAGAGATTTTTCACTAAAAGTTACTATCTGAAATCATGGGTAGTAGCTCGTTAGTGATTTTGGCAGCAATGGCTGTCTTTGTCCAGATGGTTATCCATGGAAAATTGTGGAAGACATTCTGACAGGAGTATGACACCCTGCATACTGACACGCTGTCCCTTGACCAATATAGGCAGCATAGACAGACTGCCAGTGCCCTGACCTTGACCGGCATCAGCATATTCATGTATGATATGATTCTTTCAAATTATGCTACCACCAGTGGAGCCAAGGGGTGTTGCAACTCTTATCTGCATTCAAAAGCCATTTGCACTACTGGAAGATGCTGCCAGATGACCCAGACACCAAATGTCCCTGGCACTCCACTGGAGCCACGGCATTACTTATGGCCCCGTGTTTGCTACCGGTGATGGGGGGAGTTGCCTTATGGGCGCATTGCTGCTTTTCTTTCCTACTGCCTCAATAAAGTTTTGGTTTCTAACGTGTTGTCAGACTCTGCTACTGTTCAGACCACAGAGTATCAGTTTGAATAACTGAACTGACTATATGGTGCCTCTGTGTTGGAGAAGTCCCCTGCTTTACACAGTTCCCACTCTCCAGTGGGAAGCCGTTGTGGCCCTGATTGACTATGCCAAATATTCACCCACTGCTACATATACAAGTGTTCAATTGAGAAATAATATTCTAGCTTTAACTGGCATAATATAGCATAAGAGTAAATAATTCAATAGCAAAGTTCTAGAGAGAGGGTTGGGGAAATTGCATCAATATAGACTTAATTATATTTAAAAAAAATAATGTAGTTTTGGATCAGAGTAGGTCTCAGACTTCAAAGCAACAACTAGCATATACAGCATTTTTAAATGTGTTTTTCTTAAAAACATGCTTGAAATTCATTCTACTGGAAATTCATGTTTTCAGCATGAGCTTTTTTTAATATCCTTGATAAACATTAGAGGTTGCTGCTCATTCTGTATAGAATCGCCAGTTATACAAATTATTGCAAACCTCTTTTTTTAACTGTGTTAAAACCTGTGCACTTACATTGGGATTTCATTAATTTCCACATCAGCCAAGGAAACTGATATACTTCTAATTCTGAGCAGTGACACTGATGATGTTGTGATAAGAACACTCAAGAGCTAATTGATAGCATGACGTGGTCGTATGACTTTTTATACAAATTTGAATACAGTGCGTTCACGAAATAGGCTGAAATGCAACATCTTTTATTATTTACAGATGTTATCCTTTCTCAATTCTGGAACAACTTTCTGAGTTACTTTTAATAATTCTTTAGTTAAATCTTAAGTTTGCAGTAGGGAATTGCATTCTTTTTAGCAGTAGAACATCAAAACAACCTTTCTTCAGACAGTAGTAGTTAATCTGTAGATCATGTTTAACTATTGGCATCGAGCTGAGTCAAACACACCTGCATTTTCACGAACAATACATGCCCCAGTTCTTGGAAAGCTTTCAATTCCAGTAGTGTCTGTTGTGATACTTCCTGAAAACATATGCACACTGTCATATTTTTAAACTAAATGTCATTCAGCTAGAGCTAAATCATAGCAGTAAAGATGCCAGTGCAGGACTGATTCATTCTCACATTCTTCTATTTTCTCCTTTAACATCAAATTATGCAACTTTTTGTCAATAATTGCAGTTCAGAGCTTGACTTTTTATCTTGCCTTTTGGAGATGATGATAGTCTTTGAGGTAGCCTAATAACTACTTTTTTGGTATTTTGGTGAACATTTAATATTTCTTAAGATCTTGCAGGCAAAACACAAATATTTTTGTTGTGCTAAGCTACTACAGAAGTTTTGTTTCTTGGAGATGTCATTCTGAACTAAAAGTGTGAGTAGGTGGTACCACAGAAGTGTTTAATTTGCAGTAAGGATTTTCCGGTACAATTATTCTGCTGGCTTTTTCATACCATCATTTTCTAATAAAAGATGTTTTCATAGACAAATCTCAAAAAAATACTGTTCTTTCATTCCTTTTTTCTTATTTTACATTCTCCATTCTACGTTTAATCTGTGATAGTAAGATAAATTTTATAATCAAAATTTGAATCAATTCTATAACGATAATATAAAATCATTTTATTTTGCACAATTATGCAATTATAAAATGTGTATTGATGTATTAAAAAAGTCAGCATAGCTGTCCTGGAAAAAACTTTGACTTCATCTTCTTCAATGGAATTCCTAACCCTTTGTCTTCTGTTTCTGTAATCAGCTGTTAGAACAATACTTTAAAGAGCTGGTTTTATCTTTGATGATCCATAAAGCATCACACTTCAGCAAATTATTGTTTAATAAGCTTGTCACAAGGACCTAAGTGCCAGGAAGTTTCATTAGTCATTATATAATGGATTGATATTCACTGGTGCAGAAATCACAGTTCAGAATTTTACCTTCATATATCAGAATCTAAGGCTGATGGTTCTGAAAAATATGATGCAGTGCTGTCCTGCTTTAAATGGGAAAGACAATTTTTATAAAACTTTTTCATTAAATTTCTTTTTTGATAAACTAATTCTTTACTTCAACACTCTTCCTTTTTCTCATTATTTGTTAGACAATTGAGTACTTGACTGAAACCTGAGTTATTTGAGCCACTTCTGAAGTGGTTGGCACAGTTGTCCTACTTTGTGCATCATGAATGATCAGGGACACTAACAGAGAATGGGTTGTTCTGTCTCAGGGGAGGATTTTGCTTAGTGAATGCTGGTTCTCTGGGTGTATTACAATAACTGCTGGCTTTCACATTCCTATGTAAAGTGAACCCTAATTAATCCAGCAGTGAAAGATGTGCTTCATCTTCTGAAACTGGTTCATTATGAAAAATGTAAACAACTCTGTCCAAGCACTCTGTGTGCATACTACCTTCTGCCCTAATGATGCTTATTGTCTGATTGACTTAGCTTTATCTTAGTTTTTACTATAAACACATGACTTCCAGTTTTTTTTCCCACTTCATCTTTAGCATTCAGATTGGTGTTTTGTAATAATCTGCCTTAAAGTAAGCCTCCATTTTAGTACTTTTAAACAATTAGCCTCTGTCTAGTACTCTCCAGAATGACTACTTTCCTAATGGCCTGGAATGGTCCTCCCATGGGTGTGCAGTATGGCAAGGAAGTGGCACCTTCCAGTGGCAGGAATCAACAGCCTCAGGGAAGACTCAAAGAGCAATTTATTTCTTCATTGTTACATATCCTGAGATTAAGGCAGCTTTCTAACGGAAACCATGTCTAGGAAGGAACTTTAATGGAATCAATACTAACTTGTCCTTGGTGCCTCCAAACCCCCAGAGGATGTAGAAGCCATGCCAGTAAGAGTTTTAAAGCCCTTAGGAACTGGGGGGGGGGGGGTCCCTTTTGCCTGTAAAGGGCTGAGAACACAAGCTATTTATTAGTGCAAGTCAGGACACTCCATCCTTCAATATATATTTGTTGGATCCCCTTTCCACCCTATGAAATAAGTCCATTCTACAGCACAGTCATTTAAAAAACAATTTGTGAATGGAAGGCATGGGAACAGGTACATCCTCTTTCCAAAGAAATGGAGCCCACTGGCTCTTTCACTCATTCCATGACTATTCAGGGATAAGAAAGAAACTTAAGAGAAAGTAAAGGGCCCTGGAGAAAAGAAAATGCAGGTGGGAGAAAGGAACAGGAAGCACAAGTGAAAGCAGTCCCCAGATCTAGCATAAGCTCTTGTCAACACTTTCCTTTCAAGCCCAGCCACTTCTTTTTTCCACCCATCAGAATGGAGCCACTTTCATCTTCCTTCTCCCTTGTCCACCTCTTCTGGAGCTTGCATGTCCCCAGAATATGAAGGAGCTTGGTTCAGAGTGTTGCCAGTTAGATGTATTACAGATCATTTTGATCTCCGTTTAGCTGTACCTCATTAGAGGACCATGTTTTGTTTAAGTAGAGATGAGCTTATTCATAAGTAATTCAGTGCCACTGAGAGAAAAATCAATTGAAGGAACATTAAATTTTCATTAAACATGTTAAGTGTAACCTGACAGTCAAATGGTCTCCAATCGTATAGGTTTTACTGCAATATTACCTTAAGTAACAGATGAAAGCAGGATTAGGTGGTAAAAAATACTTTACATGGCTTAAGATAAAGGATAAAAGTGGTGTATTTTTCCATTAGCATTCACTCTGCAGGGATCCTCAATTACTTACAGGGCCATCTGCACTTCTGGAGATATTGTGAGTTTGAAGTGAGTAGTACGTGCAAGACGAGAGCAGATTGGAGCTGTCTGGGCAAAGAAAAATCAGACACACTTGTTTTTGAGGGATATGACACATTTTGTAGCTCCCGTAGGCCTGAGAACATCACACACCACAACTTCGTGTTCCATTCTCCCTAACCTCACAAGGATTTCCTCACCTTTCTTTGATAATTTTGACATGACGTCCATGTCTTTCTGCCCCATAACATTGATCCCATCCCACTCTTAACACAAAAATTTCCAGGTGCTCTCCTCCCTAACCTCATTCGCACCTTCACACCGGTGTTTTACCTAGCCTCTCCCTATTCTCTATGACTCTAGCTCTCTGCTAACACACCCAGTCATCTAGTTCACGGTCCATACTTCCCTTATAGCTGTTACCCAGTCCTCAGCCCTGTGGGAGTACCACCCTTAACCCACACTTACCTGTTCCCCTGACCGTGCTCCTACAATGCAACCGTGCCCCAGCTTGCTCTCCCCCCGGCCTCTTCCTCCCTCCCATGCAACTGCCCTTTCCTCCCCCTTCCTCCTGCTGCTCCTGACTCGCACTCATGCCTGCACCCCAGGCTACTGCCCCTTCACTCCCCAGTCCCTTCCTTCCCTAGCCTCGGTCACCAGCTTACCTAAGTCTTTTGGTTTTGCCAGAGAGCAAGCTGTGGGTAATCCCTTCATGTAGGGATTTACGCTGCTGCTGCAGCTGCTGCTGGTTGTGCTTCCCTTGGCTGTAGCACAGGGTGGTAAAACTTCTCCCCAGCCTGTAGTGTGGAGGGCTGTGCCTGTCTTCCAAATAGAGCTTTTCCGATGGAGCACCACCACCGCTGAGCTTGTGCTGGCTGATGTTTATGACATTCCCAGAATCTCACAGCTGGCCTTTCCAAGTTCAGCGTGTAACAACAGCATAGCATGATCCTATTAATTTGAGTGTGTTTTCACTCAGCTCTTGCCTGTGATGTTTCATTTCTGTTTATCTACCACAACTGACTGCTTTTTGGAATGGGATGTATATATGTGACACATCTTTCTCTGGTTCCTCTGATAAGTCAGTGTGTAGCAGTCAATATCAGGCACAAGTATGAGAAGAATTTAAGTTTTATTTTGCAGTTGCTGCCTGTCTCTTTTGTTCTGATACATCTGCCTAAGCATAGAAAATGATATTGTAGAAGTACAGTAAATCTGATTAGATATATTACTGCTTTTTCTGCCGTCACAGATAACTACAGTAATGCAGCTATGCTGTATGATAATGTCTTGTTATTCACTTCTTCCAGCCTTTGGAAGACATCAGCAACTGCTCTTCAGAACAAGTCTGTGTTGAAGTTTGCTCTTGAATTCTATAGGAGAGGAAAGAAATGCACACATCCTGCTGTTAGTACTTTGATAGACTCTTCTGCCTGGATAGTTTCTAGTAAAAATATTTGATCTTGGTCTTGATTCATCAAAGTCAAACAGAAATTGCTAGTGTCTTACAAAAGACCTCCACTGGCTTATATAGAGCTGGGCTGTGGTAAACACATCTCTTTGCTCCAGAAGTCTGTCTTTTTAACATCACTATCTCTTTAAAATAAAGATGGCAAAATGATAAAACAGGTTAGATTCACAAGCAAACCATCCTGAATTAACTTAAAAACATAAAAAGGGTATTTCAAATACAACAATAACGTAATAAAAGGTGCTGACCAATGTATTGTCCAAGGTTCACCTTTAAAAAAGCTGAAAGCAATTTTTAAGAAATGGTCTCTTAAAACTTTTATGGAACTAAAAACATTTATGGAACTAAAAACTTTTAGTTGCATGTGAAAATTAGACTGAGAGATGAACTGTCAACTAGCATATTATCAAGTCAAGTGGTCTGAAGAATTCAGACCAGAATATTGTCCTTATGAAGTTGTTTACATGTATCTACCAAGCTGTTTGAGGAATTCAGAATCCTGGTGAATGGTATATATTTTTCCATGTGTTCCTAAGATGATCCCTGTGTTCCTAAGATGTTCCATGTGTTCCTAAGAATTCACTGTTTCCACTGAGGGACAAACCTTTGAGTATCACTAAGAGTTAACAAGCAGCTGAAACCTGAGTGTCATGTATTGCACTGCAAACTCTTTGCCCAGTGACTGCCCAGTGATTGTGAGGAAGACTGTGGGCTCATATCTTTGGCCTACTAAACACACTCTCAGCTGACCAACTGAGTAACATTTTTAATACGCTATGGCTATGAATAATTGTTTTTACACACTGAAAATAAGGATTTTATGCATACACTGGTTTGAACAGATTTTTCAATTCAAAAATATGCTACTTTGGCTCCTTCCATCCTGTTTTAATGCTGACCTCCCTGGAGAGTTTCTAAATAGTTATATGATTGTCAGTTTTGGAAAGCAGCAGAATTTCTGGCACCCTAAAGGCAATGAAGATGTCACAGCAGGTTCGATCATTACTGCTTCAAAAAATGTTACAAACTTTTGATGGATGACATTTCAGAGCACAGGGTCATACCACTTACTTACTTAATTTGCTTTTAAAGACAAAGAAAGGTGGGTTTGCTTTTTGTCCTTTTGTTGTTGTTGTTTAACAAATAAGCTTCTGGTCACAGGTCCTAGCTTTTAGCATATTCATCTTTGTATTGGCTAAGTGATGCATAGATAAAAGACAATTTCTGATTTGTGTCCAGAAAAATGACTTAGTACATGCAGTCCCCAGCAGAGAAGAGCATCTCATGAGAGAGGAGAGGACTGGCCAGCAGTGCTCTTCAGTGCCCACCAATCAGCAGAGCATTTGTAAGGGTATGACTTTATCTGCTACAACTTAGGTTTGTAGATTAGTTTAATGTAAGCTGAGGCTACTTGTTTCTGTGTGAATAGAGGATACAAGGAACAGAAAGGTGCATTGCGTCCATCTTCTGTTAACAGCATAAGACTGTTATTAGTCAAGTCTTCTGAATATTTTATTTTTCAATGTACTTGACAAGTTTTCACAGAATTCCTAATTAAGAAAGTAATTTCCTGGCATTTCTATGGGCAGTGAGTAAGAATTGAATGAAGGTTATCAGGATCTGGCCTATTGTAAACAATTTGCTATTCCACTTTCAAAGAAACTTGTAAACACTGTTTATTTTGGAATGCTAGAAGTTCTTTTGGTAATGAGAATGTTGGTATTTTTATGCTAAGCCCAGACAGGCATGAAGAGGGGCATTTCAGGCCATTTGCCACATCAGTTGAAATAACTTCATTACAGCTGAGTAAGGCAAACAACGGAACAGCTGAATACAGGACATGATTTTAGAACATACAAAATGTGCCGGAGTAAATATGTTTCTGTGTTGGTATGACAGTAAGTAGAAGTATAGTAGCGTTCTTTCAAGTTTATTGATAATTTGAGTATATCCCAATCCATAAAATCATACATGGCATCTAGATCTTTTGAACTAAGGCTATTGGCAATAGCTCTAGCTTAAGTACAATTCAAATGTGATTTAATTTGCTGCTTGCTAAATTCTGAACCATTTCAAGCTTTAGAGTGAGAAATATTTTCAAAAGAATATCTATGGTATAATTTCTATATTACCTTTAGTTTATATTTACCACATAATGCTTATGACAAACTCACAAATCCTTGGAAACGCATAGCTGTAGGAGCATAAGGCCAATCCTTCATGTTAAAGAGCACTCTCATGAAAAGTAAATTACTACCACCAGCCTCAGATTTATACAGCTTGTGTGATGTGAAGCGTGCTGTGGGATATTGCTCCAAACTTAAAATGTGCAGGCACAATGGAGCCCCATTTGAACATTACACTAAGTAACTCATGCTAGCAGAGGATTTAAATTTCGTCTATCACTTCGTATTTCCCTGCCTTATGGATTTATAATCCATTCTTATCATATGTGTCAGTCAGATTCTTAGTTTAATTTTTATGCTAAATTGCTATCAATTCCTATGAAAAAAATTAAACTAAGCTTCAGATAGGTAATTTGTATTTAAGAGTTCTTGCAGCAGACGTTTTTAAAAGTTGATATCCTAAGGTAAAAAATTCATTATAGAAGTTAAACTTCTCTACAAGTCTAGAGACTTGCTCTACTATGGGAAACTGTAGACATACCTTGTCCTCTCACTTATTGTATATACTTAGGAATGTATCTAGAATCTCAGATATCAGACTAGCATCACCTTGTATTTTATGGTACAGGTTTATGGTATTTTTTGTGTGTGAAGCCCTGAATGATTTAGGATCTAAGCTCCAGTGCTCCAGAAGTGCCCTTGTCATCTCCAGAGATTTCCACATTGGAATAATGCTCATGAGAAGGATGGAGGGTGGAATAAAGAGTGGTGTCCTTGGGTGTTCCAGTTCCACTTGCTTTCCTTCTATTATGCCGTTCTGCTTAAACTTCAGAATTCATTTTTCCTTTGAAATTATCTGAGAATGAGCTTGACTTCTTGGGGTGAGAACTCAACAGGGTAGTTTTGTGATAGTTCTTATTCTAATCATGGAAGGTGGAGGGCTGTGATCTGGACCCTAAGGGCTTTCAAATCCATGGCATTCACTGCCCAGGAAACTGCCATTTCTGCTTAATCTGACCTGCCCTGTTGAAACCAAGGTGCTGCCAGAAACTCAGGAAGAACCCTTAAGAGGAAGAGAAATCTTCAGGCCAGCAGATGAGGTAGTGCTGGGGGAGTTCTGGGCTCAATTTTCTGTTTCCAGCACTATTTACTTTTTGGTAAAATCCTCTGTCAATGGGGAAGACTGTGTACCTCATACTTCAGAGGCCTGTATATCTCCTGTCTCTTGGTGAAGACTCTATCTAGTAGGTCTATATTTTTGTCTTCCATCTGTCTTTTCAAGAGGAGTTATGATGAGGTCTGACTCTGCTAGTGTGTACCAGACTGAGCCTGAAAGCATGTAGGCCCCTTTACACTTCCCTTTTGCATCCTAATGAGGTACAGAGGCATCCAGAGCCTGTAGCTTCTTGAGTTAGAGTAAGCTTGTAGATCCCAAAGAAAACAAGTAGGCACTGAGGGAGCTTTGAGATCAAGAGGACAGATGTGTAGTGAATACCATCTGATCAGTCTTTTTATGTCACACTGTTCTTGAATCTTTTGGGTGTTTTGGAGATGGTGTTTATTTTTTTCCTACATGTCGATTCCTGTTTAGCAGCTCAGATCAAAGCAGACACTGGATAGAAGATAGGTAGCCAGAAGAAAATATTTTTGAGGAGTGAAACACTGTCAAAACAATCTTTTTCTTAATTGCACTAGCTTAAAAACTTTCATTACTGCCAATTTCTCTGCTTACCTTATTTCCCCATCTTTTGTCTTCACACTGGACAGAGCTGTTTTGACATTACAGACTGGCTTCAATACACAAAATCTTTCTAATAAATTTCAGTCTTGTTTCAGATATTGCCACTGTGCTGGAACTGCTCTTGTGACGGTTTGTAATGAAGATCTGTTGCTTCAAGCTAACTGAGAAGCTCCTTCTTTCATTGTCTTGATTTATCAGCAGCCTTTGATACTGTTGACCATGGGGTCCTATTACATTGCCTTCAGCACCTCCTGGGTTTTTCAAGCTCCACACTGGCCTGTTTCACATCTTATTTAATGGAGCACTGTCTCTGTGGTTATATACTGCCATTCTCTCATCATACTGATGCTTAAAGCTGTGTCGTGCAATTGGATTTTGATGGTGCAATTTGCCATGACAGCAGTGCAGTATAGTAAAATTCTCACTTTTGTTTGTTAATTTTTTGTATATAGCATACAAGCCAGGTGTATAAGGGTGATAATTGTTTGAGAAATTATGCAGCTGTTTGTTTGTGGATCTGTATGATAATGTGATCTCTAACAATACTTGACACTTGCATATAACTGATTTAGGTTCTAAGACCATATGGTGTTAAACTTGCAGGTTTAGTGTTGAGAAAAAGCCATTTTAAAACAATTTAAGAAGGTAGATTATATTACTATGTGTATTCTTCCCTTCTCATTACCATGCGTTGAAAGAAATGTGTTCTTCCTGTTAACAAGCAGTGTCTGTTACATACAGCCTTTTTACTATTTCAATCATTCGTTGATATTAATGTGAAGCCAGTAACTTGGTGACAGAGCGTGGACATCAGAAAGGTGATTGTGGAAAACATCCCAGGGTAAAAATTTGTTCTCTGTCTCTGCTTCTTACATCCATAGGGCAGAGACACCCCTTTTTCCCTTCTGGACCTCCTGCCATTCACCTATTTCGTGACCTCCTGTGCAGCAGAGGAGATACATCTCCTCTCTGCTGCAGGACTTCAGCAGATGTGGTGGCAGTATCCCTCCAGACCTGACTGAAACTAGCCCCCTGCATGGTGTGTGCATGGGACCTCCTTTAAAGTTATCTGAAAGTTATGAAGTGGGTTTGATGTATTTGCTGGGAAACTGCCCGAGCATCATTACTGAGAAGGAACATTGAATGCTTTTACTATTTCATACCTCATGAGCTTCTGAGATAAGTATTCCCTATTCTGGTAATTCTAGAGCTGCATAGTGGTGGGGATGTGAATCTGAGATTTGCATCCACTAATTCAAAATTAAGTCAGTCTACACCAGGTTACAACAGAAAGTAGTAATGAGATTAAAAGAGATTTTTGTTGTTGTTGTTGTTGTTAGAACAAGGCCAATAAAAATATTTCCAGTGAAAAATCTACAGCTCATTTCTCACTTCCACCTTAAGTCCTTTGATGCACAAAATACTTTGTAGTAGAACTCAGAAAGTTAAGAATTATCTACGTTACCCCTTGCATTGCCAGGGGTTTTTTGCTGTCTTCATTTTCCTCTTTCCTGTTTACAATCACAATGATGTAAGAGAAATGGTGAGGTTTCCAGTCCTTGATTTTGCAGTCACACCCCCAAGACTTCCAACATGTCTTTGCCCGGTGGCCCACCATCGTTCCTGCAATTAGAATTGTGGCGAGAACCTGCAATGTTGCTTCCGTTTATGCTGTGTCCAAATTCATGGACATGATATCTTGGGATTAAAATGCCACTTCACTAATCCATACTGAATATCTGTGATAGTTCTCACCTTCTTCCTGTAATCTGTGTTCATGAAGAAAAAATACATGTGGAATCCTCCTCATACTTGACATGGAAGTTTCTCCAGTGTGTGAAGAATAGCCTTCATTTATAATGCCAGCTTTGGACCTTCTTTACATCTTGTTCTTTCATATAAACTCTAGTCTCTAACCTAATGGGGTATTATGCCAGTAAGTAAGATGCCTGCTCATAGTTGCATGACAAAATTTCCTATTGCATGTTTTCTGATGGATTCCTGCAATTTTTATTTGCCAGTTCAAAAGCCAGTGTTTGTGGCTGTGGAGGGCTGCTTTCGGTGGACCAATAGCTATGCCTGTACTGCTGAAAAAAAGCATCAGGGAATAAGCCTGAGCTCTGGGTCCCAGACCACTTATTGCTTAAGTGTTAACATTTCTGATTTGGAGATTGCCCCCCCGCCCCCAGGCAGTCAGGAGGACAGTGTGAACAGAGGACACTGGGCTCTGAAGGCACGGGCCAGGGGCAGGCTCTGCAGCCTGCAGACCCAGCCAGCCACTGCTAGCTGGTCTCAAGGCCAGCGAATGGTTATCATTTATGCATTGTTCATTTTAGACACAGCTAATAAATCTGCATCTTATGGGGAAAAAAAAGCCTGGGGTGAAGGTTGGTTGCTATTAACAGAGAAAGCCTAAGGTAGTTTGGGGTTAAGAATGGGAAACTTGCTGGGTCAGAGCCAGGTCTCTGTTAAAAAAAAAACCAAACAGGCAGATTAGGGTGTATTTCTATAGCATTGGCAATTTCATTTGGTTTTCTCTGAGCTGACATCAAAAAGGAGAAAGGTGTAAATAAATGACACCTACCAGCCTTCCCTGTAATGATTCTCACATTCTTGGGGGCAGAGCTTTCACCCTAGTTCCTCACTTTCCGCTGGGCTAACAAGCAACTGCAATGTTAGCTTATTGCAAATTAGATGAGATTTCTGGTTTTGTGGCATCCTTCTGATAGCAGCCTGACCTTCAGCATGCTAGGACATTATCTACATCAGTGTTTTTTCTGTATTAGAGATGGGCTTCCAGGATGAAATTCAGTGAGATTTGTTAAGGTATTTAGCTCCAGTGTTTTGGTTCAGCCTCATTTCTGCTGCATTACACTTCACACTTTCCATTAGGTGAAGTGTAATTTAAAAATGTGGGAAGAAGCCCCCTTTTGAAAGCACTTGCTATCATCTTTGCATGGCCCTCACTTCCAAATGTAGCAAAGTAAAGCAATGTGGAATCCATTCATTAAATGACACATTAAGCAGCCAGTGCCTTTTTTCTATATTGCCTGCAATAAAATATATTCAAAGCACTTCATATTTCATTAAAATTATCAGTGAAATGATTTTCATCTAATGTTATTTCTGCTTTTAATAAAAAGGCCCTGCAAAATGAATAACTGAACATTTTTCCTTCCTTTCTTTCTCTTTTTACAATTATGACATTGAAAATATCCCACAAGTGAGGGAATGACCCATAAATTGAGCTATGAAGGTCATATTCTACGAGGGGCAGATATTTTCCATATATCTTTAAAGGTACAATAGTCCTATTGGGTATAAGCTATTTTAGTTCACGGTGAATCTTAAAACTATGCTTTGAGCATGATGTAAGACTGTTTACAGTAGTCTATACTGACTTTGAAGTACGTTTCAAATACCTGTATGTACTCGATCATTGTTCTTTTTGTAGGCACTATGGCCATAATAACATTGTAACAAAAGGTTTTGCCTAAATTGTCAAGTTTAAAGGAGTCTTGAAAGCATTTTTCAAAAGTCAGAGCTGTGACATTATTTCACTGTTGTTCATTGTTTAGAGAGAGACTTTGAAATCAGAGAAATTATTAAAACTGAAATGGTCATTTAGAAAAAAAAAGACTTTGTAGACAGAATAATTATGTTTCTTTTTATCTTAATAAGTGTAAGTTTTGCTGCCGGTATTTCAGATGGGTGCCAAATACTCCGGAAAGCTCAAAAGTAGGAGTGCCATTCACCCAGAAGTTACAAAGAAGACTAAATCAATGGGGTGTGTGGAAACAATCTGTATTTATAGAAATAAAGATAATTCATAGAACTGTGTTTAAAATAATTACACACTTGATAAAAATAATTCATTTAAACGGTTAAGAGATGTTTATATGGTTACAAAAGAGGTACATTGGAAGTTCTTTAGCTTTCAATAATGTAGGTAGTTGGGATTCTCCCTTAATTGTGAATGTTAATGTATCAGGAAGAGGTCATACCACAGAAAGGAAGTTATGAGAAACTGTTTGCCCTGAAGCAGAGCAATGGGGATTAATATAAAGCACGTAGGTTTATCACATAATAATGTGCTATTTTTTAACAGCTTTAATATGAGCTGTAATTATAAGTATCCCATCTGCAGAATTAGAAAAGAATACTGAGATAAAGAGAGAAAAAAAATTAAATTTGGGTCAAGAAATTAACAAAGAAGATGCAAAGCACAGGCAATTATTTCTTGGCACTGTGATTTGGAAAGTCACAGTCATATTCCATTCCAGAATCCTGTGAAGACATACAGACAATGAAGTATAAAGCTGAAGTAACACAGAGGAATACATGCACTGGAGGAAATAATACAATCATCAGATGCATTATTTTGTTGGCTACTTCTTTTAATGACCAGAAACTAAATGGTATGTCTTGAATGGTCTTCCCGAGCTAAAAGGTGATCCTCTCCATGTGTTAGGATGCAGAACAGCAGTACTTCAGGGCCTGTGAGGCTGTGGAGCCCCACAGTTTTGCTACCCAGCTTGTTCTGTTTCAATGCTGTTTATCAGATTTTTTACAGACCACCTTAATTCCTTTCTCTTAGATCAGCCTGCTTAGCTTCTGCACCTCCCATGCTGCAGGTGTCCCCTTAGAGATACCAAGGCTCTAGCCTCATCAGTACCCTGCCGAGACCTTTATCAGTTGCAGGCAGAGAGTTTTCTGATTGGATTAAGGATTGATTATACACTAATCACACCATCTAGACAGGCAGACAGGCAGCTTGTGGTCAATGGGATCTTGTAATCAGTGCTGGGATAATAACATGCATGCAGCTGGGATTGTTGAACAGCAGGTTCCGACGCACAACCTCCGTACTCTGAAAAAGACCATTTACATCTTAGACATCTTTGAGAAGAAATGGATAGTCAATTTGCCAGCGGGAACATTAGTTGAAAGTATTTCCCAAAGCATTAAGACTGCTATTCTAATGGCAGTAAGTGCCTTCATTTCCAAAAGCTATCTGCAAAGGTCTCCTCAAAAGGTCCACAGAAATAGCTGCAGCCTACTGACTGCACATTTGTAACGGCCTTGGAGATATTAAAAATTTGCCAGTTTCCAACTATATCAGCCAAACACTACAATGAAGTTTTACTTACCTTGGATCAACTCAATCTTCACTTTTGAAAACAGCAAATCTCCTTGAGGTGACACCTGACACCTCAGCTCGTTGTGGAATGCAGCCCTTGCGTAAGTGTACAGGTGAGAGAAACAGAACCGCAGAATATATTGCCTCTGCAGTTGACTTAAGTAGATATATGTTCATATGCTTTTGAAAAAGAAATCACCACACACACAAACACATCCCTCCAGAAAACAGATGGTTCTACAGCTGAGAAAGCGTGTTAGCGGCTTACTGTTTGAGCTTGTTTCTGGGGGGGACGATGATGGAGGAGTAGCCCTTGGAATTGTCACTTTATAGCATTAAAATTAGAGGTCTAAATGTGTTTTGACGCTACTGACTGCTACTTTTTGCACAGATGTTCTGTTTTGGAGGATCAAGACTTCCAGGGATGGGAAGGAAGGAATCACCTAGATTTCTCTCTGTTCCTGTCTGGATTTTCCACAGGTATTCAACAAATACAAGAATCAGGAGCCACTTTTGCAGGAGACTGTGCTGCTCACATATTATTTTGTAAATACGTTGGTAAAAAAAATACATTTTTTGTTGTTTCAAAGGTTAGAAAAAACATCTTCTTGGAGGTTTCTGGCAGCTCTAATCAATGCATAGGCTCAAACATATGAGGGTTTTTAGGATTTTCGTCAGTAAATAGTCATGGGGGACATGGGCAACTAGATGGCATTTCTAAAGATTTTTTTTCTTTCAACTACTGTGTGTTAAACAGAACCATGCTTCAAATTACATGTGTTTGAAAACACCAGCTAGAAGTGTTAGGATTTGCCCCTGCTTCAAAGCCAAACAGAACTGCATATAGAAAAAGCTATTAACAATCTGTAGCACAGCATCATCTGATTTTTCAAGAAATTGCACAAGAATAAGTTTGTATAGAAGGCTGCGCAGCAACACCAAATATCACTATAATATAGTGAGAACATTCACACTTTCAGTTTGGAGCAATAAAATGTATTTCAGCATTTCTTTTAACTTGTAAACATGTGCAGATAATGATTATCTTGTGCTCTCAGTTTGCAAGCTATAATTACAATACCTGCAGAAAGGCAACAGTGAATAGAATCCTAATCATGGAGGGTGGCTGCTACCTAGCAGAGATTCAAGCAATATTTATTTCATTTTTAAAATTGAGTGTTTCCTTAAAAACTTAAAGTATGAGTAAAATTCAGAGCTAAGGGATACTCTATTTTCAATTTCTCATTATGGAATAGAAAGCTTTTTTAAATTTGTCATAAACCTTTAACATTTAGGCAAATTCAAAGAACCATTTAATTTTCTTGATTTTGTTTTTTCTAGCCAGAAAACTCTGAATGTTTTTCTAAAATTAAAGAAAAACAAAACAAAACAAAACAAAACAAAAAAAAAGGAAAAAAAAGAAAAAAAAAAAAAAAAAAAAAAAACACCAAACCCCCCTGTTGGCTTAAGTGATTACTTTGGCTAAAAACTGTGGACCTCAGGCTCTGACAATGGGTTTTGTCACAGTCAAGTTTTGTTTACTACAAGAAGATTGCATGTAGTACCACCATAACTATTACATCATTTAAAGACTCAGGATTTGACTTTCTCTAGGCAATGATGAGGTAATTATCCAAGGTTTGGAAGTGTTAAAAAAACCTTAACAACTCTCACTGTTAATATCTACATGTGAACACTGACTATAAAATTTCCCATTTTCTCTTCATTTGAAGCCTTAATAAACAACTGCAAACTCTGTATCTTCTTTGCTGTGCAGAATAACTTTTGGAGTAGAATACTTTGCATTTTATTTTGCAAGGGTAAGTGTACTGAAGAGGTGGAGCCCTCTTTCCATAATCTTGATGAACAAGTGAGCAACCCTAGTTAAAGTTGCTGCTGGGAGTAGATTGTGGCTTAGTGTTATTAAATGCAACTTAATGAACTGTTGATTGAATCACAAAATTGTTGTAACTGTAACCTACGGTAGTTCTATATGTATACTGTGACTGTGAGAAACCTGTAGATATTATAATGTCTGTCCATTGGAAGTGCATGTTTTAGATCAGTTCATGTTTCCTTGTTTCCATTTTCCCTGCTCATTGCAAGGGGGTTGGACTAGATGACCTTTAAGGGTCCCTTCCAACCCAAACTATTCTATGAGTCTGTGATTCCTTCCAAAGTGGGAGGTAAGATTGCCCCTGTGAAACGCAAAATTAATTTTGCTCTCTGTAAGGAGCTCTGCAAGAGAGAATACAGCTTCCATTGGGACCAAGGGCAGGGACAAGTGACAGCTCCTCCTACATGGTCTCCCAGTCTTATCTGTGAGGAGCATCCCCATGACCAGGGCTTCCTTCCCCAGGACCACGGAGGCAGAAGACAGAGAGTGCAGTGAGGAGATGACAGAGCACCTGGAGGCTTCCTGAAGGGGATGGCAGCAAAAAACAAGTGTTAAGCACATCGTCTTCTTCATGAATGATGGTGTAATAGTGCAATACCGGGAACTGAAAATCTGGGAATTAGCAGTGACATTAAATCTATGCTGAAGTATTTAATGTCACACTTGGTTACTACATAGAAGGGGATTCATTAATAAGAACATCTGGAAATGCAAAAGCCTGTGATTTCATTATTTTTATTTTTGCTTTTGAATTCCTTCACAGTGATTTCACATCCTGAAGTAATCTCCAAAATGAAAAGAAGCATGGGTTTTAAAAATTAATATAAAAAAATCAATTTCTCCTTTGGCACCTTGAAAAGCTTGCATAGGTTTGTACATATTCTGATTACCTTATCACCCTCTGTCTCCCTCGAAAGAACTTTCCTTTTTTATATTGTTCCAGTCTCTTAAAACCCAAATCCAAGCTTGAAATGAAGGTTAAAATGTCCATTATCCCTATGATTCAAATACTATCGGTACAACTATTGTAGACTTTAATAAAGATCAGTGGAAATCAAACATGTTGTCCACCTCACCCTCTACCTGAGGACCACAAATAACGATCTCTTTCCAAACATCTCTAAGTGAGGACAGTTTCACTCTAAACCATGAAATAGCTTGAGTCCTGGAGGCCTTCCCTCTGTAACTTTTAGTATATGTAAGCTCTGACCCACCAATCCTAGCGAGTTTCTCATTTTTGTACTAAGCAGAAGTGTTTGTGATAGCATTGACAGAAGGAATTTATTTCTTTAAAAATAAAACATGCCTGATTAATATGGATAACCGAAGAATCTGAAGGTGGAGATGATCTATTCAGTGCAACGCGTTTAACAACAACTGAGGCAGAGGAAAAAAACGTAGTTACTAACTATGTTTGAGTAACAGTCATAGGTTAATGTAGTTTTCAGTAGATAAAAGAGAAGAAGGAAAACTATGAGAAATTCTAGTAACATACATATTGCTTATGCTGAAATCTTTTTTTTCATTAATTACTATCTTCATGAGGAAAAGATTCCAGGGATGCACACATACATGCCCATGTTTGCCCAGGTTGCTCGTACCAATATTAAGTTTTAATCAATCCCATTGGTCAATTTCAAAATATCTAATGAAAGTCTATATAGAACATTTCCATTAAAATTTCATCTCCTGAACAGAAATGTCTCTGATGGAAATCTACATGAAATTCCCTTACACAGGCAAGGTACTGATTTTAAACATGAACTGTCTATTTACCCTCATTTAGTTACAGATTGCCATAAAGTAATTCATATTTAGCACTTTAACTTGAGTTAAGGGGAAAAGGGAAAGTTGGAAGTCAGCATAATATATGAATACATGTGATAAAAATTCTATAGCAATGATCATTGCCTTCTAATAGAGTCATTGAAGGTTAAGGTAAAGGTTGTCAAAAAGAGAAAAGTTCCCCATCATTTAATGTTCTGCTGATGAAATTACAAAGTAATAATTTCACTCAGGGTTGTGAAATTGGTGCAAAGTTGGAGAATGAAATGATATGGAAGACGTTGTTGAAAAGAATAAAATACCTGTTTCACCGCTAAAGACGGAAGAGCAGAGACTTTGAACTCGATGGATGATGGGAGTGAGGTAGGCTCTATGCATGAACTCAGAAAGGAATAAAAGTTGAACCCAGCAAGGAATGAAAGTTGAAGCCAACGAGGCTGTGTGCTAACAAGTACTGAGAAATCACGTGAAATGCTTGAAGTGATACTGGTAGCTGGACAGGATGAGTGAGTGAGCAAAGAGCTCCATCAAATTTAAGTGGGAGAAGTCTGGGTAAGGAAAGGCAGTATTTGCGAAAAGAAAAAAAAGAAAGTTTCAAGGATGAAGTGAGGTTTGCCTCTATGATGACATCCTACAAAGTAAAGCAATATTATCTGCAGATTTGAATTTGAAGTGGACTAACTGAATAAAACCCTGAATACACTTCTCTTAAAAATCTGCTCTCAGATTAATATCTCTATATAGCATGGTATGCTTAGTAAAATTAAAATTCCTAAGTAAATACAAGGGTAAAACATTTATAGTTCCATTTGTTTCTTTTATATCTGAACACAGTTTCCCTAAACAAATCACCAACAGACGTGGCTTGTTTAATCAAAGAAATCTCTAGCTTGTACATCTTCTGAGGAGTTTATAAATGTTTTTGTTCCTTGGGAAAAAAAAAGGCAAGTCCAGTTGCAGGGCTGTTGTACATCTTATTTCAGACAGTTAATATTGTTTGATTCCTCCCCACAGACCTGGCACCAGAATAGTGTTTGCTCCGCAAGAGAATAAGTCCAACTGGGACAAGGTCTCTTATTACTCTTAAGGAGAACTTTCACTGGAAACAGAGTGCTTGTGGTAGCTAGTATAGAAAAAAATAGCAAGATGCTGTTTTAAAACAAAATCAAAACGTATTGTAAAGTAAAGAAACGGTAATGCCATAGGGATTTTCTTGCTCTCTAGAACTGCTGGAGGTGTTGCAGACAAGAAGATCTAGTATATGGATTTGCTGCTTAGTATATTTGTGTGTTGGTTTGTTTTTAAGTTGAAAAATCTATTTACCTCCCTTAAGTCTTCAAAGAAAACCTTTCTTCCAGAATTGTTTTAGCGGATGCCAGAAACTGAGCGCTATTGCATAGTATAGGGACTACAGAAGTCAAATAAATTTCTTTCCAGTCTCTAAACATAAATTACACTAACTTTCAATGCTTCCATCTTTCTCCTGTTTTTATTAAACATAGCTCTGTGTTTCGTGCAGTAATCCCAGCTGTTGCTTAATGAAGGCACCTGAGGTACTAGCTCCCTGGTGAGGATAGTCTCAGTGGTGTTGAGCTGCTAGATTATGAAAGACTTCTCTTGGCTGTAACACCAACTGAACAGGTTCTTGTTGAATAAAGTCCATTCCTACACTAGATAAACAACTGTAAGGAAAAGGTAGTATATTTTAGAGTTTAGTGATAAAAGGGAGATACGTTTACTTTGTTTACTTAAACAAAAGACTGTTTACTTCAGAAGTGTTCGGTATTATCATTTTCAGTATTATCATATTGTATTTGGAAAGGGGAATAGGAGTTAAGCTAGACAATGAGGTTTTGTTTAAAGAGTAAGGTAGTTTCCTAATGCAATCTGGTATGATTATAACATGATAATCCATAATGGCCATCAATAAAGATGTGAGACAACTGAACGCAATAGAAAATTTTCAATATAGAGACACAGAACATGACATATGCAGTGCTTATTGGTTTTGGACCACTATGTTTACACAGCAAAAGTAGCTGACAAATTAACCTAGGCCTTTTTTTTTTTTTTTTTTTTAAACAGTTATGACACTTAATTATGCATTGTTTCCTTTCTGCACCACTGTCAGAAATATTGCTACTTGTCCTACAGGATGACATAATTGTGCATTGCTAGGCAATTTCTCAACATTAATGGAAACACTCTAAATAAAAATATAGGTTGCATGGAAATACATGCATATGTAATCATGCAGTCTTTCTTATCTACAGCATCTTGAGATCGTTGTTCTGTGTTTCAATGCAAGAGCCAGCTTCTGCTAATTTGGCATCCCATTCTGCAGTTACTCGCATTTACTAGTATGTTTTTGTACAAAGGAACTGCACTGAAGTCAGAAAGGTTTCTTTGAGTAAATGTTAAAGCGTTGGGATCTTGCAGAGCTATTGTATCTGTTTCTGTGGAAAATAATGCTTCAGTCTTTGTAATTTAAGAACAAGGCTTTCTGCAAAAGCATCTGCTTGTGGGTAAATGCAGACAATGTTATTCGTGTCTGTTGCTGTGTGTGACTCAAATGATGATCCTATATAACGTGCAACAAGTTTTTGCCTGTTCAGTCCATGTTCGGTTCAGGTGACAGTTCAATCCTCATCAATTCCTGACAAAGCCTGTTCCCTTCGTGTGCCTTTTGAGTGCTCAGCAGCAGGCATGAGATGAAACCCTGCCTCCACTTCTTCTGTGTACAGGGCACATATAGGAGAGCCACAAGGCTCAAATTCAGTAGCTGTATAAATTCCTGTGTCTCCTACAGGAATTCCCCTTTCTGTTTCCATTAAGATATGAGCAATAGCCTGGCAGTAAATAGTGCTGCACATATGACCTTAATCTAATCAAATGCTTGGGGAAGTAAATGGCCTTCAGTGGACTCAGGATAGTGCTTTTGTTGTATATGAGCCATCTTGGGCTCTGGAACTGGTTTTGCTTAAAAATCTCAATATATTGAGCAGCTCACCTAGCTCCTTCCTCTCTGAGACAGATCCGTAATGCTGAGGTATTAACTGGATGCATTAACTGCTCTTCTCTCAGCTTGTTCCTTCAATGAAAGTTTTGCCCACTGAAATGTAACTGGATACATTTCATACTTTATATCATATGGCAGGATCTGGACCTGATATCAGATGCTTTGTAGTTCATTCTCTGTACTGAAACACTGCTAATACTTTCATTCTTTCTATGTTAGAAAACATATCTTTTTGGAAATAGAAATACATATGATAATCCCTTCTCCACATAGCAAGCTGACTACAGAAGTCTTAAAACCACTCATTAAGAATCCTATAGAATTGTGCAACCCTGAAAAAGACAGCAAACTTATGGGGGGCTGTGAGTGGAATTAACAAAGAAAGTGATTCCCTAGGTTATGACATTCTTTGACCACTGTATTAATTCATCCTTTTTAACTGGGTGAATTACCTCTGTAGTGGAAAACTGAATGGCCTGGGAGTAAGAATGATTTCCACTCAAAATCTGGACATCTGTATGTCAGAACAAACACAAACCAGTCTGTAATCTTGAAGACTGGCAAGGTCAGTTAAATGCACTTAATTTGATTTTAGCTATCTCAGACTCCAATGAACTGTTCCCTAATAGGAATAGATTTTATAAACAACTCAATACACAGGGTCCATAATGATACCTTAAAAAACAAGAAAACCTGAACCAATCCTTTCCTTAGACGTGTTTCTTTAAAATGAGAATCTGCCTTTATCTTTCCTGACATACCATATATTGTCCCTACTTAAAATGGGTTGGAAAGACACATACAGAAATAAGTCTGTAAGCAGCAGAACAAACTGTATTGGATTGGTTGCTTTAATGAAAAGGTATTTCAAAAACAAGCATTCAATATTATAATTTTCAGCTGAATGTATGAATAGGCATTTAACAAGATAATCAGATTTTTATTAAAGAATAAAAGTAGTTTTATAATACAGACATCTAACTTTTTCTTCTGTGTGATAATTATAAATGAAGAAATTATAATAACCATCAATAAAGACTTGGAAAAATGAAATAAAATGGTGGAATTTCAATATAGGAGCCCACTGTGTGACACAGGTGATCCTTATTTGTTTTGAAGCATTGTGCAAACATATCAGATATAGTAAAAATTTGATTTCCTATGAATCTGTGACTCATGGTCACAACTGCTTTGTAATAAAGGGCTCATATTGCTGCCTCTCCCTTGTGAGCACAGTAGTAAGGCCTTTGATCTGTAGTGGTCACCTTTTTCCATAAAATATGTAAGTATTGAAATTCTTCAAAATTTCTGCCTGTTTGGTTTGGCTGAAATTGAACAAAGAATCCCAGAAGCTTTAAAGGTGACAGTTAGAGGAGTAAATACGTACATAATTCTCAGAAACTGAGTGGAAGAAATGACTGCCCAAAATAGACTGGGTCATGTAAGAATGAGATGAAGCTTGTGCCAGTGTCAATTACTACATAAATTTAGTGATATGATTCACACTGACACATTTTATATTTGTAATGGTGATTTTCACTGACATTTAACTCAAATGTGTAGCTTCATAGAGGCAAAGAAACTTATGCGTGAAGAACAGTAAAATCCAGATTACTTTTTAATACTGGGTGATAAGTCTGAACTACTTATTTTACTGTTAAGGATTTGGCATGATCAAACTCTATATGATAAATCTATTTCCCAGACAAAATCCATCACTGGGCCAAATTCCTTTTTACTTTGAACTCATAGTTTTATTTATGGCTATAATTTGATCAATGATTTGAATAGGAGGCTTTATACTGTACGTCTGTTATGTCAAAAAGAAATAGAACATGATTTTCACTGTGTGATGCGTGTGAGGAGCTAATACCAAATACTGTCATCTATTACACAAATACAGCTCTGCTCACTGAAATGCATATGTGTAAATTTAGTGTGTAGTTTCATTTTACATCTGAGGTATACTGCTGCCAAAAGGGGCTGCTCCACTCTCTGCTAATCGCACAGTCTTCTTGTCCTTGCACTGGATGCAGAAATTAGAAGACACCAGGATGTAACTGAAATATATGTGTCATGGGTTACTTTTCTGTCATGTAAACCAGTCATAACCTGTCCTACATCATACTAAATGTTGCTTTCTGGCTTTCTGGCAACACTCCTCAATACTTAGATAAAAGTAACATGACACTGGCAGGTGGAAATTAAGAATCAATTTGTTCTGTTCTTGTTTTGGGAAGATAAAGGAAAGAAGAGAATCAAAAAGGGCACACATCTTCTTAAACTGCCCAAACATGAGACGATTATAATTCCTATGGCTGAACTGGGAAGTATTTTCAGCTTGTCCTGTCAGATCTTTATGACTATGCAGAAGGTAGCTATCTTGGTGTGGCTCTGTCCATCTAGGAAAAAAAAAAACAAAAAAAAAAAACGCCATGGTAGGTCTGAAGATGTGGCTGGCTCTATTCAAGCGATTGTCTAGGGCAGCAGACTGTTGGGACAAAGTGATAAACTGTAGCTTTAAAGAGAAAATTTCCTAGAGATCTTTTCAAGGGATTTTGATTACAAGTTTTAATGAGGTCAGCAACCGTAATCCAGAACGATCACGTGTTGTTGAGTTTTAAAGAAGTGAAGTATCTGCATGATGATACGTCAAAGCACATGAAATTCTTTATACAGTTGGGTTTTATGTGTTTGTTTGTTTTCTTTTGGAACTCAAAGGCAGTTTGTATATTATTCACCCTTGTAACTGAGATGGAAGCAGAGTGATGAAATGTAACATTGGCTCAGGATCCATCCAAGACTCAGGCTGGTGGGAGCAGGGCTGAGAAGGTGTTGCTCTGTGTCTGACAGTTCTGGTATTTTCTTCAAAGCATCTTTATTGGAGAATATATAGAAACTGTTGAAGGAAATCCATACTGAAAAACAAAGAGCCCTTGAAAAGGGGATGGGGCTCAGAACTAAGAGTTGATACAAATATGCATGACAACAAATGAAGAAAAAGACAAAAGGGAGATTCAAAAGAAGGAGCCAGCAGGTCCATTGGGCAGAGTATCCCTGGCTACACAGCACTCCCTGAGAGCATCTGAGGGTCCTGTGGGTGCCACTCAACAGAGCTACGCAAAGAGATACGATATTATTGAGGACCAGAATTAGACTAAAACCTCCCCATTAAGTTCCTTCCTCATGGCCCCAGCTGGAAGGAGATAAAAGAGAGAAATTCTTTGATTTTCTGGGAGAATCTTTAAACAGAAAGATGCAGAAAAAAGTTCAGCCAGAATATCAGAATATCCAGAGGAGATGGAAGAGGGCTGCATTCTGGTGCAGAGAACATAAGTAAGCAGATTTTCCTCTTGCTAAAAATGGACTAGAAAAGTGCAATGAATTTCTACTGATCCATGGGAAAAAATTCCAATGGAAGACTGTAGAATTAAAAAGGAATAAAATCTACCTAAGGCAGATTTTTTGAGCCTTTTTGGTGATATGATGCCTTGCTTTTTGGTGTTTAGATGGGCCACAAAGCTCTTGAAATTGAGAGTGTCAATGATGTATTCAGAATGCAGTCTGGAGATATCTGGCTGGACAATGTTTCTCTTTCTCCACTAATTGCTGGTGTAACCTTATGGGATCACTTGAAAGTGATCTCTGTTGGACTAGGAACCAGGAGCAAATGAAGGCTTCTCTTCCTCAGAAGACAATCATTTGCCAGTCATAGTCAGAGACAGGACGTAGAGATGTATTTTGCAGGTGACATACTACAACAGTTCCTCTGTTAAGCAAGAGAAAAACTCAGAATGTATCTGACTGTTTGCCTCCTAGGCTACTCAGGTCACAGCACAAATCATGGGAGCGTCCAAAGTGCATTATGGCTTTCTAAATGCAGGTTAAGTAAAACAGTCACAGTGTTGCTATGTCTCCTACTAAAGCCTTGGGTTAAAACTTTTGTTCCTGGCAAGTTCTCATTTTCTGACATTTGATAGAAAGTGCAGTATGTGATGATGCTTGTTTCTTTTTTAAGACAGCTACGTTACAGAGACTTGAGTGGTTGAAGTTGCAAATCCCCAGGGAAATAAGTTGGGAGAATGTCAAATGAACAGAGGCAAAGCCACATGTGTAGGCTGCCATTAGTTCACACTTCACTCACCAATGAAACTTATCAGAAGTCAGAGTAACCTGTTTATAGACAAAGAAGTATTTAAATCTCCAGTAAAACACATGTACACCGGTTAGTAGTGTACTATTAATTTCCACTCTCTGAGACATTATCTGAATGTAATAGATCATTTTTTTAACTTCAAATGAAAGTATTTGTAAACAGAACAATGATAAAAACTATGATAGCCTTACTGTTATAAAATTCCTCATTGGCTTACTTAGTAATAATTTCCACAGACATTTCAACAATGGACTGTGTCCCTGTTGAACCCTGGAGTAGATGACCTTGAAGTGCAAACTGTCAATAATATGAAGTAAAACTTTTTTTCTTAAAATTCTGAATTACAGCAATGATCTGAGAATGAGAACAAACCTGTTGAAATTTACTGATACTGCAATAATGAAGATCCGTACTCTTCATCTCACATGTAAAATAAACATGCTATTCAATTTTTTGATCCCAGCTTAAAAGCAACTTTCTTTCCAAAGGCACTTTCTGTGGCCTTTTTCTTTTCCTTTTCAAGATTTCACCTGTAATTTCTAAAGGAAGATTCCTTAGAAAATTAATTTCCTTTAAATAAAGAAACAGCTTTTGTCAGCCATGCAGTGAATTTAGACCCTGTGTGCATCCACATTGCTAAGTATGTGTTGTGAAAAGAGCCCTCAGCAGTGTACCAGTTTCCTAGGTCTTGTCAGCTGTGTGATACACCATCACACTCTGGGAAAAACAGTTGTATAATTTTGTACAGAAAAAGTCTTCAGGGATATTTCACATAAAGGGATTTTATTCACTGACTATGATATGAGTCAAAATCTCTTAGGCTTGTTACCATAGCTATTCTTGACTGCTACTGCTGGTATTTTCTATACATATAGAATGTACTTTCCTTCAGAATTCAGGGATGAATTCTTGTAAAAAGCTTCAATAAATGATAGAAATACATTTCCTGCCTTTACATATAATTATGTAAAATAAGGATCTTCAATTTTAAACTTGCTCTTCATTCTAGCACAGAAAATATGCTTAAGAAAGGGTAGATGATATCAACAGTTGGAGTACTGGCATATAACTAAGGATAAAAATTGGGGTTTCAAAAGATGTCTATCATTTATTGAAAAAGCAGGGATGTACAGAGACTCGGTTTATTAAAAACTTCTGTAGATAGTGTTATTCTACGCTTGTAGTGAACTCAAGTTTTTGCTGCCACTCCCACATCTATAAACTGCAGGCAAGCAGGGATATGGAGAGATTTCACTGTTAAAAGGCAGTGGCACTGCCCAGAGAGTTTGCAGCTTCATGAAAGGTATGCAGTGGAAGCTATTCCATCAAATATTGCTTATCGAGGGCTTAGAATGAGTAGATATCAGGATAAAATACCTGCAGTATGAAAAAGAGAGAAAATTTAAGCATTAAAAAGAGAGTTTGAGTTTAATTTGTGCAAGAGTGAAAGTGGGTTAGAAAAGCATATATGTTATTGCAAATGCAAGAATCCATTAAGACAGTTAATATTGTCCCTAAGGTTCCTGCTGCAGAGAATCAGCCTGAAAGGTTACGGTGCTTATTGTTCAACAAATCTCTGAAGGAGCTTCCCCAGGTATTTAGTATAAGCAAACATTAGTGCAAACGTATGTTTTAGAGTGAGTGCTAATGTCTCTCTCCTGATCTCTGCCAATGTCTTCACGGAAACACAAAAATCATCCATTATGTAAATGAGATAGCCAACAGTTAGGCAAGAAGATTTGTTTTTCATTTAATGTTATAGAAACGTTTCCTGTGGCTTAAATCATAGCAGTTCTCTCTCTT
>JAVJGG010000073.1:33191543-33214616 GCA_035590195.1 Aviceda cuculoides
CGGGCTGGGGCAATTTTTAAGAGGAGAGCAGTGGCAGGTGTTTCTTGAAGCATCAGGAAAAGCTGATATTGTATGGGTAAAGGAGAAATTTTGTCTTTGGTGGAGTTTCTTTGACTGTTCTGCCCATTTAACAGAGATCTGTCTGTGGTGTGAGCCTCTGGCTGCTGAGACTTGTAGCTCAGCCTGTTTTGAGCATTAAAGTGAGCTCTCCACCATTAAACTCATACCTCTGCCCACCTCTCCCCGTATTCCTGACCTGTCCAATAATTTTTTTAGCCCTCTGGCCAATTTCAACCAACTTGGAGATAGTGGTTAGAGAAAATTAAGTTCCTACAAGTACTGTGAAAGGCAGTGACAATATGACACTTTCATGAAACTGCTGCCACACACTTCTGAGAATATCCTGCTTTCTAGGAAGCTTTATCTGATTTTGTACTAGACAAAATAATAGGAAAAAAAACTGTTTCAGACTCAGATTTGTAAATTGCTGAAGAAGATATCTGTACACATCTCTGTGCTGCTGTGCTGTCTGCTCCTCCTCATACTCTCATGTCAGAGATTGTAATCTCTTTGGCTGGAGCAATGCTGTTAACATAAACAGAACTGGGACCCCAATTTGCTTTGATACAGAATGAAAACCTCCATTACATGAAGGCAGAAAGCAACTCTGTGCAAGCAGTACAGAAACAACAGCTCTCACACCCAGTTTAAATAACTCTTTAAAACAAAATATGATGAGCATCCAGCAGTCTGCTAGTAATGTGACCATTTATTTCCAACTTCATAAAGCGAAAGAAAGCCTGTTAATATCAGCAACTAATTACAGTGCCTCCTCCTCTCTCCAGACACATAAAAGAAGCCATGAAGTGCAGAAGGGAGAGACTGCAGCAGTGGCAGATTGAAGCTCTTTTTGTTAAATTAAATCTGGCTGAAGATGGAATGTGTTAGAGTGGACAGCAGTGATAATGGGTACTGTTTCTTTAGTGTGTCTGTGTATAAATTAACTACCTTTAAGTGCTATTTGGACAATAAAAGCTTCAGCAGTTTTCCTTCTAGTTCCACATATGCTGCAATAATTACAAGCATAACTTTATTTACTTCTGGCAGTAAAAGTATGAATAAATGATGTCTCGTTGCTGTGGCCATGTTCTCTCTTTGGCCTCCTCTCTCATTCTGCTCTATCTATCTCAAATCACGTCCTCTGTTTTGGTAATGCTATGAAACACAAAGTTGGCAGACGTCTTGCTGCGTGACATATTTCCCTTGCACTCAGGTCTTTAAACATTCAGTCTACCTATTTTCTGAAAGAAATGTGAAGCTGTGATGGAAAAATAGAGCGCCTGTAGTGCTCGTGCAATGCAGTGGTTCTGTGTCATGGCCCACGCTATTTCCAGATGATTTAAAACATTGCTGACTATTACCTCTTTCTTACTTTATCGGGCTTCCCTTTCAAATCATAGTACCTTGCCATCAGTACTGAAACTAATTTGGCTGTGACCCTTATGCTTGGTGGCTAAATTGATTTTTCTCTTCCTAATTCTTGTTTTCCCTTCCATTACAAAGTACCGCCAGGATTCCCACATGGGTAATGCATCAGAGTTTTTAGACAACTGGGTAAAAAAATCCTTTATTCTCATGACTTGCAAAAAGGTGGTCTAAAAATAACAATATCAAACAGAAGAAAAAGCAACCTATGAGTAAAATGTAAATAGACTATGTCTTGCTAATTTTGCACAGGAAATATGGAGAGCTAGTTACATTTCTGTTTTATTCCTGTAATGCTTTCAATTACGTTCAGTTTGTTTATAAGATTCTTATCATTTAAGAAGCACGTTAGGCCAGTATTTGCAAATAAATGAATTTTGACTTGAATAGACACAATATAGGAAAAAAGATACCATAATGCCATTAAAGTTGTAAAGCCATCTTTATCTGGAATACTCAGGTGATATAAAAATTAGATAAAGGTATTCCAATTACAGGCAGGGTTTGGGGTTTTGTGTGTGTGTGTATACTGCATTTGCTGCATTTAATTCAGATTTCCTAAGCTCAGGATTTTATAGAAAGGCACTGATATATTTTGACATCAGCAGAGGCTTGATTTTCAGACACCCTTCATATTCACAGCTTTCAGTAAATTCGTTTTTCTCTAAAAATCCAATTAAGGTTCCTACACATGAGGTTTTGTTCCTAATTTTAAACGTCCAAGCAGCAGTTAATCAGAGCTCAGAGTTACATCTACAAAAGATTTCACTGTATAGAGTTGTTTGTTCCTCCCCTCCCTATGAACAAACACTTACAAGGCACAAATTCCTGAACAGCTCCCCACCCCTTATGTTAAAACACTCTTCGGACCCAGTGTTACGCATTTATGAGAAGACTGCATTTTACAGTGGTTTAAAAACACCTTTACGTATAGAAACACCGTACGTGGGCAGTGCTGTGGCCACTGCAGAGCACTCCGGCACCTATCCGAGGTGTGCGGAGAGGGAGCTGCATGCTTTGCCTTGTTTTCTGCTCTCCATCCAGCCGTGCTGCGATAGCACAGTGCCTTGTGGGAAACTGCTCCTTCCAAATTTAGCTGGTGGCAATTCAGCCTCTAAATGAAGCCTTGTAGAGCTTCACTTTAGGCTGAGGTTCTGGGATCTCTTCTTAGCTCCACTACTGAGCCCCATGTGATGCCGTGGCAGCCATTTTACCTCCCTGGTGTCTCTTCCCTCCTGCTTTCTGAGCTGCCCTTATTTTGTGTTTAAGTTCATTGGAAACACAACTGCTTTTTCCTCTTGCTGCACAGTGCCTGAACCAACCGCTTCCCTCTCATTAGGCCCTGAGCTTCTCCAAAGACAAATAGGCAGGACTTTGGTGGTGGTGGTAGACAGGCTTCAGTAGGACTTGAATTTGGCTGCTAGGAGAAGGAACACTGTCCTGCAGCGGGTTTTAATTTAGATTTCCAGGATAAGAGAACTGGAAAAGACCAGAGCCATTTGTTTAGTTTGCTGGCAACCTGAGCTTCCGAGCTCTGACAAGCAACAGTTTAAAGGAAACTTACTCTTACAAAGACAGTTTCTAAATTGCACTGTTTGTGAAAGGTGGTACTTGAGAATAAATTAGCATATGATGCACTGTATTCTTTGCAAAATGAACTCACAGTTAATAGAGATGATTAGCACAAGTACTAAAGGTCAGTGGACCTGGTAATCTTGCATCATCCAGTGTTAAACTACCTTCTTTTAGTCCAGTGCTAAATTATTTTCTCATAACTTGTTCCACCAGTGTTTACAACTTCACAATTAGAGAAGATGACGCTTGAATCTAGACAGCAAAAGTTGCCTGATCTGAGGGTTTTGCTCAGGTTTGTCAGGACAGAGCTGCAGTCTTTTGCTCAGAGTCTGAACATGAACCCCTGGAAAAGCAATTTGGTTCAGATTCATTTCTAATTGGTGATATCCAAGATTTCTGATTCTTATGGTTTGTACAGGTAGGTGCATCCAGGAATCTTGGCAAAAGACAGGTTTGGGATTTGTTTCAAGTGAAGATTCATCAGAAGAAACCTATTTTTTTTTTAAATAAAAGCAAAAGTTTTCCTTTTTCTCTCCTCTGGAAGACTTGGTGGGGGGATACACTTTATCTCACATAACAGGAGCTCAGCCCACGGAGCCTTACAAGGTACCTCACTGCTTCTGGTTGCTGGACCTCATTACAGAAAGCAGCCTTGGAGCCTGCCCTAACGGCATGGGAGCTCTTTTCCATGCAGGTGGAGCTCTGTTAAGCTATCAGGGGGTAAATGTAATGCTCTTGATTTTTAACTCCCGTTTGGAGGTTCCCTCAGCCACACTGCACAACTTGCACATGAGCAGCAGCGTGCTTTTGCCATTGTTTCCCCAGTGCTCAGGGCAGACTAGTGCCTGGGGTATGGCCAAGGAGAAGGTCCTGGTGCTGGTCAGAGGGACCCAGACCCGCCAGAGGAACGGGCCAACAGGACCTCACCTCATGTGCGTAGGCACCTGCCAATTCCTCACCGGCACCTGCCTGCCTCCCACTCTTTGCTCTAAAAATGTTATGGACCAGTTGCCTACAGACTTGCGCTCCCTATCTGTGGAGTAAGGCTTGCTGTTGTGACTGCAGGGTCCAGAGACCTTTCTCCTTCTCAGAGAGACTGAGGACACCGCAGAGCAGAGTGCTTTGTTTTTCCCTTGCCCTCTTTCTAGCTGTGATTATGAATGTAGATAATGCTTAAATATTTTTATTTCAATGGAAAGAAAGACTGTAGGTATGCCGTGACTTCGAGGAATATGCTTTGCTTTGCAACAGGGGACACCGCCCTAAAGATCATCTAGACGAAGAGGAGACTGTCCTGTTAACCAACACAAAGCATCAGAAAGAAGAGGAAGCCTGTCATTTCTCAAAGGTGTAAAGCGGGTGCACCTCTTCCATCCTGGCACAGAATAACATCATATCAGTGACAGTGACAGATATTTGGGCCTAAACCTCTTTGTATCTTAATTTCTTCCTAGTCAAAATAAGTTTACTGCCAGCTTTATAGAGCATTCTGTGATCCTTTGATGAAAGATATTTCACCAGTGCAAATTATTATTTTATTACTTTTGGCAGACAGAATGTTTAGCAAGTCATTTGAAATGTATGCTTTTTCAAAACCTGCTAACTGCATTGGGAATCTTTACATAGAATCTTAATTTATCCTTTTATACTTCAGTTGTTTTTTGAATCTTTCTTTTGAACCATTGAGCGATTTTCAATCTAAAAAGAGAATCTGAGGAACAATGTGCAATTGTCACACACATCAGCCTTTTAAAAAATGGGGTTTATGCCTTTGATGTAGTCTAGACAAGTGAACATATTTCAGAAACATCGCACTTAAGCTACTGACTGACTGATGAAAGCGCAACGTAATTTTTAAATAATTAGCTCTTCTACTTTTTGAGATATGAACATCTGCAAATGAGAACTTTACACAGCAAGTAAAGTCAGCCTCCACAAACACCTTCAAAGCAGGAGAGCAGATGCTGCTCACCATCCCCTGCTCCACAGTTTGGAACATCGCAGCTAAGCACTGCACTCCTCCATCGACTAGTAAAGGTAGGCAAGCAATAGGGAATGACAGAGAGAAATTAGATGCTAGGTGAACAGGGCTCTTGATACAAAAATCTCTCCTTAATAGCATGAATACCCTCATGTGTTTATAATATATATATTTATTTGAGTGCAAGTGCATTTTATATTGCAATGATCTTTTGGCAGCTAGGGATTACTTTTTATCCTTTCCTGTATCGTAAGGCTAACGAAACAGTCAATTAAATTAATCCTCTGCAAATCTAAAGTGGATGGGAAATGAACACAGCTATAAGCTGTAGAATTCACAGCCAGAAGATATTGACAGGGAAACAGGTTAGTGCTGTTTGATAAAGAATTAGACACTTAGCCCAAACTGCAGATGCTCTGTGCATAGAGCTCCTCTGAAGTCAGTGAGGGTAATCTTGACAATAGTTACAACTCTTTACAAAGCTTTATTTACATTGCAAAATCTCTTGCTTATCTTCCTATTGACTCTTCTTCTACAGAAACGGCTTCTTCCTTAAATTAAAACTGATTCGTTCTAGACTGGAAAAAAATAACAGTAAGACTTTCTGTCTTCTCCATGTGCACACATTTCCATTCCCAGATTTTGTGAATAAAAAAAAAAATATCCTTACCTTTAAGATGTAGCTCCTTTAGGGAAGAAACCATTGCACTGAAACAAGGAAAAGCATATGGAATTGCCAGTACAAATCTCATTAATCCTTTAACAGAGTAACCTTCATGACTGGATTTTGAAATAGGAAATGCAATGTTGCCTCCTTTATTAATTAGTTGGTGGAATCAATTAACTGCTAACTACTAACTAAATAGCCAATCCTGCAAACACTTAAACATCTGCATATCTTTAGGCATGAGAGTAATCCTGCTGACATTGATGGGAGAACTGTATGTTTAAAATTAAACCAGATTGTGTTAGCAAAATAGAGGTCTTAATTACAATATTTCTCTATAGAAAGTCTGTGTTGCCTTCTAACTTGTACAGCAGTGGGTTTTGTATTTGCCTGTAACTGTATTTACCTGCCTTTATCTGAAGAAAGCCCTATTCAAAATAAGAATGTACATAAATTAAGATTGAAAAGCACGAGCATCTTTTATACTGGGGGGAGTGCAGGGGGAAGGTGTATCAGTAATTTAAAAACATTGAAATAAACCAACCATATATTTGTTAACAAATGTCTTGTTATGATAACACTCAGATTTTAAAAGTACAACGTAACTCACAATCTAACACAGAATAACAATACTATGATTTGAAAGTAGTTGTACATACATGTTAATATGTTGTTCCACTCAGTTTTCAAGCTCCATGCTTTCTCCTATGCTCTCCTCTCAGTTTCAGTTCTTATAGCTGCCTGTAAATGTCATTGCTCTCCCTCAGGGCATTTACTATCATCATAGTAGATCCAAAAACCTGGGCACTCTGCAGCTTGTTGATGTGATGACCATTACCAGCAAGAGGGTCATAACCTCACTGAGTGTTATTTACCTTGCAAATTTAGAAAAGATTTCTGGTGCTACTCCATGTATGTTATGGTGACTATTTGAGGCCAAAAATGGCAACCGTACTCTGAGACCACTATATCAGAAAGAACTGTGTTGATTTTATCCAGGGGGAAAAAAAAAGAATGTAAACTGAAGAAACCAGTCTTTTTCTTACTCTTGGAATGATTTGTAAAGGAGCAATGGGTATACTCCAGGCTGTGGAATAAATGGGAGGGAGGGATTTAACGAGCACTTTGTGAGTTACAAGTATGTGGACATGGAGAATGGATTGCTGCAGTTTTGTGGTGTTTGGTGGGTTGGTTTGTTTGTTTAGTTTGCATTTCTGTTTCTTTTACATAATATCCCAAATTTCCACAGGTAACCTCAAATTGGCTATATTTAAGGTACTTTGATACCTGCTCAGCTGTATATTTTAAACCACAAAGGCATGGCCACTGTGTGCCATACATAGCAAGCCAAGGCTTCTAGATGTTCCTGAGATGAGCTTGGTATTTTTCATACAGTCCTCCAAGATTTTCTTTTAAAAAGCTTCAAATGTTCAAGTCTTCTTATTTAATCAGTTGAGATATATCCTTTTGCGCTATCACAAAATGTACAAGACATTGTACAATGTCTTATGTATGTCAATGTAGTAAGTTTGCTTTGTGCTTAATGAGAAGAGATAGTCTTCTGTAAGGTGACAGTTGGATGAAGAACATTTGACATGAAAAGGCGAATGAGCAGATACTGCCAAATTATCATTGCTGTGAACCAGTTGTCCAATGTTTGATGAAGAATTTACTGAAGACACTTAATGTACATAATTTTTCTCTGAAAATGTGCTCATGGTGCTGTGGATTCAAAGACAGCAGTTGTGATGCCGTGACATTTCTTGTATACCTTAGTGAATTGCAAAAGTATTTCACATCATAGAAAACTGTGCCTCAACAGCGTCCCCAAGTTTTATTCGGAAAATATTATTTCCTTCTGTATGTCTGGTTACCCATGGTCTGCCTTGCTTTCTTCATGCTCAGCCTTAACCCTAGAAAAACTTGCTCCCTATATTAGAAGCAAATGTGTAGTAGCTTAATTAGATGAAGTATAAACTGTGCTCTGTCATTGGGATTTTGTTTATTCCTTTTTTTCAAACCTATCACAAGGAATTGTAAACCAAGTATGAAGAGCATAACAAACAACACTGAAACAGGCTACAAACTGCATTTTGCAACTTTGGACTTAATATTCTTTTAATGCCCAAACAACATTATGTCTTAGGAACAAGATAAAAGCACTAACAGTGTATCAAATTCCTGTGAAATAATTCCCCTACTTTGCATGGTATAACATCACCTATTGAGGAATGCATTTGTTTAAGATGCTGCTACATCTGATTATAAGATTATATTTAAGAAGATAATATATACTTTACTGAGTATTACTTTACCACTTATTTAGTCCTGAAGTATAATCCTGTTCTATGTAAATGGCAGGAATACAAAATAGATCTTCCCCGACTTAATGAAAGATATTTTCTCCCTTCAGTTTACGTGCTTCTACAGATGTGGGCTTTTCTGAGTTGCAAATGCTTCTTTATAGAGTTCTTCCTCTTCACGCCCTGGAGGGGCAAAAAACAGATTAGGATTTTGGGGTTTTGTTGTTTGTTTGGAAAAGAAGTTTTTCATGAATACCAAAAGGAGAACTGTAGCATGAAGAATAACTTAAATGGCTTTCTAACATTGTACAAACAAACCATGAAAACCTGAAATAAATTAAAAATATTGAACTATGGAATTGAGACTCTGGGTGAAATTAGGTGCAGTATGAGTTTAATATCCAGGACACAACTTCTGTGTGGGATTACAAAGGTCACCTGTTAAAAAGTCCACATTTGCCAATTGTTATATCCTGTTCTGTGTGTGTGTTTATGTGTGTATTTCACATGTTAAAGAATTGTAACTGTTGATAATTATTAACTTTTCTATGGAAAATAATTTGTATTTTGCACTGTGTTTACAGGCTCACCAAATCATTAAATCTGGGGAGGAGGCTGGCTGTCTATTTAAGCACTGAAAACTCAGACTTGTAGGTTTAAAATGTATACTTTAATGAGGGAGCTGCTGGAGATAGCAGCGTGGGATGGCAAGGCATATTGTGCTGATTCAGCAATATTTTTTTTTGCTTCCATCCATATCTGAGTTCACACAGACTGACACTCCTTCAGCCCTCATTTTCCATTCTCCTTTCAGCGGGCTGCGCCCCCTCAAGGAAATAATACTCTTATGGCTACAGTATCCTAAAGCTGTCTAGCTATTCCCTGACAGGCACTTTACTGATGTCAGAAGCTAGTTACATCTAGAAGGTATAAAATAACAAAGAGTACTTCAGAAAAGATGCTATATATATATAGACCCTGCCTCACTCCTGTGGCCCAGCTCCCTCTGCCAGCCAAACTTTCCAAAAGCTCTGCTTTCTCCTGGGGAAGACGTCTGCTGGTTGTAGCAACGCATCCGACAGCTGGGAAACCCAGAAGTATTTTTCCAGGCTGAAGTGGTGGTGGGACGCTTTCCAGCTGTGACTGAGGGAGCATTATGGATGAATCCATGTGACAAGTCATGCAGGCAGATCATCTCCTCCTCCTTGGCAGGAGGATCCTTTGGAAGCTTTGTACCATGGAGCAGCTCTGAATTCTGCTGTCGCATGTACAAATTCAGTACTTGAACTAAATTGAGGCTAGGTATGGTCTAACATGAGCTGCAACAGTCTAATGCTGTAGTCCTGTAGTTGTGAACTTCTGTAATATGGCCTCCCTTCCATGGATTTCCATGTGCTCCATCTGCAGTTTCATCCATCTTCGCCATTTTTTCCAGTGGGCTTACCCTTCCCAGTAAGACATTTCTGAAAAGGACAATTGCAATGCGAGTACTAAGCGCTGACAGACACAGAACAGCTTATCCCTCTGATAGGATTACATCCCACAGCGGTGCGACAAGGTCCTGGTTTGCTGTTTGTCCCATTCAGGACCAACTCATGAACCAGGTAGATGGGTCAACTTGTTAGCTCTTCCCATTCTGGTAAGAGTCAAAGCTTTACATACCATCATAGAACTTCTTTGCATGGCAGACTTTCTCAATTAAGGCAATCTATAAGAATATTTTGATTTCTTTTGCTCAGGACGAGAAAACACTAGGAACATATACATGGCACATACATTTCCACTTCCTTGCCTCATTTACTGACCTTGCCAGTGCCCTGTATCAGCTATTAACTTGTGCAAGGTAATGCTGAGGCATGTACTCCTGGCATGGGAGAAAGAAAGTTTTTGTTTCTTTAATATATGAATGGCAGCTTAGTTTGTCCCTGTGTATGACAATTTTATGCTTCTGAGTAGTGAGTGACACACATAATACCAGGAAGTTGAATTTGTGCAAGTTCTCATGTTCCTGAAGCTGGGATCTGTGGTGAGATAAGAGTGGGAACAGAGAGCAAGGAGAAAACGTTGGCTGACTGACTTACCACCATTTGGGACTTCTTTTAATAACAGACTGTTTAAAGGACTAATAAGCAGCTCTGGTTCCTGCTGCTAATATAACTGTATTCGAACTTAGACTTGTTAATAATACTATCTTTGTTTTATTACTTCAATTTCTTTTCTGAAGAACTGTGAATTTTTCTCTTCCTGACTTTTCCTGATAAGCTTATGTGCTAAAAAATACAATGAGACTCTTGGTGCAATTTGCTGAGCAGATAATATTGCATGACATTAAGGTCAGCAGTGGTGTTTGCAACAGGGAAGGTGGTTACATTTAAACACAAGATTACGCAAATGTTATTGGCCAGTCACAAAGTATAAAATCATAAATATGGTGATAAATCCTGTTTCATAATAAATTAATTTGGTTATTAATGAAGCAGTGGAGAAATATAAGCACAGGTAAATGTAGGTAAATGTAGCTGGTTGATTTAAAATTATTGTTGGATGTTTTCTTTTTTTAGTGATCATGTGCTATTGTATGCAGAGTGAAAATGCACACAGGATATTGGTTTTCCTTGTTGTATGTAGCAAGTAAGTAGTACTCCCCTTTCACCCCAAAGAATTTTAAGAAGAAATTTGGGAATTGCTTTATTTTGAGCAGAGAGTAACTGTTTGGACATAAGCTGCATTTTACGTATATATATTTTTCACTTTTGTTTCCCTGTATATGTGGCACACAAAAGGAGGAAGGTTCTGTATCATTTGGCTTTTTCATTGGCAGCATGAAAGAAAACTATTTTGTTGAAAGCTTAAGTCTAAAATTATCTTAACCTTACCTGCAGTGGCTGTACCACTGCTTTACAGGTTTTAGAGGGCTATTGGAGAAGCATCAGTGTTTCTTCTGCCAAGGCAGTTTAGAAAATAGCCACATATAATTGCAATCTTTCTGATTTGATTTTTAATGAAGATGACAAATAAAATTTGGACAAATCCTGTTTAGATTAAAAGGATGGGGTGAATGATGCCCACCCTGGTTCAATGACTTTTTGTGAGACAAAACAAACTGAAAAAAGTTAAGTCTAAAGTTCTATTCCTCTGGAATATGCATCTCTATCCCACCAGGTCATATTCCTTACAAGACAACATGGGTGCATACATTTATTCTCAGAGTTGGCATAATCTCGTGTTATGGGTTTTTTCCGACAAAGATGGAGACAAGCGATAAGATTTTAGGTAGTTCATTTCCAGACCTTCAGGCTCCCTTATGTGCCGGCTGAAAAATTATTATATCTCTGTCTCTGGAAAATGTTATAAAATCTTAACACTGAGAAGTGTTGAGCCTCACTAGAGTATACAGCTGCTGGTAACAGGGATTGTCCAAAGTTATGGGCTGACTGGGCCTTTCTTAAAAAGGCAAATTGTAGGGAGGGATGAGAAATGAACATAGATTCCCCAAATTTTCAGCTGTTTTAATTATATTGGGCATAAGTAACACTGAAAGTTAATATTTTCTTTCCCAGTAGTCAACTTGCCTTTCCTGTTCCCCATGACCAGCCCTAAGGGCTAGTGCAGATTGATTAATGAGCTCTACATACTCAGTTGCAGTTTTTATCATATTAGAGGTGTAGCAGTTTTTCCCTTCTCTGCAACAGGAACAGGTCAAGAATTATGTATGACTGGTTATAGGCTTTGCAGACATTTTTTTCATTTTACCAGCATCCCCTCCATGACATACGAGTTTTGTTTTAACTAGTTGCTTTTCATACCAAAGCTACCTGTAGAAAGAATTAATTCTTCCATGGATGCTATGCTGTACTGTGCCAACTCTTCTCTTAAATTCACACAATGTGTGTGATCTGAATTATGTCTGAATTGTGAACTGATAGTTCTCTCTGTACAAACACAGTATATGAATACAGTTCAGGGGCAGGGGGAGTGGGGTGCGGAAGAGAAGAAAAACCTAGTTCATTTACCTAAGTTTTGCTTCAAGATGGAAGTTGCTTTCAGGGATTCTGTTATCAAGGTCATTTATTTTGTGAACCAGGGTGCCATTTCTCTACATTTTTACGGTAACACATTAAGGCTTTCTTGAAAGACAAGATCTTACTTTTATATAATGCATTATTTTTTCATAAATAGTCTTGACTAGTTTGGGAGTAGAGAGTTCTCTCTGGCCTCAGCAGCCTGCATTGCAATTCTCTGTTTCAAGTTCTGTCATGCTACTGAAGTAGAAGGAAAGATAAAACTGAACTCTGCTAAGCTATTCTCTTTGTCCTACAAGAATACTAAAACTGAGTTACACAGAACTGTGTATTCCTAGCTGGGTTGTAATCACTTGCAGTGTATTCTTTTATTTATGGCACACATCTAGGAAAAAGTAAAAAGAGAATAAGCTTTCAGTGGCCTCAGAACAGTTCCCTTCTATTATTACACTAATGTGGTAGAATTCTGTTCTCAAATATCTTATAGTTCCAAAGTATTTCTAAATTTAATTAATTTTTAAGTTTAATAAAATAATGCACAAAATAACTATTTTGTGACATTAATGAAGTCTATTTTCTAGCACAATTTGAATAGGCAGCACTAAAATAGCACTAAAATACATTAACATTAGGTCATCTGCTTTGCATTTATAACAATAAGCTCCCATTTTCAGAAAGGATAATCTTAAACCACATTTTTTTCAGTACAAACTGTACATCTTTATCTTAAAATTCCAAATGTTTCAACAACAGAAGATGATTAAGAACTAGACAATTATTCTTCATCTCTCAATGATTTATGACACAGAGAAAGACCTTTTCTTGAGAGTTTGAGGTGCTAAAGAGGAGGAGTATGTTAAAGTTGGCAGCTCCCTGCCTTCCCCCTTAGTTACTAGGCACAGAATTTACTTCCTTGTAGCCATCATACTAGAAAATGAGCCTATCAACTTTATTGCATGTATGGCCCTTGGTTTGGACATATATATATACATAAATATATATGGTTGGGTTCTCCAGCATTTATATAAGCACATGCAGAAAATGAAAATAAAGCACACACATTCCTCGAGCAGCTAAAATAGACAAAATGTAATGGCAGGACTTATCTTGCCATAATGGGCTTTAGTATTTATTTGCAATAACCTGCACAATGTGTTATATCATTTCCAGGCACTGAAATAAGCACTTTGGTTGTCCCACGGAGCTCCCTATTTAATCATGGAAAAATAAATAGCCAGTAGGAAGAAGAAAAGCAGTAAATATTTAAGAATGTTAGCAAAACCCTCTGCTCATTTTTTCATGTGTATGTAATTTAAAGTTCATTGTTCTCTAAATTTTGAGCATATTTGCAATAATCTGTACAGCCACCAGCTTTAGGATTTTACTAAAGGTGTGGTCAGTATTGATAAAATAAGCGGTACAACTGAGTGCTACTATTTCTATTTCTCTTGATATTGAGGTCAGTGAAAGTTCATCACTTACTTGAAAGGGGCTAATATATGACCTCAGAATTCTAATTTAATTTAAAAAAAGGAAATTAAAAAATCTGGTAAGATTAAATAACCAACCCACCCTCTGAAATAACTACCACCAAACTGAGAGTATTTTAAAAAATACCATTAATATCCTGTGTCTTTCCTCCACCTACTTTGTTTCCTCTTGTTTCTCTCTTCACATGCCATTTCTAACTCAATAATCTCCCACAGTGATTGTCATACTGAGGAAAGTAGTTAACAATAACTAAAATCATGCCCGTAGCTCTTAAATTCCCTGTTAATAAGTTGGTATACGAGCTGGGTACAACCATAAGACCTTCTTTACTTTGAATTATACAAGACATCTCTGTAGCATTCATATGTGGGCTGACTGCTAAACAGTGGCACAGGACAGTTGCGTCCTGGTTTACTCTGACTTGGTGTTGCACTAGCTTGGTGTGTGGGAAGGTTGGGGCAGAAAACGTGTGCATGCACTGGCCTTTAATAGGTTCTTATCTATTATTTAACCCAGTTATCTAGTAATGGATAATAGTTTACATATAATTGCTGAGTTCGCACTGGTGAGTGGCAAATCAAAAAGCAGTAAAGGAGATTCGACTGTCCATAATCTCTGGGGTCAACCAGGGGAGGTAGTGTTGGAGTAATCCCTCCCATTCTTCCTCTTTTAATCCCATCCTTAAGGAAGCTGTTACTGTCTTTTGTATGTTTTTGTTAGCTCCTTTGCCTTCTTGCCATAAATGTGTTGGTTTAGTTGCGTGTTCTTTGTTTTCTCTGTTACACCCTTAACGCACATCTACCCAGCTCCTGCAATGATCAGGAGCTGACCACTTGTGTTAATACCCAGAGGGCATCTGTGATAATCCTGGGCTTGTATGCTCAAGCCCTCTATTCTCATCCTGGGCCTTCCTCTTGGGAAACCACTTTTACCACACTTTTTTCCCCAGGATTAGTCTGTATCACAAGATGTTGTATACGTAAGGAACATCACCCTGCACAAAACTCCCATGAACATTTGTTGATTATGTGAAAGAGGCTTGGCCCATTCTCTTAAAGTTAACGAGACTCTTTCCACTGACTGGAGCTTGATGGAAGAGCTCTGTGGTCCAGATTTTCTTGTTGCTAATATTCTCTTTTGGATATAGTAAATATTTTCATGCATTTGATCCAGCGAGTTTGGCGTGTTGGAATTTTTTTTTTTTTTACCTCACATCTCATAGGTGTGACTCAGATTTGTGTGTCCACCTCCAGCATCCTGAGCAGCTGCACCTGTAGCTGGGCTTTCTGGGAAGAGCCGTGATAAAAGAGCTGTTCTTGCTTTTATTTATATTCTGGGGTTATTTAAAAGAGCCTGAGGTGGACTAGAGGGCATTCCGATGGAGTGCTGTTCTAGGCACCTTCTGTGGCCTTCACAACCAAACCAGTGTGCTGGTAGAGCTGAAGCAGCTGGTAGAAGTTAGCTCATGTCCAGTTCTGCAGTATTCCTCTCAGAAGAAAGAGAACTATTCTGTGTTGTTTGGGAACCTGTAGCTTTATAAGATTTTCCACAGAATTTCCCCAGTCTATATGAATGTTGTCAGACAGATCTCCTAGGTGAGTCACTGAAATGGATTGTTATAGACACATATTCCCAGGTGATTTGTAATCAGTATGTGCCTTATGTATATCTGGCATCAAGGATAGAAGTACAAAAAGAAAGTAATTCTTAAATTGTATTAAATGGACTAAGAGTTATCATTATTATTATTACCAAAAAGATTTTGTACTTCTATTTTTAAACCCTGTGTAATTCTATGATGCTTCTCCATTTAATTAATGTGCCAGTACAATAAAATAACACACAAAATCATTATTTTGTGACATTAATGAAGTCTACTTTTCGAGCACAATTTGAATAGGCAATTGAACAACAGTGCACTAAAACACATTAAAACCAGGTCATCTGCTTTGCATTTCTAACAATAAGCCCACACTTCCATGAAGGGTAATCTTAAACCACATTTTTTTTAGAGCAGCCAGTACATCTTTATCTTAAAATTCCAAATGTTTCAACAATAGAAGATTGTTAAGAACTAGACAATTATTTTTCAGCACCCATTGATTAATGACTTAGTCTATGACACACAGAGAAAGTGTAGAACAAAGGAGTGCATTATAATAATGCACAGGCATTAAACCATCTTCATTAATAGGGTCTTTTTGGATTCTGCTTAGCTTAAAACAAAATATGCCATAAAGAAAGTGAGTATTAGCTTTAAATATCTCTTTAAACTCGCTTGATAAAAATAAAACCTACATTGTGCCCTTAATCTTAAAAATATTTTGTTTTCTGGGGTTCACACATTCTCCAAACTAGGTGAACTGCAGCAGGGTTTCTGAGCTATGATTTTAGCTAAGTTCTTATAGGCCACATTCTTCATGGTTTGTATTTTACATTAGGGCTTTGCATTAAAATTTGACTGCATCATCCTTTTCCCATTCTCTGCAACAGCAGAGCTTAAGGTACTGCTCAGCATTACTAGCAGTAGCAAAATCTGAGTATTTTAAATTAGTTAACCTGTTGAGATTTAGTAATACAAAAATGTTAAATGTCCTAATGAACATAAGAAACCAGAAAGAACATAGTGAAAGTACAGCTTTAGCTATAAAAATTCAACTTTGTTAATACTCTGTTTCAACAGCTACCAACCTGTAAGTGCTCTCATGTTTTAATCCATGAGCTCTTTTGGCTCCTCCTTTTATAAATATATTTTTAACTCTGGCACCATGCGTTGCCCCATTGATCTTATCAAGGTTGCTACTTGTATAGCACATGACCACATGTTTGCAAGTCTTGGACCTTAGATACGTTTAGTGTACTCCCTGCTTTTTACAGCTATTTATACTTGGAGCTTGTTTGTTTACTTGCTTTCCAGCTATTACATTAATTTTAAGTAGAATATTTTTTTTTTCCCAGTGCTATCGTGAGTCTGTGCTCCATATTTGTAGTCTACATCACACATAACTCAAAGAACGAGGCTAAAATATGAGCTAGGTATAGACCATGTTCATAGCACTTCGGATGGACAGAAGAAGATGGATTATGGAGAGGTTGTTGGAACTAAGTGAATAATTCACAGTGAATAATTAATTTGACAAACTTAGCCTCTTTGTACGTACAGACCAGATAACAGTCTCTTCTTGATCATTCATTATTCAGATTTATTCAGTAAGTATCTTTTGAATAGGGCACAGCACAGAGCAGCTAAGGCATCTCATCATGGCTCCAAAAGCATGAATTAAAATCTCTCCTTGGATTCATATTTCATTTAACTCCTCTGCAAATTGGCACCAGCAGAGAGTCAGCAGAATTGCCATGGTGTGGGCCAAAAGCCCATCCAGCCCAGTGTGACACCGAGAAAGCCGCGTTTGCCTCCAAGCAGTGGAGGTGCGGGTAGTGGAAGAGAAGAGGCTTTCCTGCTTTCCACCTTCAGGAGAGAATTGCTGCATGGGAGGAGGCTGGCCCCAGCGGAGGATCGCAGCTCACCCCGCTTGCTTTAGAGAGCAACAGGCTGATGGAAGGACATGGGTTTGTTTCCAATGCGTCCTCAGAGTAAGGTGAAAGGGACATTTTTCTTTTAAATTTGTAATGGACTGACAGGCCTGAAGGATGAGGTCCCATTCACGTGTGCTACCCCAGCTGTGTTTTGCTGCACACGTTTTCTGCACACACCTGCAACAGCAAGACTGGTTAACTGGGATGCTGCTTTGGAGGAAAATCTGCTCTTGGGTTGAGAGTCTTGATATTTAATGGGAAGCAAGAAATATTGGGAATCACCAGCTGAGGTACCCAAATGTTTGGTGGTTGACAATACACAATGTAATTGTTATTGACTATGTTTTTCAGTTGCATTTAGGGTCCTAAAATGAAAGGTTTCTGCCACAAAGAGCTTATAGACCGACAAGATAAGAGAAGAATAGGGGAAAAAGTGAAAGATATAAAACCACTACATAGCAGGAATTGTGCCAGACTGGCTTTAATTGATGAGGCTTTTATTCTTATTCACTTGCCTAAGAAACCTCCGCAAAGAAGGGTTTTTTTCTGATTTTAATTCCATTTGGTGTAATGTCGTATACTGTACATTGTATCTAATAACCGTAATTACTGTTGGTTTTGTTTTCTACCCAGATGTAACAATGCTTTGATGAACTGTTTTTCACTTTAATTGCATTAATTTAAATTTCTGTATCTGATAAAATATTTACTGACAGCTTATCTGGCAAGGACATACATGGTTCAATAAACACGAATCACATTGTAGTTTGTACATATTTTATAACATTAATTTGTTGGTCAATGTTTAACAGCTTAACGCTAGAACCATTTCATCATGCATTCTATTAGTTTATCAATAAACACTCAAGTTACATCTTCTAAATGGCAAGCTGTAAAAAGGAAAGAATAATCCTCCCCATCTCTATTAGCATGTGACTGATGAAAAATAAAATTAATGTTAATCAAAATGTATTGATATCACAGAGCAATCATGATTTTCAACTTGCATATAAAAGAGAAAGTATTTTTCTGCAAAAATTTTGAGAACATGTTTTTTTATACTACCAGAGATGCAGCAATTAAATCCATTTCAGAAGAAGCCCAGTGTCATAGGTACTGCTTTTTCATCAACTATTTTGATGAAAAAGAAAGCTAAAAGAAATAATTTAGTTTTTTCAGGCTTTTAGGCTTCACTTTGCTTTCTTTATTTTATGTCATGTCAATGACAAACTCATAAGCACTGACATAACTTTGCTTTTCTGTGTCTCCTTCATGTCCCACATGGTCTCTTACTGAAGCAAAGTTACTGAGAGCTTCTGGTCCTTAACGGCAGAGCCCTACCACGATCAGATGACAGAAGAAAGCATCAGATATTTCTCTTAGCTCTCAAAATTGCTCACAGCAAAATGGAGCTGGATGATTTTCAGGATTCTAAGTAGTCACTTTAGATAGTCATGTTTAGGTCATCACTAGACTTTAGGTTCTTCCTCCCATCAGGTCTGGATGCTGACTGTCCTTTGAACCTTGTCTCCTCAGTGTCAGTGTATACTAGAATTAAACCCAGACTGAATCTTTATAATCAAGAATTTGAAGGACATTATGCTAGATGCTGGGTTGAGCCTGGTGTTTCTGCTTCTCTGCGGGATATCCCGAGCCTTACAGCAAGCGGGAGCTTGCCTGCACCGCAGCATGATGTGACTATTGCAACAACCGCAGGATCAGGATTTGGTGTGAAGAGTGAATCCCACCAAGGCCCATGAGTACCTTCAACACTTGGTTCGTGGCACACCTACAATTTCATTGCTCTCATCACACAAGCTAGTTCTGTTGTTAGAGTTTTCTTTCACACATTTCTTCCTGAATCATCTAACTTGAACTTATTTCTCCAGTGACAGTTGTAGGGAGCTTAGAGGTTTTCCTCCATGTAACAGGAGATGGCTTTAAGAATTGATCAAAGCTATTTAGCTTAGCCACATGACTACTGCCATAATTTGCACTGAAAAAGACCACCAGCAAGACATATGCATAATGATGGCTTATCTAAATCTTCCTCAACTTCGGCTTATTGTTTTGTTTACTTCAGCAGAAAGATGAAGCTTTGGTACAGCTTTTACTCTACATGAATTCTTTTGCTGTGATATTTTTGTACTGTACACATATTTCAGTGATTTATTGGGACAGAAAATAATTTGATTAAAGTGATTTCACATATATTCTTTGGGCAGGAGAAGTGTAGCTACAAATGTCTTTGTAAGTGAGGTTGAAAGTCTTGTATGTGCTTGTAGGATATTAGATGTTGCTTGAAATACAGACTAGACTCTTGCATATCAGCATCTTGGCTGTCCTTCTGCTGGACACTTTCACCCTCCATGTCCTATATTTATTTTTTGTTTTATTTTAAAGGTATTACAAAAATGTTTGTATGAGCATAATATCCATGAAAAATGATATAGTGACTGCTTTGAAGACTGAAACACATTCCCTCTCAGCAGGTTGAGTGCCTCCTACACATAAGAAATAAATGCTTCCAGAGAGCATTTGACTCTAACTTTAGGAGCCCAGAGTAATCAGAATGAGGTATAATCTACATGCTCAGCTTTTGCCATGCCTGCTTTCCATACTGGCACCTGCTGGAAGAAAACAAGGCTTTTATCCTGAACCATAACATTTGGCGGCTCTTTGCAACATTACTGTTTACACAAGAACAGTGATCGCATAATAAGAGATACACTGAGACTTGGTGTAATTTTGAGGCCTAGGAATTTAATGAAAAGTCATCCTGTTTTAAGATTGGGATTTGGAAAAGATTATTTTCTTTCATTAAGTTTCATTAACTGCTTCTTTTTTTAAGCACGCACTTACAATCATAATTTATTTTAATTTGTATGGTCTGTTGCTGAACACTGCTGGCCCCTTTCTCATCCAGCAGATTTTTCCCTTCCTTGGAGTAGTTGCAGAGGACTGCATGGCACAGCACCTGTTTTACAAAAAAACAAAACATCCATTGTTGATTTGCTCCTCTCAGCCTGCCCACATATCTGTGTGATTTTATTCATGGATGTAGAAATCAGACCATTTTTACTGGGTGCTCTTTTTCAGAAGGTAACTGCAGTGCCTAGTAAAAGTGGGTCCTGATATGTAGTGAACTCTCTGACAACAGAACTAGTTCCTGACTCCCAACTTGCCATATGAGGTTTTTTCATTACAGATGAACAGCAGGAAAACAACAATGATCCGCTCTGACTTTAAATTTCTGACCTCTAGCCCAATTCTTAATTCTTTCTGATTTGCTCACTGATGTCTCTTCTTATCCTGAATAGCACTCAAATTTACAATCCAGTATCAGTTCTTAAGTCCATTCCTAATTTAGCCTATAGCTCCATTGCATGTCTTCCCTCATAAAAACCATCCATTTTTTTCAGGCATTCCCTATATCTCTCTTCATTTTGGTAGATTTACTGTAGACTTGGTCCACGTTTTTTCTGAACGTGCAGTGCGCAAAACCACACACACTACCTGAGGACTTAGCAGTGCTAAGTAGGTCAGAAAGATTGCTTTCTGAGCCCAGTAGATGGTACTCCTGTTTAGATAGTTCAATACAATATTTGGTAGTTTTGCAGCAGAGTGATGTTGCTGACAAACACAGGCTGACTGAGCCAAAATACTGCAAATATGCCACAGCAAACGATCTTACAGTAGGCAAAAGAGATGACCTAGACAAGCTCATTGATATTCTTCATATTTTTCCTCTGTATTATGAATATATATTCATATATGTGAACTGCTACTATATTCGGTATTATATCTAATCCTGTTCGTATTGAAGTTTCGCAATAAACCCTTATTGACTTCAACATCAATGGGAATGGGTTTGTCATTTCTGTTGACTATATAGAGGCACTTAGTTATACTTTTCTTTTTATAGTGTATTTGCAATGAACCGCAGATGCATCCATAGAAGATGATAAGAAGGTATGAAACTCAGTACTTTCAATGCCAAAAATATAAGTTGGCACTCCTTCAACTAAGCAGAATGCTGTTAATAGAAATTAGCAGTGTAAAGAAGGCCATGCACCACAGGGAGATGTGATCATGGGCTTCGCAGACAGATATCTTGGAATAATTTTTATTTTAAATAGCCTTAAAAATTAAGCAAAAAAAGAATCAAAATGCCTTTTACAAGTTTGTAAATCTTATTTCACTATCGTATATATGCTCCAGAGGAATAAGAAAGCTTTTCCCTTTCTACCTGGACTCCCACCTCTCCTTTCCAGCAGGCTAGATAAAGCTTCAGTGCAATCTGAATCTGAGATTAAAAGGCTGATTTATCATTTTCTAGCCAGAAGAATCATGATGTCACAGGAGGACAGTGGGTTGATTTGCAATACCTGTCAACCACAAAGGAAATCCCTGGAAACAAAAAAAATAACTGGGAAAACTGCAAGCCTTTTTACAAACTCTTTAACATTTTGTCTATACTCTAACACAACAATGATTTTTGACCCTAGTAGCTTTACCCAGCACAGGCAAACAAGCTTTGAATTATTGCTCTGCTGCAACGTAACAATTCCATTGCTCTGACCCTTGGTGTCTTGCAAAATACAGTAGAACAATAATTGTCAATCCTTCCTATACAACGTGTGAGATTTGACAGAGGTCAGCATTAGCTACAAGACCTTTGGCTGGTGCTCAAAGAGGAAATATCTCTTCTCTAGTTCAGTTGATAAAATGTTAAATAGAATCAATGTTTGCCATGCTTTTGCAGTGAAAGAGATAAAAACAGTTTTTACGCTGTAACATGTTTTTTAATAGACAGAAAATAGATGACAGTACTTCTCAAAGTGCTTTGGTAAATATACTATTTAAATGTCAAAAGTTTTAATTCCTCTAAAGAGAAATGGTGAAATTCTTCCTTTCAATTTGCAGTGTGATTAATTTAACAAGGCTTTGTCATGTGCAGAAAATAGACGATTTTGTTACAGATCTTATATGAGTAATACATGAAGGAAAAAGACTGACTCATAGACATTGTGTGTCAGCATGTGATTTGTATATAGCAAGCACATAAAGTGACATGGAAATAAAAAGCATCAGCATGGTAAATGCTCCTCTTCGGCACTATGGAGGAGCTGGTGGCAAGGTCAGCAGTTGCAGCTTCTAAGCTCTTCATGTGGCAAGCAGTTGGTAGTTAACATTTAGCTTTGGTCCTAGAGCCTGAGTCCTCAGTTTGTCATCTCTGAACATTTTGATTGAAAAAGTTTAAGAGACAGATATGGCATGAGGCGATATTCCATATCTAAGGGCGAAATCAGACTTTTAGACCAGAAAGAAGAACTGGCATAGGAGAGAAAAGCACGTATTTTTGTAATTCAATTTAATAAAATTATTCCTTTTGGTATATTTCTAGGCTGTGCATATAAAAATGTGTAATGTTGAAATAAACAGCAACAAAAAACCCACTCCTTATGATTACTTTAAGTGTATTCCCTAGTCTCGACCCATACAAAACAAATCATGAACCGTACAAATCTTTGCTTCCCATTTCTGCTGCACGTTGCTGAATATACTATTTTCAATATGCTGTCAGCTCAGGTTCATGAAGATTGGGGCAAAGAAAAGCCATTTTTCAGTCAAGAAGCTGTCTGTGAGAAAACAGCTATTTCACAAGACAATAATTTGACACCAAGCCTGAGCATCCATCATGATCTTCATGAAAAAGATAAAACTAGGATGTACTGAATCCCAGAAATCCAAACCTTTGAAAGATTTTTCCCACAGAGCATTTGGGAATTTTCTCTGTGCTGGGACACTGAAGGTTCTGAGCAGTTCTTTGTTACACAGCAAAGACCTGCACATCTTCAGGGCAGCAAGTATAAGCACAAGGTGAACAAGGTGGAAAACAACCACTTGTAGGAGATCTGCCCGGAATGAACCGCGCGTCCTCATTAAAGAGATGTTGGAACTTCCGTTTATTGCCTATATTAGCACTCTTTTATACAGTAGTCCAAGGTT
>JAVJGG010000073.1:33234163-33249979 GCA_035590195.1 Aviceda cuculoides
CCGGGCTGCCGCCCCGTCCCGCCGTGCCCCGGTCGCGGCGGGCAGGACGAGCCCCTGGCGGGGCAGAGCGCGGCTCCTGGCCGGCGGGCTGCGCCCCCCGAACTCCCTCTGATTTCGGGTTTTTTTTGAGAGGGTCCACCGAGTTTGGCCCTTTCGGGGTTGTTCCCCTTCCCTAAGCGAAGCTTTGCTAGGAAGGCGGTAGTTGCCAGAAGCGTGAGAAGTGAAGCTACGGGGTGTCCTTGCGACCGGGGAATATGCCCCGGGTAAAAGCTCTTCGCCCCGCTGTCCTGTTTTCTCCCGTAGAGGGGACGACACGCTGCCGCCTGTTTTTTGATGTTTTGCCTGAAAAAGCGGAAGTTAACAGGCTGTGAGCACTTTAAAGTAAAATGAACTGATACGAGAAGCAGAGTGCCAGCGATGTCCGGCTGCAACGCGTTTGATTGCAGAGATGCTAACTCCAAGTGTTTATCTAAGCAGTAAATATCATCTAACCTGTAATTGTCATCATCATGTGGGACTAACGCAAGTTTTAGTCAGCTAGCTCGTCAGCTCAGGTGGATGCTTTGGATATGCTATTTCTTCTTCTAATTCTGGAAATCCTAATTTGGAAGGTGCCATTAGCCAAGTGTCCTTTAAATAGTGATTATGTTGTACCCACTAAGCACGGTATTTCATAACTTTTTAGAAAGGTGTCAAAGCAGGTTTTGTGTAGTAACTAGTAAAAACCACTCAAATGGTAAATGCTAGGCTGTGTCACTTGATCGTCACTATTTTAACTTTGGTGTCTGAACTCTCTGTATTTGGAATCATAGTAACAAATAGCGACCTGCGCACAAATGAAAACAACAGACGTGCAGATAAATCAGGACTTCCAGTAGGTGTGTAACCTTGACTTGTTACTCCGGATCTGTAGCGTGCTACAACACCTGGTGACAAAGGCTGTCCTTTATGCTCCATTACAGAATATATTTTAAAATACTAAGCAAAGGGAGAGCTCCCATACTCAGTCTCTTTAAATCTGCTCGTACTTAAGTTGTGCTCTGTAGACTTATTTATGCTACATTTGTTCTAGCAAAACTACTTTTCGTGGGAATCGCAACTAGCCTTGGCTACCCTGTGCTTGTCCAAAAGAAAAGAGTAATCCATTAACCTATGCAATAGAGTAAAGGTGCTTTGTTATAAAGGTAAATTTTAAGTGTTAATTTTGTTTCGAAGAAGCAGACAGAAGTGAGGGTCTTTCAGTAAGACGTTTCTAATGCATCCTTTGTTGCTCTGTGTTTTGCCAAAATAAGGTGGAAGCTGAATGTTGTAAAAAACCACAAAAACTTGATAAACAGTAACTTGGTAGATGATAACTATTTGCAGAATACACAGCTGGAGGTTGATGGCATTCTAGAAAGTGCTTGAGAGACCAATATCAATAAGAAAGTGCACTTGAAGAGTTCATTTTTTTTATTCTTCCAAACGTGCTGTTGTAACCACTTTCCAAATAATGTAGTTTCTTAGTATACTAATTACAGGGAGCAATGCTTGTGTTCGTATGATTTTTATCTTCTTTTCTGTGTCATCACAGTATATATTCATAAAAATACACTTTCCTGTAAATTTATGGTGGCAAAAAATGCCTGTAACCTAAGGCATGCCCAGTATAAAACCTGTTGGATTTTACGATTATGCTAGTTTATTTATTTATCATATATTGATGTGGGGTTTTTGATGGTATCTAGTGCAAAGGTGTTGTTTAACAAACTGTCTGTCCTGGAGACTAGTCAAGAAAGTGTACATTAGGCACATAAACGACTACACCTTTATGAGAATTAATATGGGCTCCGCTATTTTGCAGGTTTGATCTATGTAACAGATTGTGAAAAATCTTTGTAGAGTGTTACGCCAAAGACACTTGCCTTTAACTATTTTCCAGCACACATTTTGTTCTTTATAGCAAGAATACTTTTAGTAGCTGTTTTAAAGTACATAACTACACACATATGTTTACACACACACACACACAGAGATACCTATGGACATGTGTAGACAAAGAAATTCACTCTAGTCTTAAATTTAAATTGAGTATTAACCAGTGTAAGGAAATGAAATTATCTGTCACATCTCCACTCCTTAAGGAGATGAACTCAAGAAATTATTTATACAACTTAATATATTTTATTACACGTTACATATGAACTGTGCCTAAAACCAGGTTGAGACATTGCCTGATAGAATATCTAGGAATGTGTAGCAGTAGAAGCAAATATTATTCTCTATTTAATAGTGTTGTTTTTCCCCTTCCAATTTACTTTCCATGTTTTCAGTCATATTTTTGTCCTGGTTAGTGTGAATTATAAATTACTGTGTCTGGGTGTAGCACTTGCTCTATGTCTTTTATACCTGGATGCTTTGTTTTAGGAGTTTCCTGGGGACAGAAAGCAAGTTCAAGCAAGGAAAGCAAACAACATTCTCTGAATAGCTGTATTTCCCTGTGTATTTAGGCTAAAAAAAAAAAATAAACCCCACGTGCTGCAAGAGACAGAGACAGAATTTCCATCTATGCAAATCGAGCACTGAGAAGTGTAGGACAGCGAGTGTGAGTCCAGTGTACAATGATATCGTCCAATAGTTAATTTGAATGCGTCTTATTTTTATGCTTATGAAATCCAGCAGTCCTTTCATTATAAAGATCCTACCTTGAAGGATTAACATTTAATGTCCATGCAATGAAGATCACATTGCAAGCATATATTTGCATGGTGATTTAATTCAGTTTTACACCACATGCAAAAAGTGTGTTAAAAAGCTAAAATGTGGATGTTCATAGCCTTTTGTTAAATTAGTATAGGTAGGAATATTTTTATTGTCACTTAGAAAGTAAGTTAGTTAACTCCCAGTGGGAAGTAAATATCTTAATTTCTCAAAGACCTCAGGAGGAATAAATACAGATGCGTGCCAGATTATCTGCATACTAATTTCGTGTAAAAGCAGTAGTAGGTATTTTATATTTCCGTCTCTCTGTTTTTTGTTTTGCTTTGTTTTGTTTTTTAATCTGTGTGTGTAAAAGGACCAGAGGTTAGAAAACTATGCCTAATAATTTAGTAAAATACAGTTTAAATTTTGAGGGCTTTATAGGAATTTGCTGGATTTGTGGATTCTTGTTGTGCTTTCTCCAGGGCTCTGGAATGTGGCAGAGTACTGGCAGAATTCAGCACAGCGGCCTCAGCACAGTTTCTGCAGATTTCATAGCCTGTGGTATAGATTTTTAAAAGAAGGCTTGTTTTCTGAGATAAATGATTACAAGCAGACCAAACAAAAGCAGAGTTGCTGTTTACTGATAACACTAAAAAGGCCACACTTCAGCAGCCTGTGGCAACTTCTTAGAAATCAACATATAGAAAGTTAAGTATGAAATGGGTGATTGGAGATATGCCCCTTATGAGTTATTTTCCAGTACAAGACAACAAATAAGCCACCTTATTTGTAATGCTGTTTTATAGAGCTAGCGATTAAAGTTAATTACTGGAAACAGGAGGGAATCGAGTATCCCTGATGTGGTAGAAGGCCATGGCCGAGGTCACTGCTGATACAACAGGACACGAAATAAAAGTTGACAGAATAAACTAAATAAGGGCAGCAAGCGGGTGAGAGAGGCAAAAGGATTGTGAAATGAAATTCCATGAAAAATTAATGAAATAGAAAGATTGTGCTGAGGATGGAGGGAGGAAACCAGCTTGGTTCTTCATCATCCTGCAATGCCAAAGTAATAAATGAGCGTGTTTCTTCTTGGCGAGGTTCAGGGACACAACTCCTTCCCCACAACAGGATTGCGTCGTGCTTCAAGATGTGTTCCGCTTATCTCGTCCCCTGACAGCTGGAGAGGAAGAGACTGGATTTGGTGATAAAATTAAATTGATTAAACCTTTATCCATCATCTAATTTGGTACCTTTCTTTTTTCTTTTTTACTATTACCTCCAATTTCTAGTGATCCGTGTAATGACAGCAATTTGAGATAGCATCAAGGACATTAGCTACGATGACTGAACTTAAATTTAGAATAAAAATATGGGATTCATGAGCCCATATCTAAATAGCAGATGATTAGGTTATAGCAGAGTCGTATCTTCCTAGCAACAGCATGTAAGAGTGAGTACAATAAAATGCGCATTTTACTTTGAGAGAGAGAAAAATATTTCAACTTTAACTCAAAGTATCGATTATTTAAGTAAAAAAAGCATTAATATAAATATTGACCATATCTTACATGAGCAATGACATATATAGCCATTTTTACCTTTTTGACCACATAAATTGTCAGACGTTTTGCTTTCTTCAGTGGCGATGCAGAGGCATGTAAAGCTAGTGGCAGAGTATCATACCGTTGGAAGTTGCTTCATATTGCTTAAAATTTTGTAGCTTCTCCTTGGTGATTTGGGTAGGGAAATTCTCCCATAAGGTGAGAGAGAGCTTTGCATACAAATTCCGGTTTAAGTGACATTAATGGAGTTTATAAAATACTTAATGGCAGCCCTTTCTGAAGTGATACCCTACAAATGGAAAACGCTGCACTAAAAATTAAAGGTCAGATCAAATTGCCTTGTGAAATATCAAAGCTACTGAAGGTTTGTGCAAACTGTTTTCTTAGGTTCCTTTAATGCCCTTTAGGTTAGCAAGTTGCATTAAAAAAGTGAACATTAGAATATCTGTCTGATCTTTGTTGATTGTAATACTTTTGAATTACTGCTGTCCAATGTTGTATAGGTATTGCGAGTAGTAATGAATCTGAATTGATCCTTATGTTTACAGCTAACTATTTCTACAAACTTTCAGGCAGTTTACTGTTTTTTCCATGTAAACTACTAGTTATCCAGACAAGAAAAGCTAATAGGCATCAGCAGATAGATTATTCTCAAGGCATCTGTGATGAACTTGATGTTTTCTGTGCAGAACAGCGCAGTTTGCCTGCAAATTATTTAAGTTCCGATAGTAAAATAAAGTGCTTACCTTCCTGCTCTGGCTGACCTTTGTTCCCAGCTGTATGAATCTGAAATGCACCAGCCAACCCAGAGGAGTTTTAACAGCATATTGTGATATATAGTATATTAAAAAGACGGCTTTGTTAACTGGCAGAAGCAGCTTGTCAACCCATTATAATAGAGAACCCTCCCCAAGTCATAAAATAACCAAATTTAATGCTTTAGCAGAAAGCATTAAATGGATGGTGTTATCTTTGTCATTCAGTCAGTCTAGAATTTCTTACTTCTTATAATGGGTTTGAAATATGAAGACGTATTTTTGGGCCCTGACTTAACAATACCCGCTCCGGACTAAGGACTGGACATCGCTGTGGATGGTTTAATGAAAATCTCTGCTAAGTAAAGCGTGATAACAAGGGAAGCACAGAGCAGGGCAGAGTGCGTGAAGAGCAGGATGGCTAATATTGAAGATATTACAGTGTCATTAATGAATGAAAAGTGTATTTTCACTGGGCGTATTCTGTTTCATCCTGGCTGTCCTAGCTCCCAAATGTGTACTAGAAATAGTGAGGATTCAGACACATATGGCAAAAGGGATTAGAGATGTGTAAAATTTCAGTAGAAGAAAATTGATAAGATTTATATTGTTTACTTTGGAGATAAACTTAAGAAAGAATACTGTAAAATTATATTAAAGAAGGAAAGATTATAAAGAAGGTGAACACGGTACTCTGGTTCATTCCTGGGGTTTTTTTGTTTACGAAGGCAGAGACCTTTAAGGAAACAGAATTTCAACATGTTTAATAGGATTGGAAGTACTCTTTCTGTTGAGACAGTATGTAGCTGGCCTGGGGAATTCATTCATTCAAGGTATGGAAAAACAAAACTTATGTATAGGAAGTCAAGGGATTTGATTAGGTCAGCTGAGACTAACGCTAAAAAGTTTGCTGCTCGCCTCAGTGAATGTAGGCTTTGGCTTTAGGTAGGATACACTAAGGAGGATTTGGGGTTTTTTAATATGAGATATGCATCGTCTTTTTCAGGAAATTATCTGACTCCTGACTGACTGGGATTACGCGGAAAGGTGATTTGTAGGCTGTGTAATCGCTCCTGCTCACTGCGAGGCTGTTTGCACTCTCCTCGGTTTCCACAGCCGAAGCTGTAGCACGGCGGTTCAGGAGGTGCCTTTCTGCGCGGCTTCGCAGCGCTGGCAGTGCGCATCCCTCCGCCCGTGTGCCTCCCAAAAGTGGGAACACAGCTGCGAGGAAGGCAGGCACGTTTCCTTGGAATGTTCCTGACGGCTTTTTAAGTCGCCTTCCTCTCTGTTCCTACTCAACGCCTTCCCTGCATGATGTATGTAAAAATAGACCGAGATTGAGACTGATTCCCAGTCTCTTCCTTTGATGCTGTAGTGAGGTTAGGAGGATAACAATAAAAATTAATACACCCCCTGTTTCTTATTCCCTTGGAAAAAGAAACAAAAGGGTGGGATAAAAGGGGGTGAAAACGAAGTTTACAAACACATGATGATTTGTTAGGAAGAAAAAAACCACGGTTACTGGCGTGACTGCTAGTGCATCGTCATCAGAAGAATATTGTGTAGCAGGGGGTTACCCTTGCAAACCGTAGTCCGTCTTTGTGAAAGTGTTCCTGCTGGGTTAGGGTTTGGTCCCAACGCAGTACCACATATTGCCTCTGATTTTGGAGCCGTGCCACTTGTGAGTGCCGTTTCTGAAACCTGCAGTATGTGCTGGTGGCGTTTTATTTGTGGCTCAGGACTGAGGACTGAGCAATAAGATCTCAGCAAAATACTTCATGAAGAAGTGTGATATTTTTTCTCCATTTTTACATCATCTTTGTTCCTTATAAGAGAAATGGTGCTCAAAATTATGAGCAGAGTCGCCTTTCTCTTAAGTGCTCATGAAACATCAACGTGAAGAGTCAAAGCTGCTGGGAAGTGTGGGAAGAAAGAAGTAGAATTTGACAGATACTTTGTCTCCATCTCCATAGAAAGAGATTTACACACAACTAATTTTATGCAATTGCCCGCTTCTTACCACTTCGAAGAGACTGCGAAATAGCTATTTGTTCCTTAAATAGTGGGGTTTAACAAATGTAAAATGATGGCTATTAAGCCAACTGTAATAATGTGTTACCTTTGTATAAGGCCTGATGTTGCTGCCCTTACTCACAGTAAAATTGTAACTGAAACTTCTCAGCGTGAGTCAGGGTGGCAGAACTGTGCTGCTATAAACATGGGTGTCTGCCTAAATATATATGTACATATTTACATATTTGTATGAAATATAAACTTTCGCTTCAGCTGTCTAGCTGTATTAAATGAATGACTAGAATAAACTCCAAGTTATATTAGACAAAGGGTTTTAAAGCCTGTAGAGTCCAAAAAATATTTACATTAGGGGTTAATTTTTGTATTACATTGAAGAATTTTGTTTAGAGATGTAAAAATGAAATACATTTGTATCATTTATTTATTTATACACATCCATCTATCCATGCTGTATGAATTTGTGATTTTAAATATGTATGTATATAAACATTCTCATAGGATGTGTGTATGATCTTCCTCTATGTAATACTAATAGTCTTGCAGACAAATCACAAAGGCACAACTGCACAAGGATTAGAAGATTATTTTTTTTTTTAGAGTGAGAAATAAACAAATGAAAGAAACTTCTTATAAGCCAGATTTTTTAGGATATTTCTACGTTCTATTTTTGTAGCTATGTTTTCTGAGTAGCTAAGTAATTCAGAATGGTGAAGACAGAGGCTTATTACAGGAGCCTGTAATACCCATGTCAGGAAATCCCAAACCTTTACTAAAAAGGTGGATTTGGTCTTAAATTTCTTTGTGTGCTGATCTTTCTCCAGCTGAATCTTAGGGAAGAACTGACATAACTGGGAGCAGAAGCCAACCCTGAGCTCGTGCTCCGTTTTACATCCATGCCAGCAGCCCTGCCACAAACTGCCAGGCAGAATGCCTATGGATTCTTGAACAATATTGAACTGAAATTAGCTTTCATTAGCTGATTTCCAGGTTGTTATTCCTTCTGTCGTGCCAATCATGAATTGCTATTTACATGTTCGTATGAATGGTGATTTTGGGAGGTGAGGGGCAGAGCCGCAGTGGTCTATCTCGCCTCCATTGTTGAGCAACGCAGACAGTAATTAAATTGGAGCTCAGTTCTTGCTGCTTGTGGATTTAGGAGTTTAAAAGAAACAGTACGAAAAGGGAATGTTCTCTAATATCACTGACAGCAGGTCTGCTCCAGCTGCAACTGCTGCAAAGATTATTGATTGATCTGTGTTTATCATTTATTTATGCTAAAGCTTCTGATGTGTGTCTCTAAAATCTCATTTCTCAAATCAAGATACTTGAGTCATTTTCAATTCACATTTATAATGACCAGTTTTTACAGCTGTATGACAGAGGTTTGCTTTACCTGGTGCTGTGCCCACAAGGAGCACTTTTTGTGCCTTCAGCACAAATCCATGAGCACAAGTCATTTGATAATTTAAAAAAAAGTTTCACTGTGCAAATCCTTTAGATTTTATACACAGGAAGAAGAAGGAATGTACAGTATTCAAGCATAAATGTGAAGCATTTCAGTTCTGCCAGAACAAGTCAAAAGCTAGTCTTTCTAGGTTAACTTGTATCCTGCCAATAATACTTTTCAAATGGGACTTTAGCTCTGTGTTAATTTTGCTTAAAAAATTGAAGAATTCTGGAATCTTTGCATGTTGTAGCACAAGGTGTAAACTGTAAGGTAAAAATGGGCAGTAAGATACTAACAGTACCAGTTACCAGAAGATGGTTATTAGGTGTCAAAAAAAAAAAAAAGTGGGGATTTAAAAAAATGAACATTGGGTTTGATTAGACAGAAATGAAATAGCCTTTTGCGGTTTAGAAATGTGGTTTGTAATAGAAGTAGTTTAACAGAACACTGCTTTATAGATTGGTTAGCCCAGGCACATTTTTTAAGCAGGTGATACATTCTGCTTAAATGGGGTAAGAAACCATAGACAAAGAAGTTTTGGCAGATTTTCCTGAAGGCTACCCGTGAATTCCTTATTAAATTTATACTTTTATGATGTAAGGCACATAGGACTATTTTTCCCTGCCAGTGACTTAAGATCATCCTTCTCTTCAGATAATTGCAACTCATCCCAGCCAGCAAGGACTCTTATTGCCCAGAGTTAATAAAAATGCATCAGTGTAATCATACTAGGTACACGCTCAGACTATTTATGAAAAGTTGTTATTAACTCTCACGGAGAGAGGCGCCACATTCCCCCAGTTTACAGAGAGGGAAACTGAGTCAGAGCAGTTAGTAAATGTTACAGAAATAATTAGCAAGAGGTAGGAATTCAGGAGTCTGTCGCTCCAGTTTCAAGTATCAAATGAACCTGTTTCTAGTTCGTACCCATCTTTTCCGTAGCTGCATCACATCGCTTAGGTTGATCGTTGCAAAATACCGGCGTGACGCGGCAGGCGCGTGGGAGCGCTGCTGGCGTCAAGGCGGACAGCGTGCCACGCTGCGCGCCGGCAGCCGGTGCTCGCAGCCCGGAGCGGGTGTCATCCTGCCTGCAAGGCAGCCTGCTACGTTTGTTTGCAAAGCGGTTCTGCCTGGTGCTGGTTGAAAGAAGAGGGCTTTTTATGTATTTATCTATTTTGTGTGCAAACAAATGCAAGGGATCAGATTCTTCCTTGGTGTTAAATCGCATTTGCTCTTCAGCTCCTGGAGGGCTTTTGATTTCTCCCAGAATGGCTTGTTATACATGCTGAGGGCGAGGTTTCTGTGTATCCGAGTTTACATTTAAAAGGCAACTCTTTCTTCAATATTAGCAGCACATTGCTGACAAGTCTGTAGAATAACTCTTTTTATAACATACATTATTTCCTTTAGACACTATGAGAGTTTGCATATGGAATTGACTGAAACTTATAGATTTTCTTTTTTTTTTGAGATTTGTCCTTTTAGATGAATCACTTAATTTCTGTAGGATTAAATATTATCTAAATTTCATAACTTTTATTTCCATTAAAAATCTTAGTAACAGTGCCTACATTTGTGCCTTGCCTGTAATTCATCAATTTTGTATATGCAAGTGCTTCTTGGAAGACCAGGAGGCTATTCCACTTTAGCTAAAACCACTGTAAATTGACTGTACTATTTAACCATAAGATAATTCTTTAACTAAGATGTGGCAGACAATTCTAAGACAAAAAAAAAGAACCAAGCCCTGGTTTCTAGATCTAGGAAAGTAATTCTAAAAGCTAAAAACAATTAAAACCAAAATCTGTTCCCTATACATTATTACTTTAATTTTGCCTCAAAAAAATCCAAGCCCTCATCAAGAGTCTCCAAAATTAACTGAAAGCAAGAAGCAACAAATTAGACACTGTTTCAGGTCTTGTGGAGTGCTGTTTTAATGGGAACATGAATTAAACACTATAGAAGCTATCACAATTTATTGTTAATGATTAAAAGATTAACCGCAAAGGCTCCAAAAAGCCACTCTTAAAATAAAACATGGTGTACGTAACCCTGAAAATCCTTGTGTTTATCACCTATTTGCACTTTTTGAATTTATTTCTGTCTTTACCAAAACACCCATCTCTTTCTGCCCCTTATTGCTCTTATCTTAATCCCCTTGTTTGTATCCCCACCTACTGAAGCAGCTGTTATTCATAAAAATTATGAAAATGAAAGTATATATGAGATTGGTGGCTGAATAGGACCAGTATATCACTGAAGGTCTTTGGGGGGCTAATGTACGGCCTTGGTTCAGCAAAATCACTTGTTCAGTCATTCCATTGCTGCTCAGAAAAGCAATAAATAATAAGTAACAAGATCTGCATACCAATATGCAGGCACTTAATTTTTTTTGTGGAATCAGAAACTGGATAAGAAGTTACTATTCTTTTCCTAAAAAATTTCCACGCATAAAAAAAATTTGTAATGCACTTACGTGCCAACACGTGTTTCTTAGGGCTCATTCTGTCTTAGCATATCCAAACTGATTTTCCTACCACTTCCTGAGCTGAATAGATGTTTCTCTGACACTGGCATGTGAAGTCGGTTTCTGTGCTGTTTAGACAGAAATGGGAGACAGCAAAAAGTAAAGGTACGGGGCTGAGACTATTATTCTGATGGCCATTATAGCAAAAGCAATCTCTGCATCATATGCAGGCAGTTGGATGAAAATAGTGGTTTGTTAATCTTGGTTTCAAATAATTTTCCGTTCGTTGGTTTGCCCCATACTATATTGTTGCAAATGCTGGCGTCGGGTGCAGTTGTGCTCAGACCTCGTACGGACGATCAACTGAATTTCCATCTGTCATTTCCCCGTGCTCCAGCAGGTATCAGTGAGTCTGCGCGTTGTGGGAGAGATGATGATGACTCACTGAAACCCACATGGCAAAAAGAGACTTTTCAGTTATCATCAGCACAGGCTTTTTACATAGAGATGAAGCGCAGGTGGGCCGGCACCCTAAAGGCATGATGAGATGTGATGCTCTCGGCGCATCTGTGGCCAAAAGCATGGCTTAAGGGCAGCAACAGTACGGCTCCCTGCCCAAATGTAGGGAACTGGTTTCCACCAGCCTTTTCTAGCAGACAGCTTGTCTCTGCTGAATGTTGACAACATATTACATAAATTTCCCTGCAACAGCTTGTTTAAGAAACTTTCCCCAGTAATGTAGATTAAGTTAGAATTTTGTTTTGACTGCTGTAATGCATATTCATTAGATAAAAGCCCAGACAATTACTGTGATAGTTTCACTAGCAGGTGGAGCATGTTTTAGGATTCGATGGGTATGGGATTTGATGGAATAATCTCAGAGAAATTTGGGGGATTATTTTTATGATGGGGGTTTGTATGAAAAGTGAGAACGTAAGCAGATTTGAAGGTGATTTCATTATGTTTTTACATTAGTTTGCTCTTACCATTTTGAATCTAGAATAAGTTCATACTTTGAAAAAATGAAAGTCTCTTAGGGCAAACAATGAACCACGCAAATAAATGCTACTGGAATAATATAGTTTAAAATTGCATAAATAGTAAGCAGCAGTATTTCTAAAGGGATATCACTTTATTGCATTCATTTTCCAAAACTAGAAAAGAACTAGAAAAAATATTTTCTCTCTTCACTTCTATAATGTTCACTTTCATCCATTATGTACTTTAAGGTTATAGATTAATTTTTGTTGCGTAGGTAATATTACAGAAGATATGCATGCATCAACATTGCTGAGAATTTGCGAACAAAAGAACAATTTCCTTTTTTGTTTCCACTAGAAAAGAAAGAAAGATTGCGAACAGAATTGAGATGAAGAGAATAAGAGCCCAATCCTGCACTGTCACAAGGGAGTCTTTCAGGAGCACCAGGCCCTACCGCTTACAGGACCTTCATCCCATAGGTCATCCTCACATGGGTGGTCATGTTGTCTTCAGTGCAGATTGACCTCAGTGGTAATTTTTATAGGGGTTAGGGTCATGCTAACTGGCACTATCAGTAGTGGTTCACTGCCAAATTAAGAGTTTCAAAAAGAAAACAAGGAAGTTAAAACTGCACACTCGGGAAAGCACTTTATTTCATCCCTACAGCACAGCATCAGAATTTTAACATTAAAGGAGGTTTAAAAATATACTTGCATAGCACAGAAGTTATCAGTCTAGACTCCCCATCTGTTGAATGCCTTGTAAGTATCAGTAGCAGTTCAGTATCTGGCTTAAACAGAAATCATAGTGTAAAAATGCTAATAATCTACACTGTTTTGTTACTAATGGAACTTCAAAGCTATGAATGCATATGTTTGTATTCAATTTCTATTTATATACTTAAACAGAGACACTCTACTACCATGTATATTAATGTGCCAATATGTGCTCCAGCAATACGTGTATTAATGTACATGCATATTTATATAAAGGGCTGAACTCAGTGGAAGTTTTGTCCTAGACTTCATAAGGAGCTTGGATTAAACCCCGATTTTTTTTAATAAACATTGGGCCAAATTTTCAGGAGTTGATTTGGTTCATAACATTGTCTTTTTGTTGTTGTAGTTGGGTTTTAATTCCTAAGCACAAGTTTTTTAAGAGCTGCATCATTTTCACCAGCTTTTGTAGAGATGTTTCTCTGTTGACAGAGCTGCTTCCATACTTCCTTCACCATCCTCCTTTGTCTTTCTTGTTTTCAGTGTGTTTTAATCATGTTTTGTAATCCCCTATGCCGTTATAACTGATTAATTAGCAAACCTTCAGTTTCAGGCTCTGACTTTTTCTCTTAGGCTCAGACCATTTATAATCTCAGCTGAAAAGACAAGATTGAACATCTGCCTTGTAATTCATCTCTTTGCATCTTGTACCCATCATGATTATTGTTTGTTCTTTATTATAACTGGGGTTTTTAAGGGTGAAATGTTACACACTGCATTATCTGGGCTCTTAGCCTGAAAATAAATCCATGCAGATGGGCTGTGGTGAAATAGTGAAAGTCAAGGACTCCACAACTCGCGTTCTTTTGTAGAATTTGGGACCTCAGATGTCCGCTTTTTTCAAGAATCAACTTAAAGAAACTGTGGCAGGGAAAAGATAATGATAGATGAATTGTTTCTTTTGCAGAGCTTTCATCAGTTTATCTTTCCAAAATTTTCTTTGCAAAGATGCAGGATAGAAATATACATATATTTGTATATTTATGAAAAGTGAATAAATCCAACATTTTCATCCAATCGTAGGATGCCAAAATCTATGGTTTTCAGAAAATCACATTACGGGACCTGCAACTATACCAGCTGCTGGTGGCGGTGAAAGGACCATCCTCCTTCAGAAGTTCAGGTCTGAGCTTTCCCTCAACTCCTTGTCAAGATTTCCACATAAAGCCTATTTGCTCAGAGCTTCTGCGGGGAGCATTTTTCTCTACTGTACTTGCTGTGCATGTTTTTTGATGTAGTTGGGATTGGGATTTTGAGGGATTGAAGGAGGATCAAGTACCCATTTGCCATTACATATTTCCAGCTGGAAACCGTGGGATGGTGAACTTTCTCTCCCTTCTCCCTGACGCACAGTATGAAGGGATAGTGGAAGAGAAATTTTGCCAAGACATTGTACATTTGGCAGGACAGGTAGAAAAATGGTGAATAAAATAATTTCTTTGCCCATCCCACCTACTGGCCTAGTCACGATCTCAAGCACTAGGTAGCAGCACAGAGAGGATTTATTTTCTCCAGAAGGAACTGGCTGTCTCCAAGTGTCACATAATTTATGCAGAAATTGCTTGTTTCTCCTTTCCACTGCAGCCGATACCCACGTGGACTTGTCCATCCAAAGGACCCTGTTCTCTTTGGCCTGAACTGGGGAAAAGGAGAGGGTATTTAGGCTCTCCCGTACATAATGTCTTACATTGGTTAGAGGCCTGACAGTGTCAGCCAGCTGCTGGGTCTCTTGCAAATATAGATTTCTGTTATTCATGCAGTCTGAGCCTTCCAAAAACTGTGAGATGTCCAAATGCTTCTCAATAGGGTTACTGCAGGTTTTGGAATGATACTGTAAAACATGTGGTTATAAATATTTTCATTATGGAAATGTAAGAGGAAAGAAAACAGCTAATGGCAGATTTTTAACTGATTTTTTTATTTCTTTCACAACTCTGTGATCTTTGTAGGTACTAGATTAAAAAATAATTTCAAACATGAATAAGAAATAACATGTGCAGAAAACTTCATTTCAGCTAGAATTAGCAATGTGAAGCGCCTTTCTGGGGCTGTGATTCCAGTCTGCCAGTTTCCCAGAGTGCGCAGAACAAGTGTGGCTGTGACCAATGGAGCCCATGAAGCATTTTGAAATAGTCTCTAGCGCTCATTTCTTTCTCCAGGAAGAACTAATTTTAAATATTCCAGCAGGCCTTTCAGGAGATATAGCATCCTGCTCTCCTGACTGCCTCTGTTTATGTTTGTTTTTTAAGAGATCTCCTCTCTTGCAGATGTTCATTTTCTTACAGCGTTGTATTGCCCGGATGCATGGCGCTCTTCTCAGCCTCCAGCTGGTCCCCTTAGCTGCTGTCTTTGGACAGCAGTGTATCAGCAAGGAGCAGCTAACTCTGATGCAACTTGGTTAGGCTGAGTTTTGGGGCAACAGAGTGTTTCTTTAGAAGGTGCAATGTCTCAAGTGTTGATGGGGCTTAGTGGGATGCAAGAGCCCACCTATGACAATCTGTCCACCAGAGGGAAAGCTGATGTGAGATCTGCATGTGAGACACTCGCCTATATTGCCTTCTGCACGTAGTTTCCATTGACCATGGCCAGGCAGTCTGTTTTATCAAGAAATCCATGAACTCTGTGTGTGTCTGTCCAGGCGCAGGTCAGGGACTTCAGTTTGGCATGTGCTAGGGAGCTGCTGAAATGTTGGGGTGTCGTGGTTCAAGCCAGTAACAAAGCATCACGAAGCTGCTTGCTCACTCCTCCCCTCCTGGCCCCAATGGGATGAGTAGGAGAAAATATAAAGAAAAGCTCATGGGTCAAGACAAGGACAGGGAGAGATCACTCACCACTTATGGTCACAGGCAAAAGACAGACTCAACTTGGGGAAAAAACAATATCAATTTAATTTACTACCAATCAAATCAAAACAAGGATAATGGGAAGTAAACCCAAACCTTAAAACACCTTCCCCCCACCCCTCCCTCCTTCCCAGTCTCAACTCCATTCCCAGATTCCCCACCTCCTCCCTGCTGGTGGCACTGAGGGACGGGGAATGGGGGTTGTGGTCAGTTCATCACACGTTGTCTCTGCCGCTCCCTCCTCCTCAGGGGGAGGACTCCTCACT
>JAVJGG010000073.1:33258953-33270947 GCA_035590195.1 Aviceda cuculoides
CCTGCCCATGGCAGGGGGCTTGGAACTAGATGATCTTTAAGGTCCCTTCCAACCCAAACCATTCTATGATTCTGTGATTGATTCTATGATTCTATGATTTAATACTATAGAGGTGCCATTTAGCGTACATCTTACATATGGTCTTGAAGGATACACAAAAGTTGTATACTAACATTGCAGCTTACTCCATGTGGGCAGCTTGCAGATGAATTCCCTGTAGTCTGGTGAGCCATGTGCAGCTTCAGTTTCTACAGCACTGTCTGAACAACCTGTAGTATAATGCACTTGTGCCTATGCAGCATAACTCCTAAGTTGCAAATACCTAAGGTTAGTCAACAGTATTCTAAGTGTGTATTTATCCTCATTCCTTTAGAGGGTCGATAAAGAGATCTATTCTTTTAGCAGTCAGTCCTTTGCTTCTCCCTGTCTTTCCCCAGACTTTTTGGAAATTATAATAAATTAAAAAAAACTTGGGAGAGAGGATCAAAACCCAGAAGATCTCAGCCCAGGTAATTACATTGAGGTTTTATAACCAACAGGTTGCTGCAGTCACAATGAAATGAATCAGAAAAAAGTAGTAGTTCAGCTTTCAGTGGCATGAGGTGCCAGTTTTCCCAATGAAGAAAGAGCTGAGATCTGCTTTAAATTCTGACATCTGGTAAAGTGTAGTGATGTATGATTCGGCACACAAGCTAGTACATTGCACAACAAAGTATGCCATTTATGAGGCTCTCTAAATATAGGAAAGCAGTTTTTTTAAGTAGTGCAGTAAATAACAGAGTGGATATTTTAGTTGAAGGGAATGGATAAGCCTTGAGGCTGAATTCAAGCAAGGACATTTTTATGTGGATACAGATCTTGGATTATTGAGACCATACACCTACCTGTCTGTAGTTTCTGTATTACCCCGTGATCATTACTGCCTGACATCTTGCAATAAATATTCATAATTGACTAGAGATGATACAAGAAATAAATTGATCTCATTTGATTTGGCCAAAAAAATCTGTGCTGCCAATATCAAAACTTTCTTACACAGATGTAATTGTGGGTCTGTGTTGTTCGAATTGGTGGAAATTAGAAGCGTCAGCATCAACGAACACTTTTTAACTGTGAAATCTCAATTAAAAAAAATTATTTGCTCATTCCTTGGCTGAAAGGAGAATTTGGCCATTGATTTCAGGAGTGGAGCTTAAGATTCCGCAGCCCTGAGTAAGACTCGCTGCGTTAGCTCAGAGTTGGGAGCCGGCCAGCCTCCTGCCTCCAGCAGCCATCAGCAGCAGATGCTTAGGAAGGGGCTGTGCGCAGGACAAGCTACCTAGGAAATCTTCCCCTCCTGGATGTTGAAAGCGAGGAGCTAATGGGAATGCCAGAGCCAGAAGTTACACCTGAACAGCTGTGTTCAGTGGCCACTGGTGGGCATGAATTTGTCCAGTCCTTTTGAACATATGTAATTTAATACATACATAGTCTTGCTTAAGCCAATGGGTTGACTGAAAGGTAGGTAGTGTGCAATTGTTTGCTAGATCCAGGTTTTCCTATATATTACCTCTGATAAAGTTATAAGGATAAGAATAACTTATGTAACTAACTGTTCAATTCTTTGTTTACTGGCAGAGCATTTGTTCAGTACACCTGAAATTCTGCATGTGCAGCACAAACAGAAATAAGTAATAGAGTACAAATTCTGGACCCCTCTCCTTTTGCCTGCAAGCTGAAACCAGCACGTGGGGGCTGTTCAGGCTTGAGATGAGATACCCTGCGGGACCTTCTGCCATGGCCCTGCCGTGCCGGGGGGGCACCCTTATTCCCCCCTGTAGTGCCCCAGATGCCACCACAAAAACCCAGGTGGAGGGTGAGAAGGTCTCCCCGTGCACCAGCAACCGTTGGGAGCTGCAGTTCACCCCAGAGTGAAGCAACTCCATCCTTCAGCCGCAGTGCCAGACCTAAGCTTCACTGGGTTTCACAGGCAGTGAAGAGAACTGCTTCCGCGGCATTGTTGTTTGGGGCCACGAGGTTTTAAGTAAGAAACTGGTGGGATCACAGGGGAAAATTAACTCCACTGGAGTAGATTGCAGTGACTTACATCAGTGCTGCAGTTAACCGTAATTTTCAAAAAGAGTCTCTGACTCTCTGGTTTTCCTATTAAGAGATTTAAACTTTTTTTTACTTTACTGTTTTACCACGTTTTACTATTAATTACTATTACTCTACCATGTACTAGGTTTGCATATACTCATAGGCAAAATCCTATTTACTCCTGAATTTACTGTTCTCATGATTCCTATTATTTAATGCCACAACGTAGTGTGTGAGGAAAAATAATACATCTATTTCTCTTTTTATGTCAACCCCAGAGTTTTACAATCCATCCAGCTGGCAAGGCCCACAGAAGTCACTTTCCTGTGGAGCAATAGCAGCTTGGAGTCCACAGCTCTCAGTGCCAGGGGACCTGGTCTTCTGTACACGGCCCTGGATCAAATTATCCTTGTAACCTGGCTGCTTTGTGTGTTTCCACTGCTGATTACAGGTCCCCCTTACCTTGATGTTGCTTTCAAAAATCTGTTGGACTGGAATGAGCATTTTGTTACTGTCAGAAAGCTTAGATGCAGACAGTTGACTGTGACCAGCAGACAGGTGGCATACATGCATCCATAGGTACCATAATGTCTTTATTCTTACCTAACCACATGCATAGTCTTGTTAAAATAAACGGGACACTGCTGACATAAAATATGTACATTTCTAACAAGCTGTGTTGGACTAGGGGTTACGGACACACACATTGTTAGCTCATAAAGCCCATGTGCATCTAATTAAACTTTTTTTAAACCTTTTCTATTCAGTAGCATAGCATTTCCTGTGCTGCAGTATTGGAAAGCTGGGAACCAGATTTGTTGCCTATTATGGATAAATCATGGCTTATAATTACTTTTAGTCCATTTATGCTTTCAAATTTTGGTGGAAAATGTGTTTTCTTTTCAAAGAACACATTTTGACATTTATGGTGAATTGAAAATCTGGAAAAATGTGTTTCTGTCAAGAAACAGTAGTATTGTTACTGACTGAAACAAAACATGGCATGGAGAATAAAATGTTTATTTGCCATTTATAAGACTAGTGCAAAATTTAAAAAGTTTTCAACTGAACACTTAGCGATATTGCCACATTTGTAAAAAGAGTTGCTGTTGTCAAATCTGTATGTTTTTGGCTGAGAAAACAAGCTCTTCACTGTACTCCATGCAAGCTAAGGTTATGTCTGCATCCTTGTTCCTGCAGCACCTGCAGCTTATAAGATGTATCCAAGAGAAGTTGTTTGGGGGGTTTTTGAGTATTCATAGCAGTGTGGTCCTGGTAACACAATGCTCTAACACAGCCTCGAACACAGACCAGCCTCGAACACAGACTGGTTCACTCTTTTGTTTTTCTTTTTTTTTTTTTTTTTTTTTTTGTCTGAGCTCTGTTCTGCTCTGAAGACTTGTGCTGCCACCTGCAATAACTAGTTTAGAGCTAACCGGAGCCTGTCTGTGCTGCAGTGACAGCCATGGCACTGGGCTAACACCCACCGTGTTGAATGTGGGACATAGCACATGGATAGGGTGAAGGCAAACCCTCCTAATTGCAATAGATGATAAAACCCAGATTGTTTCCTGGGCTGCTGGCTGGCCTATGTCCTGCAGGTATCGCTGCATGAAGCCCTGGGAAAGCAATGTCAAACTAAAGCGAAGGACATCATCTTTCAATGCCTTGCTGAATTTACTCAGCAGTTCCTGCGCTGTCAGGGGCCGTGTGGCTGCCCCGTGTGATGGAGGAAGGCAAGTAGGACTGGGCAGGTTCACCGCAGTGTTGTAAGCCCACCTTCTCCTGCTCTTTCCAAGGAAGCCATAGGAAAGGCGCAAGGTTGGAGAAAGGAAATGTGGCCTTTGAGTTTTCCATTACTGTGCCATTATGGCCACATAACGGCTCTGCCAAACCCATCATTAATAATTTGAGAAATTCCAGTGGGTAGCAATAAACCAGTGGAGACACTTTGTGCATTAGCTGCACACTCCTGTTATAATCCAAACAACATTTAACTTGCTTCCAGTTTCATACAAATTAGCTGCTCATCAACTCTGTTATTACACAAATGTGTAGCAGCTGCACTGCAGAAACTGATTACTGCAAAACTCCTTCAGTTCAACTCTCTTATGCAACCTTCCCATCATTTTACTCAATTGATTAACTCAATCCAATTTTACTATTAATTTAATTTTACTGTTGTCAAAGGCCTCATATAATTTTTCATATGTTTGTATCTTTTGGGCCTGACTGTGTCTAATACGCCCTTAAATCAATTATTTAAAGAACTCTGTTAGGCCTTAATAATTTAAAATATCATCACAGGCAGCAAGTATCCATTAAAAAGAAATATTTTAATAGGTATATAAACTGCAAAATCTAATGGCATTGAAACAACATGGGTTATTTCACTGATTCAAAATTTTGTTGTCTACCCCTTCTTGCCATATTCAATAAAAACTTAAGCTAGTTTCTGTGAAAAGCTCAGAAAGCAGTAAGTAAATAACTAGATAAATAAAATGAAGGCTTGAAAAACTTAGAGTTGATATCCGTGACTACAAAAATTGACAGTTATCCTGAATCTTTTCTCTTGGATCTGATGCATTCTGGATGTATGCACTCAGCACATGAAAAAAACCTATTGTTTTCATTTGGAATTGAAATAAAATGTGAGTCAGTTCTCTGCACACGTAATTCAGTCTTAATTCAGGCTTACAAAACCTGTCAGGCTGGTCATCACTAACCAGTTTATGGGTTGGGATAACTTTTCTTCTTTCCTACTTCTTTTTTCTGTTCCTATTGCCCATCAACCATCCAAATAGTATTACATATCATCATGTCATCTGGAACAATTCTTCACCAGATTCACCAGGTTGCGTGTTATACCTCCATCATCCATTGAACCTGCTGGTACCAGGTTACTGGCTCAGGGACAGAATGATTTTCTATTTATATATTTAATCCCACCACCAAAAATGAGCCTCAGAGCAACCTGACCACCAGCAATTCCTATTGCTATTACTAAGTAGTGATAGGCCACAGAAGGCCATTCAAATCAGAGGAGGCCCTAAACGATGAAGAATACATGTTGGTGGAAGGGGTATAATAAACAAGGGCAACAGCAGTATGCAGACAAATGAGATTGCACTGATTTCTTCGTAAGTGACTGGGGAAAGGAAAAGACGAAGGAAGCATTGAGCAGATGTGGTTAATGGGCTTCTATGGGGAGCATTAAGGTGCTTATCTGAGATGCTGGGAAAGAGTTGCTGCCAAGTCACAGAACCCACTGCACACAGTGGAAGGGTTGGGTTGCATGTGGTGGGCACTGGGAATGGGAGGGAATATTTCCGGAAGCTGAGCAGTCAGAAACTGATTTGTTGCTATAAGAAGTGTGCTATAGCACTACTTGTATAGTTCAACAGAGCCTTGTCTGCCTAAAGCAAACACTGAGTCTCTTCTCTGAGCCCCCTGGAAATCACCACAGGCCAACAATGCTGTAATAGCCCATGTCAAGTGGTTATGCCAACACCCATTCGATGTCTCCATTCATATTAGTCATATAGTATCAGGCTAAAGAAAAGAACATATAGCTCAATGTTCAGCATCTTCTGCTTTGGAGTAAATGTCTTTGTTTCACTTTTGCCTTGTCTGTTACAGCAGGAGACCTGTACTTAATTGCAACAGTCCATTACTGTGATCTTATGCCATCAAGAGGCCCTTTATTAAATAATAGGAGGAATGTTTTTCTATTAAATATGTCCTCTTGGAAATAATTGATGGCCAGATAAGTTCAAAAGTAGGAGATTTTTCCAGTCCAGTTTTCTGCCAGGATATACAGCAAAATTGTCCTGCATTTAGAAGTTAATCCTGTCCTTCTACACCTCTCACCTCTGGAGAAGCAAAAGCTTCCCTAGACATGAGTTTCCAAGTTCTCTAACAAGCCTGTGAGCGCGACAGCCATGATCTGACTGCACAAGACCTCAAGGGCAAGCCTGTCTTTTCTGTTTTCTGTTATTTAATGCCTATCATTACAGGGCTCCTGCATTATACTGCAATATAAATAATAATAATAAAGTATGATGGTAATTTCTTAAGTAAATCAGCAAGCAGTCAGTTCTAATACTGTACTGCTATTTGTTTTACTTGTTCGATGTAGATAAAACCACAGGTGTTCGTTTTTCATATGAAAGGTGACTTATCTATAAAACAAATAAGATGGGTGCCAGCTGCCCAAATTGCTCTCTAATGCTGTTTAAACAGTGTGCTTTGTGTTTTCAGGAGAAAATCTCATCCTTTTTAAGTCTATAAATAGCAGTATAAGTTCACTTTGGTGTACAATAAAAGTTCTGCTTAGGAAAAAAAAAAATTACTGAATGGGATAAACAGTCTTCATCAAGCACGAATAACATAGGTCCTGCCCTTAGGAAGGTGCTTATTTGGGGTTTTAAGTCATGAATTTGTTGATAAACCAGGAGACAACAAAGGCCCCCAAAATGTATCTGAGCACCACTTACATTTTGTGTGGGAGATGAGCCCTCAATGTCCTCTGTTCTTATCCTGTGACCAATATACAAGTTTTGGAAAGCCCATCTTACTTGAAGGAGAACACCATGACCAAGGGAAATGGAAAAGGAGAAGGCTGGTGAAAGGGCTTACAAAATGTTGGGACCTTCTTGACATGTACAGGGACATCTTGGGGAGTTCACTCTCAGTTTTTGTACTGTGTTGCTTTAGCCTACAGGTCATACAGATAGATACCAGATTTTAGTTTTCTTCATTCAAAAATATGTTTCTTTTCCTTTCCAGACTACTGAATCAACTCCCTGACCATGCTTTCTTGCTCTTTCTTGCCCCCTCCCCAAGCTAAGAAATAGGAGCAGATGAAATGCTGGCAGCATGTCCATTGCAGAGGGCAATTTCCACTAATGGGTGACATGTCCATAACAGGTGAATCATAATTCTCATTTCTGTCTTTGAAATATGTTAGTAACTATTAGTTAGTGTTATCACTGGACTCGCCTTTGCAGCAGCTGCGCTGCTCTGACTGCTCCACTTTGTCACTGTCTTTGCCCCTTTGCTTGCCCAGCATTTGACATTATGGATGTTGACCTGCCTTGGCGTCCCTCTTATAGGTATAAATTACACTATTCTAATCCTCTGGCTTCTTTTCTTACTTCTCCCACTTTTGTGCTTATTTAATTTAACAGATCCCAATTTACCCAGGCACAGGTGAGATCTTATCCTCTTTGGGTAGCCTGAATCCGTTATATATATTGAGTGCATCCAGACTGTGAGAGAGTTGTAACCCAAATTCTGAATCTTCTGGCTCTTCACATGAGATGCTGAGTATCTCTTTATAGCCCTTGATGTTGCTGTCTGTTTCTTCTTAGAAGGCTGTTCTGCTTTGCTACAATATGAAATGGTAATCAATAAGGAAGGAAAAGGAGTTAAACAGATGTGGTAGTAAAAGTGATCAAGTGATCATCCAAATAGCTGAAATGAAAGCATTCAAAATCCTCTTTGACTGGTGTCAGTAGGCTTGTGATAAAGTCTAAAATGGGAATGACTGGGATCAAGTCTTTAGTAATGTCAGTTTTATTAAAGTTTAGTACTTATCAGTTAGTGTACATGAAAACTTTTTTCTCACCTCAACCAATAATGAGGATATAGTTAGCATACAAAGAAAATTAAAGATGAAATGAAATCACATTTCAAAGAAATTAAGGGGATGGAGGTTAGAAAATGCCTCTTAGAAGACTCAGGGCATAAAATTCAACAGGAATCAGGATCCCCTTCTCCCCCTCCTTGTCCTTGAGTTTTTTGTGTTCCAGAAGCTGCGGAATAGAAGTGATAGAAGTCACACCAAAAGGATGCAACATACTTGAGGCGCTTTTTTGCCCCTATGGGCTCGTCTGTCGCCTACACTCCTAAGGAGGTAGTCAGGTCACAAAGAATTAATCCTGGAGAGGTCAAAAGTGCCATAGCATTTGCCAACCAGCCTTTCAGTTAGCAGCACAGATTAAGCAACCACAATAGAGAGGGAGCCTGATGCAATCGATCATTCAGCTTGGGAGAAATCATAATTAGCTTTCCTGTAAAGCAGCTCCACAGAATGCAGCCTCTGAGGCTCCCTGAGACTGACAGATCTCTGGCAATCTGGGTTTCTTAACCCTTTGAGGATTCAGCTCTTGTCTGCTGCATTATGTGCATGAGATGTGCTAGTCCTTCTTCTCCCCACGGTGCTGACAGGCAGGGTTGGAAGGCTCATGTTCTTGCATAGTCCCTGCTCAAAGACTTGGTCCAGTTTCCTTTCCCCAGCTGTAGCCCCATACTATGCAGTGAACAACAAGGCAGGGAAACAGCAAGGGAACCAAGAAAGAGGTCACTTTTAGCTCCTTACCTTCCTAAATCTTTATTAGCTGTTCTCCTGCTACGCTATTCCTGAGCATGCATTTAACTGTAACTGTACTGGATGCAGTAAGAAAATATACTGGTGCTCAGCGCAGTATGTGGCAGACTCTCACTCCTGCACCTGCATCAGTTTCTCTCTTCAGCCCTGCTGGAATAAAAAAATATTTCTTGCAAAGTCGCTTACACTTGCTTCTAACTTGATTGTAATAGACACTGACCTTTTAAACCACTAAGCCTATAGAGGGCTAAATTATAGAGTTTGCCTCCCTAGATGCTCCTTAGCTGTCATAATGAAGGAAGTTTACAGTGGGAAAGTGAATGAAGCAAGCATGTTTTTAACCATATGGTAATTATCTGCTATCTGTGCAAAAGACATAAAGTGTTGTTTACTGGATGTGAAAAGAGCATCTGAGAAGGGATTCCCTGGAGAGGGCGTAAGGGAGATTTGGCACAGTGGCTGCTCTTCAGATGGCTTGTAATAGACCCTATAAATTTGGAATATGTTATTGTTAATCAGTGGAGATTGGAGATGCTTGGCACGTAATGTTTTAGTTTTAAGGTGCAGGTGATTGTCTTGCCAAGCAGACATTTTTTTAAAACTAATTGAATTATGCAAATGCATAATTGTTGGTTGAACGTTTAAAGTAAGAATAAAGAAAAATGTGTAAAATTACATCCTTAACTCTTTGATATCAGTGGCATATTAAATAAGAAAAAGTTACTCTGGCAGCAGAGTTAGTCTAAGACCAATAAGCTGTAGACTGTGTTCACTCTCTTAAACAAGTATAATTTATTTTTAATTCTCTTTTCTTGATTCCACTACCTAAGTAATATATTCTTTGCTTCTTAAAAAAGGAGCAGGGGGAAGAAAGGAGAATGTATCATGGTTATAACCGTAACCACACAAGCTTGCAAATCATTTAATTTTCAGTACATTAAATTATTCACAATAATTGCCAAGGCTCATTTGCACAGATCTACTTAAACTGCTTTAGCACTTTAATACTAAAAAAAAATAGTTGTGAAAATCCAGCTAAATCATCTGCACTAAAGTGGCTGAGTCTCATGCACACTTACAATCCCTTAAAACTGCCCAGAAGTGCACGGAGAGATTCAGCCTCAGACATGCAAAGAACAGTTTTTGGTGAAAACTGATGTGCTAAGTGTCAAGTAAAGAACTTTCATTTAATCATTTTTTGATTGATTGATTGTTTTCAGCTTTAGTCATAAACCCAAGATTTTTTTCTGTGCTGAATGGTGAAAGTATTCTCTGTGTAGTTAATGCTTATTTCTTACAAAACTCTCTTTGAAGTGGTGGGCATACATGCTGCAGAAGCAGCACTGCATTTTGAACTGAGGTGTCTGATAGGCCCTACATAATTTTTTATTTGCGCATTTCTCAAAAACCTTGTTTAATGAAAAAGGAAAAAGATATGTTAGTCACTTTTATTTGCAGTGTTTGGTACTTGGTATTCAGATTTCCAGACTGGGCATGCTAAGTTTAAGCAGTGTGACCTTCAGGTGGAGATTTCAGAGGGGTAAAATGAGAAGTTGAGTTGTATAGATGGAAGGAGCTCATGAATACGAATGTAGGAGATATGAAGAAATAGGCTAAACCATGAAAGGATATAAAGAAAATGATGTGAAGAAAATGGAGGTAAGATCCTAAGACAGAACATGATCCTTAGAGGAGAAATGAATGAGCCAGATGAGAAGGGTTTAAGAGAGCAAAGCTGGGAAAGCTACAGGAAGGCGGGATGCTGTGACTGACAGATTCAAAGGCAGCAACAAGGAGAAACTCAGTCAAAAAACCCCCCTTTTCCTCACCACTATATGCTGTCCCTCAGCAACTCTTAAAGATGTAGGATGTGAGCCTCAAGTCCTTACTTGTGTGAGAAGTCCTTTGATACCTGTCAGACTTCCAGTTGGGTTAGTCACTTGAGAAGCTATTTCAAGGAGTGAGTCCTTAAGGTGTAAATTTTTCATGGCAGTTTTTCAAACCAGGCTCTAAAGCCCAGTGCACATTTATAGTACCATTTAAATGAAAAAACAATAATATATGATATAGTTTGAATATTATACTTAATGAGCTATATTTTCTTTTAAAATAAGGTTACAGACTATAACCAGAACATTATGCTGCCATAAATTTCATGAGACTTTTTTCTAAACACCTCAGTCTATAAAAGTCAATGACTCACAGAGTAGACATAATCTAAGGGAAACTTTGACCTTTTGCATAATAACAGCCTTACAGCCTGTCGTGTCAATGCTCTGCTTCCTCTGAGTGTACTCTGAAGGCCTCAGTAAAATAACCGTTACGGCAATTTCCATCTGGAACTTGCATTTTAATAATTTTGTAATTATATTTAAGCAGTAATCTTTACGTGATGCCTTTTTTGCATTGTTACTCAATGGCCCACACAATTATTCACCCCTTAACTTAGAGCAATCCGCCTTGTAGAACTTGAGGAAGCAGGTTGCGAGTGGTGTGATGAAGCTGTTGTTGTTTCTCATGAATGTCAGAGCAAACTAGGTGTCTTTACTTAAATGTGAAAAATACTACTATTTAACTGATATATCTGGTTATAGGTTATTTAAGCCTAACAGTATTGAAAGACACATAGTTCTCACCGCACGGCAAACCCCCTCTGTTTTACGCAGCTACCATTCACAGCATTTTCAGTCAGGTGCACAGAGGCTGAGCTCAGATGACATTTCTTTTCACTTGAGAGGAGAGATGAGATGTGTTTGTGTCTATGAGCTATCCCTCCTCACTTTCCTCATGTCTGAGGTTTGTCTTGATAGATGCAAGAATATGATACCTGTGCTTACTTCTCAAGTTGTTAATTTTTATTCTCCTACATTTCCCATATTGTAGAGTTTGTTCTGCTCTCAGGTCAAAACAATATACATGGACTTTGGGACTTCACAGAAAAAGCTTTGGGATATTTGATGTCTGTGGATATGTTTATGTGATGGAAAAAGCAATCCTTGGTTACACTGGGAGTAACCGTGGCAGAGGAGCTGTGCTGATTTGCCAAAGAATTTTGCCCTTTACCACTCCTAATCTCAACAGTCATAAGCCAACTCTCCTCTGATGTCAGCGTATATACAGTAGACTCATAAAATTGACTTTCAGTTACTAAGATGGCAATCAACAGGAGATGAAAATGAATTTTTGTGACTTTGTATTGAAGTCCTTGGGTTTCTTGAAAGTGCTTTGTGTGAGACTGGGCTTCGAAATGCTTCTCTAGAAGGTCAGGCAAGCAGCCTGCTACGTCCTTCGTGTTGGAGAACATCCTGCACTGGTAAACAGTTACCTCTTTCTTATCAGGGATCTGCAAAGGGATCTGCTCAAAAACCAATTAAATAAATAACTCATGCAAAAATGTGGGTTGAGCCCTCCAAAAATACTTACCAATCTCTGCTAGTTCAGTGGGGGGAGGGGGGGGGGGGCGTAAAGGAGGAGGGGAGAAGGGGCATGTCGTGGTTTAACCCCAGCCAGCAACTAAGCACCAC
>JAVJGG010000073.1:33275920-33314852 GCA_035590195.1 Aviceda cuculoides
TGCAGGGGAATCTCTGCTCCGGCGCCTGGAGCATCTCCTCCCCTCCTTCTGCACTGACCTGGGGGTCTGCAGGGTTGGTTCTCTCACATGTTCTCACTCCTCTCTCTGACTGCAATTTCTGTTGCACAGATTTTTTCCCCCTTCTTAAATCTGTTATCCCAGAGACACTACCACTGTCACTGATGGGCTCAGCCTTGGCCAGCGACAGGTCCATCTTGGAGCTGGCTGGCATTGCCTCTATTGGACATAGGGGAAGCTTACAGCAGCTTCTCACAGAAGCTACCCCCCGCCCCTCCCCACACCAAAACTTTGCCATGCAAACCCAATACGATATGCTAAATTTTGAGATGGACAACATAATCTGATATACAGATGGGTAAGCTAGGACCTGATTTACTCTCATTTCTGGCTTGGATGCAGAGTTTGGTTATGAAGAATTTTGCCCTTTTGCCCCTCTCTCCTTGATTCTGCCCTGATTTCACTGTTACCTGCGTGGGTCAAGGACTAGCCATTTTTTGTCTTTGTACTGGTCCTAATACTGTCTGAAGCTTTTTGATGAAGCCATAATATAAAATAATAAAAGACATATTATAAAATTTATTGGGAAATGAAAACATATTTTAATCTTGGGGTGGAGGGGGGAATAAGATTTGAGGAGTGGAAGAGCAAAACGTGATCACAGTGATCGAATTTCTCTTAAGCCATACTTGACCCTTTCATCACAACCAGCGATTTAAAGTCTTAAATATTAACTTAGCTGTGACTTGATAATATGCTCTGAAAGATTTCCAGTCTCAGAAACGCATAAGAGACCTATTGATGAATTTTATCATATAATACAGAAGCTGCCTAATCCCTCAAAATATGCTTATATGAGACAGGGAAGCAGTGTTGCATGCTGGAAATGTCACCGTGAAATGAGATCCATTAGCACAACGTCATGACACACATCTCAGGGAGAGACAGCAACTGCCACCACGCTGCCAAGGACATCGTTTTAAAGGGTGTTGCTGAGTTCAAGAAAGACACGTAGGTTCAAAGCATGTCTTTGTGGAAGTGAACAGGAAAGAGTATGATGTTGGTTAGCCAAGAGGCAGTAATCCACATTGCTGCCATTGGGGATTAGGAAACAGCAGCAGCAGCATCCTCAGAAGACATATTTCTCAAACTCTGGAAAAGCTGAGTCCTTTCCTGAGACAAGTACCTTCTCCATTCAGCCTCCTTCTTCTCCCCGAGTTGAGAGCAGTCCAGGTTTTCACAGAGGAAATGACAACCAGCTACTTATATGCACCCTCTTGGTCCAAAAACCTGAGCTGTTGTTGGCCATTAGAAGTAGTCTGCAGTTTCCTGAAAAAAATACAAATCTACCAGAATACAACCTTTAACTCCATCTGCCTTTGAGGGACTGAGCAGCCACTGTCTAAAACTTTAGAGTTCTTTGAACTAAATGGTGTTTTGGAAGATGGCAGGTTGGAAACACTACTGTTTGTTAGTAATATTCACTGTCCTGTGATCATCATCTATCTGACCAAAGTAAATATTTAAGGAAAAAATACAAAAGTGAAGTACTGGCTTCCAGCTCTGTAGCTCTTATTTAAAGGAAGAAAGTCGATGGTTGGGAATGATTGGACTTGGCACTTAATTTTTTTTCTAGTTCATCAGTGCATTTAATTCTGTCTAAGATAGAGGAATCTTAGAAAGATGAGACAGATTTGCTCTTTATGGCATGAGAAAATCCAGGAGATTTTTTTTTACAAAAATTCTCTGTAAAGACTATTAATTTTTATCACCGTAAAGAAGGGAGGAGATATTACATATGTTTTAACACGGTGCAATCAATTTCTTGTCTGATGTTGGTAAAGGCAGGATTCTAAGTCTGATTGGCAGAAGAAACCCTAGGGCTAGCCACTAAAGATGGCCATTATCATTTATTAAGCAGGTGTTGAAATGAATTGGTCTTTTATCGTAATGCAGATTTACAGTGCATTAGGCAATCCATTTTTCAATTTAGTGTACTGCCTCTGATAAATTAACAGATGTCGATTGATTTTTTTTTCCTTCAGTCCCCCTGTTTACACCTGACAGCCAGTGCTTTATAGCTGAGCAGTTATTTGAAGTTATAAACATTATAATTAGCAATTTTTTAATTAGGCTGACAATTAACAGGAGATTTGCAAAGCTGCTAATTTGACATATCATACTCTCCACAGTGTTTATGTTAACCACTACTTGAGTGAATTCAATTGAACATAACTACGGTGTCTGAAAAATCAATCTCAGAAGAACCCTTTTTGCCACTTGGCTAACATTATGGCACTTCAGGCAGAGAAGTGGGACTTCAGTGAAATTTTACAATATGACAGTTCCAACAACTGAAGTTTAAACAATGTGCCCATGTTAGCTCAGAGATGCAATTAAACATGATGTGCTGAACACAGGTGTGTTCTGGGCTCTTTTACTAATGTTAGGCTTTAAAGATTTTATTTTTTAAGGACTAAGACCAAAAGAAAACCAACAACCACCCAACCCCAAACAACACAGAATCTCAGCCCTGAAGATAACCTTAGTTCTTTGAGTTGAACAAAGGAAAAAGAAAATATGTCGTTCTAGTAAGTGTCTTGTGTGGTCATTGATGAAATCTGTGTAGCTTTTCCAGCAGAGTTCTGCATATCCCAGTACAAACTTGGGTGTTGTGAATAGAAGTGTTACAGCAGTCCTCCTGCAGCAGGTGGGAATTTCCTGGCTCTTTCCATTAATCTGACCTTCCTTTTGGGTGGTACAAAATGCCCTTCTTTCTGATTGAATTTTCTCTGTGAGCATTAACCACTGAATGCTATTGCCAATCCTGACATAGAGAAGACTGGGTAGATGCAAGGCAGTAAGGGGGTTAGAGTGCTCAACAAGAGAGACGAGCTTGGGTATGGAAAGAGACAATTGATAAAAAGTTGCCTGCCAACACCAGGGTTAAGATAAATCGGTGGGACAGCCTGAGAAAACATGTTTCTGGGTGGCTGCAGTTGAAGGGACCAGAAGTGATGTGTTCTTAGGTCATTTCTGTGAATTAAGATACTTAATCACATCCACTTTGTAAGGGAAACAAGACTAGGCTTTAAATGCAAATGGACTTGATTTTGACTGAGAAAGCTCTCTTGCCTTAAAGAACATGGGTATTACCTTCTTTTATATAGGTGTTTTCTTAACTTTATTTCAGGGGGTTTTTTTGCATCGTCATGTGCTTTCATCAGGTATCCGCCTCTTTTGAATTTTGTTTCTGAACTGGGTCCTCATTCGCTCCACTTGGTGGCTTATCTGGTAGAAGCACTGTTAGCCCTTAAACTAGAACACGATAACAATAAAAAGAAAGAAGAAAAAATGCAGCCTCTTGCACACCTCTTAAAAATCCTACTTCTTTAATCCTCTGCAGCCATCGAAAGACGATCACACCCCTTCCCATATTAGTCTTTCTTCTCTGAGGTCCTCAATTGTGATGGAGGCAAGACACATCCCTAACTTGACTGGTGGTGAAGTACCAGGAGGAACCAGGAGGCACAGAAAGCACCACTCTCCGAAATACTCCCATCCTGCAGCCTCCCCACAGGGCCTCAAAAGAAGATCTAAACACATAGTTACTGAAACCTTTCATTCTACTGGTACCTGTACCTTCACGTATCTGTGAACTCACTTGCTTCCTAAAAGCTGTGTGAGAATGATTGAGGGAAGGTACTTACTCAGGTTTCACTCCAGTCCAATAGGAAGATAAAGAAAAGGGCTTTAAGGGTGATCTCAATAAAAGTCTCAGGAGTTGATTTGAAATGTCAAAATACTTTGTGTATGCCTCATCTCTGATGCAGGATTTAGCAGGCAAATAGTATCCTGCTTTAATTACAAATATGGTCCCTGATAGTGACATAGCATTGAATTAATTTCATTTGACTAGTGAAGATTTTTACTACGTGGGAGTCTTGCATGAAGTCACTGAGGGACACAGATCCTTGGCTGGTACAGATTGTCACAGGATCTGCCTCTGAAATACCCTGTTTTTTCACACAGAGTTAATGATTTCATTTTCCATTTCCTTTCAGTGACTAAATAGACACAATTTTGGGTTCACAACCTGGTATGTTTTATAACTTAGAAAACTTAAATGCCAGTTTCTTTCGGGAGCAATTAGAGAAAGAGTGTCTTAAAATGGCTCTATCAGAGCAAATGGGGAATCGATACCAATGAGTTATAATTAAATATGTGAAGCTGTGGTGCTAACATCTTACTATTTTTGAGCTCAAACAGTTGTAATTAGTTACATGAATAATACCACGTTTGACATGAGGTATATCGAAGAATCCATCTACTACTTGTTTTGTGTAAAATGCTGGTTGCTCACTTCAAACAGTGAGTCAAACACTCCTGCTAAGGAGTGCTATTAATGGGTGAAGTATCCAATTTTTTTCCCTGTGGGACCAACACCCACCCCAAAGCAGCAGTTCTCCTCTGAGAATGAGTCAGAAAAAAAGTATTTAATCATGATTAGCATTCACTGCAGAGCTCATCTTCCTTACATTGATTGGGTAGGGAGGAGAGAAAGTTCTGGATTATGAAGATGTCCTTGTGAAACTAAGAGACAAGGAGAACTCAAGAAATTAGTAAGAGGGGCCTTTCACAGGGAAATTTTTGAGAAGGGAGAAGAGAGAGCAAGAGGTTGTTTAAAACCTCGGGTTCCAACTGGATTTCCCTCATCAAACAGCTGAGGTACTTCTGGTAGATGAACAGGTTTCTAGATAAGATACATACAGGTCACAACTGAATCAAGAAAAAAAAGTTCATCTTGGGAGAAAGTGGAGAGGGGGAAGGGATAAAGATGGACCCTGGGGATAGTTATTAAGGTGGGGGAAGTTAGTTCTAGGCAATAATTACAAAAAAAAAGAAGACACTATACTTCCCTGCCAGCATGGGAGACGGGATCACTATTTGAGGACATCTGGAGGCAGTGTAGGCTACAATGGTGGTACACGTGGCACTGACAAACTTCAGCCCATCGGGGTACCAAACCCTACAGCCAGGATGAAACTGCATGTCATGAGGGAAAATAAATCCTTGCCATAAAGTCTGGTAAAATGGATACTTTGGGAGAGGTGTGGGAGAGGGTTAAACTCCTCAAAGCAGACTGGTTAATGCCATTATAGCCTTTTGAAACTCTTGCTAATGTCAAGAAGGCCCAGTCCCATTAGGAAAAAGGAGACAAAGGAGACACTCTTGCTAATGAATATCACAGAAAAGGACGTGAACAACACTCTAATTGAGAAAACTATTTATTTTGAGCTGTTTATTTAAGCACAGGAGGATTCCTAATGGAGCCATCAGACCTCACTCATTGGCTAATAGTTTAATTAGGCCCATCTGGTGGAGGCTGTGGAGAGAACTGTCCCAGCTCTCATATTGGCAGAGAGGTAATTTGTCATCCTGTGGCCCAGTGACTGGCACGCGAACATCTCTAAAGCCAAACAGAAGCTCAGCAATCTGTCTCACATGAGAATAGCTGAGAGCTATTGTGGAGGCATTTGTGTGGTTCACCTTGGCACACCGAGGAGAAATGAGACTGTTGCAGAGTATCCTTGAGATAACCTCAGCAGAGAAATTCAGGCACAGTCCCTGAAAGTCAAGTCGATCTTGCTGATGTCAGCCAAACTGAATATAGGGATAAGATTTTTCCTCCCTTTTTCCCAATATCCCCTCTTCTGTGCCATTCTGATAAAACAATATAGTAAGGATGCTTTCTATTACGTTCTGTTCAAGAGCATCCATACTTCAGATTTCACTCCTACAAAATCTTGGAACAAAAGAATTTCCTTTTTGGATGGGAGGAACTTGATGTTTTTAAGAAATCCTGTTTCTACAAAATGTTATCAAGTGGTGGAGCTGCAAATAAAAAACAGTGCTGCAGAGATTTCACACAACTGTAACCAGTCTGTAAGCCGAGTAAGATGATAAAACTGTGGGTTGATTCAACTAAAGAAGGAAAAAACTTCAAAACTGTAACAGCAACTGCCTTAAAAGCTGAAATCAATATTTTCTTCTCAGTCTGGTGTTACTGTTAGTATTAGCGTTAGCAGATGTTAAAACCACTACTGCCTCTTTAGGGGTAATACTTGAGAAATCATGGAAAAAACATGCCAGAGAAAGTTGTATCTCACATTTGTTTATCCACTAGTATTTATGTGGCACTCGTTCTTATTTTTCATTCTAGTATAACCCACTGCCTTTTCCAAAACCCCAAAAGCATTTAATTTGTAAAATATTTTATCAGCTTTTTTTTACAGGCCTCTAATGTCACTGCTGACTAAAGTAAAAGAAGCAAAAAAGCTCATCCAATGCAAACATAGCAGTTTCCCTTATAAATGACACTTGAAGAGTCTGAGTAGCCTCAGAGGATGCATCATTGCTTAAAAAAATTTGTAAGTCAATAAATCACTCAGCTTTATACATGTCAGGTACCTAACTATACCTTAAGAAGCAAAAGATGGAGACAATACAGAGATTAAAAGGAACTGATACTTAACAACTGAAAGCAGCTGAAGTGATTGTTTGAATTAATCTCATGGCCAAACAGTCCACTGTGATCCCTTGACCAAAAAATATTAGTATCCTTAAATTATTTTTCTATGCCTGGCAATATTCACCATCATTTTCTCAGTGTAAGTTAGTACTCCTTTTTTATGGTAGGATTTTTTCCTGAGCTAGACATTGCAGAACCAAAGTGCTGTGTTTGAATACCGTAAATTGAGCTTGAGCAATCTGATCTAGTGGAAGGTGTCCCTGCCCGTGGCAGGAGGTTGGACTAGATGATCTTTGAAGGTCCCTTCCGACCCAAACCGTTCTATGATTCTATGAAGTTGGATTTTGCTGCTCTTCTCACCTTGTCTGGTTCTGCATGCTGTTGTAGATGCACAGTCATGTGTTCGTACTTTATAGATCCTAATTCCTGTGTGTAGTTCTTACAATGGATAGACACATTTTAAAATTCACACAAGTGAGTTCAAAGAGTTTCAGTCTGCAGTTTCAAACCTAGGAAATAATGCAGTTTACTAAAGTTCTGCCAGTCTAGTTTCCCCTTTAATTAATTTTGCTTCATATGCAAGTACGAGCATCATTAGTTTGTATCATTTTTAGCAATGTCCCGAAAGAATCAGCAAGTCAGTTTTGTGCTCAGTCTGATAAACTGTCAAGACAATTTTGCCGGCAAAGCTAACTCGCGCAGTGCAAATGTTTACCAAGAGATTATCTATTCTTAAAACAAAGTCACTAATCCAGGTTGTCTCTTCCAGACATAATTCTGAACATGTATATTGAGCAAGCTAAAAGCATAGTAACAAAAATTTTTGCAATGTAAGAGCTTCATGATCATCTGCTGCCTTCAGCCAAATCTCTTTTGAAAGCTCATTGTTGTGTGTCTTGCTTCATTGTGAATTCTGCGATGTTTACAAAAGTGGAGGAGACAGTGGGTAAAGTGGAAACATTTTTCTATTTATATATGCACTTGACTGGTATTAACTGGTATTTTTGACTCCTACTGCTCAGTTTTCTCCTTACCCGCCTGTCTCACTTGTCAACACCATGTGGAACAGGTGACAGTCTTGTTCTTGTTCCTTGTATTCCAACTAAAATCTGGTGTGTTTTATGTCTATAAACATATATCTATGTTTATGTTTGGGATTTGTATTGGTACTTCTATGATACAAATACTTCATAATAAATGAAATGCTACTAAAATTACTCAGCAGCATGCATACTTGCTACTGGAAAAGCACAAGAGTGCCTCATGTAGTTTGCAAAGCTTGGAAAAGAATTGATCTGCCATCATCTTTATGCTGGTAAAGATGACACAGAAATGAGGCCCTGGAGGTGAAAGCAGCTTGAAGCTACAGTATAGAGCTCTGTGGATGACAACAGCCACATCCTCCATCTTGGGTGGTGCAGGAGTGGCTTTCCGAAGGGTCATTTCCACAGGAGCTACACCCCTGAGTCCTGGTGCCTCAAGGAGAGGCAAACAGGACAGGTGCCCAAGACATGGGACTGCCCGGCTGCCCACTTTGGGGGGAATAGAGCAGCTGCCTAACACGTGCAGTGAAGGGCAAAAATGGTTGCAGGATAATGGATTACTTTACTGTGACCCAGAGCAAAGTGCTGGATTACTTCAGGGAACTCAGGGAACCCCAAAGTAGATTAAAGGGATATTTCTTCTGTGAAGAATGAGAAAAAAAGGCATCACAGGTTTGTTCACACTTCTATGTTAGAAAAGGCGATACAACAGGAAAAGGCTCAAGCTATTAATTTATCTTTGTGGGAGACTGTATAGTTATTTATCTTTTTTAATTATGCTTCAAAAGAAACATGGTGCTGCAATAAATAACGTTAGGCAAGAATAAAGGGAACAGCACAGAGAGCTGACTGTAACGTGTTCCCCTCACCCTCTTCATTTTAACCTCCATAAAAGTGTGGGATTTTCCATGTTGTTTGAGATATTCAAGACTCTGATATTTCTGGAAGCAAGTGAAACACAGCTGCTTGCTGATTAAGGGGATACAGGAGATGGCAGGATTACATTAGTATGATGCATGTGCTGCTACTCAGTGACCAGCGAGTTCCCAAATTTAGTGCCAGATACACACACATGGTTGCACCTGAGCACATCTAAAAATGTGTCACTTCCACCAAAGCCTGAGCAGAGTTTATTATCATTTGTGTACTAGAGAAAAAAAATAAAATTCTGTGATGAGGATTGGGAAAGCACTGATACCTTTTTTAAAAGAATTCCGGTAACTTTGAAGGATCTTTTTCACTTTGAACTCTCAAGATGCCAACTAGGAAGGGCGTGTGAGCTGTGGTGTTTGTGTTGGGCCATATCTTCCGCACAGTGAAAGTATTTGCAGAAATAATTAATTTTACAGGGCTTACTTTGAGAGGTTTTCACTCAGGACACTTAGGAAGAGGTTTGTTTTCCTGGTCAAGTGAATAGCATCTCTCTGAAGTTTGCATCTTTCTTAAAGTTTGACACAGCTTGGGCAGTCAAATTCACTGCTTTTTCACGTTGTTTGGTATTAGGAAGAAAATTAAAGGGAATTAGTTAAGACTTTTTTGGTATAACTTTCGCCCTAAAGCTTTTTTGTAATCATGCTGGCAGTAATGTAACAATTTATCTTGCAGACAGGTCTAACAACAATGTCATAATTTCAAAAGCTAAACAGTCTTTCATATTTCTTTCAGTAGGAGAGAACTGCTGGGATTTTCATGTACGTTTTGCCTTTGTAAAAATAGAAGTTGGAGTGTGAAACATAGATCATCCTTCACACTCATTAGCATTTTAATGGCTTCTCAATTGTTAACAGATTTGATGTAGCTACTAGAAAGATAAGACTGGGTTGTGATTTACGTCTACACTTTCCAATCCTGTAGTAGTCAGTTATATTACATTTTACTAAGTGTAATGTCAGGTCTCTGAAATAAATTTTCAACTCTTTGAAAAAAATAATAAAGACAATGATAAAGGAAAATGCCAATATACCCTCTCCAATGTCTTTGCAAAATGATAGTTCTGATTTGTTATTTTTGCAGAGCAAAATTTCCCCAACAGAAATAATAATTAATTATATAATTTGAAAATGAAAGATTAATGTATTGCACACAGCTTAACCCTATAGTGTAATAGCATAAAGCAACATAAACATTCACAACAGAATGATTTGCAGAAATTGTAGTACAGAGAAGTTATTTGAAGATTCATATTTTTCTGTATTTTTAACATATGACTATGATTTTATCAGGAACAGGGTATTTGGTTTGGCTTATTGAATAGCAAACACCCTTCTGAACATGTATAGATCAATTAGCATGTAGCTATTACATTTTACATACATTTTAACTTCTCAGAAGCTATCAGCTCCAAAAAGAGCTGTCAAACTCAAGAACACCATGGCATTGTATTTAGAAATATTCTTAGTGTCAGGAATGATTTGAACTATCCAAATTAAACTACAGAGTACATATCAACAGAGCCTGGCTAACTGTCTCTTGCCATCTGCATTTAGGCTACTGCAGCCCTATGTGTCATTCATGGCATGACCTTCTTCCTTCCCTGCCCTTAAAGACAGGACTGAACCTCACCCTGAATGTAATACAGATGTTGAGGATCTAAACACTGGCAATATGTATTTGACATGCCTCTCTGGTTTGACTCCTTTGCAGTCCAGCACTCATTGCCCAATAGTTAAACGTCCTGTAGCATCAGAGCAAGCCAGAATCCAGAACATCACCAGGATCACCAGAAGGCCCAACAGAAGGTGTTTTGTTGGCAGGAGTATCATTACTGACGTAGCTGAAACAGAGTCAGGACTTCTGAATGAAAGAATGATTCCTCTGTTCAGAGAAATGATTATGTCCCCTTAGTAAGGCAAACAACATTTTGGTTTTTTTTTTATTTGAAATTTTCCATTTTATCTACCATCTCCTTCTAGGTAGGTGTCCACAGAGAATCTTGATGGGGAGCTAGACACCACTGGCATTTTGCCATAGGATATTAATCTGCTATCCTGTGCTGGCTGTGTTATGGTCTAGAAAGTCTCCAGTGGAAGTTGAACAAAACTCCTACCTACATGGTTCATTATTTCAGTAGAGGGGCTTTAATACAACAGATGATAGAAACTTTCAATATTTTTGTGCTGTGCTTACTGTATGGAGGCAGAGGATTTGAATTTTCAGGTGTGCTGATTCATGTGTTCATGACTTTGGTTGGACCGGAGGGAAGAGTTTTGATTGCTATTTTTAAAAGAAAGAAAAGGGTCTGGAAAGTTCCCTTGCAAAGTGTGTCCAGTAGGTTGATGATCTAATGGCTCTTTTGGATTTAAAGATTTGCAAATCTTCCTCAAACTAAGAGAGTGACTTCAATGCATTGGATTAGATATTTACATATTGACTGCAACTGTGCGAGGACAGGCTTTATGTCCTGCTGTGTTAACCCTTGCTTTGAACCAGAGTATCAAAACTTTCTGGACTTGTAGATCATTGGGCTGATGTTATTACCTCTCCCGTACTGGGGATGGAGAGGGGAGGGGGGCAAGAAATGAGTCAGGCAGCTTTTCTCAGAAAGGGCATAGCTTGAGATGATATTTGCACGGTGCTGTTAGAAAGTGCCTTGAATGCACTTTTCATCACATGGCAAATTAGCTCTTTTCCTGTCAGAAAGTTAGACTCTAAAAATGTTAAATGTCTGTGGCAGAGATTTCCAACTGCCAACAAAAGGCTCACTTTCATGAGGAAAATAATTTAAAATGCTTCTGAGTCATTGTGAAAAATACGGGCCATGACTGTGTCTGCAAAACCCCATTGAGCTAAGACACCGAAGACAAGAAAAATTGCATTCATACCACTGTGATCATCAGCTGTCCATTCAGCGCGGTGCTCTCCAGGAAAAGACAAAGCTGGAGTGACAGCTCAAGGAGCAGCCTGCGCCTTTCTGTGTCACTGCTTGTGCTAACCAGTGGCACCACGCGCGAGCAGGGGGGTAGAGGAGTGTGAGAAAGGAAACCCTCCGTGCAGGTTTCTTTTTCCTCCTCTCTTTTCTTCATCCCTGAAGTCTTGATGGAAACTTGCTGTGATAGATGCAGGTGGCTAAAAATAGTGTGGTTTTTGTGTGCCATACAAGCAAGTGAATAATTTTCTACTGTAAGCAGGATGCCAAGGGACAGCGAAAACCTGATGGTAATGGCAGGTAAGGTACAATGATGGAGTGTGGCTTCCAGCCCGCTAAATCAGTGGCAGAGTACTTGGCACGTTTGCCAATGCTGCTGCAGCTAGAGAAAAGCCCTGGGGAAACTCTCCCTGCATTTAAAAATTATACTTGAGATATACATGTTTTATACTAGGAGTTTGATGATTTATCCTTGCAGCATAGGAACCCTGCAGTAACAAGTGATAGTTCTTGTTATATTACTTGTTGCAGCTTCTGCCTCCTGGATTTTCAGATTCTCTGCTTCTAGCCAAGAGTATACCACATATATCTCTGCACAAGTGTAATTGTCTTGGAGCATGAAAGTTCAAAAATTACAGTAAATGCTGGCCAGAATCTAGGAATAAACCATCACAATCAGTTCAGATTTTCCTGGTTGTACCTCTCATATCATCAGCGCTACATCTGGAAGTTATTTCATACAATTACAGCAGATGAGACAGTTCTTATGTATAGGATTGTGCTCTGACTTTTGACAAGTAGGAAACCCACTATAAATATTCCCATTTTGACACTCTGGTGAGTATAAATCCCATTATTATTTAGTGTCCCAATGCCATACTGAGTGTTACTGGGAGCAGTTTCCATCAGCTGGAATGAAATCCTGATCCTTTTGAAGTGAAACGGCAAAATTCCCATTGACTTCAGTAGGACAGATTTAACTCCCAGAGCTGTGCAAGATTGTAAGTCACCTGCTGTTAGCCAGATCCTTCAGCAGTGGGTATTTTTATCAAGTCGACCTCATTTATGGAGTTATCTCAGAAAGTCTGCTCAGAGTCAGAGAAGATACAACTGGAATAAAGCAGGTGCCTTCCTAATTGGAACGTGGGGGAGACCGAGTTTTACAAGAGGATTTAGTGCTAAATAAGGAACAGAATCATTTCCTTGGGGAGTTTGAAATCCTTTTAAAACTTTCATAGCTTCCTGGGTTTTTGCCTCTGGTTCCCACTGCCAGATGGAGCATTTCATGTCCCAGAAGGATGCACATCGGTATCCTCACCAGGCTTGCTGCACAAGGGACGGGACGGGAAGCAAGCCTGCTATCTGAGGGGTGGTGGCAGCGATGCTGCCTGTGGGGTGCAAGGAGGCAGTGCAGAACAGGGCGTCTTGCCCCTCCTGTGCTCAGTATTGTTAATTGTATGGTGAAGCACATCTGAATTTCTGAACTGAGTAATGGGCTGTGAATTGCATCCCCACTGCAATGGTATGATCTAAGAGGTATAAATTTTCTATTCACCATGTTTGTTTCTCCCACCATTGCAAGAAAAACAGATTTGGGAGGATGCTTACATCCTTTCCTCTGAATAATGAATGCAGTCTGTAGCCACGCTCTCCTTCATTATGCAAATAGTTGGGACAAATCTTCCTTCCCTCCACTTCCCTATGTAAATGTGCTATTGTGCACAAAAGACCCAGCGCCGTTGCAAGGACTAATATTAGATTGTTCACATCATTAGTTTAAATGAGATTACGATTATACCATCTGCATTCAGTTGTACTCCATTCAAACCTTGTCATTGCCTTTGCCAAACTCAACATCTTTTGGGGTGTTTTTTTGAAGACCATTTATCTGTGTTTTCAGCCTATTCAAAGACACCTCACTGCCTGTAATGGCTGCATTTAATTTCCTTTTCTTAAACATTGCTGATTTGCTGGGTCTTTATGTCAGATTTCCTGTTCCACATTATTAGTATTTAAACTTGCACCTTTTTAAAATCAGTTGTCAAATTAACCTCATGTTGCTCTTTTTCCAAGCATTCCTCACTTGCTAGAATACCCTGGAAATTAGCTAATTTTCTCTCATCCCTGACATTGGCAGCCAGATATGAAAGCCAACTTCACCAACTGGCAGTGCTCTCTATCCAGTTGTTGGCCCTGCTGAGCACATGTGGGACTCAAACCAGAAGCCCCGTGGTCCCCTGGCAGCAGATCTGTTGATAGCTGTGAAAGGGAGCCGTGTTCTGTGTCAGAGCTGAGCTTCTGTGAGCTGGAAGCAGCTCCTTCCCACATCTCCCCCTACCAGGGCAATGTGCTGCTTGGCACGCCGATGGTCCTAGAGCCGGTTGACACCCGACTGCTTGCGTGGTATTTGCTCTCCTGGTGAGATTTGGCTGAAGTCTAAGGTGCTCTTTAGTTCTTAACAGCAAAGTCCTGCCAGTCTGATATCCCTCCAACATTTATATATACTTGGACATTTCCATCAGTATCTCCAGTTTTTATGTTAATGTTTGCATTTGGTGACGTTCGTCTGTCATAGAAGTCAACCCCATGCACTGGCTGCGTTTAGCAGCTGTGCTGGTGGCAATTCCCCACTGCCGTGTCCTTCCTCAAATCCCTTCTCAGGATGGGTGAAGGTTGCCAAGCATGGCACGCCTGGCAGCCCCCTCCTGTTCTGCGTCTCATCTCAATTCCCACTCATCTGACAGAGTACCGGAGAGGTCACGGGTGTTTGTCCTTTGGCTGCCAGAGGCGGCTCTGGTGCCCGGTGGTTAGGCAGCTGGGCCTTCCTTTGCTCTGCTCATCTGCCTCTTGCCTGAAGTACTTTCAGGGACAGAGAAGAGGCTTAGGGAGAGCATGCTGAGATGCAGCTATAGGAAGAAAGAGTCACTGAACCAGCCCTTTTGTTTTTATTTAAACCAGCTGCAGACACATGAGCTATCTGCTGGCTGTCCCTTATCCTCCAGAAGAATTTAAGTTGAGGGCAGCCTGTGACATGTTTTGCATCATTTCTGTCATCAGAATTAGAACTTCTGATTGCAGAAGACTGCATCAAGGATAAGGTTACAGTCATGGCAGATTACTTATAACATGTAATACAGATCATTAAATTTGCGTAGAATTGCACAGGGAGGGCAGCGCAACTTGGCTGCTCTGAACAAGATATGTTCAGAGAGAACAAAAGCAGTCCCATTTACACGTGAGTGTCCAGGAGTTATTTCTTCCTCTGATTCTGTAAGTCTTTCATTTGTTTCTTTATTAGAGGACTATCCATTTGGTGTAAGGACTTTATTTTATGTGCATTTTGTGGCTTTGTGTGTTGCGAAGGCTTAAGGAATAGCAATAACCATACGACAACACAAAGTCGCAACACATCATGCACATGGTGTGCAACACAAATCTTTTATTAAAGGGAGATGAAAGATGGCCAGAGTTGAAGTACTGACCTGGGTCTCAGGAGAGCTGAAAAATTCCCTGAGGTCTATGTCATCCCTCCTCAGCATTTTCAATTTCCCATGTATAAAACAGAAATACTAATTCCTTTCTGAGTGCCCTAAATATTTAAACTGTAAGTTCTGTATAGCATATATATACTCAGTACTTAATTCAGCTGGCTGCAGTCTTTTACAGGGCCCCTAGATGCTAATAAAATTTAAATTATGAGTTGGTAACTTTGCAATATTTTCTGTCACATTCACCAAAGATCATCCTACCGAGGTTTGGAATGCCACGTGTTGATTAGACAAGATTTTACATGTGTGCTTAAAGTGTCAAAGACAAAACCCACCAATTCACATGGCTTTAGTAAAATGTATACCAAGTAAAAACAATAAAAAAAGGTAGCCAGCATCTGGCTGTATTCAGATTTTAAATACAAGGAGCATTTGGAAGATGAGTATAGGACCCTGAGCTTTAATTTATTACAGCTTTTGGGTAGACCACTATTAAAGATGGCTTGTTAATTCAGATATATCTAAACAGCATTTCTAGTTTTATGTGAACATTTTGCTGACCTACATGCTTAGAAAATTATATTACTTTCCAAAATGTTGGGACTTTTTCTTATTTTCTAAGTGTGAAAGCCATATTTTAAGCTGCTTTCCTATGTTGCAATGTAGTTTCTGCATCATTCTTGCCATTCTAAATTATTAGAAATCTGTTCATTTTTTCTGTTTAGCTTCAAGTTTAACATAGTCCTTTGAGAACCATAATGGCAGCTAATGAAACTTTTGAAGAGAGTCTTCTGCTGTTTCAAAGTGCCCGTATAGCGAGGAGTGGAAAGCTAAGATTCCCTTATCCTGTTTATGACCTGACTCCAAATGATACATACTGCTGGAGAGAAGGTAATTTAATGCCCATTATTACTATACAGTGCTGCACCTCCTTTGAAGCTGTCAGCTTCAAAATCAACTCCAGTCGTGTATGTTCATTTGCCAAGCTTTTTATCAAAGCATGACACAGAGCTGCTGCCTAAACAACTTCCCTTTCTCTCACACCCAAATTAACCACTTTCTCCTCATCTAACCAAAGGGAGAGGTACTTGGAGGTCCAGACATATATAGTAACTGTTGAAACATGGCATAAAGAGAAGGAACATGCTAAGTAGGTTACTGAGGCACTTTTAAAGGATTTGCTTCCTTTATAGATTGTGCAACATGGCTGGCATGTTAATTCAATTGTAAAGTAAATTATTTAAACTAATAAATCATTAACTTCACATTTTAGTGAAGTATCTCGTTAAGATGCAGAAACATGGAAATTTGATGCATTTATGAAAGTACAAGGCAATGATCAGATTGTTTGTGAGGTGGCAGGTTTGGCTTCCCCTGTGCCTGAAGTCAGACGAGCAGATTCTCAGCTGTGGGGTTGATATGATCTACAGGTGTCTGCCAGCCCAGTTCCTTCATCTGCTGACCTTGGTCCCTGATGTATGGGCATGTCACTCAGCACTTGGCAGCAGAGAGGCTGGAGTACTCGTAAAGGTTTTACAAGCTGTGAGGGAACTTGGTATTTGAAATAATTTCTTTGTGGAAGGACACGGGGGAACATTTTATGACCCTTCACTTTTCTTATAAGCTGAGCCTTCCCTGTGAGTTTGATCTGCTCTTGCTTCCCTGCTTCTCAGCTACGATGAACATGATGCTAATTCTGTCTGCATGGAGCTATTTCTGTTGGGTACCATTTTGTGCTCTGCAGCACTCCCTTGCTCCTTCAGGCCAGCAATGGCCAAGTACACCTAGAACATGGCCCTTGTTATCAGGAAACACAGGCATTTTTCATTAGTAGGGGGACAACAAAAAAAATTGAGAAAGACTATGGCATACCTTAACTGTATTTTTAATAAGGAAATGATGCAATCTTAACATCACACCAGCAAAGTCCATCCAATGCCTGAGGGAGTCAGAAAGTCACCAATGCCCATGGATGAACCAGCTGGCTAGCAAGTTAGGAGAGATGGCACAGCAAGAGGGAAATGAAGACTTTGCCCATTTCTGGATCTGTGATTTAATCTTTAAGTCAAAAGGGCAGAGGAGGCTGAAGAAAAACAATGCAAAAAATGAGGAAGGGATCCTCACAGATCCTGTTACCCTTCCACTCGGGTTTCTCCTCCACCTGAATAAAGGCACACAGGTTAATCCATATAGAAATCACCTTCTATGTAATGCAGTAAAATCAGTATGTATCTTTGGCTGGTTTCTTGGTGGCTTCAGAGAGTAAGTGCGTGCCAGGAGGCCAGGGAACTTTCCTGTGATAGTGAAAGACAGAGGAATATGGCATCTCTAAGGATTTGGACTTCCAGTTGCAAATTACCTTGAACATTAGCAAAGCTGAAATTCATGCAGCAGATTTCCATGGTTTGTATATAGACTTATAGCAACTCTGGCAGCTGAGTCAAAAGAAACCATGAGAAGGTTATCTCTACTGGATATGTTTTTTGTTTGTCATATGAAAGTCTATTAATAGCAGCTGTACTTCAAGGAGGATTGTCTCTTCATATGAAATCCTGGAAGAGATGGGGCTGACTTCCTAATTGCTAAAGAGACGGAGAAGGACACCTATTGTTAATAGGTACCAAAAATGTTATTAAGTCCCCAGTGCTACAAACAGCAAAATCTTGTAACTGATCCATGGAAGTGAGGTGAATTCTGGAATCCTTCATAATCAGTTTCAAATATTTGATAGCAAGTTTCATTGATGTATGATGGTCATGCTGTGCAAAGAGATAACGAAACAAATTTCCATAGAAACATCACAGGACAGTAGCATTCTTTGTGTGTGTGGGATTGGTATGCAACTCTTGGTAATAAAGTGGTGTTAAAAAACAATAAGAGGTGGACATATAAAACCTGAATAAACAGGTTTATAAACAGGTTATGATGCTTTGAAAATCAACTGTGGTATCAGGGAAAAGTGTGTGTCCTGTTCAGGCTATACACCAAACTCCAGATTAAAACGTGTGCACCACTTGGAAAGCATACACAGAGAACTCCACTACAGCCAGTTTTTAATTACAGTTGCCAATAACTTAGAAATTTTGACATCTTATAAAGAAGTTACTTTTATAGAAAGCCCACATATTTAGGCTGCAAGTATTGGATTGCCTCACAGGTAGAACCAAGCAGTCCTGAACAGACAGGTTGGTACTCAAATGTCAGTGTGCCCAAACTGCACCATTCAGATCAGTGCGGCACTGCATGCTGTAAGTAAATGTTGCCTTGAATCCAGACTTTCAAGACAGCCTTGTGGCTATTTGCGTTTTAAAAAATAGCACTTCTTACCTAAGCACTGCATTTTAGTATTTCTGTAGGAGCACACAATGTATTTTGATCTGTGCCGACCTGTTACCTCTTAGGAAAGTGGCTCCATCCCTGCCTGTTGATACTATAAGTCAAGCATTGCTGGATATGTTAAGTAAACTCCACATTTCTGAAGAGAGTTGCTGCCTACGTCTGGATCATCACTGAGGATCATTTTCGTGAGCCCTGAGCTCTGGCTGCCATATTGGAGATGCCTGGGTCAATGGAGTCCAGTAGTATCATAGAAAGGAAAGAACCAGCTTTTTGAAAACATGACGGAGTGTATGGGAACATATGTGGAAGTTTAAGTTAGAATATAAATTTAAGCCAATCTGTCCTGCTTAAAAATTTGATCTGCCTAAATTACTGGGAGGAAGAGAGCAACAAGAATACCATTAAAATAAAATCCTGTAATATTATCAATAACAAGCCTACTGCATTTCAGAAATGTGTTAGTTGTGCTTAATGTGCAGTGGGTGCTAAAGAAATATTTAAACTGTCTTTCAAAGATTTAAATGAAAATTGGCTTCTATAAATACCAACTGGTTTCCTTAAATGCATCCAACTGTGACAAAGAAGTTGAGGAGAAATAAATCAGAAGGAATTAAAATGCATTTGTTTTGAGAAGTGACTACTGATTTCAGTGAAAAGCCATATTGGGTTGAATAAAAGTGGTAAATATTTGCTCATTTATTTAAACCATATTCTTTCCATATTTCAGTATCAGTTCCACTGTTAATGAAATGAATTCAATTAAATGGGTTCAGCAAAACCATATCAATTAGAAAAATTAAACTGGCAACAGTAGTGGTAACACCTAAGTCTTTGATGCAAAAAGAATAATCCCATTGAAATTGATAAAATAAGCACAAAATTAATCCCAGGTACTGGATTGAATATAAATGAATTGAGGAGATATCCTGGATGTACAGGATCTGTGCATGTTTATACTGTATAGTACATAATTGTGAGCAGCAGTTAAGCATGGTACCTGAGCATGGCTGTAACTGTTAATATATGTGTAGTTGTTCTTTGACAAGGCCAGCTGGGAGATGCAGGAGTTTGGGAATCTGGGATCACATGCATTGGAAAAAGAAAAGTGGAAAATCAAGGCATTTATGGAAGGTCAGAATTATAGAGCAAGGCATGTTCATGTAATGATTTTCTATATTATTGTCTTGTTTCTTTTATGTAGTTTTAAACCTATGCATAGCTTTTGGTGCATTAGGCAGTGGGGGTTGGGGGGTGAGACTTAATAGAGACATAACCAAAGTATATTCCAGAGCCAAAGATTTAATAGAGAGAGGGGCTGATCCTCTGTGTGACCTTCGTGATCTTTGTCCTCTTCTAGGCTTGAGAACCTACAGCTGTGATTGAGGCAAGGCCGCACTGAGGAGTGCTCTGTGCAAATGGGTGCCGTCCCGTTACTGCCTGAGCGTGACTTGCTCCAGCCGTGTTTCCTTTGGGCATAGTAAGGAGCTGACAGGAAAGTTCAGGCAGTACATAAACCTGTTGGAATGGTGCTGTCGAATTCAAGAAACGCCATATTCATCCATACAGTGTAGGTAGCTCAAAGAACTGATGGGGGGTGTGATTAAATACATTTGTTCTCATTCTCCAAGCTCAGCTCCGAATCTCTAGAGCTGCATCCCACCAATCACAAGGTTCCAGTCCCAATTCTCACTTTGGTGGAGTATTTGCAATGAGATTTTTAGGTAGCAAAGGAAAACATTAAAAGGGATGCATTTTTCAAGCTGGGGATCTTTCCTGTTTTGTTTCAATTTCCATAGGTATTGCATAAAGAAAGGGCCATGGGATCTTTTTTTTTAGGATCAAGACATTCTGATTTTGAGAAGTCTGTCTTGTCTCAGTGGAGTTCTAAAGTGAATTTTATATGTTTGAGACCATTTCCCCCCACAGAAAAAATACCTGATTTTTCTACTCTTATTTTTTAACACAATTCCTATGCTAGGATTTTACCCAGTTAAACCAGTAGATCCATTCTTCAGCAACTGAAACTGTCAGAGATCCAAAGATATTTATAGGCAATAGTTTCATCTAATGCACCAGTATGGCACCAATAAGTCTAAAGTCTTACCCCTGGTGAGGAGCAGGTCATAGAGTTTGCTTTGTAATAAACTTTTTTCTGCTACCGCATCACTTTTCCATAGCCTAGCATCTCCTTGCTTCCAAAGAACTAAAATAACTGAGCAGCTATTAGTTTAGTACAAGTATATATGTTTGAACCAGGGTCCCTTCTCATACCATGAAGAGATGTTGATCTGTTCTGTAACGTCTTCTTTTCCAGTTGGCTACTCAGAATGTACTGCTGGTTTCATTCACTAATGATTTTATAATGTATTTTAATCTGACACAACAATTGCCTAGATCGTTCTTACAGATATATTTCTTAAAAGCCAAATAAATTCATCTAGTAGTACCACATCATCTGAACGTAATTGGAGGAAGCCACAGGCTTCCTACCTGCATTAATCAACTGTAGATGAGCTTAATTAATCTCTCAGATCTAAATGGAGAATGAGAAATGAGAGCTATTTGTTTGAAAGCCAGCATAGCAGGCTTTGAAAACATAAGAGCTGTCCTGTTTACAGGTAAGGATATGTAATGATTGGTGTCTTGCTTAAAAACTGTTCCTCTGTGAAGGAAATAGAGTCAAACACTTGGGGCTTGGTTTTGTTCCAAAATATAATTTCTTTCCAAAGACAGAACTTGCCTAAAGCTCAGCTGTGTGTATGAGGGTCCATCACTAATACCTCACAGTACTTAGCTTCTTCACTAACTCTTCATCACTTACTTCCTAGGAGAGTAAAAAGTAAATGTGTCATTTTTATTAATATTTTATCAAATTTATAGGGGCTAAAAGAGGTAGAATAATAACAGGATACCCAACTACAATCTCCTTTTAGGCTGCCCCATTTTGCAATAGCTCTATTACAGTTTTGGTGGCTGAAGTGGTGCTTAAATAGAAATATCCATCATAACTGAAATTCAGGTGGAAGTAACAAAATATGTTGATAACAGCATTTATGCTTTAAGCGTAAGTCAAGGAAGTACCCCTTTTTATAATGTTTCACGTTTCTCTCATATTTTGTTTGGGAGTTAATCTGCCAAACACCGTTACACAGCAAGCAATCTTAAATTCAGGAAAGGGAGCTTTTGTCTTCTTCATCTTCTTCCTGACAGAGTTGGTAGCTTCCCTGTGCTAGCATATTCGTGAAAATTAAATCCAAGGGAATAATTATTTTGTCCAGTCTGACCAGTCTATTATGAACTATTAAATCTCATTGACTGTGTTGAGCTGTGTAATTTGTGCTTTCCAGCAAGGCCTCTACAGTCGCTTGGAAGAGATACAAAGACAGAAAACCCACCACTTCCTTTAATAATTTTTCCAGTGGTTAGTCACCCTCACTGTTGCAAATTTGTGCTTTATTCCTAATTAGAACTTGTCTGACATCAATTTCCAGCCAGTGGTGTTGCTGGACGCAGAGGTGGATGCCTCCTAGGTCTCTCACTCTTACTGTCACATAATTGATTTTTCATGAACAGCACAAAGTAAGGCTGAAATTAGCCCAGCAAAGCAATAGGAGACATGTTGGATCAGGAAGCCTTCCTGCAAGATATGAAGGTAATTTTTTATCCTATTTATTCTAATATTTTATTGAGTTTTGCATCAGGTTAGTGGATACTCTTTAACCGTGACTTCCTCTGAGGCAGCACATTGTTGATGCTAATACTGAGAAAATATATTAATCATTTGGCCTCTGGCACACTCTGCTCTCATTCTCTCCCTAGCACATTCTCCCATTTCTCAACAGGATGGTAATCGACATGCAATTTTGCTATCTCGCTGATGGTTCAGACACATGTAATCCAGATCTCTGTTCCACAAAAGTGGGCTTGTAAAACTGGTGCCTCTGGATTGCTTAGGGCTCCTCTGCATGTAGGTACACGTCCCTTGTACGTGTAATCTCATTGTATAGGCATAGGGATGCGTATGCAGATGCTCTCAGGCACTACATCTCATTCAGATAATAGCATTAGTTGATAGCAGGAATTGATTTACAAGGTCTCTTGATGTTTTCATTAAATGGACCATTTATGCACTTTATTTATTTTTAAATATTTGCTCTTTAGGTGTAGTTGTAGCTTTTCCCATATGGAACTGACTGGAGTTTTATAGATCAAACCCCAAGGAATAAAAATGAAACACAAGTTCCACCAGTTTTGATGGTAATTTGTCAACTAACAGTACACAGTGCATTCCTGTACACCTAAGAAAACCAAATTGACTGAAAGTCTCTAAGGCGTTTTTCTGGAGAGAGGCTAGTGGGGCTGTAAATTTGATCATGACAGATTCCCTGGTCCGGGATGCAGTTTGTGGTCAGAAGGATCTAGTGATGGCATCCTAGAATTGTCAAGCACCAGTTACTCAGATTTTGTGCATCCCATGTATTCCAGCCTTGGTTCTGCCTGCTCTCTCACACCCAAAGTATGTATTCCAGCAGTCTCAATGTGGAGTCTATTTCTTTCAGCTATTGGATCTGTTCCACTCAGTTTAAATAAAGGTCCTAACTCTAGAAATGCTGGCATGTCAGAAATTGGTTTAACTCTGAAAAAGAAGAGGGCGTATTTCAGCCTTTCCTGCAGATCAGAATTAAAGGAAAATCTTGTTTTGGAAAATTTCAGGAGAAGTAGATTTAAAAGGATTGTTAAAAATATTTTTTCTCATTTTTAGATTCTTTCCATTATTAGGACTGTTACCTAAATTTAATCTTGCTTTTAATTATCAGAGATAATTACTGATACAGATTACTACAGGGCATAGCAGCCCATTACCTCTGCTGCACATGGCACAGCAGTCTTGCATGTCTTCCCAATGACTGCACCATAGATAAAACTTTTAAGGCTGAACATTATAAACGGAAGAACATGGGCAGAAAAGAATCCGTTGCATGTGTTCTGGTGAAGGTAATGTTAACTTTGAAGTACTAGCATAATATAGAGTGAGTGGCAGACCTTATATCAGCAGGTAGCCCTGTTTCTTCTAGTTTGGTAACATTGTATTTTCTCTTCTCTGAAAAGATTGTTAGTATTGTGCCCATCTCCTTAATAACATGGGGTGGGATTTTTCTTCCAAGTCATGAGGGATATGCTAACAAAAATTTGATCAACACATCCATTCCAAAAACTTGGAATCTGAACACAACCCTTTTTATCTTCTCACTTGCCTTATGTGCCAGAGGGTATTGCTCTGTGTGTGGGTGAATGAAAAAAAAGAGCTTCCATGAAGTCTAGATAGGATGCCAAATGTCAGTGCTGTCTTGGAAGCACCTTTATTATCAGTGATAGCTTGTCTGGTCTCAGATAAAGCAAAATTATTCAAAACATCTTAATAAAACTATCTGTTTGTCTTTCTACTGCTAAATGGCAGCTTATTGATTTCTTCACTGTGCTATTACAGTAGCAGAATTTGAAATGTTTTGAAAACATCCCTTAGAGCCACACAACAATAATTAACAGCATAGCAAGTGCTGAGCAGCAAGTAGCTGATAATGACAGAGTCTAATGTCGACTGAATGCAATTAATCATGGATACTACCCACAGAGCTTTGGATTTATACTCAGTTATTATAAAGCACTGATGAGGTCCCCTCTCGATCTTTCACAATGTATGTATTAAGAGTATCTCTTCACCATAAGCAGAAGAAAGCAGAAGGGATGCTTTGAGACTTGTATTTCTTAATATGTTTACTATCACTCCATTATGCAGTTAGTGACTGGTATTCTCCTAGGAAGGCAGTATCATAGAGAAGCAGGAGCAGTTCATGCCTCTAATCTTTCCAGCAGACAAGACAACAGGCAATATATATGCCACAGTCCCAAAGTGGCAAATAAGTGCCAGTGTTTTGATACAGGATACCTTTACGCAACCTAGAAACAACATTTCATTGCCCAGCTTTGCTTAGGGTAAGCAACCACAATCAGCACAGTGTGCATACCAGTGGCTTCATAATTCATATAAAATTGCATTCATTCTTTTCCTTCTTTGTTGTTGCTGCCATCACGTTCCACTTGATCAATCCACTCTAATAGCTGTTTGGCACTTGACAAGTGACTAGACTCTTAACCCTGAAGTGAGTTCAGAGCAAGTAAAAGGGCACAGGAGTTTGTCATGTTGCAGCACACTTTCAGTCAGACCTGAAACTCTTCATGGATGAGTAAAGACGATCTCAATATTTAGGATTGTATCTCTCCAAACTTGATTCAAACACAACTCACAGTCTCACCTAATCCCCAGGAAAGGAGGCAGGAGGGAATAGTGACTTTTGAGGTGAAGGATCTTAGGTATGCATTCCTAGTCCTTAAGGAATTCATGGTGGAAAGACCACCCATATGTCCTCCTCTGTGTACAAAAGAAAAGTCTGCTTTAACTTCAAAATTGAATCTGAAGGAATAACTCTGCTGGTAGTCAAGGCATCTGGCTCATGAAAGGTATGGTCATTGGCAGGCTGATCAACAGTCTCAAATACACTCTCAAATGTTTCACTGAATATGGGAGGTGAAATATACTGCTCGAATCTTACCGCTCCTTGTTGATCACTAACCAATTCAGGACTGAAAGTCTTCTGATGAAAGCAAATCATCTTCAAGGACTTTGTTGTGGTTTAACCCCAGCCGGCAACTAAGCACCACGCAGCCACTTGCTCACTCCCCTACAGGGGGATGGGGGAGAGAATTGGAAGAGTAGAGGTGGGAAAACTTGTGGGTTGAGATAAAGACAATTTAATAGGTAAAGCAAAAGCTGCACACACAAGCAAAGCAAAAAGAGGAATTCATTCACCACTTCCCATGGGCAGGCAGGTGTTCAGCCATCTCCAGGAACGCAGGGCTCCATCACACCTAATGGTGACTTGAGAATACAAACGCCATCACTCTGAACGTCCCCCTCTTCCTTCTTCTTCCCCCAGCTTTATGTGCTGAGCGTGACGTCCTATGGTCTGGGATATCCCTTTAGTCAGTTGGGGTCAGCTGTCGCGGCTGTGTCCCCTCCCAACTCCTTGTGCCCCCCCAGCCTCCTCGCTGGTGGGGTGGGGGGAGAAGCAGAAAAGGCCTGGACTGTGTAAGCACTGCTCAGCAAGAGCTAAAACACCCCTGTCTTACCAACACTGTTTCTAGCACAAGTCCAAAACACAGCCCCATACTAGCTACTGTGAAGAACATTAACTCAACCAGTACAACTACCTACCACATCATAGTCATGTTAACTAATCTAATTTGTCTCTCATTCTATTTAATGTTAGGAATTTGCACGCCCTCAATCACTTGCTGCTTGTTGGGCTGAAAAAGCTGGGGGGACCGCCAGCTTTGTCATATGGCAGCCGAAGTGAATGTGTTGACAGCTGAAATCAGGAAGCACAAAAAAGTTTATAAAGGTTTTGGAAGAGCTAACCTGCTTCTGAGTCTCAGGAGCTCAGTCTGGGTTAAATGTGAGTGGAGGAGATTGCCTTATGAGCCTTCCCTGGTAGCGAGGCTGATCGATAATTGTGCAGGACAATCCATTTCTGTTCTTTAATCTGAGCTGGTTTTAATACTTTATTTAGCAGCAGCCCTTCCTTTTCTTCCTCAAAGTTTGTACTTTCTGTCTTTCAGCTGTACAGCTCCATGGACTTTGGAAGAAAATGGCAGCTCATGCACGAGCGGGTCACTCCAAACAGGTTTTACTGGTGAGTTATGCCCTCGGGCTTTGCTTGCTTTGGGCAGGTCATGGAGGGGAGAAGGGCGTCTAACTTGAAGGGACTCGTTGCTTTACCTGAACATTAAGTATACCCTTGGTTTTGGTCATCATCAATGTTATATACTCAGTCCATAGTACATATCTTATAGTGCTGTAGTCTCCATGTTTGTACCACTTTCTTGTCTGATAACAGAGGTGTCTTGTACAGATGAGTACAAGTCTTCTGATATTTGCAGAACTTCTGCTTCTTTGTTATATACCTAGTTACAGTAACACAGAGAAACTGCCCGGTGCTTCAGTGACAAAGCTATGATCATTAGACCTATTTTTTCAACCCTTCTGAGAGCTGCTTTAGCCTACAACACAGTCTTTGTGCAGAGCCAGCCACTCTGACCAGTCTCCTTATGCAACCACTGGGAGAAAGGATGATTCAGACTCTGCTTTGAATCACTCTCTGAGGAGCCAGTTTCTTTCTACTGACTGGTGAGAGCCCAGGATCTGCAAATAGTTTGCTAAAAATCTGCTTTGTGACTATCTTCCTTTCAGTTTCCCAAACGTCACCCTCCAAAACTGGAAGAGTGTCTTAAAAGCAGGTGGTTAAACAAATTTGGTTCCTATCTCCAGGCTCCTCCATTTCAGGTGCCGCTTCTCCAAATTTCTTTCCACCATGTGAAGGCCCAGGAATTGACTTTAGAGAGAAAGAGAAAACCCAGCAATATTCTTCTGTAGTTTGATCTAGGATTTGGGGCTTGAATCAGAGTCTTAGCGGTGTACTTAACCACATGCCAGATGATGGGGTGTGTGTGAATGTGTAGAAGTGCTGATTTACGTAATCTGTGAATAGTTAAAAGAAGTGTCTGGTCCTTAAGGCCCCCAAAGATTGTAATATTAAGGAAACAGAGGCTGTTATTTTGAACGGTTAAAAATAAAAAGGACTTGGATGACTTAAGAATTGACTCCCAATTGCAAAGCATGATTTATATATCTTAGACTCAATTTCTCATAGAAATTCTTGCATATCTTTAAAAGTACCTGGAATCCAGGCCCAAAATATCTATAGTTTGGATTTGCAATATTTCCACACCTTGCAGTGGAGACAGATACCTCATAAGATTTTCAAATTGTCTAGGTCCTTCTGCAAATCTGTCTAAACAGCTTTTAGGTTCCCACATTTAAAACATGGCGTTATGGCATCAAGTCTGGAGATTTCCCTTAGCGTGCCTGTGGATTTTGGACAGGATAAGAAGGATTTTGAACATCGAGGAAAAGAAGTTGTAAGGCTCTTAAGTCACATCGACCTGCAAAATGTATCGAAGATCTAGAGCCTTGATTGACCATGTTCCTGTTTCACATTTCCATAGTGAAGGAAAGGGGGTTATGTGCTCCTGGTCCTGGCGACAGGTGGTTGATTGACCTAACTATCCCAAATCCTTTGATTTCACAGCTCATGCTAGGTGCACATGACAAAGGTGAGTGTGGATCCTCTCCAGGTGTATCCTTCTGTGGAGTGGGATAGCTGGTCCTATGGGATATTTGTACCCTATCCTTTAAATAGCACAGCTGAGCTTTTGGGAGAGGCTTTCTTGGAGGATAAAGTGGAAGGGCTGAGCTGATCTGGGAATAAAGTGGAATCTCTTTCTAAAGGAGAGGCTGTGCTTTTGTGGTTTGTTTTCTACCTTTATATAATAATGGCTAATGGAAATTGCCTGTGTGTCTCTGTCCATTTGACACCCAAACCTGTGTATTGTTTTCCACAATCTGCCTCATTTTTCAGTCTTTTGGCTGTGTAGTTTGAATGCTGGTTTTTAGCACTGCATTATATAATGCCTCTGTTTCAAGTGTCTCTTTCTCTTAGAAAATGTAGAAGTCTTCTATAGTCAAAACTCATATAGCATAGACCTAGAAATCTTTATTCCACTCAGAAACAGTAGAATCCCATTGACAATAAACTTTCCAGGAGAATGAATTAGTTTTTTCCCAGAGTGAGAGAGATTTGAACCAATTCGTAGTGCAGGGGTCAGAGGTGTCGAAATTTTGGAATGTAATAACTCCCCTTTAGCTCTCTGATTTCTTTCTTCTTCCTTTCTTTCTTTTTAAAGCTGCAAATTGTGATGGCTTACAAGCTCTGTCTTGTAAGATGTGTACAGAAAAAGAAATGCAAGGAGAACACTTTAGCCTCGGGAATTTGGTGATTTCTTTTTGTTGGGCTATGAAAGAGGGAGAAAGTGGGTATAGCTATAAGTTTCAAAGGGACATGAGCCACTAGTCTGTGGAGTTCATCAGCCTATCAAATAGTATATTATTGAACCTCTTCATTAAAAATTCCAGAAAAGGTGGAATAATAATGATAGGGAGATGCCAAAATCAGAGGTAAGCTGCTTGTTTGTGCTGCTCTGCTTTGTTTATTAGTGGGGGCTCAGGTCAGCATCCTTCACCAAGTGGGACAGACTTCATCTGATTTGAATGCAGCTGGCTTTATCTGGGGCAGCCTTTGTCGAATGTTTTTGCCTTCAAAGCATGACTTTCATTTCCCAGGTTGCCGTGAATGGGCTTGTGAAGACTATAATCTTCACCTGGTTCATGTGATCGGTCATTCTGACAGGGAGAGGTCTTCTTTTTCTCTTTGAGACCTTTCCAAATAATTATACCTTCCCCGAGAGAGCTTAGATATAGAGACTTTAAGGCCAGGAGAAAATTATGATTGCATCAGCACTTGTGAGGTTGGGATGTGAATTTTCACTCAGCAGAGTAAGAAAGACCTCTCTGTTAGTCATGGACACACAAGTCACTCCACGCATTTTGCTGCAGCTCTGGCAGGCAGCGTCTGTGATGGCTCCCCACTGGTCAAAACCAAAGTCCTAAGCTCCAATCCTGATCTGTGGCTTTGTATCCTGGCTCTTGCCTTCAACTTCTTTTCTTAGTCCCAGATGTTGGTGCTAATCACTGGGTTGTAGTTTTGTGTTCTCATCCCATGTGGATGTCACATGTCCCACCGTTTATGGGACATCTCTCATCAGTTCCTGCAGCCAGCTCAAAGTTTGTGCATGAGCTGAGATTCATCTCTGGGCCACTCATAGTTATAAAAACTAGGATTTGAGATCTCTACTTCTGTAGTAGTGATTCATTTGTTAGCTACACCCACTGATGACAGTGGCAGAGCTTGAACAGAATGTGTTACTTGATGTGAGTACAGGCATCCAAATTTGGCTCCCACGTGCCTTGGCCTCAGAGATTTTAATAACTTAGGATGCTGTAAGGTTGGCAATAGGAGATTATGCTAACATGATACAGAAATTCCCAGATCACTCATCACTCTGAAATTACTCAAGATAACTGGAGCCAGCATGGGTGCAAAGTTTGTTTAAAACCTACTCAATGTTCTTTTCTTTTAAAACACATTCTGCAGCGCTCTGCACCGTGTTCATTTTCTCTCACTGTAACTTAGACACCTGTGCTGTCACGTGGAAGGTTATAAAAAATACAGTCCATAGTTTGTACTGTAGAAACGTTGGGGAAGTTTCCTCGTCTGTAAAACACATGGTGTGTTCTGTGCTGACCAAATACTGTCTCTGTTCAGATAAGAACTCAAAGGACTTGAATTGTCCTTAAGTTGCTTTACTGCCTCTGCCTTGTCCGGTGGTGGGACAACAGGACTAAGCAGGCGGGCAGGACAGGTTAGTGGAGCATTCACCAAGCCTTGTTCAGCACTTTGCTGGGCCACAGCTTTTCCATGTCATCTTGGGTGACTCAAGCTGACTTTGCCTTGTTACCCCCCGGGTAAGCCTGGGATAGCAGAGCGTTTCTTTCCCCTGTTGCGTGCAGTGGGTGAAGTGCTCAAATACTGTGACATCAGGTGCTACAGCAGTGGATTAAGAGCACTGAAGGGCACTAGAGAGTGAAAAGATGCTTCAGTGACATATGAAGTCCTTTTATAATCTCACGGCTTAATTCTTTAAAACGTGGAGTTCCACAAGGTGACCTGTGTTTTCCGGCTAACCAGCTACATGGCTGTGAATGTCATCCCCTGTCCATCTGTCTTTGGAGGCCCTGCCTATGTTTGCTGAGCAGACGCAGGGATTGCCATCCTGTGCAGAGGACAGAGCTGTATTCCTTGGGACACCCACCCCCTTTCTTAGGGGGTCTCCCCAGGCTGCTTTTTGCTGGAGGACTCATTCACGTTTCCTGCCTCCCGTCATCACTGGGGAATATGAAGTGGTGCACGTGGGACCGTTTTCCATCTTTTTTGCCTGGTACATCTACTCATTTACCCTTCTCTCTCTCTCTCTTTTTTTTTTTTTTTTAACATGCTTTCTGGTACTTTGGGTGATTCTGTCAAAGCCTGGGAACAGGGAAGTAGGGAAAACCCATTTGTGTGGAAGAGAGGGAGAAATCTGCACAGCATTTCTGATGGCTACGGGGATATTTGGAGTGCAGAAGTCACTGCCCAGGATGAGCCTCGTCAGTAAAGGACACTGAACTACACACTAGTGATGGAAGCTGGGCAGAAAACCAACAAGGCAGGAGGGGAGAGACAGCAGGAGGAGGAAAATAAGACGTGCACTAGCCTGGCTTCAAGGAGCAGTGTTTGTATCCATGAATATGAAAAATGTGGCGTAACAAGCAGTTTTCCAGTATACTGCTGATTGCCTCACTGAGGCAGAGACTCCCCAGAATTTTATTTTTTCTCTTTCTGTAATAACCAACCAGATTTCTGGGTTTTGGTATCCATGAATGCCAGCCACAATAATTTTGAACTCCAGGAGAGTTCCAGGAGAAGGGAACAGGCTATTCTTCCACTGGGAGAAGGGAAGAGGCTATGCATCCACTTAGGCTATGCTTTCGAGTTACCAGTTTTCTGTCACAGTTGTTTGAAGCATGAGGCAGCAAATTTCGTCTCTCAAGGGCAAGGTTTTTAGTCCTTTCTGTCACGATTTTTGATAGGAACAGTGATAATATTTAGCCAGCGTATTTCTATTTATTTGCAGCTTGAATTTCATGAAGACTATAGTGGAGGCCGGTTTGGATATCTGAGAGTACTATAGCAGAAGATAACGGATTTACCTCAGTGTTACAAAAAGTTATGGTCTGGGTTTGGATCTGCAGTTGGGCAGAGGTTTGCGTCCGTTTTTACTTCCTCATCTCTGTGACAGCACTGATATTTCCTAATCCCAGTGCTAATTTGGGTCCACACAGACTGTTTCAGCAGCAGTTCCAGAAGTGGCCTTTGGATACAGCTAAGGTTACCTTTACTTGACTAGTTTGCCAGTAATGAAATGGTTAGTCAAATATGTTCCTGTCTCTCCTGTAAATCCCATTAATCATTAATTACCAGATGGTGTCGTTGCATAGTGCTGGGGAAACATCGCTTGATTTTTTACAGCCAAGTTTAGTGTTAAGAAAACATAGTCTTGTAAATGTCAAATTGACTATTAAGTAATCCTGCCTTAGAGTGTTTCAGAATTAAAACCATACCGTACATGGAGCTGTGGATAAAAAGAATCATTCCAGTTTGGCAGCCATGGTTAACACCACCTATAGTGTCATCGAGGCATATACCCAGCGGCTGTTCACATAGACGGCACACGAAGAACTGAACAGGGACCTGTTACTGGAGACTCCCGCGGGCTAATGACTGGGATAAGGGACTTGCTTCCCATGCCCCGTGGGTGAGAACACCTGGGAAAGGTTTTTCTCCCAGAGGGTAATGCTAACATAAATCTGGAATGTGTTACTCAAGCCACCAGGACCATTAACTGTACTGGGCTGAGGACAAAATTTTCAAACTCTAGCCTCAAGCTCTGTAACAAGAGTTCAGGAGAGATGAGACCTTAAAAGGTCTGGGCATATATTGAAAGATTTCCTTGCAAGGCCACATTAGTTAATTAAAGATCACAACACCGTGGTGATAATAAGCCCAATTTTATTTTCCCTTTCACTTAAAAGATGGGCAAGCGGGGAAAATGTGAGGTTAGGGATTTTATTTTCATTTTGTTTGCCTACAGTTAATGCAGTTGGCACTATAGATATTCAATGTTTCCAGTCATTACATCATAGCTGACTAACTTGTGATTATACAGTAACTCAGTGGCAGAAATAGAAATGCAAAATGGATATAGATTGGATACTTTTTATTGGCAGAAATAGTGGTTATTTTTGTTGAAAAAGTTTCAAGTCAATAAAGATATTCTAGAATTCATGTCAACATTATCAAAATGTTTCTCTCAAAAAATTAAACAAGGGAACATCCTGAAATGTTTGATATTTTTTGGATGTTGTTTAAAGTGATTTTAAAATATGAATAAAATCTCATTTTGCAACATATAAGCTTTTAAAATTAAAGTAGGGAAAGAGTGCATTCTGAAATGAAGTGTCCGGATAAAGCCAACATGGAGGGGTCCTGACTCCTGTTCCCATCTTGATTTTGTGGTGCAGAGCAGATATTGGTCCCTAGTATCCAAGTTAGAAGTTCGGTTTGCTTATAATGTACTTCTTCATAACCGTGATCCGTAGCTTCGAAGAGTGACCAATGAAGTTTGAGAAACCTTTGTAGGTTTTGTATTTTGCTTTTGTCCATGAGCATATTTTTTTCCCAAACTTAATCCTATACTGTTTTTCAAGTCCAGATTGCTAAGTGTTCTTCCAGGGATGTTGTGATAGATTTCATGGGTATCTAAGAGTATAAAATCCTAAAAGACCTGAAGAACGGGAAAATCCTTCACTTACGTTCTCTCCCTGGGAAAACCTGCAGGACTGTTTTCTGGAGGCTGCATAGACCCCACCTGTTCTGTAAGCACTAACCTGCCTGCAGTTAGTGTAACGCTCAGCCTACCATTCCCATTTCTGAGCACAGTCCATGGTTTTTTAAACTAATTTTTGAGAGATTGACACAAATAGTTGGATCTGGGAAAGCATCTTTGTAGAAGGTGGAAAAGAACCGTGTACACTACTGGAGAAGTATTACAGAACATTTTTAGTTTACCTGGGACAAAAGCCAAGATATTTGGGTTTCTGGTATATATTTACACTTTATGCTGACTAATGATTTCATCTTACAAAGGAAATTTGATACAACTAGTCTCTTGTACTATGAATGTAAGCTCTACATAGTAGCTGATGCATTGGAAGAACTACTAAAGGACATTCGTTGCCTGACTTTGCTGTCGTGTGATGCTTCTCTCCTTACTGCCTGCTTTCCTAGGAAAATAAGTGTTTGACTTTGTAAAAAAGTCCTGTGGATGCCATGCTATCAGGCTCCCTGGGCTCAAAGCTATTTTAGCAAGAAAAAAAAAACGTACTGGCTACAAGGATTGTGTGTGATCATAAAGGGAAATAATTTAAAATACTTTAAATTCTCCTTTAAACCCCATGAACTACATAATAAATGAACCACAAGAAAAGAGGTGCATGATCGCAAACTCACAATACATTAACTACCTCTGAAATTCTGGCTGCTATCACAGCTAGAATGAGTTCTTTCAATGGGTGGTGTATACCCTCTGGAAGGGCAATTTTGGAGTAAGTTGCCTTTGAGGAACCTTTATTTCTAACCTCATTTTGCTTGACAAACACAGCGTATCTTGCAGAAGGAAGGGTTATCCTTTGTCCACTAATGTAACTGTGTATCTCCTTACATAAATACTGTCTGGCTTTTAGAATTTGTGATTTGTTGTGATTTTAGTACAATTTGTGATGTTAGCCATATTTATGACTTTAATGTACTGTGGCTGGCAGTGATTTTAAGACTGGAAAAGTAAGGGCTGAAATATTTCTGTTCATTGGTTTTAAACGTAATGCTTTCCACTAAATGTCACATATTGTACTGCAGTTAGGGCTTTCAGCCATCAGAAAGCCTTTTGCTTTGGTCTCTGGTCTATCAGGTTTCTTTATGTCCCAGGGGCAGTCTCTTCTCTTATCTCACCCATTGCTAATCTTGGATCACTGTGTAATCCCCTCCACTCTCTTGTGACTAAGTGTCTTCAGGCTGGAGCAGACCGGATAAACCAGCAGTAAGAAAGATCTAAGGAGGAATTTGTTGAATATTTCTCTCAATTAAGGTTGATCCCTGGACTGGATCCCAATGCCATGTCTGTCTGGACGGTGCGTGGTGGAAGGATCTGTTTCCTTCTCATGCAACAGGGTACCAGATAAGATATCCAGACTTCACCGCTGTGTTTCACAGGCCGGTGTTGGAAGCTTAATTGCTGTTCTGCAGACTCATGCCTGGGCTGACTTCATTCTGTCTCTCCCTGATGCATGTGAGCTCAAACACGAATTAATTTCAGTCTGTCAGTAACAGTCCCAGAGTAATTGTTTGTGATACTTTGTAGGAAGCAGTGATGAAAGCCAGCCCTTTAATTAATATATTGAATAATGCATCTCTCTGAGGCATATGGGGATCTCCCATACTGTCATAGCTTGGCAAAGCTAATCAAAAGCTAGGCTGCCGGGCTGACAGTAGTATCGTATTTTGCGCTCTCTGGCTAGCAAGGAATAGTCTCCCACTTTTTTTTGTGTGGGATTTGGCTTAGGTTTTGGCCTTTGTTCTATACTACCCTAATCACTGTGTTTCTGGGCAAACGAGTGAATTGTCAATTTTCAGTGTGGGAGAGAACCCCTCTTGCTTTCAGATGACTGAAAGAGAAACGTTTGGGAGTCATTTTAAAAATCCCCATTGTTCTGAGAAGTTTCGGAATGTCCTTTTCACATACGCTGATTACGAACGTAATTTTCCAACCATTTCATTCAGTGGCAAAACACTTGCTGGCATCAGGGAGCCAGCATCTTTCTTGGACCCAGCCTCCCCTCTGCCCAGACCTCATCCCAGATGGCCCACCTGGATTTCAAGAGACATACCTTTGTGGGTGTTCTTGCAGCTCTTGTTTCTTTACAGCAGCTGGGGCTGGAAGCATTCTTGCATTGGAGAAAGTTGCAATCTAGTGGACAATTTATCCTCAGTAAGTACATCAGTGCTATCAAGGACCATTTTTTGCCTGAAACTAGGTTTTCAGTTATACCTCAGAGCTCTTCAGGTAGATTTTCTCAAGAAGAATGAGGAAAGACCCAGATAAATTCCAGTCCATTTCTCTGAACTTGACTTCAGCCTCTGAACCTTTGGAAGTTTCCCTGCCATTAAGTTGAACAAAACCAGTTGTTTTATTTAACAGAAGGAGCTGAACCCATGCTGTGCAGAAAGAACAGTCTTATCATGGCAAAACAGACAAGATGTTTCTGCATTCATTTAAACGTGAGCCATTTGTGTTGCTCAATAACATCCATTAAAGATAAGGAGGTCCCTCTTTATGCCTTCTGCCTGTTGGAAATTAACAAACTCTCTTAAAACGACAATTCATCAGCAGTTATACGAGGCAGAATTCGTTCTCGGCAAGAGAAGAAATTGAAACTCCCATCCTTTCATTCCCTGGCATTCCCCTGAGCCTCCTCTGTAGAACGAGATGAGTTTAATTCTGCTATTGTTAAGCATAGTGAGCATGAAGATGCATCAGAACGTAAGAGCGGGAAGGAGTATCTTATTAGCTGCACTACAGGTTCTTTTAAATAATGTTGATTCAGTAACTTGTCTCTTGCTGATCATATACAGAACAAGGACGGGAAGCCAGTAAGTGAGGCTGTTTCACTTGCATATTTGCAGTGAGCTAATTGGAATAGGAGATAGCTGTGGTTATCATAGCTCTGTAATTATCTCACAGATAATTGTCCTCCATTGGGCAGAAGGCAATAAAAATGGGATGTAGACACATTTCCATGTTTAGTGAAATATCCGAAGTTCTGCCGCTGAGTTTAAGAGAGAGAAACATACTGACCTGTGACTGCCAGCAAGGACTGAGGAAATAACAAATAATACCCGTAGACTTCAGAGCTGATTTCAGCAGATCTGGGTTTTCTCCCGTAGGAGAAAATCCTACTTTTTATTGGAAAAAATAAAGAAAAACAAACCAAAAATGCTGCCAGGTTTTTGGCCAAAGGGTACAGAAAGATTCTTAGGTTTTGCTCACAATATTTTTGGTTTTCAGGTTTTGATTGGAAAATCTTTGAGGGAAGGAGACACGTTCCATTATAATATTGATTTTAGGGGTAATCTGTAAAAGTGACTCCCTAAAGCCATTTCTGGATCTGCTGTAGTTTCTCCAGAATTCTTTTTTTTTCTTTCTACCAATCATTAGATTTGAACGGTGTGTATTACTTTTCATTCGGCCTTGTACTTTTCTTTTATCGCTCATCTATAACAACAGATTAAGAACCCAACAAAGAGAAGCTCCTGCTTTACCTACAGCTTGACCATACATCTTTACTTCTCGACAGGCGGGTAGCACAAACTCCCATTGCAGCATCCCGCCCTGAGCATTCTTACTTGAAAAGGGTAATGGTTGGCAGACGGGAATGCTTTGGGACGTTGTGAAGAACCGGAGCGCATCCAGTGCTCGGGCCCCGGGCGGCCTTGTCTCCTTAGTGTTTGTGCATCTGTCTAACCTGAAGCAAAGGAACCCGCGAAAGCTCCGCGTTTTCTCTGGTCTCTCCTGCTACAGTGTCACTCTTCCGCTGATGGAGAGACCTGGAAGCGCCGTGGCCGTTTGGTTCATCTCCTCTCCCATCTGTCCGTGAGGATGCCTCTGTTCTGAATGCAAACCTCTCTCGTCAGAGGCGCGTGGTGACCGGCAGACCTCCCGCCGCCGTTGCTTTCACTCGTCGTAGCCACACGGGCTTCTTGTTTCTACAGACAGAGCCTGTCTTTGCATATCTGTCTGCTGCCAGAATCCTTTTTGTTTCCTGCTTCTTTGTCTTTTCCTCCTGTGGATGTTGGGACAAATGAGCATCTCACTCTCAGCGGCTAATCGAGTATGATTTTTCTGGGGGCAAGGAGACACGCTGACGCATTTGTGCTTGCTGGTCCGGAACACAGTAGTTTATTCTCCTCTGTCTTTTTCCTCCTTCCCCTTTTTCTTCTTTCCTCTCTCTCTTTTCCTTTCCTGGCTGATGGTTAAAAGTCAAAGAATGAAATAAGCCATTTGTTCTCTTCGGGTTAGCATCTGAAATGCAGAGAAACAACTGTCACAAAAGGTTTGTGACAGAAATCTAGTTTTCCGCATTGCCTTTCTCCAAAATGCATAAACTGAACCACAAATTTATTTCCAGAATGTTAGATCTTATCCCGGGGTGATTCTTCACAATATCCTGCAACAGGGAATGTGGAGATTCATCCTTCCTTAAATTAATACAATGTACAATGCACATAGGCATATGGGGCTCATCAGCATATCTTATACATTTTGCTTGTGCCAAGTTGCATACTGGCATCCCCTCTTTCGACAATTTAAGTTTTATATTTATTCATCTATTGCTGCATTCATTTATTAAATGGTGCTCTCACTCCGAAGCTTTTCAGAGGCACTGTATTCTGCCTAGGACTCTCTTAATAGCTGAATCACTGAGCCTTAGCGTTTCAGGGATGTCATATTTGCAGTCAGAAAATGTTCATACAAATGAGGGCAATTAAACACACAGTGAGCTGAGAATCCTTATTTTGGTGTAAAACATTGCTTGAAGGAATCATGTTTAAGATACTTTTGCTAGGAGACAAACTCAGAGGAATATTATGAGTCTTCTAAACATTCCTTTCCAGGGAGGGAAACAGTAACTCAGCGAAGTCCTTGGCTGCAGAACTGAGGGGCTGAGCTGATGACTGCTTTCAGCATGTACTTTGCTTTTCTAAAGTGGTCAGAAACGGGGCTGATTCATGTTTCCTGAAAAACCAGAGCAATAATCTGCAGCAATTCCCCATCTACATGACTTTTAAAGTAGGGTAGCCAAGCACTGACCAAACATTAATTAACTGGGCTTCATAATATAGTAGGCACTAAACTAATTTTAAACCAAATGCAGGGAAAGAGATCAAAGTCACTCAGTATGTCAGTGATCAGTCTTGGAAGAGAAACAAAAACTTTGTGCTTCAGTTTCACAGATCTGCGCAAAGCGTAGCTGGCTAGAAAATGTCATTTCCCTGATTTATTTATTTTTTCCAAAAAGCTGAAAACCCTACACACCACACCACCCGCTATGCCTCCACCCCCACCCTCCGCAATCTGTTCTGCTCCCAAATTTTCCATTGGGAAACAAAGGTTTTTGGTTAAGTAGAATGAACTATTTCTCTGGAATGGATTCCCTCCCCCCAGTAATTTGGCTTAGATTTTGGTCACCAAAATGACATTTGTATACAATAATTTCTGCATTTCGGGTTTCCACTTCTCCTATTTTTCTGTTTTTTCCTCTCCTATTCCAAAAAAAAGAGTGATGGTGGGGGAAGAAAAGGGTGGAGAGGAGACAAAGCTAAAAATGTGTCATTTTTTAGCGTCTCCAGAAATATACTTTCATTCTTGTTTCCTCAAAGGACTTGAAATTTAGAATATTAAAAATAAGGGTGTCCTGCAAAAAATGTCCCTTCTTTCAGAAGGCAAAACAGAACCAAACCCTTCTGTTGGATTGTGTTTCAAACTCGTCCACCATAAAGTTTGCAGACCTCTAATCCCGGGCAAATCCCCTCTCTCCTCTCTAGAAATGCGACCCTCAAAGTATCACTGTCTGTGCTGGATGCATGTAGGACAGAGAGCTGACGGTATGTTGCACGCTGAAGCTTTCAGGTGTCTTCAAGACAGCAGCATCTTAACTTGATGGGCTGATGCTCGATTACTTCCACCATATCCCGATGATGGTGCTGCTAGGACTTGGCAAAAAAAAGGCTTCTTATTTGTCGTGGTTTAACCCCAGCCAGCGACTCAGCACCAGGCAGCCGCTCACTCACTCCCCCCACCCCCAGTGGGATGGGGGAGGAAATCAGGAAAAGAAGTAAAACTCGTGGGTTGAGATAAGAAC